>JAWDJD010000002.1:229012500-229612500 GCA_035047305.1 Bradypodion pumilum | reverse complement strand
TGAGTTAGTGAGAGAGAGAGAAATAGAAGCCGTGAGTGAGAGAGACAGAGAGAGAGAAGCTGTGAGTGAGTGAGAGAGAGAGAGAGAAAGAGAAGCTGTGAGTGAGAGAGAGAGAGAGAGAATCTGTGAGTGAGTGAGAGAGAGAGAAAGAGAAGCTGTGGGTTAATGAGAAAGAGAGAAAGAGAAGCTGTGTGAGAGAGACAGAGAGAGAAAGAGAAGCGTGAGTGAGTGAGAGAGAGAAAGAAAAGCTGTGAGTGAGAGAGAAAGAGAAGCTGTGAGTGAGAGAGTTAGAGAGAGAGAGAGAGAGAGAGAAGCTGTGTGTGAGTGAGAGAGAGAGAATGAGAAGCTGTGTGTGAGAGAGAAAGGAAGCTGTGAGTGAGTGAGAGAGAGAGAAGGAGAAGCTGGGAGTGAGAGAGAGAGAAAGAAGCTGTGAGTGAGAGAGTTAGAGAGAGAGAGAGAGAAAGAGAAGCTGTGTGTGAGTGAGAGAGAGAGAATGAGAAGCTGTGTGAGAGAGAGAAGCTGTGAGTGAGTGAGAGAGAGAGAGAGAAGGAGAAGCTGTGAGTTAGTGAGAGAGAAAGAGAAGCTGTGAGTGAGAGAGAGAGAGAAAGAGAAGCTGTGAGTGAGAGATAGAGAGAAAGTGAAGCTAAGAGAGAGAGAGAGAAATAGAAGCTGTGAGTGAGTGAGAGAGAGAGAGAGAAAGAGAAGCTGTGATTGAGATAGAAAGAGAAGCTGTGAGTGAGAGACAGAGAGAGAAAGAGAAGGTGTGAGTGAGAGAGAGAGAAAGAGATGCTGTGAGTGAGAGAGAGAGTGAAAGAGAAGCTGTGAGTGAGAGAGAGAGAGAAAGAGAAGCTGTGAGTGAGAGAGAGAAAGAGAAAGAGAAGCTGTGAGTGAGAGAGAGAGAGAAGCTGTGAGTGAGTGTGTGAGAGAGAAAGAGAAGCTGTGAGTGAGAGAGAGAGAGAGAAGCTGTGTGTGTGAGAGAGAGAAAGAGTAGCTGTGAGTGAGTGAGAGAGAGAGAAAGAGAAGCTGTGAGTGAGTGAGGGAGAGAAAGAGAACCTGTGAGAGAGAGAGAGAAAGAGAAGCTGTGAGTGAGAGAGAGAGAAAGAGAAGCTGTGAGAGAGAAAGAGAAAGAGAAGCTGTGAGTGAGAGAGAGACAGAAAGAGAAGCTGTGTGTGTGAGAGACAGATAAAGAGAAGCTGTGAGTGAGTGAGAGAGAGAGAAAGAGAAGCTGTGAGTTAGTGAGAGAGAGAGAAAGTGAAGCTGTGAGTGAGAGAGACAGAGAGAGATAGAGAAGCTGTGAGTGAGTGAGAGAGAGAGAGAGAAAGAGAAGCTGTGAGTGTGTGTGTGAGAGAGAAAGAGAAGCTGTGTGTGTGAGAAAGAGAAGCTGTGAGTGTGAGAGACAGAGAGAGAGAAGCTGTGAGTGAGTGAGAGAGAGAGAAAGAGAAGCTGTGAGTGTGAGAGAGAGAGAGAAAGAGAAGCTGTGAGTGAGTGAGAGAGAGAGAAAGAGAAGCAGTGAGTGAGAGAGAGAGGGAAAGAGAAGCTGTGAGTGTAAGAGACAGAGAGAGAAAGAGAAGCTGTGAGTGAGTGAGAGAGAGAGAGAGAGAGAAAGAGAAGCTGTGAGTGAGAGAGAGAGAGAGTAGCTGTGAATGAGAGAGAGATAGAAATAGAAGCTGTGAGTTAGAGAGAGAGAAAGAGAAGCTGTGAGAGAGAGAGAGAAAAAGAAGCTGTGAATGAGAGAGAGAAAGAGAAAGAGAAGCTGTGAGTGAGAGAGAGAGAGAAAGAGAAGCTGTGAGTGAGAGATAGAGAGAAAGTGAAGCTGAGAGAGAGAGAGAAATAGAAGCTGTGAGTGAGTGAGTGAGAGAGAGAGAAAGAGAAGCTGTGAGTGAGAGAGAGAGAGAAAGAGAAGCTGTGAGTGAGAGAGACAAAAAGAAGCTGTGAGTGAGAAAGAGAAAGAGAAGGTGTGAGTGAGTGAGTGAGTGAGAGAGAGAGAATATGTGTATGTGAGAGAGAGAGAGAAGCTGTGTGTGTGTGAGAGAGAGAAAGAGAAGATGTGAGTGAGAGAGAGTGATAGAGAAGCTGTGAGTGAGAGAGAGAGAAAGAGAAGCTGTGAGTTTGAGAGAGGGAGAGAAAGAGAAGCTGTGAGAGAGGGAGAGTGAAAGAGAAGCTGTGAGTTAGATAGACAGAGAGAGAAAGAGAAGCTGTGAGTGAGAGAGAGAGAGTAAGAGAAGCTGTGAGTGAGAGAGAGAGAGGGAGAGAAGCTGTGTGAGAGAGAGAAAGAGAAAGAGAAGCAGTGAGTTAGAGAGACAGAGAGAGAAAGAGAAGCTGCGAGTGAGAGAGAGAGAGAGAGAGAAAAGCTGTGAGTGAGAGAGAGACAAAAAGAAGCTGTGAGTGAGAAAGAGAAGGTGTGAGTGAGTGTGAGAGAGAGAATATGTGTGTGTGTATGAGAGAGAGAAGCTGTGTGCGAGAGAGAGAGAGAGAAAGAGAAGATGTCAGTGAGACAGAGATAGTGATAGAGAAGCTGTGAGTGAGAGAGAGAGAGAAGCTGTGAGTTTGAGAGAGTGAGAGAAAGAGAAGCTGTGTGAGAGAGAGAAAGATAAGCTGTGAGTGAGAGAGAGAGAGAAAGAGAAGCTGTCAGTGAGAGAGATAAAGAGAAGCTGAGTGTGTGAGAGAGATAAATAGAAGGTTTGAGTGAGTGAGAGAGAGAGAGAAAGAGAAGCTGTGTGTGTGTGAGAGAGAGAAAGAGTAGCTGTGAGTGAGGGAGACAGAGAGAGAAATAGAACCTGTGTGTGTGTGTGAGAGAGAGAAAGAGAAAGAGAAGCTGTGAGTGAGAGAGAGAGAGAAAGAGAAGTTTTGAGTGAGGGAAACAGAGAGAGAAATAGAACCTGTGAGTGAGCAAGAGAGAGAGAGAAAGAGAAGCTGTGAGTGAGAGAGAGAGAGAAGCTGTGAGTGAGAGAGAAAGAGAAGCTGTGACTGAGAGAGATAGAGAAACAGATAGTTTGAGAGAGAGGAGTGAGAGAAAGAGATACTGTGAGTGAGAGAGAGAGAAAGAGAAGCTGTGAGAGAGAAAGAGAAGCTGTGAGTGAGAGAGTGAAAGAGAAGCGGTGAATGAGTGTGAGAGAGAGAAAGTGAAGCTGTGAGTGAGTGAGAGAGAGAAAGAGAAGTTGTGAGTGAGAGAGGGAGATAGAAAGAGAAGCTGTGTGGAGAGAGAGAGAAAGAGAAACTGTGAGTGAGTGAGTGAGAGAGAGAGAAAGAGAAGTTGTGAGTGAGAGAGAAAGAGAAGCTGTGAGTGAGAGAGCAAAAGAGAAGCGGTGAGTGAGTGGGAGAGAGAGAAAGAGAAGCTGTGAGTGAGAGAGAAAGAGAAGCTGTGAGTGAGAGAGAGAGAGAGAAGCTGTGAGTGAGAGAGAGAGAGACCAATAGAAGCTGTTAGAGAGAGAGAGAGAGAGAGAAGCTGTAAGTGAGAGAGAGAGAGTGAAAGAGAAGCTGTGAGTGAGAGAGAGAGAGAGAAGCTGTGAGTGTGAGAGAGAGAAAGAGAAGCTGTGAGTGAGAGAGAGTGAGAGAAAGAGAAGTTGTGAGTGAGAGAGAGAAAGAGAAGCTGTGAGTGAGAGAGAGAGAGTGAAAAAAGAGAAGCTGTGAGTGAGAGAGAGAAAGAGAAGCTGTGAGTGAGAGAGAGAGTGAGAAAAGAGAAGCTGTGAGAGAGAGAGAAATAGAAGCTGTGAGTGAGAGAGAGAGAGAGAGAAGCTGTGAGTGAGTGAGAGCGAGAGAAAGAGAAGCTGTGAGTGAGTGTGAGAGAGAGAGAAGCTGTGAGTGAGTGAGAGGGAGAGAAAGAGAAGCAGTGAGTGAGAGACAGAGAGAGAAAGAGAAGCTGTGACTGAGTGAGTGAGAGAGAGAAAGAAAGAGAAGCTGTGTGAGAGAAAGAGTAGCTGTGAATGAGAGAGAGAGAGAGAAAATAGAAGCTGTGAGTGAGAGGGATAGAGAGAAAGAGAAGCTGTGTGAGAGGAAGAGAAATAGAAGCTGTGAGTGAGTGAGAGAGAGAGAAAGAGAAGCTGTGAGTGAGTGAGAGAGAGAGAAAGAGAAGCTGTGAGTGAGTGAGAGAGAGAGAAGCTGTGAGTGAGTGAGAGAGAGCGAAAGAGAAGCAGTGAATGAGAGAGACAGAGAGAGAGAAAGAGAAGCTCTGAGTGAGTTAGTGAGAGAGAGAAAGAAAGAGAAGCTGTGAGTGAGAGAGAGAAAGAGTAGCTGTGAATGAGAGAGAGAGAGAAATAGAAGCTGTGAGTGAGAGAGAGAGAAAGAGAAGCTGTGAGTGAGTGAGAGAGAGAAATAGAAGCGGTGAGTGAGAGAGAGAGAGAAAGAGAAGCTGTGAGTGAGAGAGAGAGAGAGAAGCTGTGAGTGAGAGAGAGAACCAATAGAAGCTGTTAGAGAGAGAGAGAGAAGCTGTAAGTGTGGGAGAGAGAGAGAAAGAGAAGCTGTGTGTGTGAGAGAGAGAGAAGCTAAGTGAGAGAGAGAAAGAGAAAGAGAACCTGTGAGTGAGAGAGAGAGAGAAAGAGAAGCTTTGAGGGAGAGAGAGAGAAAGAGAAGCTGTGAGTGAGTGAGAGAGAGGGAAAAGAGAAGCTGTGAGTGAGAGAGATAGAGAGAAAGAGAAGCTGTGTGTGAGAGAGAAATAGAAGATGTGAGTGAGTGAGGGAGAGAGAGAGAAAGAGAAACTGTGAGTGAGAGAGAGAGAAAAGCTGAGAGAGAGAGAGAAAGAGAAGCTGTGAGTTAGTGAGAGAGAGAAATAGAAGCCGTGAGTGAGAGAGACAGAGAGAGAGAAGCTGTGAGTGAGTGAGAGAGAGAGAGAAAGAGAAGCTGTGAGTGAGAGAGAGAGAGAAAGAGAAGCTGTGAGTGAGTGAGAGAGAGAAAGAGAAGCTGTGAGTTAGTGAGAGAGAGAGAAAGAGAAGCTGTGTGAGAGAGAAAGAGAGAGAAAGAGAAGCGTGAGTGAGTGAGAGAGAGAGAGAAAGAAAAGCTGTGAGTGAGAGAGAAAGAAGCTGTGAGTGAGAGAGTTAGAGAGAGAGAGAAAGAGAAGCTGTGTGTGAGTGAGAGAGAGAGAGAGAATGAGAAGCTGTGAGAGAGAGAAACAGAAGTTGTGATTGAGTGAGAGAGAGAGAGAGAAGCTGTGTGTGTGAGAGAGAGAGAAAGAGAAGCTGTGTGTGTGAGAGAGAAAGAGAAGTTGTGAGTGAGAGAGACACAGAGAGAGAAGCTGTGAGTGAGAGAGAGAGCGAGAGAGCTGTGAGTGAGAGAGAGAGAAAGAGAAGCTGTGAGTGAGAGAGAGGGAGAAACAGAAGTTGTGAGTGAGTGAGAGAGAGAGAGAGAGAGAGAAGCTGTGAGTGAGAGAGAGAGAGAGAGAAGCTGTGAATGAGGGAGAGATAGAAATAGAAGCTGTGAGTGAGAGAGACAGAAAGAGAAGCTGTGTGTGTGTGGGAGAGAAAGAGAAGCTGTGAGGGAGAAAGAGAAGCTGTGAGTGAGAGAGTGAGAGAGAGAAAGAGAAGCTGTGTGTGAGTGAGAGAGAGAGAAAATGAGAAGCTGTGAGAGAGGGAGAGAAAGAGAAGCTGTGAGTGCGTGAGAGAGAGAGAAGGAGAAGCTGTGAATTAGTGAGAGAGATAGAAATTGAAGCTGTGAGTGAGAGACAGAGAGAAACAGAAGTTGTGAGTGAGTGACAGAAAGAGAGAAAGAGAAGCTGTAAGAGAGGGAGAGAGAGAGAAAGAGAAGCTGTGAGTGAGAGAGAGAGAGAAAGAGAAGCTGTGAGTGAGAGAGAGAAAGCGAAAGAAAAGATGTGAGTGAGAGAGAGAGAGAGAAAGAGAAGCTGTGAGTGAGTGAGTGAGGGAGAGAAAGAAAGAGGTGCTGTGAGTGAGTGAGAGAGAGAAAGAGTAGCTGTGAATGAGAGAGAGAGAGAGAAAGAGAAGCTGTGAGTGAGAGCTAGAGAGAGAAAGAGAAGCTGTGAATGAGAGAGAGAAAGCAAAAGAGAAGCTGTGAGAGAGAGAGAGAGAGAGACAGAAGCTGTGAGTGAGGGAGACAGAGAGAGAAATAGAACCTGTGAGTGAGCGAGAGAGTGAGAGAAAGAGAAGCTGTGAGTGAGTTAGTGAGAGAGAAAGAGAAGCTGTGAGAGTGAGAGAGAGAGAAAGAGAAGCTGTGAGAGAGAGAGAGAGAAGCTGTGAGTGAGAGAGAAAGAGAAGCTGTGACTGAGAGAGATAGAGAAACAGATAGTTTGAGAGAGAGAGAGTGAGAGAAAGAGATACTGTGAGTGAGAGAGAGAGAAAGAGAAGCTGTGAGAGAGAAAGAGAAGCTGTGAGTGAGAGAGTGAAAGAGAAGCGGTGAATGAGTGTGAGAGAGAGAAAGTGAAGCTGTGAGTGAGTGAGAGAGAGAAAGAGAAGTTGTGAGTGAGAGAGAGAGATAGAAAGAGAAGCTGTGTGGAGAGAGAGAGAAAGAGAAACTGTGAGTGAGTGAGTGAGAGAGAGAGAAAGAGAAGTTGTGAGTGAGAGAGAAAGAGAAGCTGTGAGTGAGAGAGCAAAAGAGAAGCGGTGAGTGAGTGAGAGAGAGAGAAAGAGAAGCTGTGAGTGAGAGAGAAAGAGAAGCTGTGAGTGAGAGAGAGAGAGAGAAGCTGTGAGTGAGAGAGAGAGAGACCAATAGAAGCTGTTAGAGAGAGAGAGAGAAAGAGAAGCTGTAAGTGAGAGAGAGAGAGTGAAAGAGAAGCTGTGAGTGAGAGAGAGAGAGAGAGGCTGTGAGTGTGAGAGAGAGAAAGAGAAGCTGTGAGTGAGAGAGAGTGAGAGAAAGAGAAGTTGTGAGTGAGAGAGAGAAAGAGAAGCTGTGAGTGAGAGAGAGAGAGTGAGAAAAAGAAGCTGTGAGTGAGAGAGAGAAAGAGAAGCTGTGAGTGAGAGAGAGAGAGTGAGAAAAGAGAAGCTGTGAGTGAGAGAGATAGAGAGAAAGAGAAGCTGTGTGAGAGAGAGAAATAGAAGCTGTGAGTGAGAGAGAGAGAGAGAGAGAGAAGCTGTGAGTGAGTGAGAGAGAGAGAAAGAGAAGCTGTGAGTGAGTGTGAGAGAGAGAAGCTGTGAGTGAGTGAGAGGGAGAGAAAGAGAAGCAGTGAGTGAGAGACAGAGAGAGAAAGAGAAGCTGTGAGTGAGTGAGTGAGAGAGAGAAAGAAAGAGAAGCTGTGTGAGAGAAAGAGTAGCTGTGAATGAGAGAGAGAAAGCAAAAGAGAAGCTGTGAGTGAGTGAGAGAGAGAAGCTGTGAGTGAGAGAGTGAGAGAGAGAAAGAGAAGCTGTGTGTGAGTGAGAGAGAGAGAAAATGAGAAGCTGTGAGAGAGAGAGAGAAAGAGAAGCTGTGAGTGCGTGAGAGAGAGAGAAGGAGAAGCTGTGAATTAGTGAGAGAGATAGAAATTGAAGCTGTGAGTGAGAGACAGAGAGAAACAGAAGTTGTGAGTGAGTGACAGAAAGAGAGAAAGAGAAGCTGTAAGAGAGGGAGAGAGAGAGAAAGAGAAGCTGTGAGTGAGAGAGAGAGAGAAAGAGAAGCTGTGAGTGAGAGAGAGAAAGCGAAAGAAAAGATGTGAGTGAGAGAGAGAGAGAGAAAGAGAAGCTGTGAGTGAGTGAGTGAGGGAGAGAAAGAAAGAGGTGCTGTGAGTGAGAGAGAGAGAGAAAGATTAGCTGTGAATGAGAGAGCGAGAGAAAGAGAAGCTGTGAGTGAGAGCTAGAGAGAGAAAGAGAAGCTGTGAATGAGAGAGAGAAAGCAAAAGAGAAGCTGTGAGAGAGAGAGAGAGAGAGAAGCTGTGAGTGAGGGAGACAGAGAGAGAAATAGAACCTGTGAGTGAGCGAGAGAGTGAGAGAAAGAGAAGCTGTGAGTGAGTTAGTGAGAGAGAAAGAGAAGCTGTGAGAGTGAGAGAGAGAGAAAGAGAAGGTGTGAGTGAGAGAGACAGAGAGAGAAAGAGAAGCTGTGTGTGAGTGAGAGAGAGAGAAAAAAGAGAAGCTGTGAGTGAGAGAGAGAGAGAAGCTGTGAGTGTGAGAGAGAGACCAATAGAAGCTGTTAGAGAGAGAGAGAGAAAGAGAAACTGTAAGTGAGGGAGAGAGAGAGAGAAAGAGAAGTTGTGAGTGAGAGAGAGAGAGAAGCTGTGAGTGAGAGAGAGAAAGAGAAAGAGAAGCTGTGAGTGAGAGAGAGAGAGAAAGAGAAGCTGTGAGGGAGAGAGAGAGAAAGAGAAGCTGTGAATGAGTGAGAGAGAGAGAAAAGAGAAGCTGTGAGTGAGAGAGATAGAGAGAAAGAGAAGCTGTGAGAGAGAGAGAGAAATAGAAATGCGAGTGAGTGACAGACAGAGAAAGAGAAGCTGTGAGTGAGTGAGAGAGAGAGAAAAGCTGTGAGAGAGAGAGAAAGAGAAGCTGTGAGTTAGTGAGAGAGAGAAATAGAAGCCGTGAGTGAGAGAGACAGAGAAAGAGAAGCTGTGAGTGAGTGAGAGAGAGAGAGAGAAAGAGAAGCTGTGAGTGAGAAAGAGAGAGAGAGAAAGAGAAGCTGTGAGTGAGTGAGAGAGAAAGAAAAGCTGTGTGTGAGAGAGAAAGAGAAGCTGTGAGTGAGTGAGTGAGGGAGAGAAAGAAAGAGAAGCTGAGAGGGAGAGAGAGAGAGAGAAAGAGAAGCTGTGAGTGAGATAGCGAAAGCGAAGCTGTGAGTGAGAGAGAGAGAGAGAAAGAGAAGCTGTGAGTGAGTGAGTGAGGGAGAGAAAGAAAGAGAAGCTGTGAGTGTGAGAGAGAGAAAGAGTAGCTGTGAATGAGAGAGAGAGAAAGAGAAGCTGTGAGTGAGAGAGAGAGAGAAAGAGAAGCTGTGAGTGAGAGAGAGAAAGCAAAAGAGAAGCTGTGAGTGAGTGAGAGAGAGAAGCTGTGAGTGAGAGAGAGAAAGAGAAAGAGAAGCTGTGTGGAGAGAGAGAGAAAGAAAAGCTGTGAGTGAGTGAGAGAGAGAAAGAGAAGTTGTGAGTGAGAGAGAAAGAGAAGCTGTGAGAGAGAGAAAGAGAAGCTGTGAGTGAGAGAGCAAAAGAGAAGCGGTGAGTGAGTGAGTGAGAAAGAGAAGCTTTGAGTGAGAGAAAGAGAAGCTGTGAGTGAGAGAGAGAGAGAAGCTGTGAGTGAGAGAGAGAGAGAGAAGCTGTGAGAGAGAGAGAGAAAGAAAAGCTGTGAGTGAGGGAGAGAGAGAGAAAGAGAAGCTGTGAGTGAGTGAGAGAGAGAAAAGAGAAGCTGTGAGTGAAAGAGATAGAGAGAAAGAGAAGCTGTGTGAGAGAGAGAAATAGAAGATGTGAGTGAGTGAGAGAGAGAGAAAGAGAAGCTGTGAGTGAGAGAGAGAGAAAAGCTGTGTGTGTGAGAGAGAAAGAGAAGCTATGAGTTAGTGAGAGAGAGAGAAATAGAAGCCGTGAGTGAGAGAGACAGAGAGAGAGAAGCTGTGAGTGAGTGAGAGAGAGAGAGAGAAAGAGAAGCTGTGAGTGAGAGAGAGAGAGAGAGAATCTGTGAGTGAGTGAGAGAGAGAGAAAGAGAAGCTGTGGGTTAATGAGAAAGAGAGAAAGAGAAGCTGTGTGAGAGAGACAGAGAGAGAAAGAGAAGCGTGAGTGAGTGAGAGAGAGAAAGAAAAGCTGTGAGTGAGAGAGAAAGAGAAGCTGTGAGTGAGAGAGTTAGAGAGAGAGAGAGAGAGAGAGAAGCTGTGTGTGAGTGAGAGAGAGAGAATGAGAAGCTGTGTGAGAGAGAGAAAGGAAGCTGTGAGTGAGTGAGAGAGAGAGAAGGAGAAGCTGGGAGTGAGAGAGAGAGAAAGAAGCTGTGAGTGAGAGAGTTAGAGAGAGAGAGAGAGAGAAAGAGAAGCTGTGTGTGAGTGAGAGAGAGAGAATGAGAAGCTGTGTGAGAGAGAGAGAAGCTGTGAGTGAGTGAGAGAGAGAGAAGGAGAAGCTGTGAGTTAGTGAGAGAGAAAGAGAAGCTGTGAGTGAGAGAGAGAGAGAAAGAGAAGCTGTGAGTGAGAGATAGAGAGAAAGTGAAGCTAAGAGAGAGAGAGAAATAGAAGCTGTGAGTGAGTGAGAGAGAGAGAGAGAAAGAGAAGCTGTGATTGAGATAGAAAGAGAAGCTGTGAGTGAGAGACAGAGAGAGAAAGAGAAGGTGTGAGTGAGAGAGAGAGAAAGAGATGCTGTGAGTGAGAGAGAGAGTGAAAGAGAAGCTGTGAGTGAGAGAGAGAGAGAGAAAGAGAAGCTGTGAGTGAGAGAGAGAAAGAGAAAGAGAAGCTGTGAGTGAGAGAGAGAGAGAAGCTGTGAGTGAGTGTGTGAGAGAGAAAGAGAAGCTGTGAGTGAGAGAGAGAGAGAGAAGCTGTGTGTGTGAGAGAGAGAAAGAGTAGCTGTGAGTGAGTGAGAGAGAGAGAAAGAGAAGCTGTGAGTGAGTGAGGGAGAGAAAGAGAACCTGTGAGAGAGAGAGAGAAAGAGAAGCTGTGAGTGAGAGAGAGAGAAAGAGAAGCTGTGAGAGAGAAAGAGAAGCTGTGAGCGAGAGAGTGAAAGAGGAGCGGTTAATGAGTGAGAGAGGGAGAAAGAGAAGCTGTGAGTGAGAGAGAGAAAGAGAAGCTGTGAGTGAGAGAGAGACAGAAAGAGAAGCTGTGTGTGTGAGAGACAGATAAAGAGAAGCTGTGAGTGAGTGAGAGAGAGAGAAAGAGAAGCTGTGAGTTAGTGAGAGAGAGAGAAAGTGAAGCTGTGAGTGAGAGAGACAGAGAGAGATAGAGAAGCTGTGAGTGAGTGAGAGAGAGAGAGAAAGAGAAGCTGTGAGTGTGTGTGTGAGAGAGAAAGAGAAGCTGTGTGTGTGAGAAAGAGAAGCTGTGAGTGTGAGAGACAGAGAGAGAGAAGCTGTGAGTGAGTGAGAGAGAGAGAAAGAGAAGCTGTGAGTGTGAGAGAGAGAGAGAAAGAGAAGCTGTGAGTGAGTGAGAGAGAGAGAAAGAGAAGCAGTGAGTGAGAGAGAGAGGGAAAGAGAAGCTGTGAGTGTAAGAGACAGAGAGAGAAAGAGAAGCTGTGAGTGAGTGAGAGAGAGAGAGAGAGAGAAAGAGAAGCTGTGAGTGAGAGAGAGAGAGAGTAGCTGTGAATGAGAGAGAGATAGAAATAGAAGCTGTGAGTTAGAGAGAGAGAAAGAGAAGCTGTGAGAGAGAGAGAGAAAAAGAAGCTGTGAATGAGAGAGAGAAAGAGAAAGAGAAGCTGTGAGTGAGAGAGAGAGAGAAAGAGAAGCTGTGAGTGAGAGATAGAGAGAAAGTGAAGCTGAGAGAGAGAGAGAAATAGAAGCTGTGAGTGAGTGAGTGAGAGAGAGAGAAAGAGAAGCTGTGAGTGAGAGAGAGAGAGAAAGAGAAGCTGTGAGTGAGAGAGACAAAAAGAAGCTGTGAGTGAGAAAGAGAAAGAGAAGGTGTGAGTGAGTGAGTGAGTGAGAGAGAGAGAATATGTGTATGTGAGAGAGAGAGAGAAGCTGTGTGTGTGTGAGAGAGAGAAAGAGAAGATGTGAGTGAGAGAGAGTGATAGAGAAGCTGTGAGTGAGAGAGAGAGAAAGAGAAGCTGTGAGTTTGAGAGAGGGAGAGAAAGAGAAGCTGTGAGAGAGGGAGAGTGAAAGAGAAGCTGTGAGTTAGATAGACAGAGAGAGAAAGAGAAGCTGTGAGTGAGAGAGAGAGAGTAAGAGAAGCTGTGAGTGAGAGAGAGAGAGGGAGAGAAGCTGTGTGAGAGAGAGAAAGAGAAAGAGAAGCAGTGAGTTAGAGAGACAGAGAGAGAAAGAGAAGCTGCGAGTGAGAGAGAGAGAGAGAGAAAAGCTGTGAGTGAGAGAGAGACAAAAAGAAGCTGTGAGTGAGAAAGAGAAGGTGTGAGTGAGTGTGAGAGAGAGAATATGTGTGTGTGTATGAGAGAGAGAAGCTGTGTGCGAGAGAGAGAGAGAGAAAGAGAAGATGTCAGTGAGACAGAGATAGTGATAGAGAAGCTGTGAGTGAGAGAGAGAGAGAAGCTGTGAGTTTGAGAGAGTGAGAGAAAGAGAAGCTGTGTGAGAGAGAGAAAGATAAGCTGTGAGTGAGAGAGAGAGAGAAAGAGAAGCTGTCAGTGAGAGAGATAAAGAGAAGCTGAGTGTGTGAGAGAGATAAATAGAAGGTTTGAGTGAGTGAGAGAGAGAGAGAAAGAGAAGCTGTGTGTGTGTGAGAGAGAGAAAGAGTAGCTGTGAGTGAGGGAGACAGAGAGAGAAATAGAACCTGTGTGTGTGTGTGAGAGAGAGAGAGAGAGAAAGAGAAGCTGTGAGTGAGAGAGAAAGAGAAGCTGTGAGTGAGAGAGAGAGAGAAGCTGTGAGTGAGAGAGAGAGACCAATAGAAGCTGTTAGAGAGAGAGAGAGAGAAAGAGAAGCTGTAAGTGAGGGAGAGAGAGAGAAAGAGAAGCTGTGAGTGAGAGAGAGAAAGAAAGAGAAAGAGAAGCTGTGAATGAGATAGAGAGAGAAAGAGAAGCTGTGAGGGAGAGAGAGATAAAGAGAAGCTGTGAGTGAGTGAGAGAGAGAGAAAAGAGAAGCTGTGAGTGAGAGAGATAGAGAGAAAGAGAAGCTGTGTCAGAGAGAGAGAAATAGAAGATGCGAGTGAGTGAGAGACAGAGAAAGAGAAGCTGTGAGAGTGAGAGAGAGAGAGAAAGAGAAGCTGTGAGTGAGAGAGACAAAAAGAAGCTGTGAGTGAGAAAGAGAAAGAGAAGGTGTGAGTGAGTGAGTGAGTGAGAGAGAGAGAATATGTGTATGTGAGAGAGAGAGAGAAGCTGTGTGTGTGTGAGAGAGAGAAAGAGAAGATGTGAGTGAGAGAGAGTGATAGAGAAGCTGTGAGTGAGAGAGAGAGAAAGAGAAGCTGTGAGTTTGAGAGAGGGAGAGAAAGAGAAGCTGTGAGAGAGGGAGAGTGAAAGAGAAGCTGTGAGTTAGATAGACAGAGAGAGAAAGAGAAGCTGTGAGTGAGAGAGAGAGAGTAAGAGAAGCTGTGAGTGAGAGAGAGAGAGGGAGAGAAGCTGTGTGAGAGAGAGAAAGAGAAAGAGAAGCAGTGAGTTAGAGAGACAGAGAGAGAAAGAGAAGCTGCGAGTGAGAGAGAGAGAGAGAGAGAAAAGCTGTGAGTGAGAGAGAGACAAAAAGAAGCTGTGAGTGAGAAAGAGAAGGTGTGAGTGAGTGTGTGAGAGAGAATATGTGTGTGTGTATGAGAGAGAGAAGCTGTGTGCGAGAGAGAGAGAGAGAAAGAGAAGATGTCAGTGAGACAGAGATAGTGATAGAGAAGCTGTGAGTGAGAGAGAGAGAGAAGCTGTGAGTTTGAGAGAGTGAGAGAAAGAGAAGCTGTGTGAGAGAGAGAAAGATAAGCTGTGAGTGAGAGAGAGAGAGAAAGAGAAGCTGTCAGTGAGAGAGATAAAGAGAAGCTGAGTGTGTGAGAGAGATAAATAGAAGGTTTGAGTGAGTGAGAGAGAGAGAGAAAGAGAAGCTGTGTGTGTGTGAGAGAGAGAAAGAGTAGCTGTGAGTGAGGGAGACAGAGAGAGAAATAGAACCTGTGTGTGTGTGTGAGAGAGAGAGAGAGAGAAAGAGAAGCTGTGAGTGAGAGAGAAAGAGAAGCTGTGAGTGAGAGAGAGAGAGAAGCTGTGAGTGAGAGAGAGAGACCAATAGAAGCTGTTAGAGAGAGAGAGAGAGAAAGAGAAGCTGTAAGTGAGGGAGAGAGAGAGAAAGAGAAGCTGTGAGTGAGAGAGAGAAAGAAAGAGAAAGAGAAGCTGTGAATGAGATAGAGAGAGAAAGAGAAGCTGTGAGGGAGAGAGAGATAAAGAGAAGCTGTGAGTGAGTGAGAGAGAGAGAAAAGAGAAGCTGTGAGTGAGAGAGATAGAGAGAAAGAGAAGCTGTGTCAGAGAGAGAGAAATAGAAGATGCGAGTGAGTGAGAGACAGAGAAAGAGAAGCTGTGAGAGTGAGAGAGAGAGAGAGAAAATCTGTGTGAGAGAGAGAGAAAAAGAAGCTGTGAGTTAGTGAGAGAGAGAGAAATAGAAGCCGTGAGTGAGAGAGACAGAGAGATAGAAGCTGTGAGTGAGTGAGAGAGAGAGAGAAAGAGAAGCTGTGAGTGAGAGAGAGAGAGAGAAAGAGAAGCTGTGAGTGAGTGAGAGAGAGAGAAAGAGAAGCTGTGGGTTAGTGATAAAGAGAGAAAGAGAAGCTGTGTGGGAGAGACAGAGAGAAAGAGAAGTGTGAGTGAGTGAGAGAGAGAAAGAAAAGCTGTGAGTGACAGAGAAAGAGAAGCTGTGAGTGAGTGAGTGAGGGAGAGAAAGAAAGAGAAGCTGTGAGTGAGAGAGAGAGAGAGAGAAAGAGAAGCTGTGAGTGAGAGAGACATAAAGAGAAGCTGTGAGTGAGTCAGAGAGAGAGAGAACGAGAAGCTGTGAGTGAGTGAGTCAGAGAGAGAGAAAGAGATGCTGTGAGTGAGCGAGAGAGTGAGAGAAAGAGAAGCTGTGAGTGAGTGAGTGAGAGAGAAAGAGAAGCTGTGAGAGTGAGAGAGAGAGAAAGAGAAGGTGTGAGTGAGAGAGACAGAGAGAGAAAGAGAAGCTGAGAGTGAGTGAGAGAGAGAGAAAAAGAGAAGCTGTGAGTGAGAGAGAGAGAGAGAAGCTGTGAGTGTGAGAGAGAGACCAATAGAAGCTGTTAGAGAGAGAGAGAGAAAGAGAAGCTGTAAGTGAGGGAGAGAGAGAGAAAGAGAAGCTGTGAGTGAGAGAGAGAGAAGCTGTGAGTGAGAGAGAGAAAGAGAAAGAGAAGCTGTGAGTGAGAGAGAGAGAGAAAGAGAAGCTGTGAGGGAGAGAGAGAGAAAGAGAAGCTGTGAATGAGTGAGAGAGAGAGAAAAGAGAAGCTGTGAGTGAGAGAGATAATGAGAAAGAGAAGCTGTGAGAGAGAGAGAAATAGAAGATGCGAGTGAGTGAGAGACAGAGAAAGAGAAGCTGTGAGTGAGAGAGAGAGAGAGAAAAGCTGTGTGTGTGAGAGAGAAAGAGAAGCTGTGAGTTAGTGAGAGAGAGAAATAGAAGCCGTGAGTGAGAGAGACAGAGAAAGAGAAGCTGTGAGTGAGTGAGAGAGAGAGAGAAAGAGAAGCTGTGAGTGAGAGAGAGAGAGAGAGGCTGTGAGTGTGAGAGAGAGAAAGAGAAGCTGTGAGTGAGAGAGAGTGAGAGAAAGAGAAGTTGTGAGTGAGAGAGAGAAAGAGAAGCTGTGAGTGAGAGAGAGAGTGAGAAAAAGAAGCTGTGAGTGAGAGAGAGAAAGAGAAGCTGTGAGTGAGAGAGAGAGAGTGAGAAAAGAGAAGCTGTGAGTGAGAGAGATAGAGAGAAAGAGAAGCTGTGTGAGAGAGAGAAATAGAAGCTGTGAGTGAGAGAGAGAGAGAGAGAGAAGCTGTGAGTGAGTGAGAGAGAGAGAAAGAGAAGCTGTGAGTGAGTGTGAGAGAGAGAGAAGCTGTGAGTGAGTGAGAGGGAGAGAAAGAGAAGCAGTGAGTGAGAGACAGAGAGAGAAAGAGAAGCTGTGAGTGAGTGAGTGAGAGAGAGAAAGAAAGAGAAGCTGTGTGAGAGAAAGAGTAGCTGTGAATGAGAGAGAGAAAGCAAAAGAGAAGCTGTGAGTGAGTGAGAGAGAGAAGCTGTGAGTGAGAGAGTGAGAGAGAGAAAGAGAAGCTGTGTGTGAGTGAGAGAGAGAGAAAATGAGAAGCTGTGAGAGAGAGAGAGAAAGAGAAGCTGTGAGTGCGTGAGAGAGAGAGAAGGAGAAGCTGTGAATTAGTGAGAGAGATAGAAATTGAAGCTGTGAGTGAGAGACAGAGAGAAACAGAAGTTGTGAGTGAGTGACAGAAAGAGAGAAAGAGAAGCTGTAAGAGAGGGAGAGAGAGAGAAAGAGAAGCTGTGAGTGAGAGAGAGAGAGAAAGAGAAGCTGTGAGTGAGAGAGAGAAAGCGAAAGAAAAGATGTGAGTGAGAGAGAGAGAGAGAAAGAGAAGCTGTGAGTGAGTGAGTGAGGGAGAGAAAGAAAGAGGTGCTGTGAGTGAGAGAGAGAGAGAAAGATTAGCTGTGAATGAGAGAGAGAGAGAAAGAGAAGCTGTGAGTGAGAGCTAGAGAGAGAAAGAGAACCTGTGAATGTGAGAGAGAAAGCAAAAGAGAAGCTGTGAGAGAGAGAGAGAGAGAGAGAAGCTGTGAGTGAGGGAGACAGAGAGAGAAATAGAACCTGTGAGTGAGCGAGAGAGTGAGAGAAAGAGAAGCTGTGAGTGAGTTAGTGAGAGAGAAAGAGAAGCTGTGAGAGTGAGAAAGAGAGAAAGAGAAGGTGTGAGTGAGAGAGACAGAGAGAGAAAGAGAAGCTGTGTGTGAGTGAGAGAGAGAGAAAAAAGAGAAGCTGTGAGTGAGAGAGAAAGAGAAGCTGTGTGTGAGTGAGAGAGAGAGAAAAAAGAGAAGCTGTGAGTGAGAGAGAGAGAGAAGCTGTGAGTGTGAGAGAGAGACCAATAGAAGCTGTTAGAGAGAGAGAGAGAAAGAGAAACTGTAAGTGAGGGAGAGAGAGAGAGAAAGAGAAGTTGTGAGTGAGAGAGAGAGAGAAGCTGTGAGTGAGAGAGAGAAAGAGAAAGAGAAGCTGTGAGTGAGAGAGAGAGAGAAAGAGAAGCTGTGAGGGAGAGAGAGAGAAAGAGAAGCTGTGAATGAGTGAGAGAGAGAGAAAAGAGAAGCTGTGAGTGAGAGAGATAGAGAGAAAGAGAAGCTGTGAGAGAGAGAGAGAAATAGAAATGCGAGTGAGTGACAGACAGAGAAAGAGAAGCTGTGAGTGAGTGAGAGAGAGAGAAAAGCTGTGAGAGAGAGAGAAAGAGAAGCTGTGAGTTAGTGAGAGAGAGAAATAGAAGCCGTGAGTGAGAGAGACAGAGAAAGAGAAGCTGTGAGTGAGTGAGAGAGAGAGAGAGAAAGAGAAGCTGTGAGTGAGAGAGAGAGAGAGAGAAAGAGAAGCTGTGAGTGAGTGAGAGAGAGAGAAAGAGAAGCTGTGGGTTAGTGATAAAGAGAGAAAGAGAAGCTGTGTGAGAGAGACAGAGAGAAAGAGAAGTGTGAGTGAGTGAGAGAGAAAGAAAAGCTGTGTGTGAGAGAGAAAGAGAAGCTGTGAGTGAGTGAGTGAGGGAGAGAAAGAAAGAGAAGCTGAGAGGGAGAGAGAGAGAGAAAGAGAAGCTGTGAGTGAGATAGCGAAAGCGAAGCTGTGAGTGAGAGAGAGAGAGAGAAAGAGAAGCTGTGAGTGTGAGAGAGAGAAAGAGTAGCTGTGAATGAGAGAGAGAAAGAGAAGCTGTGAGTGAGAGAGAGAGAGAGAAAGAGAAGCTGTGAGTGAGAGAGAGAAAGCAAAAGAGAAGCTGTGAGTGAGTGAGAGAGAGAAGCTGTGAGTGAGAGAGAGAAAGAGAAAGAGAAGCTGTGTGGAGAGAGAGAGGAAGAAAAGCTGTGAGTGAGTGAGAGAGAAAGAGAAGTTGTGAGTGAGAGAGAAAGAGAAGCTGTGAGAGAGAGAAAGAGAAGCTGTGAGTGAGAGAGCAAAAGAGAAGCGGTGAGTGAGTGAGTGAGAAAGAGAAGCTTTGAGTGAGAGAAAGAGAAGCTGTGAGTGAGAGAGAGAGAAGCTGTGAGTGAGAGAGAGAGAGAAGCTGTGAGAGAGAGAGAGAAAGAAAAGCTGTGAGTGAGGGAGAGAGAGAGAAAGAGAAGCTGTGAGTGAGTGAGAGAGAGAAAAGAGAAGCTGTGAGTGAAAGAGATAGAGAGAAAGAGAAGCTGTGAGAGAGAGAGAAATAGAAGATGTGAGTGAGTGAGAGAGAGAGAAAGAGAAGCTGTGAGTGAGAGAGAGAGAAAAGCTGTGTGTGTGAGAGAGAAAGAGAAGCTATGAGTTAGTGAGAGAGAGAGAAATAGAAGCCGTGAGTGAGAGAGACAGAGAGAGAGAAGCTGTGAGTGAGTGAGAGAGAGAGAGAGAAAAGGAAGCTGTGAGTGAGAGAGAGAGAGAGAGAATCTGTGAGTGAGTGAGAGAGAGAGAAAGAGAAGCTGTGGGTTAATGAGAAAGAGAGAAAGAGAAGCTGTGTGAGAGAGACAGAGAGAGAAAGAGAAGCGTGAGTGAGTGAGAGAGAGAAAGAAAAGCTGTGAGTGAGAGAGAAAGAGAAGCTGTGAGTGAGAGAGTTAGAGAGAGAGAGAGAGAGAGAGAAGCTGTGTGTGAGTGAGAGAGAGAGAATGAGAAGCTGTGTGAGAGAGAGAAAGGAAGCTGTGAGTGAGTGAGAGAGAGAGAAGGAGAAGCTGGGAGTGAGAGAGAGAGAAAGAAGCTGTGAGTGAGAGAGTTAGAGAGAGAGAGAGAGAGAGAGAGAAGCTGTGTGTGAGTGAGAGAGAGAGAATGAGAAGCTGTGTGAGAGAGAGAGAAGCTGTGAGTGAGTGAGAGAGAGAGAAGGAGAAGCTGTGAGTTAGTGAGAGAGAAAGAGAAGCTGTGAGTGAGAGAGAGAGAGAAAGAGAAGCTGTGAGTGAGAGATAGAGAGAAAGTGAAGCTAAGAGAGAGAGAGAAATAGAAGCAGTGAGTGAGTGAGAGAGAGAGAGAGAAAGAGAAGCTGTGATTGAGATAGAAAGAGAAGCTGTGAGTGAGAGACAGAGAGAGAAAGAGAAGGTGTGAGTGAGAGAGAGAGAAAGAGATGCTGTGAGTGAGAGAGAGAGTGAAAGAGAAGCTGTGAGTGAGAGAGAGAGAGAGAAAGAGAAGCTGTGAGTGAGAGAGAGAAAGAGAAAGAGAAGCTGTGAGTGAGAGAGAGAGAGAAGCTGTGAGTGAGTGTGTGAGAGAGAAAGAGAAGCTGTGAGTGAGAGAGAGAGAGAGAAGCTGTGTGTGTGAGAGAGAGAAAGAGTAGCTGTGAGTGAGTGAGAGAGAGAGAAAGAGAAGCTGTGAGTGAGTGAGGGAGAGAAAGAGAACCTGTGAGAGAGAGAGAGAAAGAGAAGCTGTGAGTGAGAGAGAGAGAAAGAGAAGCTGTGAGAGAGAAAGAGAAGCTGTGAGCGAGAGAGTGAAAGAGGAGCGGTTAATGAGTGAGAGAGGGAGAAAGAGAAGCTGTGAGTGAGAGAGAGAAAGAGAAGCTGTGAGTGAGAGAGAGACAGAAAGAGAAGCTGTGTGTGTGAGAGACAGATAAAGAGAAGCTGTGAGTGAGTGAGAGAGAGAGAAAGAGAAGCTGTGAGTTAGTGAGAGAGAGAGAAAGTGAAGCTGTGAGTGAGAGAGACAGAGAGAGATAGAGAAGCTGTGAGTGAGTGAGAGAGAGAGAGAGAAAGAGAAGCTGTGAGTGTGTGTGTGAGAGAGAAAGAGAAGCTGTGTGTGTGAGAAAGAGAAGCTGTGAGTGTGAGAGACAGAGAGAGAGAAGCTGTGAGTGAGTGAGAGAGAGAGAAAGAGAAGCTGTGAGTGTGAGAGAGAGAGAGAAAGAGAAGCTGTGAGTGAGTGAGAGAGAGAGAAAGAGAAGCAGTGAGTGAGAGAGAGAGGGAAAGAGAAGCTGTGAGTGTAAGAGACAGAGAGAGAAAGAGAAGCTGTGAGTGAGTGAGAGAGAGAGAGAGAGAGAAAGAGAAGCTGTGAGTGAGAGAGAGAGAGAGTAGCTGTGAATGAGAGAGAGATAGAAATAGAAGCTGTGAGTTAGAGAGAGAGAAAGAGAAGCTGTGAGAGAGAGAGAGAAAAAGAAGCTGTGAATGAGAGAGAGAAAGAGAAAGAGAAGCTGTGAGTGAGAGAGAGAGAGAAAGAGAAGCTGTGAGTGAGAGATAGAGAGAAAGTGAAGCTGAGAGAGAGAGAGAAATAGAAGCTGTGAGTGAGTGAGTGAGAGAGAGAGAAAGAGAAGCTGTGAGTGAGAGAGAGAGAGAAAGAGAAGCTGTGAGTGAGAGAGACAAAAAGAAGCTGTGAGTGAGAAAGAGAAAGAGAAGGTGTGAGTGAGTGAGTGAGTGAGAGAGAGAGAATATGTGTATGTGAGAGAGAGAGAGAAGCTGTGTGTGTGTGAGAGAGAGAAAGAGAAGATGTGAGTGAGAGAGAGTGATAGAGAAGCTGTGAGTGAGAGAGAGAGAAAGAGAAGCTGTGAGTTTGAGAGAGGGAGAGAAAGAGAAGCTGTGAGAGAGGGAGAGTGAAAGAGAAGCTGTGAGTTAGATAGACAGAGAGAGAAAGAGAAGCTGTGAGTGAGAGAGAGAGAGTAAGAGAAGCTGTGAGTGAGAGAGAGAGAGGGAGAGAAGCTGTGTGAGAGAGAGAAAGAGAAAGAGAAGCAGTGAGTTAGAGAGACAGAGAGAGAAAGAGAAGCTGCGAGTGAGAGAGAGAGAGAGAGAGAAAAGCTGTGAGTGAGAGAGAGACAAAAAGAAGCTGTGAGTGAGAAAGAGAAGGTGTGAGTGAGTGTGAGAGAGAGAATATGTGTGTGTGTATGAGAGAGAGAAGCTGTGTGCGAGAGAGAGAGAGAGAAAGAGAAGATGTCAGTGAGACAGAGATAGTGATAGAGAAGCTGTGAGTGAGAGAGAGAGAGAAGCTGTGAGTTTGAGAGAGTGAGAGAAAGAGAAGCTGTGTGAGAGAGAGAAAGATAAGCTGTGAGTGAGAGAGAGAGAGAAAGAGAAGCTGTCAGTGAGAGAGATAAAGAGAAGCTGAGTGTGTGAGAGAGATAAATAGAAGGTTTGAGTGAGTGAGAGAGAGAGAGAAAGAGAAGCTGTGTGTGTGTGAGAGAGAGAAAGAGTAGCTGTGAGTGAGGGAGACAGAGAGAGAAATAGAACCTGTGTGTGTGTGTGAGAGAGAGAGAGAGAGAAAGAGAAGCTGTGAGTGAGAGAGAAAGAGAAGCTGTGAGTGAGAGAGAGAGAGAAGCTGTGAGTGAGAGAGAGAGACCAATAGAAGCTGTTAGAGAGAGAGAGAGAGAAAGAGAAGCTGTAAGTGAGGGAGAGAGAGAGAAAGAGAAGCTGTGAGTGAGAGAGAGAAAGAAAGAGAAAGAGAAGCTGTGAATGAGATAGAGAGAGAAAGAGAAGCTGTGAGGGAGAGAGAGATAAAGAGAAGCTGTGAGTGAGTGAGAGAGAGAGAAAAGAGAAGCTGTGAGTGAGAGAGATAGAGAGAAAGAGAAGCTGTGTCAGAGAGAGAGAAATAGAAGATGCGAGTGAGTGAGAGACAGAGAAAGAGAAGCTGTGAGAGTGAGAGAGAGAGAGAGAAAATCTGTGTGAGAGAGAGAGAAAAAGAAGCTGTGAGTTAGTGAGAGAGAGAGAAATAGAAGCCGTGAGTGAGAGAGACAGAGAGATAGAAGCTGTGAGTGAGTGAGAGAGAGAGAGAAAGAGAAGCTGTGAGTGAGAGAGAGAGAGAGAAAGAGAAGCTGTGAGTGAGTGAGAGAGAGAGAAAGAGAAGCTGTGGGTTAGTGATAAAGAGAGAAAGAGAAGCTGTGTGGGAGAGACAGAGAGAAAGAGAAGTGTGAGTGAGTGAGAGAGAGAAAGAAAAGCTGTGAGTGACAGAGAAAGAGAAGCTGTGAGTGAGTGAGTGAGGGAGAGAAAGAAAGAGAAGCTGTGAGTGAGAGAGAGAGAGAGAAAGAGAAGCTGTGAGTGAGAGAGACATAAAGAGAAGCTGTGAGTGAGTCAGAGAGAGAGAGAACGAGAAGCTGTGAGTGAGTGAGTCAGAGAGAGAGAAAGAGATGCTGTGAGTGAGCGAGAGAGTGAGAGAAAGAGAAGCTGTGAGTGAGTGAGTGAGAGAGAAAGAGAAGCTGTGAGAGTGAGAGAGAGAGAAAGAGAAGGTGTGAGTGAGAGAGAGAGAGAGAAGCTGTGAGTGTGAGAGAGAGACCAATAGAAGCTGTTAGAGAGAGAGAGAGAAAGAGAAGCTGTAAGTGAGGGAGAGAGAGAGAAAGAGAAGCTGTGAGTGAGAGAGAGAGATGCTGTGAGTGAGAGAGAGAAAGAGAAAGAGAAGCTGTGAGTGAGAGAGAGAGAGAAAGAGAAGCTGTGAGGGAGAGAGAGAGAAAGAGAAGCTGTGAATGAGTGAGAGAGAGAGAAAAGAGAAGCTGTGAGTGAGAGAGATAATGAGAAAGAGAAGCTGTGAGAGAGAGAGAAATAGAAGATGCGAGTGAGTGAGAGACAGAGAAAGAGAAGCTGTGAGTGAGAGAGAGAGAGAGAAAAGCTGTGTGTGTGAGAGAGAAAGAGAAGCTGTGAGTTAGTGAGAGAGAGAAATAGAAGCTGTGAGTGAGAGAGACAGAGAAAGAGAAGCTGTGAGTGAGTGAGAGAGAGAGAGAAAGAGAAGCTGTGAGTGAGAGAGAGAGAGAGAGAGAGAGAGAAGCTGTGAGTGAGTGAGAGAGAGAGAAAGAGAAGCTGTGGGTTAGTGATAAAGAGAGAAAGAGAAGCTGTGTGAGAGAGACAGAGAGAAAGAGAAGTGTGAGTGAGTGAGAGAGAGAAAGAAAAGCTGTGAGAGAGAGAGAAAGAGAAGCTCTGAGTGAGTGAGTGAGGGAGAGACAGAAAGAGAAGCTGAGAGTGAGAGAGAGAGAGAAAGAGAAGCTGTGAGTGAGAGAGCGAAAGCGAAAGTGAAGCTGTGAGTGAGAGAGAGAGAGAAAGAGAAGCTGTGAGTGAGGGAGTGAAAGAGAGAAAGAAAGAAAGAGAAGCTGTGAGTGAGAGAGAGAGAGAAAGAGAAGCTGTGAATGAGAGAGAGAGAAAGAGAAGCTGTGAGTGAGAGAGAGAGAGAAAGAGAAGCTGTGAGTGAGAGAGAGAAAGCAAAAGAGAAGCTGTGAGTGAGAGAGAGAGAGAAGCTGTGAGTGAGAGAGAGAAAGAGAATCTGTGAGTGAGAGAGAGAGAGAAAGTGAAGCTGTGTGGAGAGAGAGAGAAAGAAAATCTGTGAGTGAGTGAGAGAGAGAAAGAGAAGTTGTGAGTGAGAGAGAAAGAGAAGCTGTGAGAGAGAGAGAGAAAGAGAAGCTGTGAGTGAGAGAGCAAAAGAGAAGCTGTGAGTGAGAGAGAGAGAGACCAATAGAAGCTGTTAGAGAGAGAGAGAAAGAGAAGCTGTAAGTGAGGGAGAGAGAGAGAAAGAGAAGCTGTGAGTGAGAGAGAGAGAAGCTGTGAGTGAGAGAGAGAAAGAAAAGCTGTGAGTGAGGGAGAGAGAGAGAAAGAGAAGCTGTGAGTGAGAGAGAGAGAGAAAGAGAAGCTGTGAGTGAGAGATAGAGAGAAAGTGAAGCTAAGAGAGAGAGAGAAATAGAAGCTGTGAGTGAGTGAGAGAGAGAGAGAGAAAGAGAAGCTGTGATTGAGATAGAAAGAGAAGCTGTGAGTGAGAGACAGAGAGAGAAATAGAAGGTGTGAGTGAGAGAGAGAGAAAGAGATGCTGTGAGTGAGAGGGAGAGAGAAAGAGAAGCTGTGAGTGAGAGAGAGAGAGAAAGAGAAGCTGTGAGTGAGAGAGAAAAAGAGAAAGGGAAGCTGTGAGTGAGAGAGAGAGAGAGAAAGAGAAGGTGTGAATGATAGAGAGAGAAATTGAATCTGTGAGTGAGAGATAGAAAGAGAAGCTGTGAGTGAGTGTGTGAGAGAGAAAGAGAAGCTGTGAGTGAGAGAGAGAGAGAGAGAAGCTGTGTGTGTGTGAGAGAGAAAGAGTAGCTGTGAGTGAGTGAGAGAGAGAGAAAGAGAAGCTGTGAGTGAGTGAGGGAGAGAAAGAGAACCTGTGTGAGAGAGAGAGAGAAGCTGTGAGTGAGAGAGAGAGAAAGAGAAGCTGTGAGAGAGAAAGAGAAGCTGTGAGCGAGAGAGTGAAAGAGGAGCGGTGAATGAGTGAGAGAGGGAGAAAGAGAAGCTGTGAGTGAGAGAGAGAAAGAGAAGCTGTGAGTGAGAGAGAGAGAAAGAGAAGCTGTCAGTGAGAGAGAGAAAGAGAAGCTGAGTGTGTGAGAGAGATAAATAGAAAGTTTGAGTGAGTGAGAGAGAGAGAGAGAAAGAGAAGCTGTTAGAGAGAGAGAGAGAGAAAGAGTAGCTGTGAGTGAGGGAGACAGAGAGAGAAATAGAACCTGTGTGTGTGTGTGTGAGAGAGAGAGAAATAGAAGCTGTGAGCGAGAGAGAGAGAAAGAGAAGCTGTGAGTGAGAGAGAGAGAGCAAGAAAAGATGTGAGTGAGAGAGAGAGAAAGAGAAGCTGTGAGTGAGTGAGAGAGGGAGAGAAAGAAAGAGAAGCTGTGAGTGAGAGAGAGAAAGAAAGAGAAACTGTGAGTGAGAGAGAGAGAAAGAGAAGCTGTGAGTGAGAGAGAGAGCATGAGAAGATGTGATTGAGACAGGGAGAGAGAAAGAAAGCTGTGAGTGTGTGAGATACAGAAAGAGAAGCTGTGATTGAGTGAGAGAGAGATTAAATAGAAGCTGTGAGTGAGAGAGATAGAGAGAAAGAGAAGCTGTGTGTGTGAGAGAGAGAAATAGTAGCTGTGAGTGAGTGAGAGAGAGAGAGAAAGAGAAGCTGTGAGTGAGTGAGAGAGAGAGAGAAAGAGAAGCTGTGAGAGAGAGAGAGAGAAAGAGAAGCTGTCAGTGAGTGAGAGAGTGAGAGTAAGAGAAGCTGTGGGTGAGTGAGAGAGAGAGAAAGAGAAGCTGTGAGAGTGAGAGAGAAAGAGAAGCTGTGAGTGAGAAAGGGAGTGAAAGAGAAGCTGTGAGTGAGAGGGAGAGAAAGAGAAGCTGTGAGTGAGAAAGAGAAAGAGAAGGTGTGAGTGAGAAAGGGAGTGAAAGAGAAGCTGTGAGTGAGAGGGAGAGAAAGAGAAGCTGTGAGTGAGAAAGAGAAAGAGAAGGTGTGAGTGAGTGAGTGAGAGAGAGAATATGTGTGTGTGTGTGAGAGAGAGAAGCTGTGTGTGTGAGAGAGAGAGAGAAAGAGAAGCTGTGAGTGAGTGAGAGAGAAAAAAGAGAATCTGTGAGTGAGAGAGATAGAGAGAAAGAGAAGCTGTGTGTGAGAGAGAGAGAGATAGAAGATGTGAGTGAGTCAGAGAGAGAGAGAAAGAGAAGCTGTGAGTGAGAGAGAGAGAGAAAGAGAAGCTGTCAGTGAGCGAGAGAGTGAGAGAAAGAGAAGCTGTCAGTGAGTGAGAGAGAGAGAGAAAGAGAAGCTGTGAGAGTGAGAGAGAGAGAGAAAGAGAAGGTGTGAGTGAGAGAGACAGAGAGAGAAAGAGAAGCTGTGAGTGAGAGAGAGAGAAAGAAAGAGAAGCTGTGAGTGAGAGAGAGAGAGAGAAAGAGAAGCTGTGAGTGAGAGTGAGAGAGAATGAGAAGCTGTGAGAGAGAGAAAGAGAAGCTGTGAGTGAGAGAGAGAGAGCAAGAAAAGATGAGATTGAGACAGAGCAAGAGAAAGAAAGCTGTGAGTGTGTGAGATAGAGAAAGAGAAGCTGTGTGAGAGAGAGAGAGAAGCTGTGAGTGAGAGAGAGAGAAAGAGAAGCTGTGAGAGAGAAAGAGAAGCTGTGAGCGAGAGAGTGAAAGAGGAGCGGTGAATGAGTGAGAGAGGGAGAAAGAGAAGCTGTGAGTGAGAGAGAGAAAGAGAAGCTGTGAGTGAGAGAGAGAGAAAGAGAAGCTGTCAGTGAGAGAGAGAAAGAGAAGCTGAGTGTGTGAGAGAGATAAATAGAAAGTTTGAGTGAGTGAGAGAGAGAGAGAGAAAGAGAAGCTGTCAGTGAGTGAGAGAGTGAGAGTAAGAGAAGCTGTGGGTGAGTGAGAGAGAGAGAAAGAGAAGCTGTGAGAGTGAGAGAGAAAGAGAAGCTGTGAGTGAGAAAGGGAGTGAAAGAGAAGCTGTGAGTGAGAGGGAGAGAAAGAGAAGCTGTGAGTGAGAAAGAGAAAGAGAAGGTGTGAGTGAGAAAGGGAGTGAAAGAGAAGCTGTGAGTGAGAGGGAGAGAAAGAGAAGCTGTGAGTGAGAAAGAGAAAGAGAAGGTGTGAGTGAGTGAGTGAGAGAGAGAATATGTGTGTGTGTGTGTGAGAGAGAAGCTGTGTGTGTGAGAGAGAGAGAGAAAGAGAAGCTGTGAGTGAGTGAGAGAGAAAAAAGAGAATCTGTGAGTGAGAGAGATAGAGAGAAAGAGAAGCTGTGTGTGAGAGAGAGAGAGATAGAAGATGTGAGTGAGTCAGAGAGAGAGAGAAAGAGAAGCTGTGAGTGAGAGAGAGAGAGAAAGAGAAGCTGTCAGTGAGCGAGAGAGTGAGAGAAAGAGAAGCTGTCAGTGAGTGAGAGAGAGAGAGAAAGAGAAGCTGTGAGAGTGAGAGAGAGAGAGAAAGAGAAGGTGTGAGTGAGAGAGACAGAGAGAGAAAGAGAAGCTGTGAGTGAGAGAGAGATAAAGAAAGAGAAGCTGTGAGTGAGAGAGAGAGAGAGAAAGAGAAGCTGTGAGTGAGAGTGAGAGAGAATGAGAAGCTGTGAGAGAGAGAAAGAGAAGCTGTGAGTGAGAGAGAGAGAGCAAGAAAAGATGAGATTGAGACAGAGCAAGAGAAAGAAAGCTGTGAGTGTGTGAGATAGAGAAAGAGAAGCTGTGTGAGAGAGAGAGAGAAGCTGTGAGTGAGAGAGAGAGAAAGAGAAGCTGTGAGAGAGAAAGAGAAGCTGTGAGCGAGAGAGTGAAAGAGGAGCGGTGAATGAGTGAGAGAGGGAGAAAGAGAAGCTGTGAGTGAGAGAGAGAAAGAGAAGCTGTGAGTGAGAGAGAGAGAAAGAGAAGCTGTCAGTGAGAGAGAGAAAGAGAAGCTGAGTGTGTGAGAGAGATAAATAGAAAGTTTGAGTGAGTGAGAGAGAGAGAGAGAAAGAGAAGCTGTTAGAGAGAGAGAGAGAGAAAGAGTAGCTGTGAGTGAGGGAGACAGAGAGAGAAATAGAACCTGTGTGTGTGTGTGTGAGAGAGAGAGAAATAGAAGCTGTGAGCGAGAGAGAGAGAAAGAGAAGCTGTGAGTGAGAGAGAGAGAGCAAGAGAAGATGTGAGTGAGAGAGAGAGAAAGAGAAGCTGTGAGTGAGTGAGAGAGGGAGAGAAAGAAAGAGAAGCTGTGAGTGAGAGAGAGAAAGAAAGAGAAACTGTGAGTGAGAGAGAGAGAAAGAGAAGCTGTGAGTGAGAGAGAGAGCATGAGAAGATGTGATTGAGACAGGGAGAGAGAAAGAAAGCTGTGAGTGTGTGAGATACAGAAAGAGAAGCTGTGATTGAGTGAGAGAGAGATTAAATAGAAGCTGTGAGTGAGAGAGATAGAGAGAAAGAGAAGCTGTGTGTGTGAGAGAGAGAAATAGTAGCTGTGAGTGAGTGAGAGAGAGAGAGAAAGAGAAGCTGTGAGTGAGTGAGAGAGAGAGAGAAAGAGAAGCTGTGAGAGAGAGAGAGAGAAAGAGAAGCTGTCAGTGAGTGAGAGAGTGAGAGTAAGAGAAGCTGTGGGTGAGTGAGAGAGAGAGAAAGAGAAGCTGTGAGAGTGAGAGAGAAAGAGAAGCTGTGAGTGAGAAAGGGAGTGAAAGAGAAGCTGTGAGTGAGAGGGAGAGAAAGAGAAGCTGTGAGTGAGAAAGAGAAAGAGAAGGTGTGAGTGAGAAAGGGAGTGAAAGAGAAGCTGTGAGTGAGAGGGAGAGAAAGAGAAGCTGTGAGTGAGAAAGAGAAAGAGAAGGTGTGAGTGAGTGAGTGAGAGAGAGAATATGTGTGTGTGTGTGAGAGAGAGAAGCTGTGTGTGTGAGAGAGAGAGAGAAAGAGAAGCTGTGAGTGAGTGAGAGAGAAAAAAGAGAATCTGTGAGTGAGAGAGATAGAGAGAAAGAGAAGCTGTGTGTGAGAGAGAGAGAGATAGAAGATGTGAGTGAGTCAGAGAGAGAGAGAAAGAGAAGCTGTGAGTGAGAGAGAGAGAGAAAGAGAAGCTGTCAGTGAGCGAGAGAGTGAGAGAAAGAGAAGCTGTGAGAGTGAGAGAGAGAGAGAAAGAGAAGGTGTGAGTGAGAGAGACAGAGAGAGAAAGAGAAGCTGTGAGTGAGAGAGAGAGAAAGAAAGAGAAGCTGTGAGTGAGAGAGAGAGAGAGAAAGAGAAGCTGTGAGTGAGAGTGAGAGAGAATGAGAAGCTGTGAGAGAGAGAAAGAGAAGCTGTGAGTGAGAGAGAGAGAGCAAGAAAAGATGAGATTGAGACAGAGCAAGAGAAAGAAAGCTGTGTGTGTGAGATAGAGAAAGAGAAGCTGTGTGTGAGAGAGAGAGAAGCTGTGAGTGAGAGAGAGAGAAAGAGAAGCTGTGATAGAGAAAGAGAAGCTGTGAGCGAGAGAGTGAAAGAGGAGCGGTGAATGAGTGAGAGAGGGAGAAAGAGAAGCTGTGAGTGAGAGAGAGAAAGAGAAGCTGTGAGTGAGAGAGAGAGAAAGAGAAGCTGTCAGTGAGAGAGAGAAAGAGAAGCTGAGTGTGTGAGAGAGATAAATAGAAAGTTTGAGTGAGTGAGAGAGAGAGAGAGAAAGAGAAGCTGTCAGTGAGTGAGAGAGTGAGAGTAAGAGAAGCTGTGGGTGAGTGAGAGAGAGAGAAAGAGAAGCTGTGAGAGTGAGAGAGAAAGAGAAGCTGTGAGTGAGAAAGGGAGTGAAAGAGAAGCTGTGAGTGAGAGGGAGAGAAAGAGAAGCTGTGAGTGAGAAAGAGAAAGAGAAGGTGTGAGTGAGAAAGGGAGTGAAAGAGAAGCTGTGAGTGAGAGGGAGAGAAAGAGAAGCTGTGAGTGAGAAAGAGAAAGAGAAGGTGTGAGTGAGTGAGTGAGAGAGAGAATATGTGTGTGTGTGTGTGAGAGAGAAGCTGTGTGTGTGAGAGAGAGAGAGAAAGAGAAGCTGTGAGTGAGTGAGAGAGAAAAAAGAGAATCTGTGAGTGAGAGAGATAGAGAGAAAGAGAAGCTGTGTGTGAGAGAGAGAGAGATAGAAGATGTGAGTGAGTCAGAGAGAGAGAGAAAGAGAAGCTGTGAGTGAGAGAGAGAGAGAAAGAGAAGCTGTCAGTGAGCGAGAGAGTGAGAGAAAGAGAAGCTGTCAGTGAGTGAGAGAGAGAGAGAAAGAGAAGCTGTGAGAGTGAGAGAGAGAGAGAAAGAGAAGGTGTGAGTGAGAGAGACAGAGAGAGAAAGAGAAGCTGTGAGTGAGAGAGAGATAAAGAAAGAGAAGCTGTGAGTGAGAGAGAGAGAGAGAAAGAGAAGCTGTGAGTGAGAGTGAGAGAGAATGAGAAGCTGTGAGAGAGAGAAAGAGAAGCTGTGAGTGAGAGAGAGAGAGCAAGAAAAGATGAGATTGAGACAGAGCAAGAGAAAGAAAGCTGTGAGTGTGTGAGATAGAGAAAGAGAAGCTGTGTGAGAGAGAGAGAGAAGCTGTGAGTGAGAGAGAGAGAAAGAGAAGCTGTGAGAGAGAAAGAGAAGCTGTGAGCGAGAGAGTGAAAGAGGAGCGGTGAATGAGTGAGAGAGGGAGAAAGAGAAGCTGTGAGTGAGAGAGAGAAAGAGAAGCTGTGAGTGAGAGAGAGAGAAAGAGAAGCTGTCAGTGAGAGAGAGAAAGAGAAGCTGAGTGTGTGAGAGAGATAAATAGAAAGTTTGAGTGAGTGAGAGAGAGAGAGAGAAAGAGAAGCTGTTAGAGAGAGAGAGAGAGAAAGAGTAGCTGTGAGTGAGGGAGACAGAGAGAGAAATAGAACCTGTGTGTGTGTGTGTGAGAGAGAGAGAAATAGAAGCTGTGAGCGAGAGAGAGAGAAAGAGAAGCTGTGAGTGAGAGAGAGAGAGCAAGAGAAGATGTGAGTGAGAGAGAGAGAAAGAGAAGCTGTGAGTGAGTGAGAGAGGGAGAGAAAGAAAGAGAAGCTGTGAGTGAGAGAGAGAAAGAAAGAGAAACTGTGAGTGAGAGAGAGAGAAAGAGAAGCTGTGAGTGAGAGAGAGAGCATGAGAAGATGTGATTGAGACAGGGAGAGAGAAAGAAAGCTGTGAGTGTGTGAGATACAGAAAGAGAAGCTGTGATTGAGTGAGAGAGAGATTAAATAGAAGCTGTGAGTGAGAGAGATAGAGAGAAAGAGAAGCTGTGTGTGTGTGAGAGAGAAATAGTAGCTGTGAGTGAGTGAGAGAGAGAGAGAAAGAGAAGCTGTGAGTGAGTGAGAGAGAGAGAGAAAGAGAAGCTGTGAGAGAGAGAGAGAGAAAGAGAAGCTGTCAGTGAGTGAGAGAGTGAGAGTAAGAGAAGCTGTGGGTGAGTGAGAGAGAGAGAAAGAGAAGCTGTGAGAGTGAGAGAGAAAGAGAAGCTGTGAGTGAGAAAGGGAGTGAAAGAGAAGCTGTGAGTGAGAGGGAGAGAAAGAGAAGCTGTGAGTGAGAAAGAGAAAGAGAAGGTGTGAGTGAGAAAGGGAGTGAAAGAGAAGCTGTGAGTGAGAGGGAGAGAAAGAGAAGCTGTGAGTGAGAAAGAGAAAGAGAAGGTGTGAGTGAGTGAGTGAGAGAGAGAATATGTGTGTGTGTGTGAGAGAGAGAAGCTGTGTGTGTGAGAGAGAGAGAGAAAGAGAAGCTGTGAGTGAGTGAGAGAGAAAAAAGAGAATCTGTGAGTGAGAGAGATAGAGAGAAAGAGAAGCTGTGTGTGAGAGAGAGAGAGATAGAAGATGTGAGTGAGTCAGAGAGAGAGAGAAAGAGAAGCTGTGAGTGAGAGAGAGAGAGAAAGAGAAGCTGTCAGTGAGCGAGAGAGTGAGAGAAAGAGAAGCTGTGAGAGTGAGAGAGAGAGAGAAAGAGAAGGTGTGAGTGAGAGAGACAGAGAGAGAAAGAGAAGCTGTGAGTGAGAGAGAGAGAAAGAAAGAGAAGCTGTGAGTGAGAGAGAGAGAGAGAAAGAGAAGCTGTGAGTGAGAGTGAGAGAGAATGAGAAGCTGTGAGAGAGAGAAAGAGAAGCTGTGAGTGAGAGAGAGAGAGCAAGAAAAGATGAGATTGAGACAGAGCAAGAGAAAGAAAGCTGTGTGTGTGAGATAGAGAAAGAGAAGCTGTGTGAGAGAGAGAGAGAAGCTGTGAGTGAGAGAGAGAGAAAGAGAAGCTGTGATAGAGAAAGAGAAGCTGTGAGCGAGAGAGTGAAAGAGGAGCGGTGAATGAGTGAGAGAGGGAGAAAGAGAAGCTGTGAGTGAGAGAGAGAAAGAGAAGCTGTGAGTGAGAGAGAGAGAAAGAGAAGCTGTCAGTGAGAGAGAGAAAGAGAAGCTGAGTGTGTGAGAGAGATAAATAGAAAGTTTGAGTGAGTGAGAGAGAGAGAGAGAAAGAGAAGCTGTCAGTGAGTGAGAGAGTGAGAGTAAGAGAAGCTGTGGGTGAGTGAGAGAGAGAGAAAGAGAAGCTGTGAGAGTGAGAGAGAAAGAGAAGCTGTGAGTGAGAAAGGGAGTGAAAGAGAAGCTGTGAGTGAGAGGGAGAGAAAGAGAAGCTGTGAGTGAGAAAGAGAAAGAGAAGGTGTGAGTGAGAAAGGGAGTGAAAGAGAAGCTGTGAGTGAGAGGGAGAGAAAGAGAAGCTGTGAGTGAGAAAGAGAAAGAGAAGGTGTGAGTGAGTGAGTGAGAGAGAGAATATGTGTGTGTGTGTGAGAGAGAGAAGCTGTGTGTGTGAGAGAGAGAGAGAAAGAGAAGCTGTGAGTGAGTGAGAGAGAAAAAAGAGAATCTGTGAGTGAGAGAGATAGAGAGAAAGAGAAGCTGTGTGTGAGAGAGAGAGAGATAGAAGATGTGAGTGAGTCAGAGAGAGAGAGAAAGAGAAGCTGTGAGTGAGAGAGAGAGAGAAAGAGAAGCTGTCAGTGAGCGAGAGAGTGAGAGAAAGAGAAGCTGTCAGTGAGTGAGAGAGAGAGAGAAAGAGAAGCTGTGAGAGTGAGAGAGAGAGAGAAAGAGAAGGTGTGAGTGAGAGAGACAGAGAGAGAAAGAGAAGCTGTGAGTGAGAGAGAGAGAAAGAAAGAGAAGCTGTGAGTGAGAGAGAGAGAGAGAAAGAGAAGCTGTGAGTGAGAGTGAGAGAGAATGAGAAGCTGTGAGAGAGAGAAAGAGAAGCTGTGAGTGAGAGAGAGAGAGCAAGAAAAGATGAGATTGAGACAGAGCAAGAGAAAGAAAGCTGTGAGTGTGTGAGATAGAGAAAGAGAAGCTGTGTGAGAGAGAGAGAGAAGCTGTGAGTGAGAGAGAGAGAAAGAGAAGCTGTGAGAGAGAAAGAGAAGCTGTGAGCGAGAGAGTGAAAGAGGAGCGGTGAATGAGTGAGAGAGGGAGAAAGAGAAGCTGTGAGTGAGAGAGAGAAAGAGAAGCTGTGAGTGAGAGAGAGAGAAAGAGAAGCTGTCAGTGAGAGAGAGAAAGAGAAGCTGAGTGTGTGAGAGAGATAAATAGAAAGTTTGAGTGAGTGAGAGAGAGAGAGAGAAAGAGAAGCTGTTAGAGAGAGAGAGAGAGAAAGAGTAGCTGTGAGTGAGGGAGACAGAGAGAGAAATAGAACCTGTGTGTGTGTGTGTGAGAGAGAGAGAAATAGAAGCTGTGAGCGAGAGAGAGAGAAAGAGAAGCTGTGAGTGAGAGAGAGAGAGCAAGAGAAGATGTGAGTGAGAGAGAGAGAAAGAGAAGCTGTGAGTGAGTGAGAGAGGGAGAGAAAGAAAGAGAAGCTGTGAGTGAGAGAGAGAAAGAAAGAGAAACTGTGAGTGAGAGAGAGAGAAAGAGAAGCTGTGAGTGAGAGAGAGAGCATGAGAAGATGTGATTGAGACAGGGAGAGAGAAAGAAAGCTGTGAGTGTGTGAGATACAGAAAGAGAAGCTGTGATTGAGTGAGAGAGAGATTAAATAGAAGCTGTGAGTGAGAGAGATAGAGAGAAAGAGAAGCTGTGTGTGTGAGAGAGAGAAATAGTAGCTGTGAGTGAGTGAGAGAGAGAGAGAAAGAGAAGCTGTGAGTGAGTGAGAGAGAGAGAGAAAGAGAAGCTGTGAGAGAGAGAGAGAGAAAGAGAAGCTGTCAGTGAGTGAGAGAGTGAGAGTAAGAGAAGCTGTGGGTGAGTGAGAGAGAGAGAAACAGAAGCTGTGAGAGTGAGAGAGAAAGAGAAGCTGTGAGTGAGAAAGGGAGTGAAAGAGAAGCTGTGAGTGAGAGGGAGAGAAAGAGAAGTTGTGAGTGAGAAAGAGAAAGAGAAGGTGTGAGTGAGAAAGGGAGTGAAAGAGAAGCTGTGAGTGAGAGGGAGAGAAAGAGAAGCTGTGAGTGAGAAAGAGAAAGAGAAGGTGTGAGTGAGTGAGTGAGAGAGAGAATATGTGTGTGTGTGTGTGAGAGAGAAGCTGTGTGTGTGAGAGAGAGAGAGAAAGAGAAGCTGTGAGTGAGTGAGAGAGAAAAAAGAGAATCTGTGAGTGAGAGAGATAGAGAGAAAGAGAAGCTGTGTGTGAGAGAGAGAGAGATAGAAGATGTGAGTGAGTCAGAGAGAGAGAGAAAGAGAAGCTGTGAGTGAGAGAGAGAGAGAAAGAGAAGCTGTCAGTGAGCGAGAGAGTGAGAGAAAGAGAAGCTGTCAGTGAGTGAGAGAGAGAGAGAAAGAGAAGCTGTGAGAGTGAGAGAGAGAGAGAAAGAGAAGGTGTGAGTGAGAGAGACAGAGAGAGAAAGAGAAGCTGTGAGTGAGAGAGAGAGAAAGAAAGAGAAGCTGTGAGTGAGAGAGAGAGAGAGAAAGAGAAGCTGTGCGTGAGAGTGAGAGAGAATGAGAAGCTGTGAGAGAGAGAAAGAGAAGCTGTGAGTGAGAGAGAGAGAGCAAGAAAAGATGAGATTCAGACAGAGCAAGAGAAAGAAAGCTGTGAGTGTGTGAGATAGAGAAAGAGAAGCTGTGAGTGAGTGAGAGAGAGAGAGAAAGAAAGAGAAGCTGTGAATGAGAGAGAGAGAAAGAGAAGCTGTGAGTGAGAGAGAGAGAGAAAGAGAAGCTGTGAGTGAGAGAGAGAAAGCAAAAGAGAAGCTGTGAGTGAGAGAGAGAGAGAAGCTGTGAGTGAGAGAGAGAAAGAGAATCTGTGAGTGAGAGAGAGAGAGAAAGAGAAGCTGTGTGGAGAGAGAGAGAAAGAAAATCTGTGAGTGAGTGAGAGAGAGAAAGAGAAGTTGTGAGTGAGAGAGAAAGAGAAGCTGTGAGAGAGAGAGAGAAAGAGAAGCTGTGAGTGAGAGAGCAAAAGAGAAGCTGTGAGTGAGAGAGAGAGAGACAAATAGAAGCTGTTAGAGAGAGAGAGAAAGAGAAGCTGTAAGTGAGGGAGAGAGAGAGAAAGAGAAGCTGTGAGTGAGAGAGAGAGAAGCTGTGAGTGAGAGAGAGAAAGAAAAGCTGTGAGTGAGGGAGAGAGAGAGAAAGAGAAGCTGTGAGTGAGAGAGAGAGAGAAAGAGAAGCTGTGAGTGAGAGATAGAGAGAAAGTGAAGCTAAGAGAGAGAGAGAAATAGAAGCTGTGAGTGAGTGAGAGGGAGAGAGAGAAAGAGAAGCTGTGAGTGAGAGACAGAGAGAGAAATAGAAGGTGTGAGTGAGAGAGAGAGAAAGAGATGCTGTGAGTGAGAGGGAGAGAGAAAGAGAAGCTGTGAGTGAGAGAGAGAGAGAAAGAGAAGCTGTGAGTGAGAGAGAAAAAGAGAAAGGGAAGCTGTGAGTGAGAGAGAGAGAGAGAAAGAGAAGGTGTGAATGAGAGAGAGAGAAATTGAATCTGTGAGTGAGAGATAGAAAGAGAAGCTGTGAGTGAGTGTGTGAGAGAGAAAGAGAAGCTGTGAGTGAGAGAGAGAGAGAGAAGCTGTGTGTGTGAGAGAGAGAAAGAGTAGCTGTGAGTGAGTGAGAGAGAGAGAAAGAGAAGCTGTGAGTGAGTGAGGGAGAGAAAGAGAACCTGTGTGAGAGAGAGAGAGAAGCTGTGAGTGAGAGAGAGAGAAAGAGAAGCTGTGAGAGAGAAAGAGAAGCTGTGAGCGAGAGAGTGAAAGAGGAGCGGTGAATGAGTGAGAGAGGGAGAAAGAGAAGCTGTGAGTGAGAGAGAGAAAGAGAAGCTGTGAGTGAGAGAGAGAGAAAGAGAAGCTGTCAGTGAGAGAGAGAAAGAGAAGCTGAGTGTGTGAGAGAGATAAATAGAAAGTTTGAGTGAGTGAGAGAGAGAGAGAGAAAGAGAGAGAAAGAGAAGCTGTGAGAGAGAGAGAGAGAGAAAGAGTAGCTGTGAGTGAGGGAGACAGAGAGAGAAATAGAACCTGTGTGTGTGTGTGTGAGAGAGAGAGAAATAGAAGCTGTGAGCGAGAGAGAGAGAAAGAGAAGCTGTGAGTGAGAGAGAGAGAGAAGCTGTGAGTGAGTGTGTGAGAGAGAAAGAGAAGCTGTGAGTGAGAGAGAGAGAGAGAGAGAAGCTGTGTGTGTGAGAGAGAGAAAGAGTAGCTGTGAGTGAGTGAGAGAGAGAGAAAGAAAAGCTGTGAGTGAGTGAGGGAGAGAAAGAGAACCTGTGAGAGAGAGAGAGAAAGAGAAGCTGTGAGTGAGAGAGAGAGAAAGAGAAGCTGTGAGAGAGAAAGAGAAGCTGTGAGCGAGAGAGTGAAAGAGGAGCGGTTAATGAGTGAGAGAGGGAGAAAGAGAAGCTGTGAGTGAGAGAGAGAAAGAGAAGCTGTGAGTGAGAGAGAGACAGAAAGAGAAGCTGTGTGTGTGAGAGACAGATAAAGAGAAGCTGTGAGTGAGTGAGAGAGAGAGAAAGAGAAGCTGTGAGTTAGTGAGAGAGAGAGAAAGTGAAGCTGTGAGTGAGAGAGACAGAGAGAGATAGAGAAGCTGTGAGTGAGTGAGAGAGAGAGAGAGAAAGAGAAGCTGTGAGTGTGTGTGTGAGAGAGAAAGAGAAGCTGTGTGTGTGAGAAAGAGAAGCTGTGAGTGTGAGAGACAGAGAGAGAGAAGCTGTGAGTGAGTGAGAGAGAGAGAAAGAGAAGCTGTGAGTGTGAGAGAGAGAGAGAAAGAAAGAGAAGCTGTGAGTGAGTGAGAGAGAGAGAAAGAGAAGCAGTGAGTGAGAGAGAGAGGGAAAGAGAAGCTGTGAGTGTAAGAGACAGAGAGAGAAAGAGAAGCTGTGAGTGAGTGAGAGAGAGAGAGAAAGAGAAGCTGTGAGTGAGAGAGAGAGAGTAGCTGTGAATGAGAGAGAGATAGAAATAGAAGCTGTGAGTTAGAGAGAGAGAAAGAGAAAGAGAAGCTGTGTGAGAGAGAGAGAAAAAGAAGCTGTGAATGAGAGAGAGAAAGAGAAAGAGAAGCTGTGAGTGAGAGAGAGAGAGAAAGAGAAGCTGTGAGTGAGAGATAGAGAGAAAGTGAAGCTGAGAGAGAGAGAGAAATAGAAGCTGTGAGTGAGTGAGTGAGAGAGAGAGAAAGAGAAGCTGTGAGTGAGAGAGAGAGAGAAAGAGAAGCTGTGAGTGAGAGAGACAAAAAGAAGCTGTGAGTGAGAAAGAGAAAGAGAAGGTGTGAGTGAGTGAGTGAGAGAGAGAGAATATGTGTATGTGAGAGAGAGAGAGAAGCTGTGTGTGTGTGAGAGAGAGAAAGAGAAGATGTGAGTGAGAGAGAGTGATAGAGAAGCTGTGAGTGAGAGAGAGAGAAAGAGAAGCTGTGAGTTTGAGAGAGGGAGAGAAAGAGAAGCTGTGAGAGAGGGAGAGTGAAAGAGAAGCTGTGAGTTAGATAGACAGAGAGAGAAAGAGAAGCTGTGAGTGAGAGAGAGAGAGTAAGAGAAGCTGTGAGTGAGAGAGAGAGAGGGAGAGAAGCTGTGTGAGAGAGAGAAAGAGAAAGAGAAGCAGTGAGTTAGAGAGACAGAGAGAGAAAGAGAAGCTGCGAGTGAGAGAGAGAGAGAGAGAGAAAAGCTGTGAGTGAGAGAGAGACAAAAAGAAGCTGTGAGTGAGAAAGAGAAGGTGTGAGTGAGTGTGAGAGAGAGAATATGTGTGTGTGTATGAGAGAGAGAAGCTGTGTGCGAGAGAGAGAGAGAAAGAGAAGATGTCAGTGAGACAGAGATAGTGATAGAGAAGCTGTGAGTGAGAGAGAGAGAGAGAAGCTGTGAGTTTGAGAGAGTGAGAGAAAGAGAAGCTGTGTGTGAGAGAGAAAGATAAGCTGTGAGTGAGAGAGAGAGAGAAAGAGAAGCTGTCAGTGAGAGAGATAAAGAGAAGCTGAGTGTGTGAGAGAGATAAATAGAAGGTTTGAGTGAGTGAGAGAGAGAGAGAAAGAGAAGCTGTGTGTGTGAGAGAGAGAGAAAGAGTAGCTGTGAGTGAGGGAGACAGAGAGAGAAATAGAACCTGTGTGTGTGTGTGAGAGAGAGAGAGAGAAAGAGAAGCTGTGAGTGAGAGAGAAAGAGAAGCTGTGAGTGAGAGAGAGAGAGAGAAGCTGTGAGTGAGAGAGAGAGACCAATGGAAGCTGTTAGAGAGAGAGAGAGAAAGAGAAGCTGTAAGTGAGGGAGAGAGAGAGAAAGAGAAGCTGTGAGTGAGAGAGAGAAAGAAAGAGAAAGAGAAGCTGTGAATGAGATAGAGAGAGAAAGAGAAGCTGTGAGGGAGAGAGAGATAAAGAGAAGCTGTGAGTGAGTGAGAGAGAGAGAAAAGAGAAGCTGTGAGTGAGAGAGATAGAGAGAAAGAGAAGCTGTGTCAGAGAGAGAGAAATAGAAGATGCGAGTGAGTGAGAGACAGAGAAAGAGAAGCTGTGAGAGAGTGAGAGAGAGAGAGAGAAATTCTGTGTGTGAGAGAGAGAAAAAGAAGCTGTGAGTTAGTGAGAGAGAGAGAAATAGAAGCCGTGAGTGAGAGAGACAGAGAGATAGAAGCTGTGAGTGAGTGAGAGAGAGAGAGAAAGAGAAGCTGAGAGAGAGAGAGAGAGAAAGAGAAGCTGTGAGTGAGTGAGAGAGAGAGAAAGAGAAGCTGTGGGTTAGTGATAAAGAGAGAAAGAGAAGCTGTGTGGGAGAGACAGAGAGAAAGAGAAGTGTGAGTGAGTGAGAGAGAGAAAGAAAAGCTGTGAGTGACAGAGAAAGAGAAGCTGTGAGTGAGTGAGTGAGGGAGAGAAAGAAAGAGAAGCTGTGAGTGAGAGAGAGAGAGAGAAAGAGAAGCTTTGAGTGAGAGAGACATAAAGAGAAGCTGTGAGTGAGTCAGAGAGAGAGAGAACGAGAAGCTGTGAGTGAGTGAGTCAGAGAGAGAGAAAGAGATGCTGTGAGTGAGCGAGAGAGTGAGAGAAAGAGAAGCTGTGAGTGAGTGAGTGAGAGAGAAAGAGAAGCTGTGAGAGTGAGAGAGAGAGAAAGAGAAGGTGTGAGTGAGAGAGACAGAGAGAGAAAGAGAAGCTGAGAGTGAGTGAGAGAGAGAGAAAAAGAGAAGCTGTGAGTGAGAGAGAGAGAGAGAAGCTGTGAGTGTGAGAGAGAGACCAATAGAAGCTGTTAGAGAGAGAGAGAGAAAGAGAAGCTGTAAGTGAGGGAGAGAGAGAGAAAGAGAAGCTGTGAGTGAGAGAGAGAGAAGCTGTGAGTGAGAGAGAGAAAGAGAAAGAGAAGCTGTGAGTGAGAGAGAGAGAGAAAGAGAAGCTGTGAGGGAGAGAGAGAGAAAGAGAAGCTGTGAATGAGTGAGAGAGAGAGAAAAGAGAAGCTGTGAGTGAGAGAGATAATGAGAAAGAGAAGCTGTGAGAGAGAGAGAAATAGAAGATGCGAGTGAGTGAGAGACAGAGAAAGAGAAGCTGTGAGTGAGAGAGAGAGAGAAAAGCTGTGTGTGAGAGAGAGAAAGAGAAGCTGTGAGTTAGTGAGAGAGAGAAATAGAAGCCGTGAGTGAGAGAGACAGAGAAAGAGAAGCTGTGAGTGAGTGAGAGAGAGAGAGAAAGAGAAGCTGTGAGTGAGAGAGAGAGAGAGAGAGAGAGAAGCTGTGAGTGAGTGAGAGAGAGAGAAAGAAAGAGAAGCTGTGGGTTAGTGATAAAGAGAGAAAGAGAAGCTGTGTGAGAGAGACAGAGAGAAAGAGAAGTGTGAGTGAGTGAGAGAGAGAAAGAAAAGCTGTGAGAGAGAGAGAAAGAGAAGCTGTGAGTGAGTGAGTGAGGGAGAGACAGAAAGAGAAGCTGAGAGTGAGAGAGAGAGAGAAAGAGAAGCTGTGAGTGAGGGAGTGAAAGAGAGAAAGAAAGAAAGAGAAGCTGTGAGTGAGAGAGAGAGAGAAAGAGAAGCTGTGAATGAGAGAGAGAGAAAGAGAAGCTGTGAGTGAGAGAGAGAGAGAAAGAGAAGCTGTGAGTGAGAGAGAGAAAGCAAAAGAGAAGCTGTGAGTGAGAGAGAGAGAGAGAAGCTGTGAGTGAGAGAGAGAAAGAAAAGCTGTGAGAGAGAGAGAAAGAGAAGCTGTGAGTGAGTGAGTGAGGGAGAGACAGAAAGAGAAGCTGTGAGTGAGAGAGAGAGAGAAAGAGAAGCTGTGAGTGAGGGAGTGAAAGAGAGAAAGAAAGAAAGAGAAGCTGTGAGTGAGAGAGAGAGAGAAAGAGAAGCTGTGAATGAGAGAGAGAGAAAGAGAAGCTGTGAGTGAGAGAGAGAGAGAAAGAGAAGCTGTGAGTGAGAGAGAGAAAGCAAAAGAGAAGCTGTGAGTGAGAGAGAGAGAGAGAAGCTGTGAGTGAGAGAGAGAAAGAGAATCTGTGAGTGAGAGAGAGAGAGAAAGAGAAGCTGTGTGGAGAGAGAGAGAAAGAAAATCTGTGAGTGAGTGAGAGAGAGAAAGAGAAGTTGTGAGTGAGAGAGAAAGAGAAGCTGTGAGTGAGAGAGAGAGAGAGAGAGAGAAAGAGAAGCTGTGAGTGAGCAAGAGAGTGAGAGAAAGAGAAGCTGTGAGTGAGTGAGAGAGAGAGAAAGAGAAGCTGTGAGAGTGAGAGAGAGAAAGAGAAGGTGTGAGTGAGAGAGACAGAGAGAGAAAGAGAAGCTGTGAGTGAGAGAGAGAGAAAGAAAGAGAAGCTGTGAGTGAGAGAGAGAGAGAAAGAGAAGCTGTGAGTGAGAGAGAGAGAATGAGAAGCTGTGAGAGAGAGAAAGAGAAGCTGTGAGTGAGAGAGAGAGAGCAAGAAAAGATGAGATTGAGACAGAGCGAGAGAAAGAAAGCTGTGAGTGTGTGAGATAGAGAAAGAGAAGCTGTGAGTGAGTGAGTGAGAGAGAGAGAGAAAGAAAGAGAACTGTGAGTTAGAGAGCGAGGGAGAGAAAGAGAAGCTGTGTGAGAGAGAGAGAAAGAAAAGCTGTGAGTGAGAGAGAGAGAAGCTGTGTGTGAGGGAGAGAGAGAGAAAGCGTACCTGTGAGTGAGAGAGAAAGAAAGAGCTGTGAGTGAGAGAGAGAGAGAAAGAAAAGCTGTGTTAGAGAGAGAGAGAGAAAGAGAAGCTGTGAGTGTGAAAGAGAAAGAGAAGGTGTGAGTGAGTGAGAGAGAGGGAGAATATATGTGTGTGTGTGAGAGAGAGAAGCTGTGTGTGAGAGAGAAAGAGAAAGAGAAGATGTGTGAGAGAGAGAAATAGAAGCTGTGAGTTAGAGAGAGAGACAGAGAAGCTGTGAGTGAGAGAGACAGAGAGAGAGAAGCTGTGAGTGACTGAGAGAGAGAGAAAGAGAAGCTGTGAGTGAGAGAAGGAGAGAGAGAAAGAGAAGCTGTGAGTGAGAGAGACAAAGAGAGTAAGAGAAGCTGTGAGTGAGTGAGAGAGAGATAGAAAGAAAGAGAAGCTGTGAGTGAGTGAGAGAGAGAGAAGCTGAGAGAGAGAGAAAGAGAAGCTGTGAGTGAGAGAGAGAAAGAGAAGCTGTGAGGGAGACAGAGAGAGAAAGAGAACCTGTGAGTGAGAGAGAGAGAGAGAAAGAGAAGATGTGAGTGAGACAGAGATAGTGATAGTGAAGCTGTGAGTGAGACAGAGAGAGAAGCAGTGAGTTTGACAGAGTGAGAGAAAGAGAAGCTGTGAGAGAGAGAAAGAGAAGCTGTGAGTGAGAGAGAGAAAGAAAGAGAAACTGTGAGTGAGAGAGAGAGCAAGAGAAGATGTTATTGAGACAGAAAGAGAGAAAGAAAGCTGTGAGTGTGTGAGATACAGAAAGAGAAGCTGTGATTGAGTGAGAGAGAGAGAAAGATAAGCTGTGAGTGAGAGAGAGAGAGACAAAGAGAAGCTGTGAGTGAGTGAGAGAGAGAGAAAGAGAAGCAGTGAGTGCAAGAGACAGAGAGAGAAAGAGAAGCTGTGAGTGAGAGAGAGAGAGCTGTGAATGAGAGAGAGATAGAAATAGAAGCTGTGAGTTAGAGAGAGAGAAAGAGAAAGAGAAGCTGTGTGAGAGAGAGAGAAAGAGAAGCTGTGAATGAGAGAGAGAAAGAGAAAGAGAAGCTGTGAGTGAGAGAGAGAGAGAAAGAGAAGCTTTGAGTGAGAGAGAGAGAGAAACAGAAGCTGTGTGAGAGACAAAAAGAAGCTGTGAGTTAGAAAGAGAAAGAGAAGGTGTGAGTGAGTGAGTGAGAGAGAGAGAATATGTGTGTGTGTGTGAGAGAGAAGCATTGTGTGTGTGAGAGAGAGAAAGAGAAGATGTGAGTGAGAGAGAGAGTGATAGAGAAGCTGTGAGTGAGAGAGAGAGAAAGAGAAGCTGTGAGTTTGAGACAGTGAGAGAAAGAGAAGCTGTGAGAGAGGGAGAGAGAAAGAGAAGCTGTGAGTTAGATAGACAGAGAGAGAAAGAGAAGCTGTGAGTGAGAGAGAGAGAGAAAGAGAAGCTGTGAGTGAAAGAGAGAGAGGGAGAGAAGCTGTGTGAGAGAGAGAAAGAGAAGCTGTGAGTTAGAGAGAGAGGGAGAGAAAGAGAAGCTGTGAGAGAGAGAGAGAAAGAGAAGCTGTGAGTGAGAGAGAGAGAGAAAGAGAAGCTGTGTTAGAGAGAGAGAGAGAAAGAGAAGCTGTGAGTGAGAAAGAGAAAGAGAAGGTGTGAGTGAGTGAGAGAGAGAGAGAGAGAATATATGTGTGTGTGTGTGAGAGAGAAGCTGTGTGTGAGAGAGAAAGAGAAAGAGAAGATGTGAGAGAGAGAGAAAGAGAAGCTGCGAGTTAGAGAGAGAGAAAGAGAAGCTGTGAGTGAGAGAGACAGAGAGAGAGAAGCTGTGAGTGACTGAGAGAGAGAGAAAGAGAAGATGTGAGTGAGTGAGAGAGGGAGAAAGAGAAGCTGTGAGTTAGTGAGAGAGTGAGAAAGAGAAGCTGTGAGTGAGAGAGACAAAGAGAGTAAGAGAAGCTGTGAGTGAGTGAGAGAGAGATAGAAAGAAAGAGAAGCTGTGAGTGAGAGAGAGAGAGAAAGAGAAGCTGAGAGAGAGAGAGAGAAAGAGAAGCTGTGAGTGAGAGAGAGAAAGAGAAGCTGTGAGTGAGGGAGACAGAGAGAGAAAGAGAACCTGTGAGTGAGAGAGAGAGAGAAAGAGAAGATGTGAGTGAGACAGAGATAGTGATAGAGAAGCTGTGAGTGAGAGAGAATGAGTAGCTGTGAGTTTGAGAGAGTGAGAGAAAGAGAAGCTGTGAGAGAGAGAGAGAGAAAGATAAGCTGTGAGTGAGAGAGAGAGAAAGAGAAGCTGTCAGTGAGAGAGAGAAAGAGAAGCTGAGTGTGTGAGAGAGATAAATAGAAGGTTTGAGTGAGTGAGAGAGAGAGAGAAAGAGAAGCTGTGAGAGAGAGAGAGAGAGAAAGAGTAGCTGTGAGTGAGGGAGACAGAGAGAGAAATAGAACCTGTGTGTGTGTGAAGGGAGAGAGAGAGAGAGAGGGAAGCTGTGAGTGAGAGAGAGAGAGAGAAGCTGTGAGTGAGAGAGAAAGAAGCTGAGTGAGTGAGAGAGATAGGGAAAGAGAAGGTTTGAGTGAGTGAGAGAGATAGAGAAAGAGAAGCTGTGAGCGAGAGAGAGAGAAAGAGAAGCTGTGAGTGAGAGAGAGAGAGCAATAGAAGATGTGAGTGAGAGAGAGAGAAAGAGAAGCTGTGAGTGAGTCAGAGAGGGAGAGAAAGAAAGAGAAGCTGTAAGTGAGAGAGAGAAAGAAAGAGAAACTGTGAGTGAGAGAGAGAGAAAGAGAAGCTGTGAGTGAGAGAGAGAGAAAGAGAAGCTGTGAGTTTGAGACAGTGAGAGAAAGAGAAGCTGTGAGAGAGGGAGAGAGAAAGAGAAGCTGTGAGTTAGATAGACAGAGAGAGAAAGAGAAGCTGTGAGTGAGAGAGAGAGAGAAAGAGAAGCTGTGAGTGAAAGAGAGAGAGGGAGAGAAGCTGTGTGAGAGAGAGAAAGAGAAGCTGTGAGTTAGAGAGAGAGGGAGAGAAAGAGAAGCTGTGAGAGAGAGAGAGAAAGAGAAGCTGTGAGTGAGAGAGAGAGAGAAAGAGAAGCTGTGTTAGAGAGAGAGAGAGAAAGAGAAGCTGTGAGTGAGAAAGAGAAAGAGAAGGTGTGAGTGAGTGAGAGAGAGAGAATATATGTGTGTGTGTGTGAGAGAGAAGCTGTGTGTGAGAGAGAAAGAGAAAGAGAAGATGTGAGAGAGAGAGAAAGAGAAGCTGCGAGTTAGAGAGAGAGAAAGAGAAGCTGTGAGTGAGAGAGACAGAGAGAGAGAAGCTGTGAGTGACTGAGAGAGAGAGAAAGAGAAGATGTGAGTGAGTGAGAGAGGGAGAAAGAGTAGCTGTGAGTTAGTGAGAGAGTGAGAAAGAGAAGCTGTGAGTGAGAGAGACAAAGAGAGTAAGAGAAGCTGTGAGTGAGTGAGAGAGAGATAGAAAGAAAGAGAAGCTGTGAGTGAGAGAGAGAGAGAAAGAGAAGCTGAGAGAGAGAGAGAGAAAGAGAAGCTGTGAGTGAGAGAGAGAAAGAGAAGCTGTGAGTGAGGGAGACAGAGAGAGAAAGAGAACCTGTGAGTGAGAGAGAGAGAGAAAGAGAAGATGTGAGTGAGACAGAGATAGTGATAGAGAAGCTGTGAGTGAGAGAGAATGAGTAGCTGTGAGTTTGAGAGAGTGAGAGAAAGAGAAGCTGTGAGAGAGAGAGAGAGAAAGATAAGCTGTGAGTGAGAGAGAGAGAAAGAGAAGCTGTCAGTGAGAGAGAGAAAGAGAAGCTGAGTGTGTGAGAGAGATAAATAGAAGGTTTGAGTGAGTGAGAGAGAGAGAGAAAGAGAAGCTGTGAGAGAGAGAGAGAGAGAAAGAGTAGCTGTGAGTGAGGGAGACAGAGAGAGAAATAGAACCTGTGTGTGTGTGAAGGGAGAGAGAGAGAGAGAGGGAAGCTGTGAGTGAGAGAGAGAGAGAGAAGCTGTGAGTGAGAGAGAAAGAAGCTGAGTGAGTGAGAGAGATAGGGAAAGAGAAGGTTTGAGTGAGTGAGAGAGATAGAGAAAGAGAAGCTGTGAGCGAGAGAGAGAGAAAGAGAAGCTGTGAGTGAGAGAGAGAGAGCAATAGAAGATGTGAGTGAGAGAGAGAGAAAGAGAAGCTGTGAGTGAGTCAGAGAGGGAGAGAAAGAAAGAGAAGCTGTGAGTGAGAGAGAGAAAGAAAGAGAAACTGTGAGTGAGAGAGAGAGAAAGAGAAGCTGTGAGTGAGAGAGAGAGCAAGAGAAGATGTGATTGAGACAGGGAGAGAGAAAGAAAGCTGTGAGTGTGTGAGATACAGAAAGAGAAGCTGTGATTGAGTGAGAGAGAGATTAAAGAGAAGCTGTGAGTGAGAGAGATAGAGAGAAAGAGAAGCTGTGTGTGTGTGAGAGAGAAATAGTAGCTGTGTGAGTGAGAGAGAGAGAGAAAGAGAAGCTGTGAGTGAGTGAGAGAGAGAGAGAAAGAGAAGCTGTGAGAGAGAGAGAAAGAGAAGCTGTGAGTTAGGGAGAGAGAGAGAAAGAGAAGCTGTGAGTGAGAAAGAGAGAGAAAGAGAAGCTGTGAGTGAGAGGGAGAGAAAGAGAAGCTGTGAGTGAGAAAGAGAAAGAGAAGGTGTGAGTGAGTGAGAGAGAGAGAGAATATGTGTGTGTGTGAGAGAGAGAAGCTGTGTGTGAGAGAGAGAGAGAGAAAGAGAAGCTGTGAGTGAGTGAGAGAGAAAAAAGAGAATCTGTGAGTGAGAGAGATAGAGAGAAAGAGAAGCTGTGTGAGAGAGAGAGATAGAAGATGTGAGTGAGTCAGAGAGAGAGAGAAAGAGAAGCTGTGAGTGAGAGAGAGAGAGAGAAAGAGAAGCTGTGAGTGAGCGAGAGAGTGAGAGAAAGAGAAGCTGTGATTGAGTGAGAGAGACAGAGAAGCTGTGAGAGTGAGAGAGAGAGAAAGAGAAGGTGTGAGTGAGAGAGACAGAGAGAGAAAGAGAAGCTATGAGTGAGTGAGAGAGAAAGAAAGAAAGAGCTGTGAGTGAGAGAGAGAGAGAGAAAGAGAAGCTGTGAGTGAGAGAGAGAATGAGAAGCTGTGAGAGAGAGAAAGAGAAGCTGTGAGTGAGAGAGAGAGAGAGCAAGAAAAGATGAGATTGAGACAGAGCGAGAGAAAGAAAGCTGTGAGTGTGTGAGATAGAGAAAGAGAAGCTGTGAGTGAGTGAGAGAGAGAAAGAAAGAGAAGCTGTGAGTTAGAGAGAGAGAGAGAAAGAGAAGCTGTGAGAGAGTGAGAGAAAGAGAAGCTGTGAGTGAGAGGGAGAGAGAGAAGCTGTGAGTGAGAAAGAGAAGGTGTGAGTGAGTGAGAGAGAGAATATGTGTGTGTGTGAGAGAGAAAGCTGTGTGTGTGTGAGAGAGAGAGAGAAAGAGAAAGAGATGCTGTGAGTGAGTGAGAGAGAAAAAAGAGAATCTGTTAGTGAGAGAGATAGAGAGAAAGAGAAGCTGTGTGTGTGAGAGAGAGAGATAGAAGATGTGAGTGAGTCAGAGAGAGAGAGAAAGAGAAGCTGTGAGTGAGAAAGAGAAAGAGAAGGTGTGAGTTAGTGAGAGAGAGAGAGAAAATATGTGTGTGTGTGAGAGAGAGAAGCTGTGTGTGAGAGAGAAAGAGAAAGAGAAGATGTGAGAGAGAGAGAAAGAGAAGCTGTGAGTTAGAGAGAGAGAAAGAGAAGCTGTGAGTGAGAGAGACAGAGAGAGAGAAGCTGTGAGTGACTGAGAGAGAGAGAGAGAAAGAGAAAGAGATGCTGTGAGTGAGTGAGAGAGAAAAAAGAGAATCTGTTAGTGAGAGAGATAGAGAGAAAGAGAAGCTGTGTGTGTGTGAGAGAGAGATAGAAGATGTGAGTGAGTCAGAGAGAGAGAGAAAGAGAAGCAGTGAGTGAGTGAGAGAGAGAGAGAAAGATGCTGTGAGTGAGTGAGAGAGTGAGAGAAAGAGAAGCTGTGAGTGAGTGAGAGAGAGAGAAAGAGAAGCTGTGAGAGTGAGAGAGAGAGAAAGAGAAGGTGTGAGTGAGAGAGACAGAGAGAGAAAGAAAAGCTGTGAGTGAGAGAGAGAGAGAGAAAGAAAGAGAAGCTGTGAGTGAGAGAGAGAGAGAGAAAGAGAAGCTGTGAGTGAGAGAGAGAGAATGAGAAGCTGTGAGAGAGAGAAAGAGAAGCTGTGAGTGAGAGAGAGAGAGCAAGAAAAGATGAGATTGAGACAGAGCGAGAGAAAGAAAGCTGTGAGTGTGTGAGATAGAGAAAGAGAAGCTGTGAGTGAGTGAGAGAGAGAGAGAAAGAAAGAGAAGCTGTGAGTGAGAGAGAGAGAGAGAAGCTGTGTGTGAGGGAGAGAGAGAGAAAGCGTACCTGTGAGTGAGAGAGAGAGAAAGAAAGAGCTGTGAGTGAGAGAGAGAGAAAGAGAAGCTGTGTTAGAGAGAGAGAAAGAGAAGCTGTGAGTGAGAAAGAGAAAGAGAAGGTGTGAGTGAGTGAGAGAGAGAGAATATATGTGTCTGTGTGAGAGAGAGAAGCTGTGTGTGAGAGAGAAAGAGAAAGAGAAAATGTGAGAGAGAGAAAGAGAAGCTGTGAGTTAGAGAAAGAGAAGCTGTGAGTGAGAGAGACAGAGAGAGAGAAGCTGTGAGTGACTGAGAGAGAGAGAGAAAGAGAAGCTGTGAGTGAGAGAGAGAGAGAAAGAGAAGATGTGAGTGAGTGAGAGAGAGAGAAAGAGAAGCTGTGAGTTAGTGAGAGAGTGAGAAAGAGAAGCTGTGAGTGAGAGAGACAAAGAGAGTAAGAGAAGCTGTGAGTGAGTGAGAGAGAGATAGAAAGAAAGAGTAGCTGTGAATGAGAGAGAGAGAGAAAGAGAAGCTGAGAGAGAGAGAGAAAGAGAAGCTGAGAGTGAGAGAGAGAAAGAGAAGCTGTGAGTGAGAGAGAGAGAGAGAAGTTGTGAGTGAGAGAGAGAAAGAGAAGCTGTGAGTTTGAGAGAGTGAGAGAAAGAGATGCTGTGAGAGAGAGAAAGAGAAGGTGTGAGTGAGATAGAGAAAGATAAGGTGTGATTGAGAGAGAGAAAGAGAAGCTGTCAGTGAGAGAGAGAAAGTGAAGCTGAATGAGTGAGAGAGATAAAGAGAAGGTTTGAGTGAGTGAGAGAGAGAGAGAGAAAGAGAAGCTGTGAGTGAGAGAGAGAGAGAAAGAGAAGGTGTGAGTGAGGGAGACAGAGAGAGAAATAGAACCTGTGAGTGAGTGAGAGAGAAAAACTGAAGCTGAGTGAGTGAGAGAGATAGAGAAAGAGAAGGTTTGAGTGAGTGAGAGAGCGAGAGAAAGAGAAGCTCTGAGGAGAGAGAGAAGAGAAGCTGTGAGTGAGAGAGAGAGAGCAAGAGAAGCTATGTGTGAGGGAGAAAGAGAACCTGTGTGAGTGAGATAGAGAGAGAAAGAAAGAGAAGGTGTGAGTGAGAGAGAGAGAGAAGCTGTAAATGAGAGAGAGAGAGAAATAAAAGCTGTGAGTGAGAGAGAGAGAAAGAGAAGCTGTGAGAGAGAGAGAGAGAGAAAGAGAAGCTGTGAGTGAGAGAGATAGAGAGAAAGAGAAGCTGTGTGTGTGAGAGAGAAATAAAAGCTGTGAGTGAGTGAGAGAGAGAGAAAGAGAAGCTGTGAGTGAGAGAGAGAGAAATAGAAGCTGTGAGTGAGAGAGAGAGAGAGAGAAGCTGTGAGTGAGTGTGAGAGAGGGAAAGAGAAGCAGTGAGTGAGAGAGACAGAGAGAGAAAGAGAAGCTGTGAGTGAGTGAGAGAGAGAGAGAAAGAGAAGCTGAGAGAGAGAGAGAAAGAGTAGCTGTGAATGAGAGAGAGAGAGAAAAGAGAAGCTGTGTGTGTGTGAGAGAGAGAATGAGAAGATGTGAGTGAGACAGAGATAGTGATAGAGAAGCTGTGAGTGTGTGAGAGGGAGAGAGAACCTGTGAGTTTGAGAGAGTGAGAGAAAGAGAAGCTGTGTGAGAGAGAGAGAGAGAGATAAGCTGTGAGTGAGAAAGAGAGAGAAAGAGAAGATGTTATTGAGACAGGGAGAGAGAAAGAAAGCTGTGAGTGTGTGAGATACAGAAAGAGAAGCTGTGATTGAGTGAGAGAGAGAGAAAGAGAAGCTGTGAGTGAGAGAGAGAGAGAGAGAAAGAGAAGCTGTGAGTGAGTGAGAGAGAGAGAAAGAGAAGCAGTGAGTGCAAGAGACAGAGAGAGAAAGAGAAGCTGTGAGTGAGAGAGAGAGAGAAGCAGTGAGTTTGACAGAGTGAGAGAAAGAGAAGCTGTGAGAGAGAGAGAAAGAGAAGCTGTGAGTGAGAGAGAGAAAGAAAGAGAAACTGTGAGTGAGAGAGAGAGCAAGAGAAGATGTTATTGAGACAGGGAGAGAGAAAGAAAGCTGTGAGTGTGTGAGATACAGAAAGAGAAGCTGTGATTGAGTGAGAGAGAGAGAAATAGAAGCTGTGAGTGAGAGAGAGAGAGAAAGAGAAGCTGTGAGTGAGTGAGAGAGAGAGAAAGAGAAGCAGTGAGTGCAAGAGACAGAGAGAGAAAGAGAAGCTGTGAGTGAGAGAGAGAGAGAAGCTGTGAATGAGAGAGAGATAGAAATAGAAGCTGTGAGTTAGAAAGAGAAAGAGAAGCTGTGTGAGAGAGAGAAAGAGAAGCTGTGAATGAGAGAGAGAAAGAGAAAGAGAAGCTGTGAGTGAGAGAGAGAGAGAAAGAGAAGCTGTGAGTGAGAGAGAGAGAGAAACAGAAGCTGTGTGAGAGACAAAAAGAAGCTGTGAGTTAGAAAGAGAAAGAGAAGGTGTGAGTGAGTGAGTGAGAGAGAGAGAGAGAATATGTGTGTGTGTGTGTGTGTGAGAGAGAAGCATTGTGTGTGTGTGAGAGAGAAAGAGAAGATGTGAGTGAGAGAGAGAGTGATAGAGAAGCTGTGAGTGAGAGAGAGAGAAAGAGAAGCTGTGAGTTTGAGACAGTGAGAGAAAGAGAAGCTGTGAGAGAGGGAGAGAGAAAGAGAAGCTGTGAGTTAGATAGACAGAGAGAGAAAGAGAAGCTGTGAGTGAGAGAGAGAGAGAAAGAGAAGCTGTGAGTGAAAGAGAGAGAGGGAGAGAAGCTGTGTGAGAGAGAGAAAGAGAAGCTGTGAGTTAGAGAGAGAGGGAGAGAAAGAGAAGCTGTGTGAGAGAGAGAAAGAGAAGCTGTGAGTGAGAGAGAGAGAGAAAGAGAAGCTGTGTTAGAGAGAGAGAGAGAAAGAGAAGCTGTGAGTGAGAAAGAGAAAGAGAAGGTGTGAGTGAGTGAGAGAGAGAGAATATATGTGTGTGTGTGTGTGAGAGAAGCTGTGTGTGAGAGAGAAAGAGAAAGAGAAGATGTGTGAGAGAGAGAAAGAGAAGCTGCGAGTTAGAGAGAGAGAAAGAGAAGCTGTGAGTGAGAGAGACAGAGAGAGAGAAGCTGTGAGTGACTGAGAGAGAGAGAAAGAGAAGATGTGAGTGAGTGAGAGAGGGAGAAAGAGAAGCTGTGAGTTAGTGAGAGAGTGAGAAAGAGAAGCTGTGAGTGAGAGAGACAAAGAGAGTAAGAGAAGCTGTGAGTGAGTGAGAGAGAGATAGAAAGAAAGAGAAGCTGTGAGTGAGAGAGGGAGAGAAAGAGAAGCTGAGAGAGAGAGAGAGAAAGAGAAGCTGTGAGTGAGAGAGAGAAAGAGAAGCTGTGAGTGAGGGAGACAGAGAGAGAAAGAGAACCTGTGAGTGAGAGAGAGAGAGAAAGAGAAGATGTGAGTGAGACAGAGATAGTGATAGAGAAGCTGTGAGTGAGAGAGAGAGAGTAGCTGTGAGTTTGAGAGAGTGAGAGAAAGAGAAGCTGTGAGAGAGAGAGAGAGAAAGATAAGCTGTGAGTGAGAGAGAGAGAAAGAGAAGCTGTGAGAGAGAGAGAGAGAGAAAGAGTAGCTGTGAGTGAGGGAGACAGAGAGAGAAATAGAACCTGTGTGTGAGAGAGAGAGAGAGAGAGAGAGGGAAGCTGTGAGTGAGAGAGAGAGAGAGAAGCTGTGAGTGAGAGAGAAAGAAGCTGAGTGAGTGAGAGAGATAGGGAAAGAGAAGGTTTGAGTGAGTGAGAGAGATAGAGAAAGAGAAGCTGTGAGCGAGAGAGAGAGAAAGAGAAGCTGTGAGTGAGAGAGAGAGAGCAATAGAAGATGTGAGTGAGAGAGAGAGAAAGAGAAGCTGTGAGTGAGTCAGAGAGGGAGAGAAAGAAAGAGAAGCTGTGAGTGAGAGAGAGAAAGAAAGAGAAACTGTGAGTGAGAGAGAGAGAAAGAGAAGCTGTGAGTGAGAGAGAGAGCAAGAGAAGATGTGATTGAGACAGGGAGAGAGAAAGAAAGCTGTGAGTGTGTGAGATACAGAAAGAGAAGCTGTGATTGAGTGAGAGAGAGATTAAAGAGAAGCTGTGAGTGAGAGAGATAGAGAGAAAGAGAAGCTGTGTGTGTGAGAGAGAGAAATAGTAGCTGTGTGAGTGAGAGAGAGAGAGAAAGAGAAGCTGTGAGTGAGTGAGAGAGAGGGAGAAAGAGAAGCTGTGAGAGAGAGAGAAAGAGAAGCTGTGAGTTAGGGAGAGAGAGAGAAAGAGAAGCTGTGAGTGAGAAAGAGAGAGAAAGAGAAGCTGTGAGTGAGAGGGAGAGAAAGAGAAGCTGTGAGTGAGAAAGAGAAAGAGAAGGTGTGAGTGAGTGAGAGAGAGAGAGAATATGTGTGTGTCTGAGAGAGAGAAGCTGTGTGTGAGAGAGAGAGAGAGAGAAAGAGAAGCTGTGAGTGAGTGAGAGAGAAAAAAGAGAATCTGTGAGTGAGAGAGATAGAGAGAAAGAGAAGCTGTGTGAGAGAGAGAGATAGAAGATGTGAGTGAGTCAGAGAGAGAGAGAAGGAGAAGCTGTGAGTGAGAGAGAGAGAGAGAAAGAGAAGCTGTGAGTGAGCGAGAGAGTGAGAGAAAGAGAACCTGTGATTGAGTGAGAGAGATAGAGAAGCTGTGAGAGTGAGAGAGAGAGAAAGAGAAGGTGTGAGTGAGAGAGACAGAGAGAGAAAGAGAAGCTATGAGTGAGTGAGAGAGAAAGAAAGAAAGAGAAGCTGTGAGTGAGAGAGAGAGAGAAAGAGAAGCTGTGAATGAGAGAGAGAATGAGAAGCTGTGAGAGAGAGAAAGAGAAGCTGTGAGTGAGAGAGAGAGAAAGAGAAGCTGTGAGTGAGAGAGACAGAGAGAGAGAAGCTGTGAGTGACTGAGAGAGAGAGAGAGAAAGAGAAAGAGATGCTGTGAGTGAGTGAGAGAGAAAAAAGAGAATCTGTTAGTGAGAGAGATAGAGAGAAAGAGAAGCTGTGTGTGTGAGAGAGAAATAAAAGCTGTGAGTGAGTGAGAGAGAGAGAAAGAGAAGCTGTGAGTGAGAGAGAGAGAAATAGAAGCTGTGAGTGAGTGAGAGAGAGAGAGAAGCTGTGAGTGAGTGTGAGAGAGAGAAAGAGAAGCTGTGAGTGAGAGAGAGAGAGCAAGAGAAGCTATGTGTGAGAGAGAAAGAGAACCTGTGTGAGTGAGATAGAGAGAGAAAGAAAGAGAAGGTGTGAGTGAGAGAGAGAGAGAAGCTGTAAATGAGAGAGAGAGAGAAATAGAAGCTGTGAGTGAGAGAGAGAGAAAGAGAAGCTGTGAGTGAGAGAGAGAGAGAGAAAGAGAAGCTGTGAGTGAGAGAGAGAGAGAGAAAGAGATGCTTTAAATGAGAGAGAGAAATAGAAGCTGTGAGTGAGAGAGAGAGAAAGAGAAGCTGTGAGAGAGAGAGAGAAAGAGAAGCTGTGAGTGAGAGAGATAGAGAGAAAGAGAAGCTGTGTGTGTGAGAGAGAAATAAAAGCTGTGAGTGAGTGAGAGAGAGAGAAAGAGAAGCTGTGAGTGAGAGAGAGAGAAATAGAAGCTGTGAGTGAGTGAGAGAGAGAGAGAAGCTGTGAGTGAGTGTGAGAGAGAGAAAGAGAAGCAGTGAGTGAGAGAGACAGAGAGAGAAAGAGAAGCTGTGAGTGAGTGAGAGAGAGAGAGAAAGAGAAGCTGAGAGAGAGAGAGAAAGAGTAGCTGTGAATGAGAGAGAGAGAGAAAAGAGAAGCTGTGTGTGTGTGAGAGAGAGAAAGAGAAGATGTGAGTGAGACAGAGATAGTGATAGAGAAGCTGTGAGTGTGTGAGAGGGAGAGAGAACCTGTGAGTTTGAGAGAGTGAGAGAAAGAGAAGCTGTGAGAGAGAGAGAGAGAGAGATAAGCTGTGAGTGAGAAAGAGAGAGAAAGAGAAGCTGTCAGTGAGAGAGAGAAAGAGAAGCTGAGTGTGTGAGAGAGATAAATAGAAGGTTTGAGTGAGTGAGAGAGAGAGAGAAAGAGAAGCTGTGAGTGGGAGAGAGAGAAAGAGTAGCTGCGAGTGAGGGAGACAGAGGGAGAAATAGAACCTGTGTGTGTGAGAGAGAGAGAGAGAAAGAGAAGCTGTGAGTGAGAGAGAGAGAGAGAAAGAGAAGCTGTGAGTGAGAGAGAAAAACAGAAGCTGAGTGAGTGAGAGAGATAGAGAAAGAGAAGGTTTGAGTGAGTGAGAGAGCGAGAGAAAGAGAAGCTGTGAGCGAGAGAGAGAGAAAGAGAAGCTGTGAGTGAGAGAGAGAGAGCAAGAGAAGATGTGAGTGAGAGAGAGAGAAAGAGAAGCTGTGAGTGAGTGAGAGAGGGAGAGAAAGAAAGAGAAGCTGTGAGTGAGAGAGAGAAAGAAAGAGAAGCTGTGAGTGAGAGAGAGAGAAAGAGAAGCTGTGAGTGAGAGAGAGAGAAAGAGAAGCTGTGAGTGAGAGAGATAGAGAGAAAGAGAAGTTATGTGTGTGTGAGAGAGAAATAGTAGCTGTGAGTGAGTGAGAGAGAGAGAGAAAGGGAAGCTGTGAGTGAGTGAGAGAGAGAGAAAAAGAAGCTGTGAGAGAGAGAGAAAGAGAAGCTGTGAGTTAGTGAGAGAGAGAGAAAGAGAAGCTGTGAGTGAGAAAGAGAGAGAAAGAGAAGCTGTGAGTGAGAGAGGGAGAGAAAGAGAAGCTGTGAGTGAGAAAGAGAAAGAGAAGGTGTGAGTGAGTGAGAGAGAGAGAATATGTGTGTGTGTGAGAGAGAGAGAAGTTGTGTGTTTTTGAGAGAGAGAGAGAGAGAGAGAAAGAGATGCTGTGAGAGAGTGAGAGAGAAAAAAGAGAATCTGTGAGTGAGAGAGATAGAGAGAAAGAGAAGCTGTGTGTGAGAGAGAGAGATAGAAGATGTGAGTGAGTCAGAGAGAGAGAAAGAGAAGCTGTGAGTGAGTGAGAGAGAGAGAGAAAGAGATGCTGTGAGTGAGCGAGAGAGTGAGAGAAAGAAAGAGAAGCTGTGAGTGAGAGAGAGAGAGAGAAAGAGAAGCTGTGAGAGTGAGAGAGAGAGAAAGAGAAGGTGTGCGTGAGAGAGACAGAGAGAGAAAGAAAAGCTGTAAGTGAGTGAGAGAGAGAGAAAGAAAGAGAAGCTGCGAGTGAGAGAGAGAGAGAGAGAGAAGCTGTGAGTGAGAGAGAGAGAATGAGAAGCTGTGAGAGAGAGAAAGAGAAGCTGTGAGTGAGAGAGAGAGAGAGCAAGAAAAGATGGGATTGATACAGAGTGAGAGAAAGAAAGCTGTGAGTGTGTGAGATAGAGAAAGAGAAGCTGTGAGTGAGTGAGAGAGAGAGAGAAAGAAAGAGAATCTGTGAGTTAGAGAGAGAGAGAACGAGAAGCTGTGAGAGAGAGAGAGAAAGAGAAGCTGTGAGTGAGAGAGAGAGAGAAAGAGTAGCTGCGAGTGAGGGAGACAGAGGGAGAAATAGAACCTGTCTGTGAGAGAGAGAGAGAGAGAAAGAGAAGCTGTGAGTGAGAGAGAGAGAGAAGCTGTGTGTGAGGGAGAGAGAGAGAATGCGTACCTGTGAGTGAGAGAGAGAGAAAGAAAGAGCTGTGAGTGAGAGAGAGAGAGAAAGAGAAGCTGTGTTAGAGAGAGAGAAAGAGAAGCTGTGAGTGAGAAAGAGAAAGAGAAGGTGTGAGTGAGTGAGAGAGAGAGAATATATGTGTGTGTGAGAGAGAGAGAAGCTGTGTGTGAGAGAGAAAGAGAAAGAGAAGATGTGAGAGAGAGAAAGAGAAGCTGTGAGTTAGAGAGAGAGAAAGAGAAGCTGTGAGTGAGAGAGACAGAGAGAGAGAGAAGCTGTGAGTGACTGAGAGAGAGAGAGAGAAAGAGAAGCTGTGAGTGAGAGAGAGAGAGAAAGAGAAGATGTGAGTGAGTGAGAGAGAGAGAAAGAGAAGCTGTGAGTTAGTGAGAGAGTGAGAAAGAGAAGCTGTGAGTGAGAGAGACAAAGAGAGTAAGAGAAGCTGTGAGTGAGTGAGAGAGAGATAGAAAGAAAGAGAAGCTGTGAATGAGAGAGAGAGAGAAAGAGAAGCTGAGAGAGAGAGAGAAAGAGAAGCTGTGAGTGAGAGAGAGAGAGAAGTTGTGAGTGAGAGAGAGAAAGAGAAGCTGTGAGTTTGAGAGAGTGAGAGAAAGAGATGCTGTGAGAGAGAGAAAGAGAAGGTGTGAGTGAGAGAGAGAAAGATAAGGTGTGATTGAGAGAGAGAAAGAGAAGCTGTCAGTGAGAGAGAGAAAGTGAAGCTGAATGAGTGAGAGAGATAAAGAGAAGGTTTGAGTGAGTGAGAGAGAGAGAGAGAAAGAGAAGCTGTGAGTGAGAGAGAGAGAGAAAGAGAAGGTGTGAGTGAGGGAGACAGAGAGAGAAATAGAACCTGTGAGTGAGTGAGAGAGAAAAACTGAAGCTGAGTGAGTGAGAGAGATAGAGAAAGAGAAGGTTTGAGTGAGTGAGAGAGCGAGAGAAAGAGAAGCTCTGAGGAGAGAGAGAAAGAGAAGCTGTGAGTGAGAGAGAGAGCAAGAGAAGCTATGTGTGAGAGAGAAAGAGAACCTGTGTGAGTGAGATAGAGAGAGAAAGAAAGAGAAGGTGTGAGTGAGAGAGAGAGAGAAGCTGTAAATGAGAGAGAGAGAGAAATAGAAGCTGTGAGTGAGAGAGAGGGAAAGAGAAGCTGTGAGTGAGAGAGAGAGAGAGAAAGAGAAGCTGTGAGTGAGAGAGAGAGAGAGAAAGAGAAGCTTTAAATGAGAGAGAGAGAAATAGAAGCTGTGAGTGAGAGAGAGAGAAAGAGAAGCTGTGAGAGAGAGAGTGAAAGAGAAGCTGTGAGTGAGAGAGATAGAGAGAAAGAGAAGCTGTGTGTGTGAGAGATAAATAAAAGCTGTGAGTGAGTGAGAGAGAGAGAAAGAGAAGCTGTGAGTGAGAGAGAGAGAAATAGAAGCTGTGAGTGAGTGAGAGAGAGAGAAGCTGTGAGTGAGTGAGAGAGAGAGAAAGAGAAGCAGTGAGTGAGAGAGACAGAGAGAGAAAGAGAAGCTGTGAGTGAGTGAGAGAGAGAGAGAAAGAGAAGCTGAGAGAGAGAGAGAAAGAGTAGCTGTGAATGAGAGAGAGAGAGAAAAGAGAAGCTGTGTGTGTGTGAGAGAGAGAAAGAGAAGATGTGAGTGAGACAGAGATAGTGATAGAGAAGCTGTGAGTGTGTGAGAGAGAGAGAGAACCTGTGAGTTTGAGAGAGTGAGAGAAAGAGAAGCTGTGAGAGAGAGAGAGAGAAAGATAAGCTGTGAGTGAGAAAGAGAGAGAAAGAGAAGCTGTCAGTGAGAGAGAGAAAGAGAAGCTGAGTGTGTGAGAGAGATAAATAGAAGGTTTGAGTGAGTGAGAGAGAGAGAGAAAGAGAAGCTGTGAGTGAGAGAGAGAGAGAAAGAGTAGCTGCGAGTGAGGGAGACAGAGGGAGAAATAGAACCTGTCTGTGAGAGAGAGAGAGAGAGAAAGAGAAGCTGTGAGTGACAGAGAGAGAGAGAAAGAGAAGCTGTGAGTGAGAGAGAAAAACAGAAGCTGAGTGAGTGAGAGAGATAGAGAAAGAGAAGGTTTGAGTGAGTGAGAGAGCGAGAGAAAGAGAAGCTGTGAGCGAGAGAGAGAGAAAGAGAAGCTGTGAGTGAGAGAGAGAGAGCAAGAGAAGATGTGAGTGAGAGAGAGAGAGAAAGAGAAGCTGTGAGTGAGTGAGAGAGGGAGAGAAAGAAAGAGAAGCTGTGAGTGAGAGAGAGAAAGAAAGAGAAGCTGTGAGTGAGAGAGAGAGAAAGAGAAGCTGTGAGTGATAGAGAGAGCAAGAGAAGATGTGATTGAGACAGGGAGAGAGAAAGAAAGCTGGGAGTGTGTGAGATAGAGAAAGATAAGGTGTGATTGAATGAGAGAGAGAGAAAAGAGAAGCTGTGAGTGAGAGAGATAGAGAGAAAGAGAAGTTATGTGTGTGAGAGAGAGAAATAGTAGCTGTGAGTGAGTGAGAGAGAGAGAGAAAGGGAAGCTGTGAGTGAGTGAGAGAGAGAGAAAAAGAAGCTGTGTGAGAGAGAGAAAGAGAAGCTGTGAGTTAGTGAGAGAGAGAGAAAGAGAAGCTGTGAGTGAGAAAGAGAGAGAAAGAGAAGCTGTGAGTGAGAGAGGGAGAGAAATTGAAGCTGTGAGTGAGAAAGAGAAAGAGAAGGTGTGAGTGAGTGAGAGAGAGAGAATATGTGTGTGTGTGTGAGAGAGAGAAGTTGTGTGTTTTTGAGAGAGAGAGAGAGAGAGAAAGAGATGCTGTGAGAGAGTGAGAGAGAAAAAAGAGAATCTGTGAGTGAGAGAGATAGAGAGAAAGAGAAGCTGTGTGTGAGAGAGAGAGATAGAAGATGTGAGTGAGTCAGAGAGCGAGAGAAAGAGAAGCTGTGAGTGAGTGAGAGAGAGAGAGAAAGAGATGCTGTGAGTGAGCGAGAGAGTGAGAGAAAGAAAGAGAAGCTGTGAGTGAGAGAGAGAGAGAAAGAGAAGCTGTGAGAGTGAGAGAGAGAGAAAGAGAAGGTGTGCGTGAGAGAGACAGAGAGAGAAAGAAAAGCTGTGAGTGAGTGAGAGAGAGAGAAAGAAAGAGAAGCTGCGAGTGAGAGAGAGAGAGAGAAAGAGAAGCTGTGAGTGAGAGAGAGAATGAGAAGCTGTGAGAGAGAGAAAGAGAAGCTGTGAGTGAGAGAGAGAGAGAGCAAGAAAAGATGGGATTGATACAGAGTGAGAGAAAGAAAGCAGTGAGTGTGTGAGATAGAGAAAGAGAAGCTGTGAGTGAGTGAGAGAGAGAGAGAAAGAAAGAGAATCTGTGAGTTAGAGAGAGAGAGAAAGAGAAGCTGTGAGAGAGAGAGAGAGAAAGAGAAGCTGTGAGTGAGAGAGATAGAGAAAGAGTAGCTGCGAGTGAGGGAGACAGAGGGAGAAATAGAACCTGTCTGTGAGAGAGAGAGAGAGAAAGAGAAGCTGTGAGTGAGAGAGAGAGAGAGAAAGAGAAGCTGTGAGTGAGAGAGAAAAACAGAAGCTGAGTGAGTGAGAGAGATAGAGAAAGAGAAGGTTTGAGTGAGTGAGAGAGCGAGAGAAAGAGAAGCTGTGAGTAAGAGAGAGAAAGAGAAGCTGTGAGTGAGAGAGAGAGAGCAAGAGAAGATGTGAGTGAGAGAGAGAGAAAGAGAAGCTGTGAGTGAGTGAGAGAGGGAAAGAAAGAAAGAGAAGCTGTGAGTGAGAGAGAGAAAGAAAGAGAAGCTGTGAGTGAGAGAGAGAGAAAGAGAAGCTGTGAGTGAGAGGGAGAGCAAGAGAAGATGTGATTGAGACAGGGAGAGAGAAAGAAAGCTGGGAGTGTGTGAGATAGAGAAAGAGAAGGTGTGATTGAATGAGAGAGAGAGAAAAGAGAAGCTGTGAGTGAGAGAGATAGAGAGAAAGAGAAGTTATGTGTGTGTGAGAGAGAAATAGTAGCTGTGAGTGAGAGAGAGAGAGAACGGGAATCTGTGAGTGAGTGAGAGAGAGAGAAAGAGAAGCTGTGAGAGAGAGAGAAAGAGAAGCTGTGAGTTAGTGAGAGAGAGAGAAAGAGAAGCTGTGAGTGAGAAAGAGAGAGAAAGAGAAGCTGTGAGTGAGAGAGGGAGAGAAAGAGAAGCTGTGAGTGAGAAATAGAAAGAGAAGGTGTGAGTGAGTGAGAGAGAGAGAATATGTGTGTGTGTGTGAGAGAGAGAAGTTGTGTGTTTTTGAGAGAGAGAGAGAGAGAGAAAGAGATGCTGTGAGTGAGAGAGAGAGAAAAAAGAGAATCTGTGAGTGAGAGAGAGAGAAAGAGAAGCTGTGTGAGAGAGAGAAAGAGAAGCTGTGAGTGAGAGAGAGAGAGCAAGAGAAGCTATGTGTGAGAGAGAAAGAGAACCTGTGTGAGTGAGATAGAGAGAGAAAGAAAGAGAAGGTGTGAGTGAGAGAGAGAGAGAAGCTGTAAATGAGAGAGAGAGAGAAATAGAAGCTGTGAGTGAGAGAGATGGAAAGAGAAGCTGTGAGTGAGAGAGAGAGAGAGAAAGAGAAGCTGTGAGTGAGAGAGAGAGAGAGAAAGAGAAGCTTTAAATGAGAGAGAGAGAAATAGAAGCTGTGAGTGAGAGAGAGAAAGAGAAACTGTGAGAGAGAGAGAGAAAGAGAAGCTGTGAGGGAGAGAGATAGAGAGAAAGAGAAGCTGTGTGTGTGAGAGAGAAATAAAAGCTGTGAGTGAGTGAGAGAGAGAGAAAGAGAAGCTGTGAGTGAGAGAGAGAGAAATAGAAGCTGTGAGTGAGTGAGAGAGAGAGAGAAGCTGTGAGTGAGTGAGAGAGAGAGAAAGAGAAGCAGTGAGTGAGAGAGACAGAGAGAGAAAGAGAAGCTGTGAGTGAGTGAGAGAGAGAGAGAAAGAGAAGCTGAGAGAGAGAGAGAAAGAGTAGCTGTGAATGAGAGAGAGAGAGAAAAGAGAAGCTGTGTGTGTGTGTGAGAGAGAAAGAGAAGATGTGAGTGAGACAGAGATAGTGATAGAGAAGCTGTGAGTGTGTGAGAGAGAGAGAGAACATGTGAGTTTGAGAGAGTGAGAGAAAGAGAAGCTGTGAGAGAGAGAGAGAGAAAGATAAGCTGTGAGTGAGAAAGAGAGAGAAAGAGAAGCTGTCAGTGAGAGAGAGAAAGAGAAGCTGAGTGTGTGAGAGAGATAAATAGAAGGTTTGAGTGAGTGAGAGAGAGAGAGAAAGAGAAGCTGTGAGTGAGAGAGAGAGAGAAAGAGTAGCTGCGAGTGAGGGAGACAGAGGGAGAAATAGAACCTGTCTGTGAGAGAGAGAGAGAGAGAAAGAGAAGCTGTGAGTGACAGAGAGAGAGAGAAAGAGAAGCTGTGAGTGAGAGAGAAAAACAGAAGCTGAGTGAGTGAGAGAGATAGAGAAAGAGAAGGTTTGAGTGAGTGAGAGAGCGAGAGAAAGAGAAGCTGTGAGCGAGAGAGAGAAAGAGAAGCTGTGAGTGAGAGAGAGAGAGCAAGAGAAGATGTGAGTGAGAGAGAGAGAGAAAGAGAAGCTGTGAGTGAGTGAGAGAGGGAGAGAAAGAAAGAGAAGCTGTGAGTGAGAGAGAGAAAGAAAGAGAAGCTGTGAGTGAGAGAGAGAGAAAGAGAAGCTGTGAGTGAGAGAGAGAGCAAGAGAAGATGTGATTGAGACAGGGAGAGAGAAAGAAAGCTGGGAGTGTGTGAGATAGAGAAAGATAAGGTGTGATTGAATGAGAGAGAGAGAAAAGAGAAGCTGTGAGTGAGAGAGATAGAGAGAAAGAGAAGTTATGTGTGTGTGAGAGAGAAATAGTAGCTGTGAGTGAGTGAGAGAGAGAGAGAAAAGGAAGCTGTGAGTGAGTGAGAGAGAGAGAAAAAGAATCTGTGTGAGAGAGAGAGAGAGAAGCTGTGAGTTAGTGAGAGAGAGAGAAAGAGAAGCTGTGAGTGAGAAAGAGAGAGAAAGAGAAGCTGTGAGTGAGAGAGGGAGAGAAAGAGAAGCTGTGAGTGAGAAAGAGAAAGAGAAGGTGTGAGTGAGTGAGAGAGACAGAATATGTGTGTGTGTGTGAGAGAGAGAAGTTGTGTGTTTTTGAGAGAGAGAGAGAGAGAGAAAGAGATGCTGTGAGAGAGTGAGAGAGAAAAAAGAGAATCTGTGAGTGAGAGAGATAGAGAGAAAGAGAAGCTGTGTGTGAGAGAGAGAGATAGAAGATGTGAGTGAGTCAGAGAGAGAGAGAAAGAGAAGCTGTGAGTGAGTGAGAGAGAGAGAGAAAGAGATGCTGTGAGTGAGCGAGCGAGTGAGAGAAAGAAAGAGAAGCTGTGAGTGAGAGAGAGAGAGAAAGAGAAGCTGTGAGAGTGAGAGAGAGAGAAAGAGAAGGTGTGCGTGAGAGAGACAGAGAGAGAAAGAAAACCTGTGAGTGAGTGAGAGAGAGAGAAAGAAAGAGAAGCTGCGAGTGAGAGAGAGAGAGAAAGAGAAGCTGTGAGTGAGAGAGAATAAGAAGCTGTGAGAGAGAGAAAGAGAAGCTGTGAGTGAGAGAGAGAGAGAGCAAGAAAAGATGGGATTGATACAGAGTGAGAGAAAGAAAGCTGTGAGTGTGTGAGATAGAGAAAGAGAAGCTGTGAGTGAGTGAGAGAGAGAGAGAAAGAAAGAGAATCTGTGAGTTAGAGAGAGAGAGAAAGAGAAGCTGTGAGAGAGAGAGAGAGAAAGAGAAGCTGTGAGTGAGAGAGAGAGAGAAAGAGTAGCTGCGAGTGAGGGAGACAGAGGGAGAAATAGAACCTGTCTGTGAGAGAGAGAGAGAGAGAAAGAGAAGCTGTGAGTGAGAGAGAGAGAGAGAAAGAGAAGCTGTGAGTGAGAGAGAAAAACAGAAGCTGAGTGAGTGAGAGAGATAGAGAAAGAGAAGGTTTGAGTGAGTGAGAGAGCGAGAGAAAGAGAAGCTGTGAGTGAGAGAGAGAGAAAGAGAAGCTGTGAGTGAGAGAGAGAGAGCAAGAGAAGATGTGAGTGAGAGAGAGAGAAAGAGAAGCTGTGAGTGAGTGAGAGAGGGAGAGAAAGAAAGAAAGAGAAGCTGTGAGTGAGAGAGAGAAAGAAAGAGAAGCTGTGAGTGAGAGAGAGAGAAAGAGAAGCTGTGAGTGAGAGGGAGAGCAAGAGAAGATGTGATTGAGACAGGGAGAGAGAAAGAAAGCTGGGAGTGTGTGAGATAGAGAAAGAGAAGGTGTGATTGAATGAGAGAGAGAGAAAAGAGAAGCTGTGAGTGAGAGAGATAGAGAGAAAGAGAAGTTATGTGTGTGTGTGAGAGAAATAGTAGCTGTGAGTGAGAGAGAGAGAGAACGGGAATCTGTGAGTGAGTGAGAGAGAGAGAAAGAGAAGCTGTGAGAGAGAGAGAAAGAGAAGCTGTGAGTTAGTGAGAGAGAGAGAAAGAGAAGCTGTGAGTGAGAAAGAGAGAGAAAGAGAAGCTGTGAGTGAGAGAGGGAGAGAAAGAGAAGCTGTGAGTGAGAAATGGAAAGAGAAGGTGTGAGTGAGTGAGAGAGAGAGAATATGTGTGTGTGTGTGAGAGAGAGAAGTTGTGTGTTTTTGAGAGAGAGAGAGAGAGAGAAAGAGATGCTGTGAGTGAGAGAGAGAGAAAAAAGAGAATCTGTGAGTGAGAGAGAGAGAAAGAGAAGCTGTGTGTGTGAGAGAGAGATAGAAGATGTGAGTGAGTCAGAGAGAGAGAGAAAGAGAAGCTGTGAGTGAGTGAGAGAGAGAGAAAGAGATGCTGTGATTGAGCGAGAGAGTGAGAGAAAGAAAGAGAAGCTGTGAGTGAGAGAGAGAGAGAGAAAGAGAAGCTGTCAGAGTGAGAGAGAGAGAAAGAGAAGGTGTGCGTGAGAGAGACAGAGAGAGAAAGAAAAGCTGTGAGTGAGTGAGAGAGAGAGAAAGAAAGAGAAGCTGTGAGTGAGAGAGAGAGAGAGAAAGAGAAGCTGTGAGTGAGAGAGAGAGAATGAGAAGCTGTGAGAGAGAGAAAGAGAAGCTGTGAGTGAGAGAGAGAGCAAGAAAAGATGGGATTGATACAGAGTGAGAGAAAGAAAGCTGTGAGTGTGTGATATAGAGAAAGAGAAGCTGTGAGTGAGTGAGAGAGAGAGAGAAAGAAAGAGAATCTGTGAGTTAGAGAGAGAGAGAAAGAGAAGCCGTGAGTGAGTGAGAGAGAGAGAAGCTGTGTGTGAGGGAGAGAGAGAAAGAGTACCTGTGAGTGAGAGAGAGAGAAAGAGCTGTGAGTGAGAGAGAGAGAGAAAGAGAAGCTGTGTTAGAGAGAGAGAGAGAAAGAGAAGCTGTGAGTGAGAAAGAGAAAGAGAAGGTGTGACTGAGTGAGTGTGAGAGAGAATATATATGTGTGTGTGAGAGAGAGAAGCTGTGTGTGAGAGAGAAAAAGAGAAGCTGTGAGTGAGAGAGAGAAAGAGAAGCTGTGTGTATGAGAGAGAGAAAGAGAAGCTGTGAGTGAGTGAGAGAGAGAAAGAGAAGCTGTGAGTGAGTGAGAGAGAGAGAAAGAGAAGCTATGAGTGAGTGAGAGAGAGTGAAAGAGAAGCTGTGAGTTAGAGAGAGAGAAAGAGAAGCTGTGAGTGAGAGAGACAGAGAGAGAGAGAAGCTGTGAGTGACTGAGAGAGAGAGAAAGAGAAGCTGTGAGTGAGAGAGAAAAAGAGAAGCTGTGAGTGAGAGAGAGAGAGAAAGAGAAGCTGAGTGTGTGAGAGAGAAAGAGAAGCTGTGAGTGAGTGAGAGAGAGAGAAAGAGAAGCTGTGAGTGAGTGAGAGAGAGAGAGAAAGAGAAGCTGTGAGTTAGAAAGAGAGAAAGAGAAGCTGTGAGTGAGATTGACAGAGAGAGAGAGAAGCTGTGAGTGACTGAGAGAAAGGGAGAAAGAGAAGCTGTGAGTGAGAGAGAGAGAGAGAGAGAAAGAGAAGATGTGAGTGAGTGAGAGAGAGAGAAAGAGAAGCTGTGAGTTAGTGAGAGAGTGAGAAAGAGAAGCTGTGAGTGAGATAAAGAGAGTAAGAGAAGCTGTGAGTGAGTGAGAGAGAGATAGAAAGAAGGAGAAGCTGTGAGTGAGAGAGAGAGAGAAAGAGAAGCTGAGAGAGAGAGAGAGAAAGAGAAGCTGTGAGTGAGAGAGAGAAAGAGAAGCTGTGAGTGAGGGAGACAGAGAGAGAAAGAGAACCTGTGAGTGAGAGAGAGAGAGAGAAAGAGAAGATGTGAGTGAGGGAGAGAGAAGATGTGAGTTTGAGAGAGTGAGAGAAAGAGAAGCTGTGAGAGAGAGAGAAAGAAAAGCTGTGAGTGAGAGAGAGAAAGATAAGGTGTGAGTGAGAGAGAGAAAGAGAAGCTGTTAGTGAGAGAGAGAAAGTGAACCTGAGTGAGTGAGAGAGATAAAGAGAAGGTTTGTGTGAGTGAGAGAGAGAGAGAGAGAAAGAGAAGCTGTGAGTGAGAGAGAGAGAGAAAGAGAAGGTGTGAGTGAGGGAGACAGAGAGAGAAATAGAACCTGTGAGTGAGAGAGAAAAACAGAAGCTAAGTGAGTGAGAGAGATAGAGAAAGAGAAGGTTTGAGTGAGTGAGTGAGTGAGAGAGAGAGAAGCTGTGAGTGATTGAGAGAGAGAGAAAGAGAAGCAGTGAGTGAGAGAGACAGAGAGAAAGAGAAGCTATGAGTGAGTGAGTGAGAGAGAGAAAGAAAGAGAATCTGTGAGTGAGAGAGAGAGAGAGAAAGAGTAGCTGTGAATGAGAGAGAGAGAGAAATAGAAGCTGTGAGTGAGAGAGAGAGAAATACAAGCTGTGAGTGAGAGAGAGAGAGAGAAAGAGAAGCTGTGAGTGAGTGAGAGAGAGAGAGAAAGAGAAGCTGTGAGTTAGAGAGAGAAAGAGATAGAGAATCTGTGAGTGAGAGAGAGAGAGAAAGAGAAGTTGTGAGTGAGGGAGACAGAGAGAGAAATAGAACCTGTGAGTGAGCAAGAGAGAGAGAGAAAGAGAAGCTGTGAGTGAGAGAAAGAGATACTGTGAGTGAGAGAGAGAGAAAGAGAAGTTGTGAGAGAGAAAGAGAAGCTGTGAGTGAGAGAGTGAAAGAGAAGCGGTAAATGAGTGTGAGAGAGAGAAAGCGAAGCTGTGAGTGAGTGAGAGAGAGAAAGAGAAGCTGTGAGTGAGAGAGAGAGAGAAAGAGAAGCTGTGTGGAGAGAGAGAGAAAGAGAAACTGTGAGTGAGTGAGAGAGAGAGAGAGAAAGAGACGTTGTGAGTGAGAGAGAAAGAGAAGTTGTGAGTGAGAGAGCAAAAGAGAAGTGGTGAGTGAGTGAGAGAGAGAGAAAGAGAAGCTGTGAGTGAGAGAGACAGAGAAGCTGTGAGTGAGAGAGAGAGAGAGAAGCTGTGAGTGAGAGAGAGAGAGACCAATAGAAGCTGTTAGAGAGAGAGAGAGAAAGAGAAGCTGTAAGTGAGAGAGAGAGAGTGAAAGAGAAGCTGTGAGTGAGAGAGAGAGAAGCTGTGAGTGAGAGAGAGAGAAAGAGAAGGTGTGAGTGAGAGAGAGTGAGAGAAAGAGAAGCTGTGAGTGAGAGAGATAGAGAGAAAGAGAAGCTTTGTGTGTGTGAGAGAGAAATAGTAGCTGTGTGTGAGTGAGAGAGAGAGAGAAAGGGAAGCTGTGAGAGAGTGAGAGAGAGAGAAAGAGAAGCTGTGTGAGAGAGAGAAAGAGAAGCTGTGAGTTAGTGAGAGAGAGAGAAAGAGAAGCTGTGAGTGAGAAAGAGTGAGAAAGAGAAGCTGTGAGTGAGAGAGGGAGAGAAAGAGAAGGTGTGAGTGAGAAAGAGAAGGTATGAGTGAGTGAGAGAGAGAGAATATGTGTGTGTGAGAGAGAGAAAGCTGTGTGTGTGAGAGAGAGAGAGAGAAAGAGAAAGAGATGCTGTGAGTGAGTGAGAGAGAGATAGAAGATGTGAGTGAGTCAGAGAGAGAGAGAAAGAGAAGCTGTGAGTGAGTGAGAGAGAGAGAAAGAGAAGCTGTGAGAGTGAGAGAGAGAGAAAGAGAAGGTGTGAGTGAGAGAGACAGAGAGAGAAAGAAAAGCTGTGTGTGTGAGAGAGAGAGATAGAAGATGTGAGTGAGAGAGAGAGAGAGAGATGCTGTGAGTGAGCGAGAGAGTGAGAGAAAGAGAAGCTGTGAGTGAGTGAGTGAGAGAGAAAGAGAAGCTGTGAGAGTGAGAGAGAGAGAAAGAGAAGGTGTGAGTGAGAGAGACAGAGAGAGAAAGAAAAGCTGTGAGAGTGAGAGAGAGAGAAAGAGAAGCTGTGAGTGAGTGAGTGAGAGAGAGAAAGAAAGAGAAGCTGTGAGTTAGAGAGAGAGAGAGAGAAAGAGAAGCTGTGTGTGTGAGAGAGAAAGAGAAGCTGTGAGTGAGAGAGAGAGAGAAGCTGTGTGTGAGGGAGAGAGAGAGAAAGCATACCTGTGAGTGAGAGAGAGAGAAAGAAAGAGCTGTGAGTGAGAGAGAGAAAGAGAAGCTGTGTTAGAGAGAGAGAGAGAAAGAGAAGCTGTGAGTGAGAAAGAGAAAGAGAAGGTGTGAGTGAGTGAGAGAGAGAGAATATATTTTTGTGTGTGTGAGAGAGAGAAGCTGTGTGTGAGAGAGAAAGAGAAAGAGAAGATGTGTGAGAGAGAGAAAGAGAAGCTGTGAGTTAGAGAGAGAGAAAGAGAAGCTGTGAATGAGAGAGACAGAGAGAGAGAGAAGCTGTGAGTGACTGAGAGAGAGAGAGAGAGAAAGAGAAGCTGTGAGTGAGAGAGAGAGAGAGAGAAAGAGAAGATGTGAGTGAGTGAGAGAGAGAGAAAGAGAAGCTGTGAGTTAGTGAGAGAGTGAGAAAGAGAAGCTGTGAGTGAGAGAGAGAAAGAAAGAGAGTAAGAGAAGCTGTGAGTGAGTGAGAGAGAGATGAGAAGCTGAGAGAGAGAGAGAGAAAGAGAAGCTGAGAGTGAGAGAGAGAAAGAGAAGCTGTGAGTGAGGGAGACAGAGAGAGAAAGAGAAGCTGTGAGTGAGAGAGAAAGAGAGAAAGAGAAGATGTGAGTGAGAGAGAGAGAGAGAAGTTGTGAGTGAGAGAGAGAAAGAGAAGCTGTGAGTTTGAGAGAGTGAGAGAAAGAGATGCTGTGAGAGAGAGAAAGAGAAGGTGTGAGTGAGAGAGAGAAAGATAAGGTGTGATTGAGAGAGAGAAAGAGAAGCTGTCAGTGAGAGAGAGAAAGTGAAGCTGAGTGAGTGAGAGAGATAAAGAGAAGGTTTGAGTGAGTGAGAGAGAGAGAAAGAGAAGGTGTGAGTGAGAGAGAGAGAGAAAGAGAAGGTGTGAGTGAGGGAGACAGAGAGAGAAATAGAACCTGTGAGTGAGTGAGAGAGAAAAACTGAAGCTGAGTGAGTGAGAGAAATAGAGAAAGAGAAGGTTTGAGTGAGTGAGAGAGAGAGAGAAAGAGAAGCTCTGAGGAGAGAGAGAAAGAGAAGCTGTGAGTGAGAGAGAGAGAGAGAAAGAGATGCTGTGAGTGAGCGAGAGAGTGAGAGAAAGAAAGAGAAGCTGTGAGTGAGAGAGAGAGAGAGAAAGAGAAGCTGTGAGAGTGAGAGAGAAAGAGAAGGTGTGCGTGAGAGAGACAGAGAGAGAAAGAAAAGCTGTGAGTGAGTGAGAGAGAGAGAAAGAAAGTGAAGCTGTGAGTGAGAGAGAGAGAGAAAGAGAAGCTGTGAGTGAGTGAGTGAGAGAGAAAGAGAAGCTGTGAGAGTGAGAGAGAGAGAAAAAGAAGGTGTGAGTGAGAGAGACAGAGAGAGAAAGAAAAGCTGTGAGTGAGTGAGAGAGAGAGAAAGAAAGAGAAGCTGTGAGTGAGAGAGAGAGAGAGAAAGAGAAGCTGTGAGTGAGAGAGAGAGAATGAGAAGCTGTGAGAGAGAGAAAGAGAAGCTGTGAGTGAGAGAGAGAGAGCAAGAAAAGATGAAATTGAGACAGAGCGAGAGAAAGAAAGCTGTGAGTGTGTGAGATAGAGAAAGAGAAGCTGTGAGAGTGAGAGAGAGAGAAAGAGAAGGTGTGAGTGAGAGAGACAGAGAGAGAAAGTAAAGCTGTGTGTGTGTGAGAGAGAGATAGAAGATGTGAGTGAGAGAGAGAGAGAGAGATGCTGTGAGTGAGCGAGAGAGTGAGAGAAAGAGAAGCTGTGAGTGAGTGAGAGAGAGAGAAAGAGAAGCTGTGAGAGTGAGAGAGAGAGAAAGAGAAGGTGTGAGTGAGAGAGACAGAGAGAGAAAGAAAAGCTGTGTGTGTGAGAGAGAGAGATAGAAGATGTGAGTGAGAGAGAGAGAGAGAGATGCTGTGAGTGAGCGAGAGAGTGAGAGAAAGAGAAGCTGTGAGTGAGTGAATGAGAGAGAAAGAGAAGCTGTGAGAGTGAGAGAGAGAGAAAGAGAAGGTGTGAGTGAGAGAGACAGAGAGAGAAAGAAAAGCTGTGAGAGTGAGAGAGAGAGAAAGAGAAGCTGTGAGTGAGTGAGTGAGAGAGAGAAAGAAAGAGAAGCTGTGAGTTAGAGAGAGAGAGAGAGAAAGAGAAGCTGTGTGTGTGAGAGAGAAAGAGAAGCTGTGAGTGAGAGAGAGAGAGAAGCTGTGTGTGAGGGAGAGAGAGAGAAAGCATACCTGTGAGTGAGAGAGAGAGAAAGAAAGAGCTGTGAGTGAGAGAGAGAAAGAGAAGCTGTGTTAGAGAGAGAGAGAGAAAGAGAAGCTGTGAGTGAGAAAGAGAAAGAGAAGGTGTGAGTGAGTGAGAGAGAGAGAATATATTTTTGTGTGTGTGTGAGAGAGAAGCTGTGTGTGAGAGAGAAAGAGAAAGAGAAGATGTGTGAGAGAGAGAAAGAGAAGCTGTGAGTTAGAGAGAGAGAAAGAGAAGCTGTGAATGAGAGAGACAGAGAGAGAGAGAAGCTGTGAGTGACTGAGAGAGAGAGAGAGAGAAAGAGAAGCTGTGAGTGAGAGAGAGAGAGAGAGAAAGAGAAGATGTGAGTGAGTGAGAGAGAGAGAAAGAGAAGCTGTGAGTTAGTGAGAGAGTGAGAAAGAGAAGCTGTGAGTTAGTGAGAGAGTGAGAAAGAGAAGCTGTGAGTGAGAGAGAGAAAGAGAGTAAGAGAAGCTGTGAGTGAGTGAGAGAGAGATGAGAAGCTGAGAGAGAGAGAGAGAAAGAGAAGCTGAGAGTGAGAGAGAGAAAGAGAAGCTGTGAGTGAGGGAGACAGAGAGAGAAAGAGAAGCTGTGAGTGAGAGAGAAAGAGAGAAAGAGAAGATGTGAGTGAGAGAGAGAGAGAGAAGTTGTGAGTGAGAGAGAGAAAGAGAAGCTGTGAGTTTGAGAGAGTGAGAGAAAGAGATGCTGTGAGAGAGAGAAAGAGAAGGTGTGAGTGAGAGAGAGAAAGATAAGGTGTGATTGAGAGAGAGAAAGAGAAGCTGTCAGTGAGAGAGAGAAAGTGAAGCTGAGTGAGTGAGAGAGATAAAGAGAAGGTTTGAGTGAGTGAGAGAGAGAGAAAGAGAAGCTGTGAGTGAGAGAGAGAGAGAAAGAGAAGGTGTGAGTGAGGGAGACAGAGAGAGAAATAGAACCTGTGAGTGAGTGAGAGAGAAAAACTGAAGCTGAGTGAGTGAGAGAAATAGAGAAAGAGAAGGTTTGAGTGAGTGAGAGAGAGAGAGAAAGAGAAGCTCTGAGGAGAGAGAGAAAGAGAAGCTGTGAGTGAGAGAGAGAGAGAGAAAGAGATGCTGTGAGTGAGCGAGAGAGTGAGAGAAAGAAAGAGAAGCTGTGAGTGAGAGAGAGAGAGAGAAAGAGAAGCTGTGAGAGTGAGAGAGAAAGAGAAGGTGTGCGTGAGAGAGACAGAGAGAGAAAGAAAAGCTGTGAGTGAGTGAGAGAGAGAGAAAGAAAGTGAAGCTGTGAGTGAGAGAGAGAGAGAAAGAGAAGCTGTGAGTGAGTGAGTGAGAGAGAAAGAGGCTGTGAGAGTGAGAGAGAGAGAAAAAGAAGGTGTGAGTGAGAGAGACAGAGAGAGAAAGAAAAGCTGTGAGTGAGTGAGAGAGAAAGAAAGAGAAGCTGTGAGTGAGAGAGAGAGAGAGAAAGAGAAGCTGTGAGTGAGAGAGAGAGAATGAGAAGCTGTGAGAGAGAGAAAGAGAAGCTGTGAGTGAGAGAGAGAGAGCAAGAAAAGATGAAATTGAGACAGAGCGAGAGAAAGAAAGCTGTGAGTGTGTGAGATAGAGAAAGAGAAGCTGTGAGTGAGTGAGTGAGAGAGAGAAAGAAAGAGAAGCTGTGAGTTAGAGAGAGAGAGAGAGAAAGAGAAGCTGTGTGTGTGAGAGAGAAAGAGAAGCTGTGAGTGAGAGAGAGAGAGAAGCTGTGTGTGAGGGAGAGAGAGAGAAAGCGTACCTGTGAGTGAGAGAGAGAGAAAGAAAGAGCTGTGAGTGAGAGAGAGAAAGAGAAGCTGTGTTAGAGAGAGAGAGAGAAAGAGAAGCTGTGAGTGAGAAAGAGAAAGAGAAGGTGTGAGTGAGTGAGAGAGAGAGAATATATTTTTGTGTGTGTGAGAGAGAGAAGCTGTGTGTGAGAGAGAAAGAGAAAGAGAAGATGTGTGAGAGAGAGAAAGAGAAGCTGTGAGTTAGAGAGAGAGAAAGAGAAGCTGTGAATGAGAGAGACAGAGAGAGAGAGAAGCTGTGAGTGACTGAGAGAGAGAGAGAGAAAGAGAAGCTGTGAGTGAGAGAGAGAGAGAGAGAAAGAGAAGATGTGAGTGAGTGAGAGAGAGAGAAAGAGAAGCTGTGAGTTAGTGAGAGAGTGAGAAAGAGAAGCTGTGAGTTAGTGAGAGAGTGAGAAAGAGAAGCTGTGAGTGAGAGAGACAAAGAGAGTAAGAGAAGCTGTGAGTGAGTGAGAGAGATAGAGAAGCTGAGAGAGAGAGAGAGAGAAAGAGAAGCTGAGAGTGAGAGAGAGAAAGAGAAGCTGTGAGTGAGGGAGACAGAGAGAGAAAGAGAAGCTGTGAGTGAGAGAGAAAGAGAGAAAGAGAAGATGTGAGTGAGAGAGAGAGAGAGAAGTTGTGAGTGAGAGAGAGAAAGAGAAGCTGTGAGTTTGAGAGAGTGAGAGAAAGAGATGCTGTGAGAGAGAGAAAGAGAAGGTGTGAGTGAGAGAGAGAAAGATAAGGTGTGATTGAGAGAGAGAAAGAGAAGCTGTCAGTGAGAGAGAGAAAGTGAAGCTGAGTGAGTGAGAGAGATAAAGAGAAGGTTTGAGTGAGTGAGAGAGAGAGAGAAAGAGAAGCTGTGAGTGAGAGAGAGAGAGAAAGAGAAGTTTTGAGTGATTGAGACAGAGAGAGAAATAGAACCTGTGAGTGAGTGAGAGAGAAAAACTGAAGCTGAGTGAGTGAGAGAAATAGAGAAAGAGAAGGTTTGAGTGAGTGAGAGAGAGAGAGAAAGAGAAGCTCTGAGGAGAGAGAGAAAGAGAAGCTGTGAGTGAGAGAGAGAGAGAGAAAGAGATGCTGTGAGTGAGCGAGAGAGTGAGAGAAAGAAAGAGAAGCTGTGAGTGAGAGAGAGAGAGAGAAAGAGAAGCTGTGAGAGTGAGAGAGAAAGAGAAGGTGTGCGTGAGAGAGACAGAGAGAGAAAGAAAAGCTGTGAGTGAGTGAGAGAGAGAGAAAGAAAGTGAAGCTGTGAGTGAGAGAGAGAGAGAAAGAGAAGCTGTGAGTGTGAGAGAGAGAATGAGAAGCTGTGAGAGAGAGAAAGAGAAGCTGTGAGTGAGAGAGAGAGAGCAAGAAAAGATGGGATTGATACAGAGTGAGAGAAAGAAATCTGTGAGTGTGTGAGATAGAGAAAGAGAAGCTGTGAGTGAGTGAGAGAGAGAGAAAGAAAGAGAATCTGTGAGTTAGAGAGAGAGAGAAAGAGAAGCTGTGAGAGAGAGAGAGAGAAAGAGAAGCTGTGAGTGAGTGAGAGAGTGAGAAGCTGTGTGTGAGGGAGAGAGAGAAAGAGTACCTGTGAGTGAGAGAGAGAGAAAGAGCTGTGAGTGAGAGAGAGAAAGAGAAGCTGTGTTAGAGAGAGAGAGAGAAAGAGAAGCTGTGAGTGAGAAAGAGAAAGAGAAGGTGTGAGTGAGTGAGTGAGAGAGAGAATATATATGTGTGTGTGAGAGAGAGAAGCTGTGTGTGAGAGAGAAAAAGAGAAGCTGTGAGTGAGAGAGAGAAAGAGAAGCTGTGTGTGTGAGAGAGAGAAAGAGAAGCTGTGAGTGAGTGAGAGAGAGAAAGAGAAGCTGTGAGTGAGTGAGAGAGAGAGAAAGAGAAGCTGTGAGTGAGTGAGAGAGAGTGAAAGAGAAGCTGTGAGTTAGAGAGAGAGAAAGAGAAGCTGTGAGTGAGAGAGACAGAGAGAGAGAGAAGCTGTGAGTGACTGAGAGAGATAGAAAGAGAAGCTGTGAGTGAGAGAGAAAAAGAGAAGCTGTGAGTGAGAGAGAGAGAGAAAGAGAAGCTGTGTGTGAGAGAGAAAGAGAAGCTGTGAGTGAGTGAGAGAGAGAGAAAGAGAAGCTGTGAGTGAGTGAGAGAGAGAGAGAAAGAAAAGCTGTGAGTTAGAGAGAGAGAAAGAGAAGCTGTGAGTGAGATTGACAGAGAGAGAGAGAAGCTGTGAGTGACTGAGAGAGAGAGAGAAAGAGAAGCTGTGAGTGAGTGAGAGAGAGAGAGAGAGAAAGAGAAGATGTGAGTGAGTGAGAGAGAGAGAAAGAGAAGCTGTGAGTTAGTGAGAGAGTGAGAAAGAGAAGCTGTGAGTGAGACAAAGAGAGTAAGAGAAGCTGTGAGTGAGTGAGAGAGAGATAGAAAGAAAGAGAAGGTGTGAGTGAGAGAGAGAGAGAGAAAGAGAAGCTGAGCGAGAGAGAGAAAGAGAAGCTGTGAGTGAGAGAGAGAAAGAGAAGCTGTGAGTGAGGGAGACAGAGAGAGAAAGAGAACCTGTGAGTGAGAGAGAGAGAGAGAAAGAGAAGATGTGAGTGAGAGAGAGAGATGTGAGTTTGAGAGAGTGAGAGAAAGAGAAGCTGTGTGAGAGAGAGAAAGAGAAGCTGTGAGTGAGAGAGAGAAAGATAAGGTGTGAGTGAGAGAGAGAAAGAGAAGCTGTTAGTGAGAGAGAGAAAGTGAACCTGAGTGAGTGAGAGAGATAAAGAGAAGGTTTGTGTGAGTGAGAGAGAGAGAGAGAGAAAGAGAAGCTGTGAGTGAGAGAGAGAAAGAGAAGCTGTGAGTGAGGGAGACAGAGAGAAAAAGAGAAGCTGTGAGTGAGAGAGAAAGAGAGAAAGAGAAGATGTGAGTGAGAGAGAGAGAAGTTGTGAGTGAGAGAGAGAAAGAGAAGATGTGAGTTTGAGAGAGTGAGAGAAAGAGATGCTGTGAGAGAGAGAAAGAGAAGGTGTGAGTGAGAGAGAGAAAGATAAGGTGTGATTGAGAGAGAGAAAGAGAAGCTGTCAGTGAGAGAGAGAAAGTGAAGCTGAGTGAGTGAGAGAGATAAAGAGAAGGTTTGAGTGAGTGAGAGAGAGAGAGAGAAAAGAGAAGCTGTGAGTGAGAGAGAGAGAGAAAGAGAAGGTGTGAGTGAGGGAAACAGAGAGAGAAATAGAACCTGTGAGTGAGAGAGAAAAACAGAAGCTAAGTGAGTGAGAGAGATAGAGAAAGAGAAGGTTTGAGTGAGTGAGTGAGTGAGAGAGAGAAGCTGTGAGTGATTGAGAGAGAGAGAAAGAGAAGCAGTGAGTGAGAGAGACAGAGAGAGAAAGAGAAGCTATGAGTGAGTGAGTGAGAGAGAGAAAGAAAGAGAATCTGTGAGTGAGAGAGAGAGAGAAAGAGCAGCTGTGAATGAGAGAGAGAGAGAAATAGAAGCTGTGAGTGAGAGAGAGAGAAATACAAGCTGTGAGTGAGAGAGAGAGAGAGGAAGAGAAGCTGTGAGTGAGTGAGAGACAGAGAGAAAGAGAAGCTGTGAGTGAGAGAGAGAAAGAGAAAGAGAATCTGTGAGTGAGAGAGAGAGAAAGAGAAGTTGTGAGTGAGGGAGACAGAGAGAGAAATAGAACCTGTGAGTGAGCAAGAGAGAGAGAGAAAGAGAAGCTGTGAGTGAGAGAAAGAGATACTGTGAGTGAGAGAGAGAGAAAGAGAAGTTGTGAGAGAGAAAGAGAAGCTGTGAGTGAGAGAGTGAAAGAGAAGCGGTGAATGAGTGTGTGAGAGAGAAAGCGAAGCTGTGAGTGAGTGAGAGAGAGAAAGAGAAGCTGTGAGTGAGAGAGAGAGAGAAAGAGAAGCTGTGTGGAGAGAGAGAGAAAGAGAAACTGTGAGTGAGTGAGTGAGAGAGAGAGAAAGAGAAGTTGTGAGTGAGAGAGAAAGAGAAGCTGTGAGTGAGAGAGCAAAAGAGAAGCGGTGAGTGAGTGAGAGAGAGAGAAAGAGAAGCTGTGAGTGAGAGAGACAGAGAAGCTGTGAGTGAGAGAGAGAGAGAGAAGCTGTGAGTGAGAGAGAGAGAGACCAATAGAAGCTGTTAGAGAGAGAGAGAAAGAGAAGCTGTAAGTGAGAGAGAGAGAGTGAAAGAGAAGCTGTGAGAGAGAGAGAGAGAAGCTGTGAGTGAGAGAGAGAGAAAGAGAAGGTGTGAGTGAGAGAGATAGAGAGAAAGAGAAGCTATGTGTGTGTGAGAGAGAAATAGTAGCTGTGAGTGAGTGAGAGAGAGAGAGAAAGGGAAGCTGTGAGAGAGTGAGAGAGAGAGAAAGAGAAGCTGTGTGAGAGAAAGAGAAGCTGTGAGTTAGTGAGAGAGAGAGAAAGAGAAGCTGTGAGTGAGAAAGAGTGAGAAAGAGAAGCTGTGAGTGAGAGAGGGAGAGAAAGAGCTGTGAGTGAGAAAGAGAAGGTATGAGTGAGTGAGAGAGAGAGAATATGTGTGTGTGTGAGAGAGAAAGCTGTGTGTGTGAGAGAGAGAGAGAGAAAGAGAAAGAGATGCTGTGAGTGAGTGAGAGAGAGATAGAAGATGTGAGTGAGTCAGAGAGAGAGAGAGAAAGAGAAGCTGTGAGTGAGTGAGAGAGAGAGAAAGAGAAGCTGTGAGAGTGAGAGAGAGAGAAAGAGAAGGTGTGAGTGAGAGAGACAGAGAGAGAAAGTAAAGCTGTGTGTGTGTGAGAGAGAGATAGAAGATGTGAGTGAGAGAGAGAGAGAGAGATGCTGTGAGTGAGCGAGAGAGTGAGAGAAAGAGAAGCTGTGAGTGAGTGAGTGAGAGAGAAAGAGAAGCTGTGAGAGTGAGAGAGAGAGAAAGAGAAGGTGTGAGTGAGAGAGACAGAGAGAGAAAGAAAAGCTGTGAGAGTGAGAGAGAGAGAAAGAGAAGGTGTGAGTGAGAGAGACAGAGAGAGAAAGAAAAGCTGTGTGTGTGTGAGAGAGAGATAGAAGCTGTGAGTGAGAGAGAGAGAAATACAAGCTGTGAGTGAGAGAGAGAGAGGAAGAGAAGCTGTGAGTGAGTGAGAGAGAGAGAGAAAGAGAAGCTGTGAGTGAGAGAGAGAAAGAGAAAGAGAATCTGTGAGTGAGAGAGAGAGAGAAAGAGAAGTTGTGAGTGAGGGAGACAGAGAGAGAAATAGAACCTGTGAGTGAGCAAGAGAGAGAGAGAAAGAGAAGCTGTGAGTGAGAGAAAGAGATACTGTGAGTGAGAGAGAGAGAAAGAGAAGTTGTGAGAGAGAAAGAGAAGCTGTGAGTGAGAGAGTGAAAGAGAAGCGGTGAATGAGTGTGTGAGAGAGAAAGCGAAGCTGTGAGTGAGTGAGAGAGAGAAAGAGAAGCTGTGAGTGAGAGAGAGAGAGAAAGAGAAGCTGTGTGGAGAGAGAGAGAAAGAGAAACTGTGAGTGAGTGAGTGAGAGAGAGAGAAAGAGAAGTTGTGAGTGAGAGAGAAAGAGAAGCTGTGAGTGAGAGAGCAAAAGAGAAGCGGTGAGTGAGTGAGAGAGAGAGAAAGAGAAGCTGTGAGTGAGAGAGACAGAGAAGCTGTGAGTGAGAGAGAGAGAGAGAAGCTGTGAGTGAGAGAGAGAGAGACCAATAGAAGCTGTTAGAGAGAGAGAGAAAGAGAAGCTGTAAGTGAGAGAGAGAGAGTGAAAGAGAAGCTGTGAGAGAGAGAGAGAAGCTGTGAGTGAGAGAGAGAGAAAGAGAAGGTATGAGTGAGAGAGATAGAGAGAAAGAGAAGCTATGTGTGTGTGAGAGAGAAATAGTAGCTGTGAGTGAGTGAGAGAGAGAGAGAAAGGGAAGCTGTGAGAGAGTGAGAGAGAGAGAAAGAGAAGCTGTGTGAGAGAAAGAGAAGCTGTGAGTTAGTGAGAGAGAGAGAAAGAGAAGCTGTGAGAGAGAAAGAGTGAGAAAGAGAAGCTGTGAGTGAGAGAGGGAGAGAAAGAGAAGCTGTGAGTGAGAAAGAGAAGGTATGAGTGAGTGAGAGAGAGAGAATATGTGTGTGTGTGAGAGAGAAAGCTGTGTGTGTGTGAGAGAGAGAGAGAAAGAGAAAGAGATGCTGTGAGTGAGTGAGAGAGAGATAGAAGATGTGAGTGAGTCAGAGAGAGAGAGAGAAAGAGAAGCTGTGAGTGAGAGAGAGAGAATGAGAAGCTGTGAGAGAGAGAAAGAGAAGCTGTGAGTGAGAGAGAGAGCAAGAAAAGATGGGATTGACACAGAGTGAGAGAAAGAAAGCTGTGAGTGTGTGAGAAAGAGAAAGAGAAGCTGTGAGTGAGTGAGAGAGAGAGAGAAAGAAAGAGAAGCTGTGAGTTAGAGAGAGAGAGAAAGAGAAGCTGTGTGAGAGAGAGAGAGAAAGAGAAGCTGTGAGTGAGTGAGAGAGAGAGAAGCTGTGTGTGAGGGTGAGAGAGAGAAAGAGTACCTGTGAGTGAGAGAGAGAGAAAGAGCTGTGAGTGAGAGAGAGAGAAAGAGAAGCTGTATTAGAGAGAGAGAGAGAAAGAGAAGCTGTGAGTGAGAAAGAGAAAGAGAAGGTGTGAGTGAGTGAGAGAGAGAGAGAATATATATGTGTGTGTGAGAGAGAGAAGCTGTGTGTGAGAGAGAAAAAGAGAATCTGTGAGTGAGAGAGAGAGAGAAAGAGAAGCTGTGTGTGTGAGAGAGAGAAAGAGAAGCTGTGAGTGAGTGAGAGAGAGAAAGAGAAGCTGTGAGTGAGTGAGAGAGAGAGAAAGAGAAGCTGAGAGTGAGTGAGAGAGAGAGAAAGAGAAGCTGTGAGTTAGAGAGAGAGAAAAAGAAGCTGTGAGTGAGAGAGACAGAGAGAGATAGAAGCTGTGAGTGACTGAGAGAGAGAGAAAGAGAAGCTGTGAGTGAGAGAGAAAAAGAGAAGCTGTGAGTGAGAGAGAGAGAAAGAGAAGCTGTGTGTGTGTGAGAGAGAAAGAGAAGCTGAGAGTGAGTGAGAGAGAGAGAAGCTGTGAGTGAGTGAGAGAGAGAGAAAGAGAAGCTGTGAGTTAGAGAGAGAGAAAGAGAAGCTGTGAGTGAGAGAGACAGAGAGAGAGAGAAGCTGTGAGTGACTGAGAGAGAGAGAAAGAGAAGCTGTGAGTGAGAGAAAGAGAGAAAGAGAAGATGTGAGTGAGTGAGAGAGAGAGAAAGAGAAGCTGTGAGTTAGTGAGAGAGTGAGAAAGAGAAGCTGTGAGTGAGACAAAGAGAGTAAGAGAAGGTGTGAGTGAGTGAGAGAGAGATAGAAAGAAAGAGAAGCTGTGAGTGAGAGAGAGAGAGAAAGAGAAGCTGAGAGAGAGAGAAAGAGAAGCTGTGAGTGAGAGAGAGAAAGAGAAGCTGTGAGTGAGGGAGACAGAGAGAGAAAGAGAAGCTGTGAGTGAGAGAGAGAGAGAGAAAGAGAAGATGTGAGTGAGAGAGAGAGAGAAGCTGTGAGTTTGAGAGAGTGAGAGAAAGAGAAGCTGTGTGAGAGAGAGAGAAAGAAGCTGTGAGTGAGAGAGAGAAAGATAAGGTGTGAGTGAGAGAGAGAAAGAGAAGCTGTTAGTGAGAGAGAGAAAGTGAAGCTGAGTGAGTGAGAGAGATAAAGAGAAGGTTTGAGTGAATGAGAAAGAGAGAGAGAGAGAAGCTGTGAGTGAGAGAGAGAGAATAAGAGAAGGTGTGAGTGAGGGAGACAGAGAGAGAAATAGAACCTGTGAGTGAGTGAGAGAGAAAAACAGAAGCTGAGTGAGTGAGAGAGATAGAGAAAGAGAAGGTTTGAGTGAGTGAGTGAGTGAGAGAGAGAGAAGCTGTGAGTGAGTGAGAGAGAGAGAAAGAGAAGCAGTGAGTGAGAGAGACAGAGAGAGAAAGAGAAGCTATGAGTGAGTGAGTGAGAGAGAGAAAGAAAGAGAATCTGTGAGTGAGTGAGTGAGAGAGAAAGAGTAGCTGTGAATGAGAGAGAGAGAGAAATAGAAGCTGTGAGTGAGAGAGAGAGAAATAGAAGCTGTGAGTGAGAGAGAGAGAGAGAGAAAGAGAAGCTGTGAGTGAGTGAGAGAGAGAGAAAGAGAAGCTGTGAGTGAGAGAGAGAAAGAGAAAGAGAAGCTGTGAGTGAGAGAGAGAGAGAAAGAGAAGTTGTGAGTGAGGGAAACAGAGAGAGAAATAGAACCTGTGAGTGAGCAAGAGAGAGAGAGAAAGAGAAGCTGTGAGTGAGAGAGAGAGAGAAGCTGTGAGTGAGAGAGAGAAAGAGAAGCTGTGACTGAGAGAGATAGAGAAACAGATAGTTTGAGAGAGAGAGTGAGAGAAAGAGATACTGTGAGTGAGAGAGAGAGAAAGAGAAGCTGTGAGAGAGAAAGAGAATCTGTGAGTGAGAGAGTGAAAGAGAAGCGGTGAATGAGTGTGAGAGAGAGAAAGTGAAGCTGTGAGTGAGTGAGAGAGAGAAAGAGAAGCTGTGAGTGAGAGAGAGAGAGAAAGAGAAGCTGTGTGGAGAGAGAGAGAAAGAGAAACTGTGAGTGAGTGAGTGAGAGAGAGAGAAAGAGAAGTTGTGAGTGAGAGAGAAAGAGAAGCTGTGAGTGAGAGAGCAAAAGAGAAGCGGTGAGTGAGTGAGAGAGAGAGAAAGAGAAGCTGTGAGTGAGAGAGAAAGAGAAGCTGTGAGTGAGAGAGAGAGAGAGAAGCTGTGAGTGAGAGAGAGAGAGACCAATAGAAGCTGTTAGAGAGAGAGAGAGAAAGAGAAGCTGTAAGTGAGAGAGAGAGAGTGAAAGAGAAGCTGTGAGTGAGAGAGAGAGAGAGAAGCTGTGAGTGAGAGAGAGAGAAAGAGAAGCTGTGAGTGAGAGAAAGTGAGAGAAAGAGAAGTTGTGAGTGAGAGAGAGAAAGAGAAGCTGTGAGTGAGAGAGAGAGAGTGAGAAAAGAGAATCTGTGAGTGAGAGAGATAGAGAGAAAGAGAAGCTGTGTGAGAGAGAGAAATAGAAGCTGTGAGTGAGAGAGAGAGAGAGAGAAGCTGTGAGTGAGTGAGAGAGAGAGAGAAAGAGAAGCTGTGAGTGAGTGTGAGAGAGAGAGAAGCTGTGAGTGAGTGAGAGAGAGAGAAAGAGAAGCAGTGAGTGAGAGACAGAGAGAGAAAGAGAAGCTGTGAGTGAGTGAGTGAGAGAGAGAAAGAAAGAGAAGCTGTGTGAGAGAAAGAGTAGCTGTGAATGAGAGAGAGAGAGAGAATAGAAGCTGTGAGTGAGAGGGATAGAGAGAAAGAGAAGCTGTGTGAGAGAAAGAGAAAAAGAAGCTGTGAGTGAGTGAGAGAGAGAGAAAGAGAAGCTGTGAGTGAGTGAGAGAGAGAGAGAAAGAGAAGCTGTGAGAGAGTGAGAGAGAGAGAAGCTGTGAGTGAGTGAGAGAGAGCAAAAGAGAAGCAGTGAGTGAGAGAGACAGAGAGAGAGAGAAAGAGAAGCTGTGAGTGAGAGAGCAAAAGAGAAGCGGTGAGTGAGTGAGAGAGAGAGAAAGAGAAGCTGTGAGTGAGAGAGAAAGAGAAGCTATGAGTGAGAGAGAGAGAGAGAAGCTGTGAGTGAGAGAGAGAGAGACCAATAGAAGCTGTTAGAGAGAGAGAAAGAGAAGCTGTAAGTGAGAGAGAGAGAGTGAAAGAGAAGCTGTGTGTGTGAGAGAGAGAGAAGCTGTGAGTGAGAGAGAGAGAAAGAGGCTGTGAGTGAGAGAGAGTGAGAGAAAGAGAAGCTGTGAGTGAGAGAGAGAGAAAGAGAAGCTGTGAGTGAGTGAGAGAGAGAAAGAGAAGCTGTGAGTGAGTGAGAGAGAGAGAAAGAGAAGCTGTGAGTGAGTGAGAGAGAGTGAAAGAGAAGCTGTGAGTTAGCGAGAGAGAAAGAGAAGCTGTGAGTGAGAGAGACAGAGAGAGAGAGAAGCTGTGAGTGACTGAGAGAGATAGAAAGAGAAGCTGTGAGTGAGAGAAAAAAAGAGAAGCTGCGAGTGAGAGAGAGAGAGAAAGAGAAGCTGTGTGTGTGAGAGAGAAAGAGAAGCTGTGAGTGAGTGAGAGAGAGAGAAAGAGAAGCTGTGAGTGAGTGAGAGAGAGAGAGAAAGAGAAGCTGTGAGTTAGAGAGAGAGAAAGAGAAGCTGTGAGTGAGATTGACAGAGAGAGAGAAGCTGTGAGTGACTGAGAGAGAGAGAGAAAGAGAAGCTGTGAGTGAGAGAGAGAGAGAGAGAGAAAGAGAAAGAGAAGATGTGAGTGAGTGAGAGAGAGAGAAAGAGAAGCTGTGTGTTAGTGAGAGAGTGAGAAAGAGAAGCTGTGAGTGAGACAAAGAGAGTAAGAGAAGCTGTGAGTGAGTGAGAGAGAGATAGAAAGAAAGAGAAGCTGTGAATGAGAGAGAGAGAGAAAGAGAAGCTGAGAGAGAGAGAGAGAAAGAGAAGCTGTGAGTGAGGGAGACAGAGAGAGAAAGAGAACCTGTGAGTGAGAGAGAGAGAGAGAGAGAGAGAAGATGTGAGTGAGAGAGAGAGAAGATGTGAATTTGAGAGAGTGAGAGAAAGAGAAGCTGTGAGAGAGAGAGAAAGAGAAGCTGTGAGTGAGAGAGAGAAAGATAAGGTGTGAGTGAGAGAGAGAAAGAGAAGCTGTTAGTGAGAGAGAGAAAGTGAACCTGAGTGAGTGAGAGAGATAAAGAGAAGGTTTGTGTGAGTGAGAGAGAGAGAGAGAGAAAGAGAAGCTGTGAGTGAGAGAGAGAGAGAAAGAGAAGGTGTGAGTGAGGGAGACAGAGAGAGAAATAGAACCTGTGAGTGAGAGAGAAAAACAGAAGCTAAGTGAGTGAGAGAGATAGAGAAAGAGAAGGTTTGAGTGAGTGAGTGAGTGAGAGAGAGAGAAGCTGTGAGTGAGTGAGAGAGAGAGAAAGAGAAGCAGTGAGTGAGAGAGACAGAGAGAGAAAGAGAAGCTATGAGTGAGTGAGTGAGTGAGTGAGAGAAAGAAAGAGAATCTGTGAGTGAGAGAGAGAGAGAAAGAGTAGCTGTGAATGAGAGAGAGAGAGAAAGAGAAGCTGTGAGTGAGTGAGAGAGAGAGAGAAAGAGAAGCTGTGAGTGAGAGAGAGAAAGAGAAAGAGAATCTGTGAGTGAGAGAGAGAGAGAAAGAGAAGTTGTGAGTGAGGGAGACAGAGAGAGAAATATAACCTGTGAGTGAGCAAGAGAGAGAGAGAAAGAGAAGCTGTGAGTGAGAGAAAGAGATACTGTGAGTGAGAGAGAGAGAAAGAGAAGTTGTGAGAGAGAAAGAGAAGCTGTGAGTGAGAGAGTGAAAGAGAAGCGGTGAATGAGTGTGAGAGAGAGAAAGCGAAGCTGTGAGTGAGTGAGAGAGAGAAAGAGAACCTGTGAGTGAGAGAGAGAGAGAAAGAGAAGCTGTGTGGAGAGAGAGAGAAAGAGAAACTGTGAGTGAGTGAGTGAGAGAGAGAAAGAGAAGTTGTGAGTGAGAGAGAAAGAGAAGCTGTGATTGAGAGAGCAAAAGAGAAGCGGTGAGTGAGTGAGAGAGAGAGAAAGAGAAGCTGTGAGTGAGAGAGACAGAGAAGCTGTGAGAGAGAGAGAGAGAGAGAAGCTGTGAGTGAGAGAGAGAGAGACCAATAGAAGCTGTTAGAGAGAGAGAGAGAAAGAGAAGCTGTAAGTGAGAGAGAGAGAGTGAAAGAGAAGCTGTGAGAGAGAGAGAGAGAGAAGCTGTGAGTGAGAGAGAGAGAAAGAGAAGGTGTGAGTGAGAGAGAGTGAGAGAAAGAGAAGCTGTGAGTGAGAGAGATAGAGAGAAAGAGAAGCTATGTGTGTGTGAGAGAGAAATAGTAGCTGTGAGTGAGTGAGAGAGAGAGAGAAAGGGAAGCTGTGAGAGAGTGAGAGAGAGAGAAAGAGAAGCTGTGAGAAAGAGAGAAAGAGAAGCTGTGAGTTAGTGAGAGAGAGAGAAAGAGAAGCTGTGAGTGAGAAAGAGTGAGAAAAAGAAGCTGTGAGTGAGAGAGGGAGAGAAAGAGAAGCTGTGAGTGAGAAAGAGAAGGTATGAGTGAGTGAGAGAGAGAGAATATGTGTGTGTGTGAGAGAGAAAGCTGTGTGTGTGAGAGAGAGAGAGAGAAAGAGAAAGAGAAAGAGATGCTGTGAGTGAGTGAGAGAGAGATAAAAGATGTGAGTGAGTCAGAGAGAGAGAGAGAAAGAGAAGCTGTGAGTGAGAGAGATAGAGAGAAAGAGAAGCTATGTGTGTGTGAGAGAGAAATAGTAGCTGTGAGTGAGTGAGAGAGAGAGAAAGGGAAGCTGTGAGAGAGTGAGAGAGAGAGAAAGAGAAGCTGTGAGAATGAGAGAAAGAGAAGCTGTGAGTTAGTGAGAGAGAGAGAAAGAGAAGCTGTGAGTGAGAAAGAGTGAGAAAGAGAAGCTGTGAGTGAGAGAGGGAGAGAAAGAGAAGCTGTGAGTGAGAAAGAGAAGGTATGAGTGAGTGAGAGAGAGAGAATATGTGTGTGTGTGAGAGAGAAAGCTGTGTGTGTGAGAGAGAGAGAGAGAAAGAGAAAGAGAAAGAGATGCTGTGAGTGAGTGAGAGAGAGATAGAAGATGTGAGTGAGTCAGAGAGAGAGAGAGAAAGAGAAGCTGTGAGTGAGTGAGAGAGAGAGAAAGAGAAGCTGTGAGAGTGAGAGAGAGAGAAAGAGAAGGTGTGAGTGAGAGAGACAGAGAGAGAAAGAAAAGCTGTGTGTGTGTGAGAGAGAGATAGAAGATGTGAGAGAGAGAGAGAGAGAGATGCTGTGAGTGAGCGAGAGAGTGAGAGAAAGAGAAGCTGTGAGTGAGTGAGTGAGAGAGAAAGAGAAGCTGTGAGAGTGAGAGAGAGAGAAAGAGAAGGTGTGAGTGAGAGAGACAGAGAGAGAAAGAAAAGCTGTGAGAGTGAGAGAGAGAGAAAGAGAAGGTGTGAGTGAGAGAGACAGAGAGAGAAAGAAAAGCTGTGTGTGTGTGAGAGAGAAATAGAAGCTGTGAGTGAGAGAGAGAGAGAAAGAGATGCTGTGAGTGAGCGAGAGAGTGAGAGAAAGAGAAGCTGTGAGTGAGTGAGTGAGAGAGAAAGAGAAGCTGTGAGAGTGAGAGAGAGAGAAAGAGAAGGTGTGAGTGAGAGAGACAGAGAGAATGAGAAGCTGTGAGAGAGAGAAAGAGAAGCTGTGAGTGAGAGAGAGAGAGCAAGAAAAGATGAAATTGAGACAGAGCGAGAGAAAGAAAGCTGTGAGTGTGTGAGATAGAGAAAGAGAAGCTGTGAGTGAGTGAGTGAGAGAGAGAAAGAAAGAGAAGCTGTGAGTTAGAGAGAGAGAGAGAGAAAGAGAAGCTGTGTTAGAGAGAGAGAGAGAAAGAGAAGCTGTGAGTGAGAAAGAGAAAGAGAAGGTGTGAGTGAGTGAGAGAGAGAGAGAATATATTTTTGTGTGTGTGAGAGAGAGAAGCTGTGTGTGAGAGAGAAAGAGAAAGAGAAGATGTGTGAGAGAGAGAAAGAGAAGCTGTGAGTTAGAGAGAGAGAAAGAGAAGCTGTGAGTGAGAGAGACAGAGAGAGAGAGAAGCTGTGAGTGACTGAGAGAGAGAGAGAGAAAGAGAAGCTGTGAGTGAGAGAGAGAGAGAGAGAAAGAGAAGATGTGAGTGAGTGAGAGAGAGAGAAAGAGAAGCTGTGAGTTAGTGAGAGAGTGAGAAAGAGAAGCTGTGAGTTAGTGAGAGAGTGAGAAAGAGAAGCTGTGAGTGAGAGACAAAGAGAGTAAGAGAAGCTGTGAGTGAGTGAGAGAGAGATAGAGAAGCTGAGAGAGAGAGAGAGAGAAAGAGAAGCTGAGAGTGAGAGAGAGAAAGAGAAGCTGTGAGTGAGGGAGACAGAGAGAGAAAGAGAAGCTGTGAGTGAGAGAGAAAGAGAGAAAGAGAAGATGTGAGTGAGAGAGAGAGAGAATTTGTAAGTGAGAGAGAGAAAGAGAAGCTGTGAGTTTGAGAGAGTGAGCGAAAGAGATGCTGTGAGAGAGAGAAAGAGAAGGTGTGAGTGAGAGAGAGAAAGATAAGGTGTGATTGAGAGAGAGAAAGAGAAGCTGTCAGTGAGAGAGAGAAAGTGAAGCTGAGTGAGTGAGAGAGATAAAGAGAAGGTTTGAGTGAGTGAGAGAGAGAGAGAAAGAGAAGCTGTGAGTGAGAGAGAGAGAGAAAGAGAAGGTGTGAGTGAGGGAGACAGAGAGAGAAATAGAACCTGTGAGTGAGTGAGAGAGAAAAACTGAAGCTGAGTGAGTGAGAGAAATAGAGAAAGAGAAGGTTTGAGTGAGTGAGAGAGCGAGAGAAAGAGAAGCTCTGAGGAGAGAGAGAAAGAGAAGCTGTGAGTGAGAGAGAGAGCAAGAGAAGCTATGTGTGAGAGAGAAAGAGAACCTGTGTGAGTGAGATAGAGAGAGAAATAGAAGCTGTGAGTGAGAGAGAGAGAAATAGAACCTGTGAGTGAGTGAGAGAGAAAAACTGAAGCTGAGTGAGTGAGAGAAATAGAGAAAGAGAAGGTTTGAGTGAGTGAGAGAGCGAGAGAAAGAGAAGCTCTGAGGAGAGAGAGAAAGAGAAGCTGTGAGTGAGAGAGAGAGCAAGAGAAGCTATGTGTGAGAGAGAAAGAGAACCTGTGTGAGTGAGATAGAGAGAGAAATAGAAGCTGTGAGTGAGAGAGAGAGAAAGAGAAGCTGTGAGTGAGAGAGAGAGAGAAAGAGAAGCTGTGAGTGAGAGAGAGAGAGAAAGAGAAGCTTTAAATGAGAGAGAGAGAAATAGAAGCTGTGAGTGAGAGAGAGAGAAAGAGAAGCTGTGTGAGAGAGAGAGAAAGAGAAGCTGTGAGTGAGCGAGATAGAGAGAAAGAGAAGCTGTGTGTGTGAGAGAGAAATAGAAGCTGTGAGTGAGTGAGAGAGAGAGATAAAGAGAAGCTGTGAGTGAGAGAGAGAGAAATAGAAGCTGTGAGTGAGTGAGAGAGAGACAGAGAAGCTGTGAGTGAGTGAGAGAGAGAAAGAGAAGCAGTGAGTGAGAGAGACAGAGAGAGGAAGAGAAGGTGTGAGTGAGTGAGAGAGAGAGAGAATGAGAAGCTGAGAGAGAGAGAGAGAAAGAGTAGCTGTGAATGAGAGAGAGAGAGAGAAAAGAGAAGCTGTGTGTGTGAGAGAGAGAGAAAGAGAAGATGTGAGTGAGACAGAGATAGTGATAGAGAAGCTGTGAGTGTGTGTGTGAGAGAGAGAAGCTGTGAGTTTGAGAGAGTGAGAGAAAGAGAAGCTGTGTGAGAGAGAGAAAGATAAGCTTTGAGTGAGAAAGAGAGAGAAAGAGAAGCTGTCAGTGAGAGAGAGAAAGAGAAGCTGAGTGTGTGAGAGAGATAAATAGAAGGTTTGAGTGAGTGAGAGAGAGAGAGAAAGAGAAGCTGTGAGTGAGAGAGAGAGAGAGAGAGAGTAGCTGCGAGTGAGGGAGACAGAGGGAGAAATAGAACCTGTGTGTGTGAGAGAGAGAGAGAGACAAAGAGAAGCTGTGAGTGAGAGAGAGAAAGAGAAGCTGTGAGTGAGAGAGAAAAACAGAAGCTGAGTGAGTGAGAGAGAGAGATAGAGAAAGAGAAGGTTTGAGTGTGTGAGAGAGCGAGAGAAAGAGAAGCTGTGAGCGAGAGAGAGAGAAAGAGAAGCTGTGAGTGAGAGAGAGAGAGCAAGAGAAGATGTGAGTGAGAGAGAGAGAAAGAGAAGCTGTGAGTGAGAGAGAGAGGGAGAGAAAGAAAGAGAAGCTGTGAGTGAGAGAGAGAAAGAAAGAGAAGCTGTGAGTGAGAGAGAGAGAAAGAGAAGCTGTGAGTGAGAGAGAGAGCAAGAGAAGATGTGATTGAGACAGGGAGAGAGAAAGAAAGCTGTGAGTGTGTGAGATAGAGAAAGAGAAGGTGTGATTGAATGAGAGAGAGAGAAAAGAGAAGCTGTGAGTGAGAGAGATAGAGAGAAAGAGAAGTTATGTGTGTGAGAGAGAGAAATAGTAGATGTGAGTGAGTGAGAGAGAGAGAGAAAGGGAAGCTGTGAGTGAGTGAGAGAGAGAGAGAAAGAGAAGCTGTGTGAGAGAGAGAAAGAGAAGCTGTGAGTTAGTGAGAGAGAGAGAAAGAGAAGCTGTGAGTGAGAAAGAGAGAGAAAGAGAAGCTGTGAGTGAGAGAGGGAGAGAAAGAGAAGCTGTGAGTGAGAAAGAGAAAGAGAAGGTGTGAGTGAGTGAGAGAGAGAATATGTGTGTGTGTGAGAGAGAGAGAAGCTGTGTGTGAGAGAGAGAGAGAGAAAGAGAAAGAGATGCTGTGAGTGAGTGAGAGAGAAAAAAGAGAATCTGTGAGTGAGAGAGATAGAGAGAAAGAGAAGCTGTGTGTGAGAGAGAGAGAGATAGAAGATGTGCGTGAGTCAGAGAGAGAGAGAAAGAGAAGCTGTGAGTGAGTGAGAGAGAGAGAGAAAGAGATGCTGTGAGTGAGCGAGAGAGAGAGAGAAAGAGAAGGTGTGAGTGAGAGAGACAGAGAGAGAAAGAAAAGCTGTGAGTGAGTGAGAGAGAGAGAAAGAAAGAGAAGCTGTGAGTGAGAGAGAGAGAGAAAGAGAAGCTGTGAGTGAGAGAGAGAGAATGAGAAGCTGTGAGAGAGAGAAAGAGAAGCTGTGAGTGAGAGAGAGAGCAAGAAAAGATGGGATTGATACAGAGTGAGAGAAAGAAAGCTGTGAGTGTGTGAGAAAGAGAAAGAGAAGCTGTGAGTGAGTGAGAGAGAGAGAGAAAGAAAGAGAAGCTGTGAGTTAGAGAGAGAGAGAAAGAGAAGCTGTGTGTGAGAGATAGAGAGAAAGAGAAGCTGTGAGTGAGTGAGAGAGAGAGAAGCTGTGTGTGAGGGTGAGAGAGAGAAAGAGTACCTGTGAGTGAGAGAGAGAGAAAGAGCTGTGAGTGAGAGAGAGAGAAAGAGAAGCTGTATTAGAGAGAGAGAGAAAGAGAAGCTGTGAGTGAGAAAGAGAAAGAGAAGGTGTGAGTGAGTGAGAGAGAGAGAGAATATATATGTGTGTGTGAGAGAGAGAAGCTGTGTGTGAGAGAGAAAAAGAGAATCTGTGAGTGAGAGAGAGAGAAAGAGAAGCTGTGTGTGAGAGAGAGAGAAAGAGAAGCTGTGAGTGAGTGAGAGAGAGAAAGAGAAGCTGTGAGTGAGTGAGAGAGAGAGAAAGAGAAGCTGTGAGTGAGTGAGAGAGAGAGAAAGAGAAGCTGTGAGTTAGAGAGAGAGAAAAAGAAGCTGTGAGTGAGAGAGATAGAGAGAGATAGAAGCTGTGAGTGACTGAGAGAGAGAGAAAGAGAACCTGTGAGTGAGAGAGAAAAAGAGAAGCTGTGAGTGAGAGAGAGAGAAAGAGAAGCTGTGTGTGTGTGAGAGAGAAAGAGAAGCTGAGAGTGAGTGAGAGAGAGAGAGAGAAGCTGTGAGTGAGTGAGAGAGAGAGAAAGAGAAGCTGTGAGTTAGAGAGAGAGAAAGAGAAGCTGTGAGTGATAGAGACAGACAGAGAGAGAGAGAAGCTGTGAGTGACTGAGAGAGAGAGAAAGAGAAGCTGTGAGTGAGAGAGAGAGAGAAAGAGAAGATGTGAGTGAGTGAGAGAGAGAGAAAGAGAAGCTGTGAGTTAGTGAGAGAGTGAGAAAGAGAAGCTGTGAGTGAGACAAAGAGAGTAAGAGAAGCTGTGAGTGAGTGAGAGAGAGATAGAAAGAAAGAGAAGCTGTGAGTGAGAGAGAGAGAGAAAGAGAAGCTGAGAGAGAGAGAAAGAGAAGCTGTGAGTGAGAGAGAGAAAGAGAAGCTGTGAGTGAGGGAGACAGAGAGAGAAAGAGAAGCTGTGAGTGAGAGAGAGAGAGAGAGAAAGAGAAGATGTGAGTGAGAGAGAGAGAGAAGCTGTGAGTTTGAGAGAGTGAGAGAAAGAGAAGCTGTGAGAGAGAGAGAGAAAGAAGCTGTGAGTGAGAGAGAGAAAGATAAGGTGTGAGTGAGAGAGAGAAAGAGAAGCTGTTAGTGAGAGAGAGAAAGTGAAGCTGAGTGAGTGAGGAGATAAAGAGAAGGTTTGAGTGAGTGAGAAAGAGAGAGAGAGAGAGAAGCTGTGAGTGAGAGAGAGAGAATAAGAGAAGGTGTGAGTGAGGGAGACAGAGAGAGAAATAGAACCTGTGAGTGAGTGAGAGAGAAAAACAGAAGCTGAGTGAGTGAGAGAGATAGAGAAAGAGAAGGTTTGAGTGAGTGAGTGAGTGAGAGAGAGAGAAGCTGTGAGTGAGTGAGAGAGAGAGAAAGAGAAGCAGTGAGTGAGAGAGACAGAGAGAGAAAGAGAAGCTATGAGTGAGTGAGTGAGAGAGAGAAAGAAAGAGAATCTGTGAGTGAGTGAGAGAGAGAGAAAGAGTAGCTGTGAATGAGAGAGAGAGAGAAATAGAAGCTGTGAGTGAGAGAGAGAGAAATAGAAGCTGTGAGTGAGAGAGAGAGAGAGAGAAAGAGAAGCTGTGAGTGAGTGAGAGAGAGAGAGAAAGAGAAGCTGTGAGTGAGAGAGAGAAAGAGAAAGAGAAGCTGTGAGTGAGAGAGAGAGAGAAAGAGAAGTTTTGAGTGAGGGAAACAGAGAGAGAAATAGAACCTGTGAGTGAGCAAGAGAGAGAGAGAAAGAGAAGCTGTGAGTGAGAGAGAGAGAGAAGCTGTGAGTGAGAGAGAAAGTGAAGCTGTGACTGAGAGAGATAGAGAAACAGATAGTTTGAGAGAGAGGAGTGAGAGAAAGAGATACTGTGAGTGAGAGAGAGAGAAAGAGAAGCTGTGAGAGAGAAAGAGAAGCTGTGAGTGAGAGAGTGAAAGAGAAGCGGTGAATGAGTGTGAGAGAGAGAAAGTGAAGCTGTGAGTGAGTGAGAGAGAGAAAGAGAAGTTGTGAGTGAGAGAGAGAGATAGAAAGAGAAGCTGTGTGGAGAGAGAGAGAAAGAGAAACTGTGAGTGAGTGAGTGAGAGAGAGAGAAAGAGAAGTTGTGAGTGAGAGAGAAAGAGAAGCTGTGAGTGAGAGAGCAAAAGAGAAGCGGTGAGTGAGTGAGAGAGAGAGAAAGAGAAGCTGTGAGTGAGAGAGAAAGAGAAGCTGTGAGTGAGAGAGAGAGAGAGAAGCTGTGAGTGAGAGAGAGAGAGACCAATAGAAGCTGTTAGAGAGAGAGAGAGAAAGAGAAGCTGTAAGTGAGAGAGAGAGAGTGAAAGAGAAGCTGTGAGTGAGAGAGAGAGAGAGAAGCTGTGAGTGTGAGAGAGAGAAAGAGAAGCTGTGAGTGAGAGAGAGTGAGAGAAAGAGAAGTTGTGAGTGAGAGAGAGAAAGAGAAGCTGTGAGTGAGAGAGAGAGAGTGAGAAAAGAGAAGCTGTGAGTGAGAGAGAGAAAGAGAAGCTGTGAGTGAGAGAGAGAGAGTGAGAAAAGAGAAGCTGTGAGAGAGAGAGAAATAGAAGCTGTGAGTGAGAGAGAGAGAGAGAGAAGCTGTGAGTGAGTGAGAGAGAGAGAAAGAGAAGCTGTGAGTGAGTGTGAGAGAGAGAGAAGCTGTGAGTGAGTGAGAGGGAGAGAAAGAGAAGCAGTGAGTGAGAGACAGAGAAAGAGAAGCTGTGACTGAGTGAGTGAGAGAGAGAAAGAAAGAGAAGCTGTGTGAGAGAAAGAGTAGCTGTGAATGAGAGAGAGAGAGAGAGAAAATAGAAGCTGTGAGTGAGAGGGATAGAGAGAAAGAGAAGCTGTGTGAGAGGAAGAGAAATAGAAGCTGTGAGTGAGTGAGAGAGAGAGAAAGAGAAGCTGTGAGTGAGTGAGAGAGAGAGAAAGAGAAGCTGTGAGTGAGTGAGAGAGAGAGAAGCTGTGAGTGAGTGAGAGAGAGCGAAAGAGAAGCAGTGAATGAGAGAGACAGAGAGAGAGAAAGAGAAGCTCTGAGTGAGTTAGTGAGAGAGAGAAAGAAAGAGAAGCTGTGAGTGAGAGAGAGAAAGAGTAGCTGTGAATGAGAGAGAGAGAGAAATAGAAGCTGTGAGTGAGAGAGAGAGAAAGAGAAGCTGTGAGTGAGTGAGAGAGAGAAATAGAAGCGGTGAGTGAGAGAGAGAGAGAAAGAGAAGCTGTGAGTGAGAGAGAGAGAGAGAAGCTGTGAGTGAGAGAGAGAACCAATAGAAGCTGTTAGAGAGAGAGAGAGAAGCTGTAAGTGTGGGAGAGAGAGAGAAAGAGAAGCTGTGTGTGTGAGAGAGAGAGAAGCTAAGTGAGAGAGAGAAAGAGAAAGAGAACCTGTGAGTGAGAGAGAGAGAGAGAAAGAGAAGCTTTGAGGGAGAGAGAGAGAAAGAGAAGCTGTGAGTGAGTGAGAGAGAGGGAAAAGAGAAGCTGTGAGTGAGAGAGATAGAGAGAAAGAGAAGCTGTGTGTGAGAGAGAAATAGAAGATGTGAGTGAGTGAGAGAGAGAGAGAGAAAGAGAAACTGTGAGTGAGAGAGAGAGAGAAAAGCTGAGAGAGAGAGAGAAAGAGAAGCTGTGAGTTAGTGAGAGAGAGAAATAGAAGCCGTGAGTGAGAGAGACAGAGAGAGAGAAGCTGTGAGTGAGTGAGAGAGAGAGAGAAAGAGAAGCTGTGAGTGAGAGAGAGAGAGAAAGAGAAGCTGTGAGTGAGTGAGAGAGAGAAAGAGAAGCTGTGAGTTAGTGAGAGAGAGAGAAAGAGAAGCTGTGTGAGAGAGAAAGAGAGAGAAAGAGAAGCGTGAGTGAGTGAGAGAGAGAGAGAAAGAAAAGCTGTGAGTGAGAGAGAAAGAAGCTGTGAGTGAGAAAGTTAGAGAGAGAGAGAAAGAGAAGCTGTGTGTGAGTGAGAGAGAGAGAGAGAATGAGAAGCTGTGAGAGAGAGAAACAGAAGTTGTGAGTGAGTGAGAGAGAGAGAGAGAAGCTGTGTGTGTGAGAGAGAGAGAAAGAGAAGCTGTGTGTGTGAGAGAGAAAGAGAAGTTGTGAGTGAGAGAGACACAGAGAGAGAAGCTGTGAGTGAGAGAGAGAGCGAGAGAGCTGTGAGTGAGAGAGAGAGAAAGAGAAGCTGTGAGTGAGAGAGAGGGAGAAACAGAAGTTGTGAGTGAGTGAGAGAGAGAGAGAGAGAAGCTGTGAGTGAGAGAGAGAGAGAGAGAAGCTGTGAATGAGGGAGAGATAGAAATAGAAGCTGTGAGTGAGAGAGACAGAAAGAGAAGCTGTGTGTGTGTGTGGGAGAGAAAGAGAAGCTGTGAGGGAGAGAGAAAGAGAAGCTGTGAGTGAGAGAGTGAGAGAGAGAAAGAGAAGCTGTGTGTGAGTGAGAGAGAGAGAAAATGAGAAGCTGTGAGAGAGGGAGAGAAAGAGAAGCTGTGAGTGCGTGAGAGAGAGAAAGAGAAGCTGTGAGTGAGAGAGAGAAAGCGAAAGAAAAGATGTGAGTGAGAGAGAGAGAGAGAAAGAGAAGCTGTGAGTGAGTGAGTGAGGGAGAGAAAGAAAGAGGTGCTGTGAGTGAGTGAGAGAGAGAAAGAGTAGCTGTGAATGAGAGAGAGAGAGAAAGAGAAGCTGTGAGTGAGAGCTAGAGAGAGAAAGAGAAGCTGTGAATGAGAGAGAGAAAGCAAAAGAGAAGCTGTGAGAGAGAGAGAGAGAGAGACAGAAGCTGTGAGTGAGGGAGACAGAGAGAGAAATAGAACCTGTGAGTGAGCGAGAGAGTGAGAGAAAGAGAAGCTGTGAGTGAGTTAGTGAGAGAGAAAGAGAAGCTGTGAGAGTGAGAGAGAGAGAAAGAGAAGCTGTGAGTGAGAGAGAGAGAGAAGCTGTGAGTGAGAGAGAAAGAGAAGCTGTGACTGAGAGAGATAGAGAAACAGATAGTTTGAGAGAGAGAGAGTGAGAGAAAGAGATACTGTGAGTGAGAGAGTGAGAAAGAGAAGCTGTGAGAGAGAAAGAGAAGCTGTGAGTGAGAGAGTGAAAGAGAAGCGGTGAATGAGTGTGAGAGAGAGAAAGTGAAGCTGTGAGTGAGTGAGAGAGAGAAAGAGAAGTTGTGAGTGAGAGAGAGAGATAGAAAGAGAAGCTGTGTGGAGAGAGAGAGAAAGAGAAACTGTGAGTGAGTGAGTGAGAGAGAGAGAAAGAGAAGTTGTGAGTGAGAGAGAAAGAGAAGCTGTGAGTGAGAGAGCAAAAGAGAAGCGGTGAGTGAGTGAGAGAGAGAGAAAGAGAAGCTGTGAGTGAGAGAGAGAGAGAGAAGCTGTGAGTGAGAGAGAGAGAGACCAATAGAAGCTGTTAGAGAGAGAGAGAGAAAGAGAAGCTGTAAGTGAGAGAGAGAGAGTGAAAGAGAAGCTGTGAGTGAGAGAGAGAGAGAGAGGCTGTGAGTGTGAGAGAGAGAAAGAGAAGCTGTGAGTGAGAGAGAGTGAGAGAAAGAGAAGTTGTGAGTGAGAGAGAGAAAGAGAAGCTGTGAGTGAGAGAGATAGAGAGAAAGAGAAGCTGTGAGAGAGAGAGAAATAGAAGCTGTGAGTGAGAGAGAGAGAGAGAGAGAGAAGCTGTGAGTGAGTGAGAGAGAGAAAGAGAAGCTGTGAGTGAGTGTGTGAGAGAGAGAAGCTGTGAGTGAGTGAGAGGGAGAGAAAGAGAAGCAGTGAGTGAGAGACAGAGAGAGAAAGAGAAGCTGTGAGTGAGTGAGTGAGAGAGAGAAAGAAAGAGAAGCTGTGTGAGAGAAAGAGTAGCTGTGAATGAGAGAGAGAAAGCAAAAGAGAAGCTGTGAGTGAGTGAGAGAGAGAAGCTGTGAGTGAGAGAGTGAGAGAGAGAAAGAGAAGCTGTGTGTGAGTGAGAGAGAGAGAAAATGAGAAGCTGTGAGAGAGAGAGAGAAAGAGAAGCTGTGAGTGCGTGAGAGAGAGAGAAGGAGAAGCTGTGAATTAGTGAGAGAGATAGAAATTGAAGCTGTGAGTGAGAGACAGAGAGAAACAGAAGTTGTGAGTGAGTGACAGAAAGAGAGAAAGAGAAGCTGTAAGAGAGGAAGAGAGAGAGAAAGAGAAGCTGTGAGTGAGAGAGAGAGAGAAAGAGAAGCTGTGAGTGAGAGAGAGAAAGCGAAAGAAAAGATGTGAGTGAGAAAGAGAGAGAGAAAGAGAAGCTGTGAGTGAGTGAGTGAGGGAGAGAAAGAAAGAGGTGCTGTGAGTGAGAGAGAGAGAGAAAGATTAGCTGTGAATGAGAGAGAGAGAGAAAGAGAAGCTGTGAGTGAGAGCTAGAGAGAGAAAGAGAAGCTGTGAATGAGAGAGAGAAAGCAAAAGAGAAGCTGTGAGAGAGAGAGAGAGAGAGAGAGAAGCTGTGAGTGAGGGAGACAGAGAGAGAAATAGAACCTGTGAGTGAGCGAGAGAGTGAGAGAAAGAGAAGCTGTGAGTGAGTTAGTGAGAGAGAAAGAGAAGCTGTGAGAGTGAGAGAGAGAGAAAGAGAAGGTGTGAGTGAGAGAGACAGAGAGAGAAAGAGAAGCTGTGTGTGAGTGAGAGAGAGAGAAAAAAGAGAAGCTGTGAGTGAGAGAGAGAGAGAAGCTGTGAGTGTGAGAGAGAGACCAATAGAAGCTGTTAGAGAGAGAGAGAGAAAGAGAAACTGTAAGTGAGGGAGAGAGAGAGAGAAAGAGAAGTTGTGAGTGAGAGAGAGAGAGAAGCTGTGAGTGAGAGAGAGAAAGAGAAAGAGAAGCTGTGAGTGAGAGAGAGAGAGAAAGAGAAGCTGTGAGGGAGAGAGAGAGAAAGAGAAGCTGTGAATGAGTGAGAGAGAGAGAAAAGAGAAGCTGTGAGTGAGAGAGATAGAGAGAAAGAGAAGCTGTGAGAGAGAGAGAGAAATAGAAATGCGAGTGAGTGACAGACAGAGAAAGAGAAGCTGTGAGTGAGTGAGAGAGAGAGAGAAAAGCTGTGAGAGAGAGAGAAAGAGAAGCTGTGAGTTAGTGAGAGAGAGAAATAGAAGCCGTGAGTGAGAGAGACAGAGAAAGAGAAGCTGTGAGTGAGTGAGAGAGAGAGAGAGAAAGAGAAGCTGTGAGTGAGAGAGAGAGAGAGAAAGAGAAGCTGTGAGTGAGTGAGAGAGAGAGAAAGAGAAGCTGTGGGTTAGTGATAAAGAGAGAAAGAGAAGCTGTGTGAGAGAGACAGAGAGAAAGAGAAGTGTGAGTGAGTGAGAGAGAAAGAAAAGCTGTGTGTGAGAGAGAAAGAGAAGCTGTGAGTGAGTGAGTGAGGGAGAGAAAGAAAGAGAAGCTGAGAGGGAGAGAGAGAGAGAGAAAGAGAAGCTGTGAGTGAGATAGCGAAAGCGAAGCTGTGAGTGAGAGAGAGAGAGAGAAAGAGAAGCTGTGAGTGAGTGAGTGAGGGAGAGAAAGAAAGAGAAGCTGTGAGTGTGAGAGAGAGAAAGAGTAGCTGTGAATGAGAGAGAGAGAAAGAGAAGCTGTGAGTGAGAGAGAGAGAGAAAGAGAAGCTGTGAGTGAGAGAGAGAAAGCAAAAGAGAAGCTGTGAGTGAGTGAGAGAGAGAAGCTGTGAGTGAGAGAGAGAAAGAGAATCTGTGAGTGAGAGAGAGAGAGAGAAAGAGAAGCTGTGTGGAGAGAGAGAGAAAGAAAAGCTGTGAGTGAGTGAGAGAGAGAAAGAGAAGTTGTGAGTGAGAGAGAAAGAGAAGCTGTGAGAGAGAGAAAGAGAAGCTGTGAGTGAGAGAGCAAAAGAGAAGCGGTGAGTGAGTGAGTGAGAAAGAGAAGCTTTGAGTGAGAGAAAGAGAAGCTGTGAGTGAGAGAGAGAGAGAAGCTGTGAGTGAGAGAGAGAGAGAGAAGCTGTGAGAGAGAGAGAGAAAGAAAAGCTGTGAGTGAGGGAGAGAGAGAGAAAGAGAAGCTGTGAGTGAGTGAGAGAGAGAAAAGAGAAGCTGTGAGTGAAAGAGATAGAGAGAAAGAGAAGCTGTGAGAGAGAGAGAAATAGAAGATGTGAGTGAGTGAGAGAGAGAGAAAGAGAAGCTGTGAGTGAGAGAGAGAGAAAAGCTGTGTGTGTGAGAGAGAAAGAGAAGCTATGAGTTAGTGAGAGAGAGAGAAATAGAAGCCGTGAGTGAGAGAGACAGAGAGAGAGAAGCTGTGAGTGAGTGAGAGAGAGAGAGAGAAAGAGAAGCTGTGAGTGAGAGAGAGAGAGAGAATCTGTGAGTGAGTGAGAGAGAGAGAAAGAGAAGCTGTGGGTTAATGAGAAAGAGAGAAAGAGAAGCTGTGTGAGAGAGACAGAGAGAGAAAGAGAAGCGTGAGTGAGTGAGAGAGAGAAAGAAAAGCTGTGAGTGAGAGAGAAAGAGAAGCTGTGAGTGAGAGAGTTAGAGAGAGAGAGAGAGAGAGAAGCTGTGTGTGAGTGAGAGAGAGAGAATGAGAAGCTGTGTGAGAGAGAGAAAGGAAGCTGTGAGTGAGTGAGAGAGAGAGAAGGAGAAGCTGGGAGTGAGAGAGAGAGAAAGAAGCTGTGAGTGAGAGAGTTAGAGAGAGAGAGAGAGAGAAAGAGAAGCTGTGTGTGAGTGAGAGAGAGAGAATGAGAAGCTGTGTGAGAGAGAGAGAAGCTGTGAGTGAGTGAGAGAGAGAGAAGGAGAAGCTGTGAGTTAGTGAGAGAGAAAGAGAAGCTGTGAGTGAGAGAGAGAGAAAGAGAAGCTGTGAGTGAGAGATAGAGAGAAAGTGAAGCTAAGAGAGAGAGAGAAATAGAAGCTGTGAGTGAGTGAGAGAGAGAGAGAGAAAGAGAAGCTGTGATTGAGATAGAAAGAGAAGCTGTGAGTGAGAGACAGAGAGAGAAAGAGAAGGTGTGAGTGAGAGAGAGAGAAAGAGATGCTGTGAGTGAGAGAGAGAGTGAAAGAGAAGCTGTGAGTGAGAGAGAGAGAGAGAAAGAGAAGCTGTGAGTGAGAGAGAGAAAGAGAAAGAGAAGCTGTGAGTGAGAGAGAGAGAGAAGCTGTGAGTGAGTGTGTGAGAGAGAAAGAGAAGCTGTGAGTGAGAGAGAGAGAGAGAGAGAAGCTGTGTGTGTGTGAGAGAGAAAGAGTAGCTGTGAGTGAGTGAGAGAGAGAGAAAGAGAAGCTGTGAGTGAGTGAGGGAGAGAAAGAGAACCTGTGAGAGAGAGAGAGAAAGAGAAGCTGTGAGTGAGAGAGAGAGAAAGAGAAGCTGTGAGAGAGAAAGAGAAGCTGTGAGCGAGAGAGTGAAAGAGGAGCGGTTAATGAGTGAGAGAGGGAGAAAGAGAAGCTGTGAGTGAGAGAGAGAAAGAGAAGCTGTGAGTGAGAGAGAGACAGAAAGAGAAGCTGTGTGTGTGAGAGACAGATAAAGAGAAGCTGTGAGTGAGTGAGAGAGAGAGAAAGAGAAGCTGTGAGTTAGTGAGAGAGAGAGAAAGTGAAGCTGTGAGTGAGAGAGACAGAGAGAGATAGAGAAGCTGTGAGTGAGTGAGAGAGAGAGAGAGAAAGAGAAGCTGTGAGTGTGTGTGTGAGAGAGAAAGAGAAGCTGTGTGTGTGAGAAAGAGAAGCTGTGAGTGTGAGAGACAGAGAGAGAGAAGCTGTGAGTGAGTGAGAGAGAGAGAAAGAGAAGCTGTGAGTGTGAGAGAGAGAGAGAGAAAGAGAAGCTGTGAGTGAGTGAGAGAGAGAGAAAGAGAAGCAGTGAGTGAGAGAGAGAGGGAAAGAGAAGCTGTGAGTGTAAGAGACAGAGAGAGAAAGAGAAGCTGTGAGTGAGTGAGAGAGAGAGAGAGAGAGAAAGAGAAGCTGTGAGTGAGAGAGAGAGAGAGTAGCTGTGAATGAGAGAGAGATAGAAATAGAAGCTGTGAGTTAGAGAGAGAGAAAGAGAAGCTGTGAGAGAGAGAGAGAAAAAGAAGCTGTGAATGAGAGAGAGAAAGAGAAAGAGAAGCTGTGAGTGAGAGAGAGAGAGAAAGAGAAGCTGTGAGTGAGAGATAGAGAGAAAGTGAAGCTGAGAGAGAGAGAGAAATAGAAGCTGTGAGTGAGTGAGTGAGAGAGAGAGAAAGAGAAGCTGTGAGTGAGAGAGAGAGAGAAAGAGAAGCTGTGAGTGAGAGAGACAAAAAGAAGCTGTGAGTGAGAAAGAGAAAGAGAAGGTGTGAGTGAGTGAGTGAGTGAGAGAGAGAGAATATGTGTATGTGAGAGAGAGAGAGAAGCTGTGTGTGTGTGAGAGAGAGAAAGAGAAGATGTGAGTGAGAGAGAGTGATAGAGAAGCTGTGAGTGAGAGAGAGAGAAAGAGAAGCTGTGAGTTTGAGAGAGGGAGAGAAAGAGAAGCTGTGAGAGAGGGAGAGTGAAAGAGAAGCTGTGAGTTAGATAGACAGAGAGAGAAAGAGAAGCTGTGAGTGAGAGAGAGAGAGTAAGAGAAGCTGTGAGTAAGAGAGAGAGAGGGAGAGAAGCTGTGTGAGAGAGAGAAAGAGAAAGAGAAGCAGTGAGTTAGAGAGACAGAGAGAGAAAGAGAAGCTGCGAGTGAGAGAGAGAGAGAGAGAGAAAAGCTGTGAGTGAGAGAGAGACAAAAAGAAGCTGTGAGTGAGAAAGAGAAGGTGTGAGTGAGTGTGAGAGAGAGAATATGTGTGTGTGTATGAGAGAGAGAAGCTGTGTGCGAGAGAGAGAGAGAGAAAGAGAAGATGTCAGTGAGACAGAGATAGTGATAGAGAAGCTGTGAGTGAGAGAGAGAGAGAAGCTGTGAGTTTGAGAGAGTGAGAGAAAGAGAAGCTGTGTGAGAGAGAGAAAGATAAGCTGTGAGTGAGAGAGAGAGAAAGAGAAGCTGTCAGTGAGAGAGATAAAGAGAAGCTGAGTGTGTGAGAGAGATAAATAGAAGGTTTGAGTGAGTGAGAGAGAGAGAGAAAGAGAAGCTGTGTGTGTGTGAGAGAGAGAAAGAGTAGCTGTGAGTGAGAGAGAAAGAGAAGCTGTGAGTGAGAGAGAGAGAGAAGCTGTGAGTGAGAGAGAGAGACCAATAGAAGCTGTTAGAGAGAGAGAGAGAGAAAGAGAAGCTGTAAGTGAGGGAGAGAGAGAGAAAGAGAAGCTGTGAGTGAGAGAGAGAAAGAAAGAGAAAGAGAAGCTGTGAATGAGATAGAGAGAGAAAGAGAAGCTGTGAGGGAGAGAGAGATAAAGAGAAGCTGTGAGTGAGTGAGAGAGAAAAAGAGAAGCTGTGAGTGAGAGAGATAGAGAGAAAGAGAAGCTGTGTCAGAGAGAGAGAAATAGAAGATGCGAGTGAGTGAGAGACAGAGAAAGAGAAGCTGTGAGAGAGTGAGAGAGAGAGAGAGAAAATCTGTGTGAGAGAGAGAGAAAAAGAAGCTGTGAGTTAGTGAGAGAGAGAGAAATAGAAGCCGTGAGTGAGAGAGACAGAGAGATAGAAGCTGTGAGTGAGTGAGAGAGAGAGAGAAAGAGAAGCTGTGAGTGAGAGAGAGAGAGAGAAAGAGAAGCTGTGAGTGAGTGAGAGAGAGAGAAAGAGAAGCTGTGGGTTAGTGATAAAGAGAGAAAGAGAAGCTGTGTGGGAGAGACAGAGAGAAAGAGAAGTGTGAGTGAGTGAGAGAGAGAAAGAAAAGCTGTGAGTGACAGAGAAAGAGAAGCTGTGAGTGAGTGAGTGAGGGAGAGAAAGAAAGAGAAGCTGTGAGTGAGAGAGAGAGAGAGAAAGAGAAGCTGTGAGTGAGAGAGACATAAAGAGAAGCTGTGAGTGAGTCAGAGAGAGAGAGAACGAGAAGCTGTGAGTGAGTGAGTCAGAGAGAGAGAAAGAGATGCTGTGAGTGAGCGAGAGAGTGAGAGAAAGAGAAGCTGTGAGTGAGTGAGTGAGAGAGAAAGAGAAGCTGTGAGAGTGAGAGAGAGAGAAAGAGAAGGTGTGAGTGAGAGAGACAGAGAGAGAAAGAGAAGCTGAGAGTGAGTGAGAGAGAGAGAAAAAGAGAAGCTGTGAGTGAGAGAGAGAGAGAGAAGCTGTGAGTGTGAGAGAGAGACCAATAGAAGCTGTTAGAGAGAGAGAGAGAAAGAGAAGCTGTAAGTGAGTGAGAGAGAGAGAAAGAGAAGCTGTGAGTGAGAGAGAGAGAAGCTGTGAGTGAGAGAGAGAAAGAGAAAGAGAAGCTGTGAGTGAGAGAGAGAGAGAAAGAGAAGCTGTGAGGGAGAGAGAGAGAAAGAGAAGCTGTGAATGAGTGAGAGAGAGAGAAAAGAGAAGCTGTGAGTGAGAGAGATAATGAGAAAGAGAAGCTGTGAGAGAGAGAGAAATAGAAGATGCGAGTGAGTGAGAGACAGAGAAAGAGAAGCTGTGAGTGAGAGAGACAGAGAAAGAGAAGCTGTGAGTGAGTGAGAGAGAGAGTGAAAGAGAAGCTGTGAGTGAGAGAGAGAGAGAGAGAGAGAGAGAAGCTGTGAGTGAGTGAGAGAGAGAGAAAGAGAAGCTGTGGGTTAGTGATAAAGAGAGAAAGAGAAGCTGTGTGAGAGAGACAGAGAGAAAGAGAAGTGTGAGTGAGTGAGAGAGAGAAAGAAAAGCTGTGAGAGAGAGAGAAAGAGAAGCTCTGAGTGAGTGAGTGAGGGAGAGACAGAAAGAGAAGCTGAGAGTGAGAGAGAGAGAGAAAGAGAAGCTGTGAGTGAGAGAGTGAAAGCGAAAGTGAAGCTGTGAGTGAGAGAGAGAGAGAAAGAGAAGCTGTGAGTGAGGGAGTGAAAGAGAGAAAGAAAGAAAGAGAAGCTGTGAGTGAGAGAGAGAGAGAAAGAGAAGCTGTGAATGAGAGAGAGAGAAAGAGAAGCTGTGAGTGAGAGAGAGAGAGAAAGAGAAGCTGTGAGTGAGAGAGAGAAAGCAAAAGAGAAGCTGTGAGTGAGAGAGAGAGAGAGAAGCTGTGAGTGAGAGAGAGAAAGAGAATCTGTGAGTGAGAGAGAGAGAGAAAGAGAAGCTGTGTGGAGAGAGAGAGAAAGAAAATCTGTGAGTGAGTGAGAGAGAGAAAGAGAAGTTGTGAGTGAGAGAGAAAGAGAAGCTGTGAGAGAGAGAGAGAAAGAGAAGCTGTGAGTGAGAGAGCAAAAGAGAAGCTGTGAGTGAGAGAGAGAGAGACCAATAGAAGCTGTTAGAGAGAGAGAGAAAGAGAAGCTGTAAGTGAGGGAGAGAGAGAGAAAGAGAAGCTGTGAGTGAGAGAGAGAGAAGCTGTGAGTGAGAGAGAGAAAGAAAAGCTGTGAGTGAGGGAGAGAGAGAGAAAGAGAAGCTGTGAGTGAGAGAGAGAGAGAAAGAGAAGCTGTGAGTGAGAGATAGAGAGAAAGTGAAGCTAAGAGAGAGAGAGAAATAGAAGCTGTGTGTGAGTGAGAGAGAGAGAGAGAAAGAGAAGCTGTGATTGAGATAGAAAGAGAAGCTGTGAGTGAGAGACAGAGAGAGAAATAGAAGGTGTGAGTGAGAGAGAGAGAAAGAGATGCTGTGAGTGAGAGGGAGAGAGAAAGAGAAGCTGTGAGTGAGAGAGAGAGAGAAAGAGAAGCTGTGAGTGAGAGAGAAAAGAGAAAGGGAAGCTGTGAGTGAGAGAGAGAGAGAGAAAGAGAAGGTGTGAATGATAGAGAGAGAAATTGAATCTGTGAGTGAGAGATAGAAAGAGAAGCTGTGAGTGAGTGTGTGAGAGAGAAAGAGAAGCTGTGAGTGAGAGAGAGAGAGAGAGAAGCTGTGTGTGTGTGAGAGAGAAAGAGTAGCTGTGAGTGAGTGAGAGAGAGAGAAAGAGAAGCTGTGAGTGAGTGAGGGAGAGAAAGAGAACCTGTGTGAGAGAGAGAGAGAAGCTGTGAGTGAGAGAGAGAGAAAGAGAAGCTGTGAGAGAGAAAGAGAAGCTGTGAGCGAGAGAGTGAAAGAGGAGCGGTGAATGAGTGAGAGAGGGAGAAAGAGAAGCTGTGAGTGAGAGAGAGAAAGAGAAGCTGTGAGTGAGAGAGAGAGAAAGAGAAGCTGTCAGTGAGAGAGAGAAAGAGAAGCTGAGTGTGTGAGAGAGATAAATAGAAAGTTTGAGTGAGTGAGAGAGAGAGAGAGAAAGAGTAGCTGTGAGTGAGGGAGACAGAGAGAGAAATAGAACCTGTGTGTGTGTGTGTGAGAGAGAGAGAAATAGAAGCTGTGAGCGAGAGAGAGAGAAAGAGAAGCTGTGAGTGAGAGAGAGAGAGCAAGAGAAGATGTGAGTGAGAGAGAGAGAAAGAGAAGCTGTGAGTGAGTGAGAGAGGGAGAGAAAGAAAGAGAAGCTGTGAGTGAGAGAGAGAAAGAAAGAGAAACTGTGAGTGAGAGAGAGAGAAAGAGAAGCTGTGAGTGAGAGAGAGAGAGCATGAGAAGATGTGATTGAGACAGGGAGAGAGAAAGAAAGCTGTGAGTGTGTGAGATACAGAAAGAGAAGCTGTGATTGAGTGAGTGAGAGATTAAATAGAAGCTGTGAGTGAGAGAGATAGAGAGAAAGAGAAGCTGTGTGTGTGAGAGAGAGAAATAGTAGCTGTGAGTGAGTGAGAGAGAGAGAGAAAGAGAAGCTGTGAGTGAGTGAGAGAGAGAGAGAAAGAGAAGCTGTGAGAGAGAGAGAGAGAAAGAGAAGCTGTCAGTGAGTGAGAGAGTGAGAGTAAGAGAAGCTGTGGGTGAGTGAGAGAGAGAGAAAGAGAAGCTGTGAGAGTGAGAGAGAAAGAGAAGCTGTGAGTGAGAAAGGGAGTGAAAGAGAAGCTGTGAGTGAGAGGGAGAGAAAGAGAAGCTGTGAGTGAGAAAGAGAAAGAGAAGGTGTGAGTGAGAAAGGGAGTGAAAGAGAAGCTGTGAGTGAGAGGGAGAGAAAGAGAAGCTGTGAGTGAGAAAGAGAAAGAGAAGGTGTGAGTGAGTGAGTGAGAGAGAGAATATGTGTGTGTGTGTGTGAGAGAGAAGCTGTGTGTGTGAGAGAGAGAGAGAAAGAGAAGCTGTGAGTGAGTGAGAGAGAAAAAAGAGAATCTGTGAGTGAGAGAGATAGAGAGAAAGAGAAGCTGTGTGTGAGAGAGAGAGAGATAGAAGATGTGAGTGAGTCAGAGAGAGAGAGAGAAAGAGAAGCTGTGAGTGAGAGAGAGAGAGAAAGAGAAGCTGTCAGTGAGCGAGAGAGTGAGAGAAAGAGAAGCTGTCAGTGAGTGAGAGAGAGAGAGAAAGAGAAGCTGTGAGAGTGAGAGAGAGAGAGAAAGAGAAGGTGTGAGTGAGAGAGACAGAGAGAGAAAGAGAAGCTGTGAGTGAGAGAGAGAGAGAAAGAAAGAGAAGCTGTGAGTGAGAGAGAGAGAGAGAAAGAGAAGCTGTGAGTGAGAGTGAGAGAGAATGAGAAGCTGTGAGAGAGAGAAAGAGAAGCTGTGAGTGAGAGAGAGAGAGCAAGAAAAGATGAGATTGAGACAGAGCAAGAGAAAGAAAGCTGTGAGTGTGTGAGATAGAGAAAGAGAAGCTGTGAGTGAGTGAGAGAGAGAGAGAAAGAAAGAGAAGCTGTGAATGAGAGAGAGAGAAAGAGAAGCTGTGAGTGAGAGAGAGAGAGAAAGAGAAGCTGTGAGTGAGAGAGAGAAAGCAAAAGAGAAGCTGTGAGTGAGAGAGAGAGAGAAGCTGTGAGTGAGAGAGAGAAAGAGAATCTGTGAGTGAGAGAGAGAGAGAAAGAGAAGCTGTGTGGAGAGAGAGAGAAAGAAAATCTGTGAGTGAGTGAGAGAGAGAAAGAGAAGTTGTGAGTGAGAGAAAGAGAAGCTGTGAGAGAGAGAGAGAAAGAGAAGCTGTGAGTGAGAGAGCAAAAGAGAAGCTGTGAGTGAGAGAGAGAGAGACCAATAGAAGCTGTTAGAGAGAGAGAGAAAGAGAAGCTGTAAGTGAGGGAGAGAGAGAGAAAGAGAAGCTGTGAGTGAGAGAGAGAGAAGCTGTGAGTGAGAGAGAGAAAGAAAAGCTGTGAGTGAGGGAGAGAGAGAGAAAGAGAAGCTGTGAGTGAGAGAGAGAGAGAAAGAGAAGCTGTGAGTGAGAGATAGAGAGAAAGTGAAGCTAAGAGAGAGAGAGAAATAGAAGCTGTGAGTGAGTGAGAGAGAGAGAGAAAGAGAAGCTGTGAGTGAGAGACAGAGAGAGAAATAGAAGGTGTGAGTGAGAGAGAGAGAAAGAGATGCTGTGAGTGAGAGGGAGAGAGAAAGAGAAGCTGTGAGTGAGAGAGAGAGAGAAAGAGAAGCTGTGAGTGAGAGAGAAAAAGAGAAAGGGAAGCTGTGAGTGAGAGAGAGAGAGAGAAAGAGAAGGTGTGAATGAGAGAGAGAGAAATTGAATCTGTGAGTGAGAGATAGAAAGAGAAGCTGTGAGTGAGTGTGTGAGAGAGAAAGAGAAGCTGTGAGTGAGAGAGAGAGAGAGAAGCTGTGTGTTTGAGAGAGAGAAAGAGTAGCTGTGAGTGAGTGAGAGAGAGAGAAAGAGAAGCTGTGAATGAGTGAGGGAGAGAAAGAGAACCTGTGTGTGAGAGAGAGAGAAGCTGTGAGTGAGAGAGAGAGAAAGAGAAGCTGTGAGAGAGAAAGAGAAGCTGTGAGCGAGAGAGTGAAAGAGGAGCGGTGAATGAGTGAGAGAGGGAGAAAGAGAAGCTGTGAGTGAGAGAGAGAAAGAGAAGCTGTGAGTGAGAGAGAGAGAAAGAGAAGCTGTCAGTGAGAGAGAGAAAGAGAAGCTGAGTGTGTGAGAGAGATAAATAGAAAGTTTGAGTGAGTGAGAGAGAGAGAGAGAAAGAGAAGCTGTGAGAGAGAGAGAGAGAGAAAGAGTAGCTGTGAGTGAGGGAGACAGAGAGAGAAATAGAACCTGTGTGTGTGTGTGAGAGAGAGAGAGAAATAGAAGCTGTGAGTGAGAGAGAGAGAAAGAGAAGCTGTGAGTGAGAGAGAGAGAGAAGCTGTGAGTGAGTGTGTGAGAGAGAAAGAGAAGCTGTGAGTGAGAGAGAGAGAGAGAGAGAGAAGCTGTGTGTGTGAGAGAGAGAAAGAGTAGCTGTGAGTGAGTGAGAGAGAGAGAAAGAGAAGCTGTGAGTGAGTGAGGGAGAGAAAGAGAACCTGTGAGAGAGAGAGAGAAAGAGAAGCTGTGAGTGAGAGAGAGAGAAAGAGAAGCTGTGAGAGAGAAAGAGAAGCTGTGAGCGAGAGAGTGAAAGAGGAGCGGTTAATGAGTGAGAGAGGGAGAAAGAGAAGCTGTGAGTGAGAGAGAGAAAGAGAAGCTGTGAGTGAGAGAGAGACAGAAAGAGAAGCTGTGTGTGTGAGAGACAGATAAAGAGAAGCTGTGAGTGAGTGAGAGAGAGAGAAAGAGAAGCTGTGAGTTAGTGAGAGAGAGAGAAAGTGAAGCTGTGAGTGAGAGAGACAGAGAGAGATAGAGAAGCTGTGAGTGAGTGAGAGAGAGAGAGAAAAAGAGAAGCTGTGAGTGTGTGTGAGAGAGAGAAAGAGAAGCTGTGTGTGTGAGAAAGAGAAGCTGTGAGTGTGAGAGACAGAGAGAGAGAAGCTGTGAGTGAGTGAGAGACAGAGAAAGAGAAGCTGTGAGTGTGAGAGAGAGAGAGAAAGAAAGAGAAGCTGTGAGTGAGTGAGAGAGAGAGAAAGAGAAGCAGTGAGTGAGAGAGAGAGGGAAAGAGAAGCTGTGAGTGTAAGAGACAGAGAGAGAAAGAGAAGCTGTGAGTGAGTGAGAGAGAGAGAGAGAAAGAGAAGCTGTGAGTGAGAGAGAGAGAGTAGCTGTGAATGAGAGAGAGATAGAAATAGAAGCTGTGAGTTAGAGAGAGAGAAAGAGAAGCTGTGAGAGAGAGAGAGAAAAAGAAGCTGTGAATGAGAGAAAGAAAGAGAAAGAGAAGCTGTGAGTGAGAGAGAGAGAGAAAGAGAAGCTGTGAGTGAGAGATAGACAGAAAGTGAAGCTGAGAGAGAGAGAGAAATAGAAGCTGTGAGTGAGTGAGTGAGAGAGAGAGAAAGAGAAGCTGTGAGTGAGAGAGAGAGAGAAAGAGAAGCTGTGAGTGAGAGAGACAAAAAGAAGCTGTGAGTGAGAAAGAGAAAGAGAAGGTGTGAGTGAGTGAGTGAGAGAGAGAGAATATGTGTATGTGAGAGAGAGAGAGAAGCTGTGTGTGTGTGAGAGAGAGAAAGAGAAGATGTGAGTGAGAGAGAGTGATAGAGAAGCTGTGAGTGAGAGAGAGAGAAAGAGAAGCTGTGAGTTTGAGAGAGGGAGAGAAAGAGAAGCTGTGAGAGAGGGAGAGTGAAAGAGAAGCTGTGAGTTAGATAGACAGAGAGAGAAAGAGAAGCTGTGAGTGAGAGAGAGAGAGTAAGAGAAGCTGTGAGTGAGAGAGAGAGAGGGAGAGAAGCTGTGTGAGAGAGAGAAAGAGAAAGAGAAGCAGTGAGTTAGAGAGACAGAGAGAGAAAGAGAAGCTGCGAGTGAGAGAGAGAGAGAGAGAGAAAAGCTGTGAGTGAGAGAGAGACAAAAAGAAGCTGTGAGTGAGAAAGAGAAGGTGTGAGTGAGTGTGAGAGAGAGAATATGTGTGTGTGTATGAGAGAGAGAAGCTGTGTGCGAGAGAGAGAGAGAAAGAGAAGATGTCAGTGAGACAGAGATAGTGATAGAGAAGCTGTGAGTGAGAGAGAGAGAGAGAAGCTGTGAGTTTGAGAGAGTGAGAGAAAGAGAAGCTGTGTGTGAGAGAGAAAGATAAGCTGTGAGTGAGAGAGAGAGAGAAAGAGAAGCTGTCAGTGAGAGAGATAAAGAGAAGCTGAGTGTGTGAGAGAGATAAATAGAAGGTTTGAGTGAGTGAGAGAGAGAGAGAAAGAGAAGCTGTGTGTGTGTGAGAGAGAGAAAGAGTAGCTGTGAGTGAGGGAGACAGAGAGAGAAATAGAACCTGTGTGTGTGTGTGAGAGAGAGAGAGAGAAAGAGAAGCTGTGAGTGAGAGAGAAAGAGAAGCTGTGAGTGAGAGAGAGAGAGAGAAGCTGTGAGTGAGAGAGAGAGACCAATGGAAGCTGTTAGAGAGAGAGAGAGAAAGAGAAGCTGTAAGTGAGGGAGAGAGAGAGAAAGAGAAGCTGTGAGTGAGAGAGAGAAAGAAAGAGAAAGAGAAGCTGTGAATGAGATAGAGAGAGAAAGAGAAGCTGTGAGGGAGAGAGAGATAAAGAGAAGCTGTGAGTGAGTGAGAGAGAGAGAAAAGAGAAGCTGTGAGTGAGAGAGATAGAGAGAAAGAGAAGCTGTGTCAGAGAGAGAGAAATAGAAGATGCGAGTGAGTGAGAGACAGAGAAAGAGAAGCTGTGAGAGAGTGAGAGAGAGAGAGAGAAAATCTGTGTGTGTGAGAGAGAAAAAGAAGCTGTGAGTTAGTGAGAGAGAGAGAAATAGAAGCCGTGAGTGAGAGAGACAGAGAGATAGAAGCTGTGAGTGAGTGAGAGAGAGAGAGAAAGAGAAGCTGTGAGTGAGAGAGAGAGAGAGAAAGAGAAGCTGTGAGTGAGTGAGAGAGAGAGAAAGAGAAGCTGTGGGTTAGTGATAAAGAGAGAAAGAGAAGCTGTGTGGGAGAGACAGAGAGAAAGAGAAGTGTGAGTGAGTGAGAGAGAGAAAGAAAAGCTGTGAGTGACAGAGAAAGAGAAGCTGTGAGTGAGTGAGTGAGGGAGAGAAAGAAAGAGAAGCTGTGAGTGAGAGAGAGAGAGAGAAAGAGAAGCTGTGAGTGAGAGAGACATAAAGAGAAGCTGTGAGTGAGTCAGAGAGAGAGAGAACGAGAAGCTGTGAGTGAGTGAGTCAGAGAGAGAGAAAGAGATGCTGTGAGTGAGCGAGAGAGTGAGAGAAAGAGAAGCTGTGAGTGAGTGAGTGAGAGAGAAAGAGAAGCTGTGAGAGTGAGAGAGAGAGAAAGAGAAGGTGTGAGTGAGAGAGACAGAGAGAGAAAGAGAAGCTGAGAGTGAGTGAGAGAGAGAGAAAAAGAGAAGCTGTGAGTGAGAGAGAGAGAGAGAAGCTGTGAGTGTGAGAGAGAGACCAATAGAAGCTGTTAGAGAGAGAGAGAGAAAGAGAAGCTGTAAGTGAGGGAGAGAGAGAGAAAGAGAAGCTGTGAGTGAGAGAGAGAGAAGCTGTGAGTGAGAGAGAGAAAGAGAAAGAGAAGCTGTGAGTGAGAGAGAGAGAGAAAGAGAAGCTGTGAGGGAGAGAGAGAGAAAGAGAAGCTGTGAATGAGTGAGAGAGAGAGAAAAGAGAAGCTGTGAGTGAGAGAGATAATGAGAAAGAGAAGCTGTGAGAGAGAGAGAAATAGAAGATGCGAGTGAGTGAGAGACAGAGAAAGAGAAGCTGTGAGTGAGAGAGAGAGAGAGAAAAGCTGTGTGTGAGAGAGAGAAAGAGAAGCTGTGAGTTAGTGAGAGAGAGAAATAGAAGCCGTGAGTGAGAGAGACAGAGAAAGAGAAGCTGTGAGTGAGTGAGAGAGAGAGAGAAAGAGAAGCTGTGAGTGAGAGAGAGAGAGAGAGAGAAGCTGTGAGTGAGTGAGAGAGAGAGAAAGAGAAGCTGTGGGTTAGTGATAAAGAGAGAAAGAGAAGCTGTGTGAGAGAGACAGAGAGAAAGAGAAGTGTGAGTGAGTGAGAGAGAGAAAGAAAAGCTGTGAGAGAGAGAGAAAGAGAAGCTGTGAGTGAGTGAGTGAGGGAGAGACAGAAAGAGAAGCTGAGAGTGAGAGAGAGAGAGAAAGAGAAGCTGTGAGTGAGAGAGCGAAAGCGAAAGTGAAGCTGTGAGTGAGAGAGAGAGAGAAAGAGAAGCTGTGAGTGAGGGAGTGAAAGAGAGAAAGAAAGAAAGAGAAGCTGTGAGTGAGAGAGAGAGAGAAAGAGAAGCTGTGAATGAGAGAGAGAGAAAGAGAAGCTGTGAGTGAGAGAGAGAGAGAAAGAGAAGCTGTGAGTGAGAGAGAGAAAGCAAAAGAGAAGCTGTGAGTGAGAGAGAGAGAGAGAGAAGCTGTGAGTGAGAGAGAGAAAGAGAATCTGTGAGTGAGAGAGAGAGAGAAAGAGAAGCTGTGTGGAGAGAGAGAGAAAGAAAATCTGTGAGTGAGTGAGAGAGAGAAAGAGAAGTTGTGAGTGAGAGAGAAAGAGAAGCTGTGTGAGAGAGAGAGAAAGAGAAGCTGTGAGTGAGAGAGCAAAAGAGAAGCTGTGAGTGAGAGAGAGAGAGACCAATAGAAGCTGTTAGAGAGAGAGAGAAAGAGAAGCTGTAAGTGAGGGAGAGAGAGAGAAAGAGAAGCTGTGAGTGAGAGAGAGAGAAGCTGTGAGTGAGAGAGAGAAAGAAAAGCTGTGAGTGAGGGAGAGAGAGAGAAAGAGAAGCTGTGAGTGAGAGAGAGAGAGAAAGAGAAGCTGTGAGTGAGAGATAGAGAGAAAGTGAAGCTAAGAGAGAGAGAGAAATAGAAGCTGTGAGTGAGTGAGAGAGAGAGAGAGAGAAAGAGAAGCTGTGATTGAGATAGAAAGAGAAGCTGTGAGTGAGAGACAGAGAGAGAAATAGAAGGTGTGAGTGAGAGAGAGAGAAAGAGATGCTGTGAGTGAGAGGGAGAGAGAAAGAGAAGCTGTGAGTGAGAGAGAGAGAGAAAGAGAAGCTGTGAGTGAGAGAGAAAAAGAGAAAGGGAAGCTGTGAGTGAGAGAGAGAGAGAGAAAGAGAAGGTGTGAATGAGAGAGAGAGAAATTGAATCTGTGAGTGAGAGATAGAAAGAGAAGCTGTGAGTGAGTGTGTGAGAGAGAAAGAGAAGCTGTGAGTGAGAGAGAGAGAAGCTTTGTGTGTGTGAGAGAGAAAGGGTAGCTGTGAGTGAGTGAGAGAGAGAGAAAGAGAAGCTGTGAGCGAGAGAGTGAAAGAGTAGCGGTGAATGAGTGAGAGAGGGAGAAAGAGAAGCTGTGAGTGAGAGAGAGAAAGAGAAGCTGTGAGTGAGAGAGAGAGAAAGAGAAGCTGTCAGTGAGAGAGAGAAAGAGAAGCTGAGTGTGTGAGAGAGATAAATAGAAAGTTTGAGTGAGTGAGAGAGAGAGAGAGAAAGAGAAGCTGTTAGAGAGAGAGAGAGAGAAAGAGTAGCTGTGAGTGAGGGAGACAGAGAGAGAAATAGAACCTGTGTGTGTGTGTGTGAGAGAGAGAGAAATAGAAGCTGTGAGCGAGAGAGAGAGAAAGAGAAGCTGTGAGTGAGAGAGAGAGAGCAAGAGAAGATGTGAGTGAGAGAGAGAGAAAGAGAAGCTGTGAGTGAGTGAGAGAGGGAGAGAAAGAAAGAGAAGCTGTGAGTGAGAGAGAGAAAGAAAGAGAAACTGTGAGTGAGAGAGAGAGAAAGAGAAGCTGTGAGTGAGAGAGAGAGCATGAGAAGATGTGATTGAGACAGGGAGAGAGAAAGAAAGCTGTGAGTGTGTGAGATACAGAAAGAGAAGCTGTGATTGAGTGAGAGAGAGATTAAATAGAAGCTGTGAGTGAGAGAGATAGAGAGAAAGAGAAGCTGTGTGTGTGAGAGAGAGAAATAGTAGCTGTGAGTGAGTGAGAGAGAGAGAGAAAGAGAAGCTGTGAGTGAGTGAGAGAGAGAGAGAAAGAGAAGCTGTGAGAGAGAGAGAGAGAAAGAGAAGCTGTCAGTGAGTGAGAGAGTGAGAGTAAGAGAAGCTGTGGGTGAGTGAGAGAGAGAGAAAGAGAAGCTGTGAGAGTGAGAGAGAGAGAGAAAGAAAAGCTGTGAGTGAGAAAGGGAGTGAAAGAGAAGCTGTGAGTGAGAGGGAGAGAAAGAGAAGCTGTGAGTGAGAAAGAGAAAGAGAAGGTGTGAGTGAGAAAGGGAGTGAAAGAGAAGCTGTGAGTGAGAGGGAGAGAAAGAGAAGCTGTGAGTGAGAAAGAGAAAGAGAAGGTGTGAGTGAGTGAGAGAGAGAGAGAATATGTGTGTGTGTGTGTGTGAGAGAGAAGCTGTGTGTGTGAGAGAGAGAAAGAGAAGCTGTGAGTGAGTGAGAGAGAAAAAAGAGAATCTGTGAGTGAGAGAGATAGAGAGAAAGAGAAGCTGTGTGTGAGAGAGAGAGAGATAGAAGATGTGAGTGAGTCAGAGAGAGAGAGAAAGAGAAGCTGTGAGTGAGAGAGAGAGAGAAAGAGAAGCTGTCAGTGAGCGAGAGAGTGAGAGAAAGAGAAGCTGTCAGTGAGTGAGAGAGAGAGAGAAAGAGAAGCTGTGAGAGTGAGAGAGAGAGAGAAAGAGAAGGTGTGAGTGAGAGAGACAGAGAGAGAAAGAGAAGCTGTGAGTGAGAGAGAGAGAAAGAAAGAGAAGCTGTGAGTGAGAGAGAGAGAGAGAAAGAGAAGCTGTGAGTGAGAGAGAGAGAGAATGAGAAGCTGTGAGAGAGAGAAAGAGAAGCTGTGAGTGAGAGAGAGAGAGCAAGAAAAGATGAGATTGAGACAGAGCAAGAGAAAGAAAGCTGTGAGTGTGTGAGATAGAGAAAGAGAAGCTGTGAGTGAGTGAGAGAGAGAGAGAAAGAAAGAGAAGCTGTGAATGAGAGAGAGAGAGAAAGAGAAGCTGTGAGTGAGAGAGAGAGAGAAAGAGAAGCTGTGAGTGAGAGAGAGAAAGCAAAAGAGAAGCTGTGAGTGAGAGAGAGAGAGAGAAGCTGTGAGTGAGAGAGAGAAAGAGAATCTGTGAGTGAGAGAGAGAGAGAAAGAGAAGCTGTGTGGAGAGAGAGAGAAAGAAAATCTGTGAGTGAGTGAGAGAGAGAAAGAGAAGTTGTGAGTGAGAGAGAAAGAGAAGCTGTGAGAGAGAGAGAGAAAGAGAAGCTGTGAGTGAGAGAGCAAAAGAGAAGCTGTGAGTGAGAGAGAGAGAGACCAATAGAAGCTGTTAGAGAGAGAGAGAAAGAGAAGCTGTAAGTGAGGGAGAGAGAGAGAAAGAGAAGCTGTGAGTGAGAGAGAGAGAAGCTGTGAGTGAGAGAGAGAAAGAAAAGCTGTGAGTGAGGGAGAGAGAGAGAAAGAGAAGCTGTGAGTGAGAGAGAGAGAGAAAGAGAAGCTGTGAGTGAGAGATAGAGAGAAAGTGAAGCTAAGAGAGAGAGAGAAATAGAAGCTGTGAGTGAGTGAGAGAGAGAGAGAGAAAGAGAAGCTGTGAGTGAGAGACAGAGAGAGAAATAGAAGGTGTGAGTGAGAGAGAGAGAAAGAGATGCTGTGAGTGAGAGGGAGAGAGAAAGAGAAGCTGTGAGTGAGAGAGAGAGAGAAAGAGAAGCTGTGAGTGAGAGAGAAAAAGAGAAAGGGAAGCTGTGAGTGAGAGAGAGAGAGAGAAAGAGAAGGTGTGAATGAGAGAGAGAGAAATTGAATCTGTGAGTGAGAGATAGAAAGAGAAGCTGTGAGTGAGTGTGTGAGAGAGAAAGAGAAGCTGTGAGTGAGAGAGAGAGAGAGAGAAGCTGTGTGTGTGTGAGAGAGAAAGAGTAGCTGTGAGTGAGTGAGAGAGAGAGAGAAAGAGAAGCTGTGAGTGAGTGAGGGAGAGAAAGAGAACCTGTGTGAGAGAGAGAGAGAAGCTGTGAGTGAGAGAGAGAGAAAGAGAAGCTGTGAGAGAGAAAGAGAAGCTGTGAGCGAGAGAGTGAAAGAGGAGCGGTGAATGAGTGAGAGAGGGAGAAAGAGAAGCTGTGAGTGAGAGAGAGAAAGAGAAGCTGTGAGTGAGAGAGAGAGAAAGAGAAGCTGTCAGTGAGAGAGAGAAAGAGAAGCTGAGTGTGTGAGAGAGATAAATAAAAAGTTTGAGTGAGTGAGAGAGAGAGAGAGAAAGAGAAGCTGTGTGAGAGAGAGAGAGAGAAAGAGTAGCTGTGAGTGAGGGAGACAGAGAGAGAAATAGAACCTGTGTGTGTGTGTGAGAGAGAGAGAAATAGAAGCTGTGAGCGAGAGAGAGAGAAAGAGAAGCTGTGAGTGAGAGAGAGAGAGCAAGAGAAGATGTGAGTGAGAGAGAGAGAAAGAGAAGCTGTGAGTGAGTGAGAGAGGGAGAGAAAGAAAGAGAAGCTGTGAGTGAGAGAGAGAAAGAAAGAGAAACTGTGAGTGAGAGAGAGAGAAAGAGAAGCTGTGAGTGAGAGAGAGAGAATGAGAAGATGTGATTGAGACAGGGAGAGAGAAAGAAAGCTGTGAGTGTGTGAGATACAGAAAGAGAAGCTGTGATTGAGTGAGAGAGAGATTAAATAGAAGCTGTGAGTGAGAGAGATAGAGAGAAAGAGAAGCTGTGTGTGTGAGAGAGAGAAATAGTAGCTGTGAGTGAGTGAGAGAGAGAGAGAAAGAGAAGCTGTGAGTGAGTGAGAGAGAGAGAGAAAGAGAAGCTGTGAGAGAGAGAGAGAGAAAGAGAAGCTGTCAGTGAGCGAGAGAGTGAGAGAAAGAGAAGCTGTGGGTGAGTGAGAGAGAGAGAAAGAGAAGCTGTGAGAGTGAGAGAGAGAGAGAAAGAGAAGCTGTGAGTGAGAAAGGGAGTGAAAGAGAAGCTGTGAGTGAGAGGGAGAGAAAGAGAAGCTGTGAGTGAGAAAGGGAAAGAGAAGGTGTGAGTGAGAAAGGGAGTGAAAGAGAAGCTGTGAGTGAGAGGGAGAGAAAGAGAAGCTGTGAGTGAGAAAGAGAAAGAGAAGGTGTGAGTGAGTGAGAGAGAGAAAGAAAAGCTGTGAGAGAGAGAGAAAGAGAAGCTGTGAGTGAGTGAGTGAGGGAGAGACAGAAAGAGAAGCTGAGAGTGAGAGAGAGAGAGAAAGAGAAGCTGTGAGTGAGAGAGCGAAAGCGAAAGTGAAGCTGTGAGTGAGAGAGAGAGAGAAAGAGAAGCTGTGAGTGAGGGAGTGAAAGAGAGAAAGAAAGAAAGAGAAGCTGTGAGTGAGAGAGAGAGAGAAAGAGAAGCTGTGAATGAGAGAGAGAGAAAGAGAAGCTGTGAGTGAGAGAGAGAGAGAAAGAGAAGCTGTGAGTGAGAGAGAGAAAGCAAAAGAGAAGCTGTGAGTGAGAGAGAGAGAGAGAAGCTGTGAGTGAGAGAGAGAAAGAGAATCTGTGAGTGAGAGAGAGAGAGAAAGAGAAGCTGTGTGGAGAGAGAGAGAAAGAAAATCTGTGAGTGAGTGAGAGAGAGAAAGAGAAGTTGTGAGTGAGAGAGAAAGAGAAGCTGTGAGAGAGAGAGAGAAAGAGAAGCTGTGAGTGAGAGAGCAAAAGAGAAGCTGTGAGTGAGAGAGAGAGAGACCAATAGAAGCTGTTAGAGAGAGAGAGAAAGAGAAGCTGTAAGTGAGGGAGAGAGAGAGAAAGAGAAGCTGTGAGTGAGAGAGAGAGAAGCTGTGAGTGAGAGAGAGAAAGAAAAGCTGTGAGTGAGGGAGAGAGAGAGAAAGAGAAGCTGTGAGTGAGAGAGAGAGAGAAAGAGAAGCTGTGAGTGAGAGATAGAGAGAAAGTGAAGCTAAGAGAGAGAGAGAAATAGAAGCTGTGAGTGAGTGAGAGAGAGAGAGAGAGAGAAAGAGAAGCTGTGATTGAGATAGAAAGAGAAGCTGTGAGTGAGAGACAGAGAGAGAAATAGAAGGTGTGAGTGAGAGAGAGAGAAAGAGATGCTGTGAGTGAGAGGGAGAGAGAAAGAGAAGCTGTGAGTGAGAGAGAGAGAGAAAGAGAAGCTGTGAGTGAGAGAGAAAAAGAGAAAGGGAAGCTGTGAGTGAGAGAGAGAGAGAGAGAAAGAGAAGGTGTGAATGAGAGAGAGAGAAATTGAATCTGTGAGTGAGAGATAGAAAGAGAAGCTGTGAGTGAGTGTGTGAGAGAGAAAGAGAAGCTGTGAGTGAGAGAGAGAGAAGCTTTGTGTGTGTGAGAGAGAAAGGGTAGCTGTGAGTGAGTGAGAGAGAGAGAAAGAGAAGCTGTGAGTGAGTGAGGGAGAGAAAGAGAACCTGTGTGAGAGAGAGAGAGAAGCTGTGAGTGAGAGAGAGAGAAAGAGAAGCTGTGAGAGAGAAAGAGAAGCTGTGAGCGAGAGAGTGAAAGAGTAGCGGTGAATGAGTGAGAGAGGGAGAAAGAGAAGCTGTGAGTGAGAGAGAGAAAGAGAAGCTGTGAGTGAGAGAGAGAGAAAGAGAAGCTGTCAGTGAGAGAGAGAAAGAGAAGCTGAGTGTGTGAGAGAGATAAATAGAAAGTTTGAGTGAGTGAGAGAGAGAGAGAGAAAGAGAAGCTGTTAGAGAGAGAGAAAGAGAAAGAGTAGCTGTGAGTGAGGGAGACAGAGAGAGAAATAGAACCTGTGTGTGTGTGTGTGAGAGAGAGAGAAATAGAAGCTGTGAGCGAGAGAGAGAGAAAGAGAAGCTGTGAGTGAGAGAGAGAGAGCAAGAGAAGATGTGAGTGAGAGAGAGAGAAAGAGAAGCTGTGAGTGAGTGAGAGAGGGAGAGAAAGAAAGAGAAGCTGTGAGTGAGAGAGAGAAAGAAAGAGAAGCTGTGAGTGAGAGAGAGAGCATGAGAAGATGTGATTGAGACAGGGAGAGAGAAAGAAAGCTGTGAGTGTGTGAGATACATAAAGAGAAGCTGTGATTGAGTGAGAGAGAGATTAAATAGAAGCTGTGAGTGAGAGAGATAGAGAGAAAGAGAAGCTGTGTGTGTGAGAGAGAGAAATAGTAGCTGTGAGTGAGTGAGAGAGAGAGAGAAAGAGAAGCTGTGAGAGAGAGAGAGAGAAAGAGAAGCTGTCAGTGAGTGAGAGAGTGAGAGTAAGAGAAGCTGTGGGTGAGTGAGAGAGAGAGAAAGAGAAGCTGTGAGAGTGAGAGAGAGAGAGAAAGAGAAGCTGTGAGTGAGAAAGGGAGTGAAAGAGAAGCTGTGAGTGAGAGGGAGAGAAAGAGAAGCTGTGAGTGAGAAAGAGAAAGAGAAGGTGTGAGTGAGAAAGGGAGTGAAAGAGAAGCTGTGAGTGAGAGGGAGAGAAAGAGAAGCTGTGAGTGAGAAAGAGAAAGAGAAGGTGTGAGTGAGTGAGAGAGAGAGAGAATATGTGTGTGTGTGTGTGTGTGTGAGAAGCTGTGTGTGTGAGAGAGAGAAAGAGAAGCTGTGAGTGAGTGAGAGAGAAAAAAGAGAATCTGTGAGTGAGAGAGATAGAGAGAAAGAGAAGCTGTGTGTGAGAGAGAGAGAGATAGAAGATGTGAGTGAGTCAGAGAGAGAGAGAAAGAGAAGCTGTGAGTGAGAGAGAGAGAGAAAGAGAAGCTGTCAGTGAGCGAGAGAGTGAGAGAAAGAGAAGCTGTCAGTGAGTGAGAGAGAGAGAGAAAGAGAAGCTGTGAGAGTGAGAGAGAGAGAGAAAGAGAAGGTGTGAGTGAGAGAGACAGAGAGAGAAAGAGAAGCTGTGAGTGAGAGAGAGAGAAAGAAAGAGAAGCTGTGAGTGAGAGAGAGAGAGAGAAAGAGAAGCTGTGAGTGAGAGAGAGAGAGAATGAGAAGCTGTGAGAGAGAGAAAGAGAAGCTGTGAGTGAGAGAGAGAGAGCAAGAAAAGATGAGATTGAGACAGAGCAAGAGAAAGAAAGCTGTGAGTGTGTGAGATAGAGAACGAGAAGCTGTGAGTGAGTGAGAGAGAGAGAGAAAGAAAGAGAAGCTGTGAATGAGAGAGAGAGAGAAAGAGAAGCTGTGAGTGAGAGAGAGAGAGAAAGAGAAGCTGTGAGTGAGAGAGAGAAAGCAAAAGAGAAGCTGTGAGTGAGAGAGAGAGAGAGAAGCTGTGAGTGAGAGAGAGAAAGAGAATCTGTGAGTGAGAGAGAGAGAGAAAGAGAAGCTGTGTGGAGAGAGAGAGAAAGAAAATCTGTGAGTGAGTGAGAGAGAGAAAGAGAAGTTGTGAGTGAGAGAGAAAGAGAAGCTGTGAGAGAGAGAGAGAAAGAGAAGCTGTGAGTGAGAGAGCAAAAGAGAAGCTGTGAGTGAGAGAGAGAGAGACCAATAGAAGCTGTTAGAGAGAGAGAGAAAGAGAAGCTGTAAGTGAGGGAGAGAGAGAGAAAGAGAAGCTGTGAGTGAGAGAGAGAGAAGCTGTGAGTGAGAGAGAGAAAGAAAAGCTGTGAGTGAGGGAGAGAGAGAGAAAGAGAAGCTGTGAGTGAGAGAGAGAGAGAAAGAGAAGCTGTGAGTGAGAGATAGAGAGAAAGTGAAGCTAAGAGAGAGAGAGAAATAGAAGCTGTGAGTGAGTGAGAGAGAGAGAGAGAAAGAGAAGCTGTGAGTGAGAGACAGAGAGAGAAATAGAAGGTGTGAGTGAGAGAGAGAGAAAGAGATGCTGTGAGTGAGAGGGAGAGAGAAAGAGAAGCTGTGAGTGAGAGAGAGAGAGAAAGAGAAGCTGTGAGTGAGAGAGAAAAAGAGAAAGGGAAGCTGTGAGTGAGAGAGAGAGAGAGAAAGAGAAGGTGTGAATGAGAGAGAGAGAAATTGAATCTGTGAGTGAGAGATAGAAAGAGAAGCTGTGAGTGAGTGTGTGAGAGAGAAAGAGAAGCTGTGAGTGAGAGAGAGAGAAGCTTTGTGTGTGTGAGAGAGAAAGGGTAGCTGTGAGTGAGTGAGAGAGAGAGAAAGAGAAGCTGTGAGCGAGAGAGTGAAAGAGTAGCGGTGAATGAGTGAGAGAGGGAGAAAGAGAAGCTGTGAGTGAGAGAGAGAAAGAGAAGCTGTGAGTGAGAGAGAGAGAAAGAGAAGCTGTCAGTGAGAGAGAGAAAGAGAAGCTGAGTGTGTGAGAGAGATAAATAGAAAGTTTGAGTGAGTGAGAGAGAGAGAGAGAAAGAGAAGCTGTTAGAGAGAGAGAGAGAGAAAGAGTAGCTGTGAGTGAGGGAGACAGAGAGAGAAATAGAACCTGTGTGTGTGTGTGTGAGAGAGAGAGAAATAGAAGCTGTGAGCGAGAGAGAGAGAAAGAGAAGCTGTGAGTGAGAGAGAGAGAGCAAGAGAAGATGTGAGTGAGAGAGAGAGAAAGAGAAGCTGTGAGTGAGTGAGAGAGGGAGAGAAAGAAAGAGAAGCTGTGAGTGAGAGAGAGAAAGAAAGAGAAACTGTGAGTGAGAGAGAGAGAAAGAGAAGCTGTGAGTGAGAGAGAGAGCATGAGAAGATGTGATTGAGACAGGGAGAGAGAAAGAAAGCTGTGAGTGTGTGAGATACAGAAAGAGAAGCTGTGATTGAGTGAGAGAGAGATTAAATAGAAGCTGTGAGTGAGAGAGATAGAGAGAAAGAGAAGCTGTGTGTGTGAGAGAGAGAAATAGTAGCTGTGAGTGAGTGAGAGAGAGAGAGAAAGAGAAGCTGTGAGTGAGTGAGAGAGAGAGAGAAAGAGAAGCTGTGAGAGAGAGAGAGAGAAAGAGAAGCTGTCAGTGAGTGAGAGAGTGAGAGTAAGAGAAGCTGTGGGTGAGTGAGAGAGAGAGAAAGAGAAGCTGTGAGAGTGAGAGAGAGAGAGAAAGAGAAGCTGTGAGTGAGAAAGGGAGTGAAAGAGAAGCTGTGAGTGAGAGGGAGAGAAAGAGAAGCTGTGAGTGAGAAAGAGAAAGAGAAGGTGTGAGTGAGAAAGGGAGTGAAAGAGAAGCTGTGAGTGAGAGGGAGAGAAAGAGAAGCTGTGAGTGAGAAAGAGAAAGAGAAGGTGTGAGTGAGTGAGAGAGAGAGAGAATATGTGTGTGTGTGTGTGTGAGAGAGAAGCTGTGTGTGTGAGAGAGAGAAAGAGAAGCTGTGAGTGAGTGAGAGAGAAAAAAGAGAATCTGTGAGTGAGAGAGATAGAGAGAAAGAGAAGCTGTGTGTGAGAGAGAGAGAGATAGAAGATGTGAGTGAGTCAGAGAGAGAGAGAAAGAGAAGCTGTGAGTGAGAGAGAGAGAGAAAGAGAAGCTGTCAGTGAGCGAGAGAGTGAGAGAAAGAGAAGCTGTCAGTGAGTGAGAGAGAGAGAGAAAGAGAAGCTGTGAGAGTGAGAGAGAGAGAGAAAGAGAAGGTGTGAGTGAGAGAGACAGAGAGAGAAAGAGAAGCTGTGAGTGAGAGAGAGAGAAAGAAAGAGAAGCTGTGAGTGAGAGAGAGAGAGAGAAAGAGAAGCTGTGAGTGAGAGAGAGAGAGAATGAGAAGCTGTGAGAGAGAGAAAGAGAAGCTGTGAGTGAGAGAGAGAGAGCAAGAAAAGATGAGATTGAGACAGAGCAAGAGAAAGAAAGCTGTGAGTGTGTGAGATAGAGAAAGAGAAGCTGTGAGTGAGTGAGAGAGAGAGAGAAAGAAAGAGAAGCTGTGAATGAGAGAGAGAGAGAAAGAGAAGCTGTGAGTGAGAGAGAGAGAGAAAGAGAAGCTGTGAGTGAGAGAGAGAAAGCAAAAGAGAAGCTGTGAGTGAGAGAGAGAGAGAGAAGCTGTGAGTGAGAGAGAGAAAGAGAATCTGTGAGTGAGAGAGAGAGAGAAAGAGAAGCTGTGTGGAGAGAGAGAGAAAGAAAATCTGTGAGTGAGTGAGAGAGAGAAAGAGAAGTTGTGAGTGAGAGAGAAAGAGAAGCTGTGAGAGAGAGAGAGAAAGAGAAGCTGTGAGTGAGAGAGCAAAAGAGAAGCTGTGAGTGAGAGAGAGAGAGACCAATAGAAGCTGTTAGAGAGAGAGAGAAAGAGAAGCTGTAAGTGAGGGAGAGAGAGAGAAAGAGAAGCTGTGAGTGAGAGAGAGAGAAGCTGTGAGTGAGAGAGAGAAAGAAAAGCTGTGAGTGAGGGAGAGAGAGAGAAAGAGAAGCTGTGAGTGAGAGAGAGAGAGAAAGAGAAGCTGTGAGTGAGAGATAGAGAGAAAGTGAAGCTAAGAGAGAGAGAGAAATAGAAGCTGTGAGTGAGTGAGAGAGAGAGAGAGAAAGAGAAGCTGTGAGTGAGAGACAGAGAGAGAAATAGAAGGTGTGAGTGAGAGAGAGAGAAAGAGATGCTGTGAGTGAGAGGGAGAGAGAAAGAGAAGCTGTGAGTGAGAGAGAGAGAGAAAGAGAAGCTGTGAGTGAGAGAGAAAAAGAGAAAGGGAAGCTGTGAGTGAGAGAGAGAGAGAGAAAGAGAAGGTGTGAATGAGAGAGAGAGAAATTGAATCTGTGAGTGAGAGATAGAAAGAGAAGCTGTGAGTGAGTGTGTGAGAGAGAAAGAGAAGCTGTGAGTGAGAGAGAGAGAGAGAGAAGCTGTGTGTGTGTGAGAGAGAAAGAGTAGCTGTGAGTGAGTGAGAGAGAGAGAGAAAGAGAAGCTGTGAGTGAGTGAGGGAGAGAAAGAGAACCTGTGTGTGAGAGAGAGAGAAGCTGTGAGTGAGAGAGAGAGAAAGAGAAGCTGTGAGAGAGAAAGAGAAGCTGTGAGCGAGAGAGTGAAAGAGGAGCGGTGAATGAGTGAGAGAGGGAGAAAGAGAAGCTGTGAGTGAGAGAGAGAAAGAGAAGCTGTGAGTGAGAGAGAGAGAAAGAGAAGCTGTCAGTGAGAGAGAGAAAGAGAAGCTGAGTGTGTGAGAGAGATAAATAAAAAGTTTGAGTGAGTGAGAGAGAGAGAGAGAAAGAGAAGCTGTGAGAGAGAGAGAGAGAGAAAGAGTAGCTGTGAGTGAGGGAGACAGAGAGAGAAATAGAACCTGTGTGTGTGTGAGAGAGAGAGAAATAGAAGCTGTGAGCGAGAGAGAGAGAAAGAGAAGCTGTGAGTGAGAGAGAGAGAGCAAGAGAAGATGTGAGTGAGAGAGAGAGAAAGAGAAGCTGTGAGTGAGTGAGAGAGGGAGAGAAAGAAAGAGAAGCTGTGAGTGAGAGAGAGAAAGAAAGAGAAACTGTGAGTGAGAGAGAGAGAAAGAGAAGCTGTGAGTGAGAGAGAGAGAATGAGAAGATGTGATTGAGACAGGGAGAGAGAAAGAAAGCTGTGAGTGTGTGAGATACAGAAAGAGAAGCTGTGATTGAGTGAGAGAGAGATTAAATAGAAGCTGTGAGTGAGAGAGATAGAGAGAAAGAGAAGCTGTGTGTGTGAGAGAGAGAAATAGTAGCTGTGAGTGAGTGAGAGAGAGAGAGAAAGAGAAGCTGTGAGTGAGTGAGAGAGAGAGAGAAAGAGAAGCTGTGAGAGAGAGAGAGAGAAAGAGAAGCTGTCAGTGAGCGAGAGAGTGAGAGAAAGAGAAGCTGTGGGTGAGTGAGAGAGAGAGAAAGAGAAGCTGTGAGAGTGAGAGAGAGAGAGAAAGAGAAGCTGTGAGTGAGAAAGGGAGTGAAAGAGAAGCTGTGAGTGAGAGGGAGAGAAAGAGAAGCTGTGAGTGAGAAAGGGAAAGAGAAGGTGTGAGTGAGAAAGGGAGTGAAAGAGAAGCTGTGAGTGAGAGGGAGAGAAAGAGAAGCTGTGAGTGAGAAAGAGAAAGAGAAGGTGTGAGTGAGTGAGAGAGAGAAAGAAAAGCTGTGAGAGAGAGAGAAAGAGAAGCTGTGAGTGAGTGAGTGAGGGAGAGACAGAAAGAGAAGCTGAGAGTGAGAGAGAGAGAGAAAGAGAAGCTGTGAGTGAGAGAGCGAAAGCGAAAGTGAAGCTGTGAGTGAGAGAGAGAGAGAAAGAGAAGCTGTGAGTGAGGGAGTGAAAGAGAGAAAGAAAGAAAGAGAAGCTGTGAGTGAGAGAGAGAGAGAAAGAGAAGCTGTGAATGAGAGAGAGAGAAAGAGAAGCTGTGAGTGAGAGAGAGAGAGAAAGAGAAGCTGTGAGTGAGAGAGAGAAAGCAAAAGAGAAGCTGTGAGTGAGAGAGAGAGAGAAGCTGTGAGTGAGAGAGAGAAAGAGAATCTGTGAGTGAGAGAGAGAGAGAAAGAGAAGCTGTGTGGAGAGAGAGAGAAAGAAAATCTGTGAGTGAGTGAGAGAGAGAAAGAGAAGTTGTGAGTGAGAGAGAAAGAGAAGCTGTGAGAGAGAGAGAGAAAGAGAAGCTGTGAGTGAGAGAGCAAAAGAGAAGCTGTGAGTGAGAGAGAGAGAGACCAATAGAAGCTGTTAGAGAGAGAGAGAAAGAGAAGCTGTAAGTGAGGGAGAGAGAGAGAAAGAGAAGCTGTGAGTGAGAGAGAGAGAAGCTGTGAGTGAGAGAGAGAAAGAAAAGCTGTGAGTGAGGGAGAGAGAGAGAAAGAGAAGCTGTGAGTGAGAGAGAGAGAGAAAGAGAAGCTGTGAGTGAGAGATAGAGAGAAAGTGAAGCTAAGAGAGAGAGAGAAATAGAAGCTGTGAGTGAGTGAGAGAGAGAGAGAGAGAGAAAGAGAAGCTGTGATTGAGATAGAAAGAGAAGCTGTGAGTGAGAGACAGAGAGAGAAATAGAAGGTGTGAGTGAGAGAGAGAGAAAGAGATGCTGTGAGTGAGAGGGAGAGAGAAAGAGAAGCTGTGAGTGAGAGAGAGAGAGAAAGAGAAGCTGTGAGTGAGAGAGAAAAAGAGAAAGGGAAGCTGTGAGTGAGAGAGAGAGAGAGAAAGAGAAGGTGTGAATGAGAGAGAGAGAAATTGAATCTGTGAGTGAGAGATAGAAAGAGAAGCTGTGAGTGAGTGTGTGAGAGAGAAAGAGAAGCTGTGAGTGAGAGAGAGAGAAGCTTTGTGTGTGTGAGAGAGAAAGGGTAGCTGTGAGTGAGTGAGAGAGAGAGAAAGAGAAGCTGTGAGTGAGTGAGGGAGAGAAAGAGAACCTGTGTGAGAGAGAGAGAGAAGCTGTGAGTGAGAGAGAGAGAAAGAGAAGCTGTGAGAGAGAAAGAGAAGCTGTGAGCGAGAGAGTGAAAGAGTAGCGGTGAATGAGTGAGAGAGGGAGAAAGAGAAGCTGTGAGTGAGAGAGAGAAAGAGAAGCTGTGAGTGAGAGAGAGAGAAAGAGAAGCTGTCAGTGAGAGAGAGAAAGAGAAGCTGAGTGTGTGAGAGAGATAAATAGAAAGTTTGAGTGAGTGAGAGAGAGAGAGAGAAAGAGAAGCTGTTAGAGAGAGAGAAAGAGAAAGAGTAGCTGTGAGTGAGGGAGACAGAGAGAGAAATAGAACCTGTGTGTGTGTGTGTGAGAGAGAGAGAAATAGAAGCTGTGAGCGAGAGAGAGAGAAAGAGAAGCTGTGAGTGAGAGAGAGAGAGCAAGAGAAGATGTGAGTGAGAGAGAGAGAAAGAGAAGCTGTGAGTGAGTGAGAGAGGGAGAGAAAGAAAGAGAAGCTGTGAGTGTGAGAGAGAAAGAAAGAGAAGCTGTGAGTGAGAGAGAGAGCATGAGAAGATGTGATTGAGACAGGGAGAGAGAAAGAAAGCTGTGAGTGTGTGAGATACATAAAGAGAAGCTGTGATTGAGTGAGAGAGAGATTAAATAGAAGCTGTGAGTGAGAGAGATAGAGAGAAAGAGAAGCTGTGTGTGTGAGAGAGAGAAATAGTAGCTGTGAGTGAGTGAGAGAGAGAGAGAAAGAGAAGCTGTGAGAGAGAGAGAGAGAAAGAGAAGCTGTCAGTGAGTGAGAGAGTGAGAGTAAGAGAAGCTGTGGGTGAGTGAGAGAGAGAGAAAGAGAAGCTGTGAGAGTGAGAGAGAGAGAGAAAGAGAAGCTGTGAGTGAGAAAGGGAGTGAAAGAGAAGCTGTGAGTGAGAGGGAGAGAAAGAGAAGCTGTGAGTGAGAAAGAGAAAGAGAAGGTGTGAGTGAGAAAGGGAGTGAAAGAGAAGCTGTGAGTGAGAGGGAGAGAAAGAGAAGCTGTGAGTGAGAAAGAGAAAGAGAAGGTGTGAGTGAGTGAGAGAGAGAGAGAATATGTGTGTGTGTGTGTGTGTGAGAGAAGCTGTGTGTGTGAGAGAGAGAAAGAGAAGCTGTGAGTGAGTGAGAGAGAAAAAAGAGAATCTGTGAGTGAGAGAGATAGAGAGAAAGAGAAGCTGTGTGTGAGAGAGAGAGAGATAGAAGATGTGAGTGAGTCAGAGAGAGAGAGAAAGAGAAGCTGTGAGTGAGAGAGAGAGAGAAAGAGAAGCTGTCAGTGAGCGAGAGAGTGAGAGAAAGAGAAGCTGTCAGTGAGTGAGAGAGAGAGAGAAAGAGAAGCTGTGAGAGTGAGAGAGAGAGAGAAAGAGAAGGTGTGAGTGAGAGAGACAGAGAGAGAAAGAGAAGCTGTGAGTGAGAGAGAGAGAAAGAAAGAGAAGCTGTGAGTGAGAGAGAGAGAGAGAAAGAGAAGCTGTGAGTGAGAGAGAGAGAGAATGAGAAGCTGTGAGAGAGAGAAAGAGAAGCTGTGAGTGAGAGAGAGAGAGCAAGAAAAGATGAGATTGAGACAGAGCAAGAGAAAGAAAGCTGTGAGTGTGTGAGATAGAGAACGAGAAGCTGTGAGTGAGTGAGAGAGAGAGAGAAAGAAAGAGAAGCTGTGAATGAGAGAGAGAGAGAAAGAGAAGCTGTGAGTGAGAGAGAGAGAGAAAGAGAAGCTGTGAGTGAGAGAGAGAAAGCAAAAGAGAAGCTGTGAGTGAGAGAGAGAGAGAGAAGCTGTGAGTGAGAGAGAGAAAGAGAATCTGTGAGTGAGAGAGAGAGAGAAAGAGAAGTTGTGAGTGAGAGAGAAAGAGAAGCTGTGAGAGAGAGAGAGAAAGAGAAGCTGTGAGTGAGAGAGCAAAAGAGAAGCTGTGAGTGAGAGAGAGAGAGACCAATAGAAGCTGTTAGAGAGAGAGAGAAAGAGAAGCTGTAAGTGAGGGAGAGAGAGAGAAAGAGAAGCTGTGAGTGAGAGAGAGAGAAGCTGTGAGTGAGAGAGAGAAAGAAAAGCTGTGAGTGAGGGAGAGAGAGAGAAAGAGAAGCTGTGAGTGAGAGAGAGAGAGAAAGAGAAGCTGTGAGTGAGAGATAGAGAGAAAGTGAAGCTAAGAGAGAGAGAGAAATAGAAGCTGTGAGTGAGTGAGAGAGAGAGAGAGAAAGAGAAGCTGTGAGTGAGAGACAGAGAGAGAAATAGAAGGTGTGAGTGAGAGAGAGAGAAAGAGATGCTGTGAGTGAGAGGGAGAGAGAAAGAGAAGCTGTGAGTGAGAGAGAGAGAGAAAGAGAAGCTGTGAGTGAGAGAGAAAAAGAGAAAGGGAAGCTGTGAGTGTGAGAGAGAGAGAGAAAGAGAAGGTGTGAATGAGAGAGAGAGAAATTGAATCTGTGAGTGAGAGATAGAAAGAGAAGCTGTGAGTGAGTGTGTGAGAGAGAAAGAGAAGCTGTGAGTGAGAGAGAGAGAGAGAGAAGCTGTGTGTGTGTGAGAGAGAAAGAGTAGCTGTGAGTGAGTGAGAGAGAGAGAGAAAGAGAAGCTGTGAGTGAGTGAGGGAGAGAAAGAGAACCTGTGTGAGAGAGAGAGAGAAGCTGTGAGTGAGAGAGAGAGAAAGAGAAGCTGTGAGAGAGAAAGAGAAGCTGTGAGCGAGAGAGTGAAAGAGGAGCGGTGAATGAGTGAGAGAGGGAGAAAGAGAAGCTGTGAGTGAGAGAGAGAAAGAGAAGCTGTGAGTGAGAGAGAGAGAAAGAGAAGCTGTCAGTGAGAGAGAGAAAGAGAAGCTGAGTGTGTGAGAGAGATAAATAGAAAGTTTGAGTGAGTGAGAGAGAGAGAGAGAAAGAGAAGCTGTGAGAGAGAGAGAGAGAGAGAGAAAGAGTAGCTGTGAGTGAGGGAGACAGAGAGAGAAATAGAACCTGTGTGTGTGTGTGAGAGAGAGAGAAATAGAAGCTGTGAGCGAGAGAGAGAGAAAGAGAAGCTGTGAGTGAGAGAGAGAGAGCAAGAGAAGATGTGAGTGAGAGAGAGAGAAAGAGAAGCTGTGAGTGAGTGAGAGAGGGAGAGAAAGAAAGAGAAGCTGTGAGTGAGAGAGAGAAAGAAAGAGAAACTGTGAGTGAGAGAGAGAGAAAGAGAAGCTGTGAGTGAGAGAGAGAGAATGAGAAGATGTGATTGAGACAGGGAGAGAGAAAGAAAGCTGTGAGTGTGTGAGATACAGAAAGAGAAGCTGTGATTGAGTGAGAGAGAGATTAAATAGAAGCTGTGAGTGAGAGAGATAGAGAGAAAGAGAAGCTGTGTGTGTGAGAGAGAGAAATAGTAGCTGTGAGTGAGTGAGAGAGAGAGAGAAAGAGAAGCTGTGAGTGAGTGAGAGAGAGAGAGAAAGAGAAGCTGTGAGAGAGAGAGAGAGAAAGAGAAGCTGTCAGTGAGCGAGAGAGTGAGAGAAAGAGAAGCTGTGGGTGAGTGAGAGAGAGAGAAAGAGAAGCTGTGAGAGTGAGAGAGAGAGAGAAAGAGAAGCTGTGAGTGAGAAAGGGAGTGAAAGAGAAGCTGTGAGTGAGAGGGAGAGAAAGAGAAGCTGTGAGTGAGAAAGAGAAAGAGAAGGTGTGAGTGAGAAAGGGAGTGAAAGAGAAGCTGTGAGTGAGAGGGAGAGAAAGAGAAGCTGTGAGTGAGAAAGAGAAAGAGAAGGTGTGAGTGAGTGAGAGAGAGAGAGAGAGAATATGTGTGTGTGTGTGTGTGAGAGAGAAGCTGTGTGTGAGAGAGAGAGAGAGAAAGAGAAGCTGTGAGTGAGTGAGAGAGAAAAACGAGAATCTGTGAGTGAGAGAGATAGAGAGAAAGAGAAGCTGTGTGTGTGAGAGAGAGAGATAGAAGATGTGAGTGAGTCAGAGAGAGAGAGAAAGAGAAGCTGTGAGTGAGAGAGAGAGAGAAAGAGAAGCTGTCAGTGAGCGAGAGAGTGAGAGAAAGAGAAGCTGTCAGTGAGTGAGAGAGAGAGAGAAAGAGAAGCTGTGAGAGTGAGAGAGAGAGAGAAAGAGAAGCTGTGAGTGAGAGAGACAGAGAGAGAAAGAGAAGCTGTGAGTGAGAGAGAGAGAAAGAAAGAGAAGCTGTGAGTGAGAGAGAGAGAGAGAAAGAGAAGCTGTGAGTGAGAGAGAGAGAGAATGAGAAGCTGTGAGAGAGAGAAAGAGAAGCTGTGAGTGAGAGAGAGAGAGCAAGAAAAGATGAGATTGAGACAGAGCAAGAGAAAGAAAGCTGTGAGTGTGTGAGATAGAGAAAGAGAAGCTGTGAGTGAGTGAGAGAGAGAGAGAAAGAAAGAGAAGCTGTGAATGAGAGAGAGAGAGAAAGAGAAGCTGTGAGTGAGAGAGAGAGAGAAAAGCTGTGAGTGAGAGAGAGAAAGCAAAAGAGAAGCTGTGAGTGAGAGAGAGAGAGAAGCTGTGAGTGAGAGAGAGAAAGAGAATCTGTGAGTGAGAGAGAGAGAGAAAGAGAAGCTGTGTGGAGAGAGAGAGAAAGAAAATCTGTGAGTGAGTGAGAGAGAGAAAGAGAAGTTGTGAGTGAGAGAGAAAGAGAAGCTGTGAGAGAGAGAGAGAAAGAGAAGCTGTGAGTGAGAGAGCAAAAGAGAAGCTGTGAGTGAGAGAGAGAGAGACCAATAGAAGCTGTTAGAGAGAGAGAGAAAGAGAAGCTGTAAGTGAGGGAGAGAGAGAGAAAGAGAAGCTGTGAGTGAGAGAGAGAGAAGCTGTGAGTGAGAGAGAGAAAGAAAAGCTGTGAGTGAGGGAGAGAGAGAGAAAGAGAAGCTGTGAGTGAGAGAGAGAGAGAAAGAGAAGCTGTGAGTGAGAGATAGAGAGAAAGTGAAGCTAAGAGAGAGAGAGAAATAGAAGCTGTGAGTGAGTGAGAGAGAGAGAGAGAGAGAAAGAGAAGCTGTGATTGAGATAGAAAGAGAAGCTGTGAGTGAGAGACAGAGAGAGAAATAGAAGGTGTGAGTGAGAGAGAGAGAAAGAGATGCTGTGAGTGAGAGGGAGAGAGAAAGAGAAGCTGTGAGTGAGAGAGAGAGAGAAAGAGAAGCTGTGAGTGAGAGAGAAAAAGAGAAAGGGAAGCTGTGAGTGAGAGAGAGAGAGAGAAAGAGAAGGTGTGAATGAGAGAGAGAGAAATTGAATCTGTGAGTGAGAGATAGAAAGAGAAGCTGTGAGTGAGTGTGTGAGAGAGAAAGAGAAGCTGTGAGTGAGAGAGAGAGAAGCTTTGTGTGTGTGAGAGAGAAAGGGTAGCTGTGAGTGAGTGAGAGAGAGAGAAAGAGAAGCTGTGAGTGAGTGAGGGAGAGAAAGAGAACCTGTGTGAGAGAGAGAGAGAAGCTGTGAGTGAGAGAGAGAGAAAGAGAAGCTGTGAGAGAGAAAGAGAAGCTGTGAGCGAGAGAGTGAAAGAGTAGCGGTGAATGAGTGAGAGAGGGAGAAAGAGAAGCTGTGAGTGAGAGAGAGAAAGAGAAGCTGTGAGTGAGAGAGAGAGAAAGAGAAGCTGTCAGTGAGAGAGAGAAAGAGAAGCTGAGTGTGTGAGAGAGATAAATAGAAAGTTTGAGTGAGTGAGAGAGAGAGAGAGAAAGAGAAGCTGTTAGAGAGAGAGAAAGAGAAAGAGTAGCTGTGAGTGAGGGAGACAGAGAGAGAAATAGAACCTGTGTGTGTGTGTGTGAGAGAGAGAGAAATAGAAGCTGTGAGCGAGAGAGAGAGAAAGAGAAGCTGTGAGTGAGAGAGAGAGAGCAAGAGAAGATGTGAGTGAGAGAGAGAGAAAGAGAAGCTGTGAGTGAGTGAGAGAGGGAGAGAAAGAAAGAGAAGCTGTGAGTGTGAGAGAGAAAGAAAGAGAAGCTGTGAGTGAGAGAGAGAGCATGAGAAGATGTGATTGAGACAGGGAGAGAGAAAGAAAGCTGTGAGTGTGTGAGATACATAAAGAGAAGCTGTGATTGAGTGAGAGAGAGATTAAATAGAAGCTGTGAGTGAGAGAGATAGAGAGAAAGAGAAGCTGTGTGTGTGAGAGAGAGAAATAGTAGCTGTGAGTGAGTGAGAGAGAGAGAGAAAGAGAAGCTGTGAGAGAGAGAGAGAGAAAGAGAAGCTGTCAGTGAGTGAGAGAGTGAGAGTAAGAGAAGCTGTGGGTGAGTGAGAGAGAGAGAAAGAGAAGCTGTGAGAGTGAGAGAGAGAGAGAAAGAGAAGCTGTGAGTGAGAAAGGGAGTGAAAGAGAAGCTGTGAGTGAGAGGGAGAGAAAGAGAAGCTGTGAGTGAGAAAGAGAAAGAGAAGGTGTGAGTGAGAAAGGGAGTGAAAGAGAAGCTGTGAGTGAGAGGGAGAGAAAGAGAAGCTGTGAGTGAGAAAGAGAAAGAGAAGGTGTGAGTGAGTGAGAGAGAGAGAGAATATGTGTGTGTGTGTGTGTGTGAGAGAAGCTGTGTGTGTGAGAGAGAGAAAGAGAAGCTGTGAGTGAGTGAGAGAGAAAAAAGAGAATCTGTGAGTGAGAGAGATAGAGAGAAAGAGAAGCTGTGTGTGAGAGAGAGAGAGATAGAAGATGTGAGTGAGTCAGAGAGAGAGAGAAAGAGAAGCTGTGAGTGAGAGAGAGAGAGAAAGAGAAGCTGTCAGTGAGCGAGAGAGTGAGAGAAAGAGAAGCTGTCAGTGAGTGAGAGAGAGAGAGAAAGAGAAGCTGTGAGAGTGAGAGAGAGAGAGAAAGAGAAGGTGTGAGTGAGAGAGACAGAGAGAGAAAGAGAAGCTGTGAGTGAGAGAGAGAGAAAGAAAGAGAAGCTGTGAGTGAGAGAGAGAGAGAGAAAGAGAAGCTGTGAGTGAGAGAGAGAGAGAATGAGAAGCTGTGAGAGAGAGAAAGAGAAGCTGTGAGTGAGAGAGAGAGAGCAAGAAAAGATGAGATTGAGACAGAGCAAGAGAAAGAAAGCTGTGAGTGTGTGAGATAGAGAACGAGAAGCTGTGAGTGAGTGAGAGAGAGAGAGAAAGAAAGAGAAGCTGTGAATGAGAGAGAGAGAGAAAGAGAAGCTGTGAGTGAGAGAGAGAGAGAAAGAGAAGCTGTGAGTGAGAGAGAGAAAGCAAAAGAGAAGCTGTGAGTGAGAGAGAGAGAGAGAAGCTGTGAGTGAGAGAGAGAAAGAGAATCTGTGAGTGAGAGAGAGAGAGAAAGAGAAGTTGTGAGTGAGAGAGAAAGAGAAGCTGTGAGAGAGAGAGAGAAAGAGAAGCTGTGAGTGAGAGAGCAAAAGAGAAGCTGTGAGTGAGAGAGAGAGAGACCAATAGAAGCTGTTAGAGAGAGAGAGAAAGAGAAGCTGTAAGTGAGGGAGAGAGAGAGAAAGAGAAGCTGTGAGTGAGAGAGAGAGAAGCTGTGAGTGAGAGAGAGAAAGAAAAGCTGTGAGTGAGGGAGAGAGAGAGAAAGAGAAGCTGTGAGTGAGAGAGAGAGAGAAAGAGAAGCTGTGAGTGAGAGATAGAGAGAAAGTGAAGCTAAGAGAGAGAGAGAAATAGAAGCTGTGAGTGAGTGAGAGAGAGAGAGAGAAAGAGAAGCTGTGAGTGAGAGACAGAGAGAGAAATAGAAGGTGTGAGTGAGAGAGAGAGAAAGAGATGCTGTGAGTGAGAGGGAGAGAGAAAGAGAAGCTGTGAGTGAGAGAGAGAGAGAAAGAGAAGCTGTGAGTGAGAGAGAAAAAGAGAAAGGGAAGCTGTGAGTGTGAGAGAGAGAGAGAAAGAGAAGGTGTGAATGAGAGAGAGAGAAATTGAATCTGTGAGTGAGAGATAGAAAGAGAAGCTGTGAGTGAGTGTGTGAGAGAGAAAGAGAAGCTGTGAGTGAGAGAGAGAGAGAGAGAAGCTGTGTGTGTGTGAGAGAGAAAGAGTAGCTGTGAGTGAGTGAGAGAGAGAGAGAAAGAGAAGCTGTGAGTGAGTGAGGGAGAGAAAGAGAACCTGTGTGAGAGAGAGAGAGAAGCTGTGAGTGAGAGAGAGAGAAAGAGAAGCTGTGAGAGAGAAAGAGAAGCTGTGAGCGAGAGAGTGAAAGAGGAGCGGTGAATGAGTGAGAGAGGGAGAAAGAGAAGCTGTGAGTGAGAGAGAGAAAGAGAAGCTGTGAGTGAGAGAGAGAGAAAGAGAAGCTGTCAGTGAGAGAGAGAAAGAGAAGCTGAGTGTGTGAGAGAGATAAATAGAAAGTTTGAGTGAGTGAGAGAGAGAGAGAGAAAGAGAAGCTGTGAGAGAGAGAGAGAGAGAGAGAAAGAGTAGCTGTGAGTGAGGGAGACAGAGAGAGAAATAGAACCTGTGTGTGTGTGTGAGAGAGAGAGAAATAGAAGCTGTGAGCGAGAGAGAGAGAAAGAGAAGCTGTGAGTGAGAGAGAGAGAGCAAGAGAAGATGTGAGTGAGAGAGAGAGAAAGAGAAGCTGTGAGTGAGTGAGAGAGGGAGAGAAAGAAAGAGAAGCTGTGAGTGAGAGAGAGAAAGAAAGAGAAACTGTGAGTGAGAGAGAGAGAAAGAGAAGCTGTGAGTGAGAGAGAGAGAATGAGAAGATGTGATTGAGACAGGGAGAGAGAAAGAAAGCTGTGAGTGTGTGAGATACAGAAAGAGAAGCTGTGATTGAGTGAGAGAGAGATTAAATAGAAGCTGTGAGTGAGAGAGATAGAGAGAAAGAGAAGCTGTGTGTGTGAGAGAGAGAAATAGTAGCTGTGAGTGAGTGAGAGAGAGAGAGAAAGAGAAGCTGTGAGTGAGTGAGAGAGAGAGAGAAAGAGAAGCTGTGAGAGAGAGAGAGAGAAAGAGAAGCTGTCAGTGAGCGAGAGAGTGAGAGAAAGAGAAGCTGTGGGTGAGTGAGAGAGAGAGAAAGAGAAGCTGTGAGAGTGAGAGAGAGAGAGAAAGAGAAGCTGTGAGTGAGAAAGGGAGTGAAAGAGAAGCTGTGAGTGAGAGGGAGAGAAAGAGAAGCTGTGAGTGAGAAAGAGAAAGAGAAGGTGTGAGTGAGAAAGGGAGTGAAAGAGAAGCTGTGAGTGAGAGGGAGAGAAAGAGAAGCTGTGAGTGAGAAAGAGAAAGAGAAGGTGTGAGTGAGTGAGAGAGAGAGAGAGAGAATATGTGTGTGTGTGTGTGTGAGAGAGAAGCTGTGTGTGAGAGAGAGAGAGAGAAAGAGAAGCTGTGAGTGAGTGAGAGAGAAAAACGAGAATCTGTGAGTGAGAGAGATAGAGAGAAAGAGAAGCTGTGTGTGTGAGAGAGAGAGATAGAAGATGTGAGTGAGTCAGAGAGAGAGAGAAAGAGAAGCTGTGAGTGAGAGAGAGAGAGAAAGAGAAGCTGTCAGTGAGCGAGAGAGTGAGAGAAAGAGAAGCTGTCAGTGAGTGAGAGAGAGAGAGAAAGAGAAGCTGTGAGAGTGAGAGAGAGAGAGAAAGAGAAGCTGTGAGTGAGAGAGACAGAGAGAGAAAGAGAAGCTGTGAGTGAGAGAGAGAGAAAGAAAGAGAAGCTGTGAGTGAGAGAGAGAGAGAGAAAGAGAAGCTGTGAGTGAGAGAGAGAGAGAATGAGAAGCTGTGAGAGAGAGAAAGAGAAGCTGTGAGTGAGAGAGAGAGAGCAAGAAAAGATGAGATTGAGACAGAGCAAGAGAAAGAAAGCTGTGAGTGTGTGAGATAGAGAAAGAGAAGCTGTGAGTGAGTGAGAGAGAGAGAGAAAGAAAGAGAAGCTGTGAATGAGAGAGAGAGAGAAAGAGAAGCTGTGAGTGAGAGAGAGAGAGAAAGAGAAGCTGTGAGTGAGAGAGAGAAAGCAAAAGAGAAGCTGTGAGTGAGAGAGAGAGAGAGAAGCTGTGAGTGAGAGAGAGAAAGAGAATCTGTGAGTGAGAGAGAGAGAGAAAGAGAAGCTGTGTGGAGAGAGAGAGAAAGAAAATCTGTGAGTGAGTGAGAGAGAGAAAGAGAAGTTGTGAGTGAGAGAGAAAGAGAAGCTGTGAGAGAGAGAGAGAAAGAGAAGCTGTGAGTGAGAGAGCAAAAGAGAAGCTGTGAGTGAGAGAGAGAGAGACCAATAGAAGCTGTTAGAGAGAGAGAGAAAGAGAAGCTGTAAGTGAGGGAGAGAGAGAGAAAGAGAAGCTGTGAGTGAGAGAGAGAGAAGCTGTGAGTGAGAGAGAGAAAGAAAAGCTGTGAGTGAGGGAGAGAGAGAGAAAGAGAAGCTGTGAGTGAGAGAGAGAGAGAAAGAGAAGCTGTGAGTGAGAGATAGAGAGAAAGTGAAGCTAAGAGAGAGAGAGAAATAGAAGCTGTGAGTGAGTGAGAGAGAGAGAGAGAAAGAGAAGCTGTGAGTGAGAGACAGAGAGAGAAATAGAAGGTGTGAGTGAGAGAGAGAGAAAGAGATGCTGTGAGTGAGAGGGAGAGAGAAAGAGAAGCTGTGAGTGAGAGAGAGAGAGAAAGAGAAGCTGTGAGTGAGAGAGAAAAAGAGAAAGGGAAGCTGTGAGTGAGAGAGAGAGAGAGAAAGAGAAGGTGTGAATGAGAGAGAGAGAAATTGAATCTGTGAGTGAGAGATAGAAAGAGAAGCTGTGAGTGAGTGTGTGAGAGAGAAAGAGAAGCTGTGAGTGAGAGAGAGAGAGAGAGAAGCTGTGTGTGTGTGAGAGAGAAAGAGTAGCTGTGAGTGAGTGAGAGAGAGAGAGAAAGAGAAGCTGTGAGTGAGTGAGGGAGAGAAAGAGAACCTGTGTGAGAGAGAGAGAGAAGCTGTGAGTGAGAGAGAGAGAAAGAGAAGCTGTGAGAGAGAAAGAGAAGCTGTGAGCGAGAGAGTGAAAGAGGAGCGGTGAATGAGTGAGAGAGGGAGAAAGAGAAGCTGTGAGTGAGAGAGAGAAAGAGAAGCTGTGAGTGAGAGAGAGAGAAAGAGAAGCTGTCAGTGAGAGAGAGAAAGAGAAGCTGAGTGTGTGAGAGAGATAAATAGAAAGTTTGAGTGAGTGAGAGAGAGAGAGAGAAAGAGAAGCTGTGAGAGAGAGAGAGAGAGAAAGAGTAGCTGTGAGTGAGGGAGACAGAGAGAGAAATAGAACCTGTGTGTGTGTGTGAGAGAGAGAGAAATAGAAGCTGTGAGCGAGAGAGAGAGAAAGAGAAGCTGTGAGTGAGAGAGAGAGAGCAAGAGAAGATGTGAGTGAGAGAGAGAGAAAGAGAAGCTGTGAGTGAGTGAGAGAGGGAGAGAAAGAAAGAGAAGCTGTGAGTGAGAGAGAGAAAGAAAGAGAAACTGTGAGTGAGAGAGAGAGAAAGAGAAGCTGTGAGTGAGAGAGAGAGAATGAGAAGATGTGATTGAGACAGGGAGAGAGAAAGAAAGCTGTGAGTGTGTGAGATACAGAAAGAGAAGCTGTGATTGAGTGAGAGAGAGATTAAATAGAAGCTGTGAGTGAGAGAGATAGAGAGAAAGAGAAGCTGTGTGTGTGAGAGAGAGAAATAGTAGCTGTGAGTGAGTGAGAGAGAGAGAGAAAGAGAAGCTGTGAGTGAGTGAGAGAGAGAGAGAAAGAGAAGCTGTGAGAGAGAGAGAGAGAAAGAGAAGCTGTCAGTGAGCGAGAGAGTGAGAGAAAGAGAAGCTGTGGGTGAGTGAGAGAGAGAGAAAGAGAAGCTGTGAGAGTGAGAGAGAGAGAGAAAGAGAAGCTGTGAGTGAGAAAGGGAGTGAAAGAGAAGCTGTGAGTGAGAGGGAGAGAAAGAGAAGCTGTGAGTGAGAAAGAGAAAGAGAAGGTGTGAGTGAGAAAGGGAGTGAAAGAGAAGCTGTGAGTGAGAGGGAGAGAAAGAGAAGCTGTGAGTGAGAAAGAGAAAGAGAAGGTGTGAGTGAGTGAGAGAGAGAGAGAATATGTGTGTGTGTGTGTGTGAGAGAGAAGCTGTGTGTGAGAGAGAGAGAGAGAAAGAGAAGCTGTGAGTGAGTGAGAGAGAAAAAAGAGAATCTGTGAGTGAGAGAGATAGAGAGAAAGAGAAGCTGTGTGTGAGAGAGAGAGAGATAGAAGATGTGAGTGAGTCAGAGAGAGAGAGAAAGAGAAGCTGTGAGTGAGAGAGAGAGAGAGAGAAGCTGTCAGTGAGCGAGAGAGTGAGAGAAAGAGAAGCTGTCAGTGAGTGAGAGAGAGAGAGAGAGAAAGAGAAGCTGTGAGAGTGAGAGAGAGAGAGAAAGAGAAGGTGTGAGTGAGAGAGACAGAGAGAGAAAGAGAAGCTGTGAGTGAGAGAGAGAGAAAGAAAGAGAAGCTGTGAGTGAGAGAGAGAGAGAGAAAGAGAAGCTGTGAGTGAGAGAGAGAGAGAATGAGAAGCTGTGAGAGAGAGAAAGAGAAGCTGTGAGTGAGAGAGAGAGAGAGCAAGAAAAGATGAGATTGAGACAGAGCAAGAGAAAGAAAGCTGTGAGTGTGTGAGATAGAGAAAGAGAAGCTGTGAGTGAGTGAGAGAGAGAGAGAAAGAAAGAGAAGCTGTGAGTTAGAGAGAGAGAGAAAGAGAAGCTGTGAGAGAGAGAGAAAGAAAAGCTGTGAGTGAGAGAGAGAGAAGCTGTGTGTGAGGGAGAGAGAGAGAAAGCGTACCTGTGAGTGAGAGAGAGAGAAAGAAAGAGCTGTGAGTGAGAGAGAGAGAGAAAGAGAAGCTGTGTTAGAGAGAGAGAGAGAAAGAGAAGATGTGAGTGAGAAAGAGAAAGAGAAGGTGTGAGTGAGTGAGAGAGAGAGAATATATGTGTGTGAGAGAGAGAGAGAAGCTGTGTGTGAGAGAGAAAGAGAAAGAGAAGATGTGTGTGAGAGAGAAATAGAAGCTGTGAGTTAGAGAGAGAGAAAGAGAAGCTGTGAGTGAGAGAGACAGAGAGAGAGAAGCTGTGAGTGACTGAGAGAGAGAGAAAGAGAAGCTGTGAGTGAGAGAGAGAGAGAGAAAGAGAAGATGTGAGTGAGTGAGAGAGAGAGAAAGAGAAGCTGTGAGTTAGTGAGAGAGTGAGAAAGAGAAGCTGTGAGTGAGAGAGACAAAGAGAGTAAGAGAAGCTGTGAGTGAGTGAGAGAGAGATAGAAAGAAAGAGAAGCTGTGAGTGAGAGAGAGAGAGAGAGAAGCTGAGAGAGAGAGAGAGAAAGAGAAGCTGTGAGTGAGAGAGAGCGAGAGAAGCTGTGAGGGAGACAGAGAGAGAAAGAGAACCTGTGAGTGAGAGAGATAGAGAAAGTGAAGGAGTGAGTGAGTGACAGAGCGAGAGAAAGAGATACTGTGAGTGAGAGAGAAAGAAGCTGTGAGAGAGAAAGAGAAGCTATGAGTGAGAGAGTGAAAGAGAAGTGGTGAATGAGTGAGACAGAGGGAAAGCAAAGCTGTGAGTGAGAGAGAGAGAGAAAGAGAAACTGTTAGGGAGAGAGAGAGAAAGAGAAGCTGTGTGGAGAGAGAGAAAGAGAAGCTGTGAGTGAGTGATTGAGTGAGTGAGAGAGAGAAAGAGAAGTTGTGAGTGAGAAAGAAAGAGAAGCTGTGTGTGTGAGAGAGAAAGAGAAGCTGTGAGTGAGAGAGCAAAAGAGAAGCGGTGAGTGAGTGAGAGAGAGAGAAAGAGAAGCTGTGAGTGAGAGAGAAAGAGAAGCTGTGAGTGAGAGAGAGAGAGAGAAGCTGTGAGGGAGAGAGAGAGAGACCAATAGAAGCTGTTAGAGAGAGAGAGAAAGAGAAGCTGTGAGGGAGAGAGAGAGAAAGAGAAGCTGTGAGTGAGAGAGAGAGAGAAGCTGTGAGTGAGAGAGAGAAAGAGAAGCTGTGAGTGAGAGAGAGAGAGAGAAAGAGAAGCTGTGAGGGAGAGAGAGAGAAAGAGAAGCTGTGAGTGAGTGAGAGAGAGAAAAGAGAAGCTGTGAGTGAGAGAGATAGAGAGAAAGAGAAGCTGTGAGAAAGAGAGAGAAATAGAAGATGTGAGTGAGTGAGAGAGAGAGAGAAAGAGAAGCTGTGTGTGAGAGAGGGAAAGAGAAGCTGTGAGTTAGTGAGAGAGAGAGAAATAGAAGCCGTGAGTGAGAGAGACAGAGAGAGAGAGAAGCTGTGAGTGAGTGAGAGAGAGAGAGAAAGAGAAGCTGTGTGTGAGAGAGAGAGAGAAACAGAAGCTGTGAGTGAGTGAGAGTTAGAGAAAGAGAAGCTGTGAGTTAGTGAGAGAGAGAGAAAGAGAAGCTGTGTGAGAGAGACAGAGTGAGAAAGAGAAGCGTGAGTGAGTGAGAGAGAGAGAAAGAAAAGCTGTGAGGGAGAGAGAAAGAGAAGCTGTGAGTGAGAGAGTTTGAGAGAGCGAGAAAGAGAAGCTGTGTGTGAGTGAGAGAGAAGAGAGAATGAGAAGCTGTGTGAGAGAGAAGGAGAAGCTGTGAGTGAGTGAGAGAGAGAAGGAGAAGCTGTGAGTTAGTGAGAGAGAGAGAAATTGAAGCTGTGCGTGAGACACAGAGAGAAACAGAAGCTGTGAGTGAGACACAGAGAGAAACAGAAGTTGTGAGTGAGTGACAGAAAGAGAGAAAGAGAAGCTGTGAGTGAGTGAGGGAGAGAGAGAGAAGCTGTGAGTCAGTGAGACAGAGAGAAAGAGAACCAGTGAGTGAGAGAGACAGAGAGAGAAAGAGAAGCTGTGAGTGAGTGAGTGAGGGAGAGAAAGAAAGAAGCTGTGAGTGAGAGAGAGAAAGAGAAAAAGAAGCAGTGAGTGAGAGAGAGAGAGAAAGAGAAGCTGTGAGGGAGAGAGAGAGAAAGAGAAGCTGTGAGTGAGTGAGAGAGAGAGAAAAGAGAAGCTGTGAGTGAGAGAGAGAGAGTGAGAGAAGCTGTGAGAGAGAGAGAAAGAGAAGCTGTGAGTGAGAGAGAAAGAGAAGCTGTGAGTGATAGAGAGAGAGAGAAGCTGTGAGTGTGAGAGAGAGAGACCAATAGAAGCTGTTAGAGAGAGAGAGAAAGAGAAGCTGTAAGTGAGGGAGAGAGAGAGAAAGAGAAGCTGTGAGTGAGAGAGAGAGAAGCTGTGAGTGAGAGAGAGAAAGAAAAGCTTTGAGTGAGGGAGAGAGAGAGAAAGAGAAGCTGTGAGTGAGAGAGAGAGAGAAAGAGAAGCTGTGAGTGAGAGATAGAGAGAAAGTGAAGCTAAGAGAGAGAGAGAAATAGAAGCTGTGAGTGAGTGAGAGAGAGAGAGAGAAAGAGAAGCTGTGATTGAGATAGAAAGAGAAGCTGTGAGTGAGAGACAGAGAGAGAAAGAGAAGGTGTGAGTGAGAGAGAGAGAAAGAGATGCTGTGAGTGAGAGAGAGAGAGAAAGAGAAGCTGTGAGTGAGAGAGAGAGAGAGAAAGAGAAGGTGTGAATGAGAGAGAGAGAAATTGAATCTGTGAGTGAGAGATAGAAAGAGAAGCTGTGAGTGAGTGTGTGAGAGAGAAAGAGAAGCTGTGAGTGAGAGAGAGAGAGAGAAGCTGTGTGTGTGTGAGAGAGAAAGAGTAGCTGTGTGTGAGTGAGAGAGAGAGAAAGAGAAGCTGTGAGTGAGTGAGGGAGAGAAAGAGAACCTGCGAGAGAGAGAGAGAGAGAAGCTGTGAGTGAGAGAGAGAGAAAGAGAAGTTGTGAGAGAGAAAGAGAAGCTGTGAGCGAGAGAGTGAAAGAGGAGCGGTGAATGAGTGAGAGAGGGAGAAAGAGAAGCTGAGAGTGAGAGAGAGAAAGAGAAGCTGTGAGTGAGAGAGAGAGAGAAAGAGAAGCTGTGTGTGTGAGAGACAGATAAAGAGAAGCTGTGAGTGAGAGAGAGAGAGAAAGAGAAGCTGTGAGTTAGTGAGAGAGAGAGAGAAAGTGAAGCTGTGAGTGAGAGAGACAGAGAGAGATAGAGAAGCTGTGAGTGAGTGAGAGAGAGAGAGAGAAAGAGAAGCTGTGAGTGTGTGTGTGAGAGAGAAAGAGAAGCTGTGTGTGTGAGAAAGAGAAGCTGTGAGAGAGAGAGACAGAGAGAGAGAAGCTGTGAGTGAGTGAGAGAGAGAGAAAGAGAAGCTCTGAGTGTGTGTGAGAGAGAGAAAGAGAAGCTGTGAGTGAGTGATAGAGAGAGAAAGAGAAGCAGTGAGTGAGAGAGAGAGAGAAAGAGAAGCTGTGAGTGTAAGAGTCAGAGAGAGAAAGAGAAGCTGTGAGTGAGTGAGAGAGAGAGAGAAAGAGAAGCTGTGAGTGAGAGAGAGAGAGAAGCTGTGAATGAGAGAGAGATAGAAATAGAAGCTGTGAGTTAGAGAGAGAGAAAGAGAAAGAGAAGCTGTGAGAGAGAGAGAGAAAAAGAAGCTGTGAATGAGAGAGAGAAAGAGAAAGAGAAGCTGTGAGTGAGAGAGAGAGAGAAAGAGAAGCTGTGAGTGAGAGAGAGAGAGAGAAGCTGTGTGTGTGAGAGAGAGAAAGAGTAGCTGTGAGTGAGTGAGAGAGAGAGAAAGAGAAGCTGTGAGTGAGTGAGGGAGAGAAAGAGAACCTGTGAGAGAGAGAGAGAGAAGCTGTGAGTGAGAGAGAGAGAAAGAGAAGTTGTGAGAGAAAAGAGAAGCTGTGAGCGAGAGAGTGAAAGAGGAGCGGTGAATGAGTGAGAGAGGGAGAAAGAGAAGCTGAGAGTGAGAGAGAGAAAGAGAAGCTGTGAGTGAGAGAGAGAGAGAAAGAGAAGCTGTGTGTTTGAGAGACAGATAAAGAGAAGCTGTGAGTGAGAGAGAGAGAGAAAGAGAAGCTGTGAGTTAGTGAGAGAGAGAGAAAGTGAAGCTGTGAGTGAGAGAGACAGAGAGAGATAGAGAAGCTGTGAGTGAGTGAGAGAGAGAGAGAGAAAGAGAAGCTGTGAGTGTGTGTGTGAGAGAGAAAGAGAAGCTGTGTGTGTGAGAAAGAGAAGCTGTGAGAGAGAGAGACAGAGAGAGAGAAGCTGTGAGTGAGTGAGAGAGAGAGAAAGAGAAGCTCTGAGTGTGTGAGAGAGAGAGAAAGAGAAGCTGTGAGTGAGTGATAGAGAGAGAAAGAGAAGCAGTGAGTGAGAGAGAGAGAAAGAGAAGCTGTGAGTGTAAGAGTCAGAGAGAGAAAGAGAAGCTGTTAGTGAGTGAGAGAGAGAGAAAGAGAAGCTGTGAGTGAGAGAGAGAGAGAAGCTGTGAATGAGAGAGAGATAGAAATAGAAGCTGTGAGTTAGAGAGAGAGAAAGAGAAAGAGAAGCTGTGAGAGAGAGAGAGAAAAAGAAGCTGTGAATGAGAGAGAGAAAGAGAAAGAGAAGCTGTGAGTGAGAGAGAGAGAGAAAGAGAAGCTGTGAGTGAGAGATAGAGAGAAAGAGAAGCAGTGAGTGAGAGAGAGAGAGAAAGAGAAGCTGTGAGTGTAAGAGTCAGAGAGAGAAATTGAAGCTGTGAGTGAGTGAGAGAGAGAGAGAAAGAGAAGCTGTGAGTGAGAGAGAGAGAGAGAGAAGCTGTGAATGAGAGAGAGATAGAAATAGAAGCTGTGAGTTAGAGGGAGAGAAAGAGAAAGAGAAGCTGTGAGAGAGAGAGAGAAAAAGAAGCTGTGAATGAGAGAGAGAAAGAGAAAGAGAAGCTGTGAGTGAGAGAGAGAGAAAGAGAAGCTGTGAGTGAGAGAGAGAGAAAGAGAAAAAGAAGCTGTGAGAGAGAGAAAAAGAAGCTGTGAATGAGAGAGAGAAAGAGAAAGAGAAGCTGTGAGTGAGAGAGAGAGAGAAAGAGAAGCAGTGAGTGAGAGAGAGAGAGAAAGAGAAGCTGTGAGTGTAAGAGACAGAGAGAGAAAGAGAAGCTGTGAGTGAGAGAGAGAGAGAAAGAGAAGCTGTGAGTGAGAGAGAGAGAGAGAAGCTGTGAATGAGAGAGAGATAGAAATAGAAGCTGTGAGTTAGAGAGAGAGAAAGAGAAAGAGAAGCTGTGAGAGAGAGAGAGAAAAAGAAGCTGTGAATGAGAGAGAGAAAGAGAAAGAGAAGCTGTGAGTGAGAGAGAGAGAGAAAGAGAAGCTGTGAGTGAGAGATAGAGAGAAAGTGAAGCTGAGAGAGAGAGAAATAGAAGCTGTGAGTGAGTGAGAGAGAGAGAGAAAGAGAAGCTGTGAGTGAGAGAGAGAGAGAACGAGAAGCTGTGAGTGAGAGAGAGACAAAAAGAAGCTGTGAGTGAGAAAGAGAAAGAGAAGGTGTGAGTGAGTGAGTGAGAGAGAGAGAATATGTGTGTGTGAGAGAGAGAAGCTGTGTGTGTGTGAGAGAGAGAAAGAGAAGTTGTGAGTGAGAGAGAGAGTGATAGAGAAGCTGTGAGTGAGAGAGAGAGAAAGAGAAGCTGTGAGTTTGAGAGAGTGAGAGAAAGAGAAGCTGTGAGATAGGGAGAGAGAAAGAGAAGCTGTGAGTTAGATAGACAGAGAGAGAAAGAGAAGATGTGAGTGAGAGAGAGAGAGAGAGAAAGAGAAGCTGTGAGTGAGAGAGAGAGGGAGAGAAGCTGTGTGAGAGAGAGAAAGAGAAAGAGAAGCAGTGAGTTAGAGAGACAGAGAGAGAAAGAGAAGCTGCGAGAGAGAGAGAGAGAGAAAGAGAAGCTGTGAGTGAGAGAGAGACAAAAAGAAGCTGTGAGTGAGAAAGAGAAGGTGTGAGTGAGTGAGAGAGAGAGAGAATATGTGTGTGTGTATGAGAGAGAGAAGCTGTGTGTGAGAGAGAGAGAGAAAGAGAAGATGTCAGTGAGACAGAGATAGTGATAGAGAAGCTGTGAGTGAGAGAGAGAGAGAGAGAAGCTGTGAGTTTGAGAGAGTGAGAGAAAGAGAAGCTGTGAGAGAGAGAGAGAAAGATAAGCTGTGAGTGAGAGAGAGAGAAAGAGAAGCTGTCAGTGAGAGAGAGAAAGAGAAGCTGTGTGTGAGAGAGATAAATAGAAGGTTTGAGTGAGTGAGAGAGAGAGAGAGAAAGAGAAGCTGTGAGAGAGAGAGAGAGAGAAAGAGTAGCTGTGAGTGAGGGAGACAGAGAGAGAAATAGAACCTGTGTGTGTGTGTGAGAGAGAGAGAGAAAGAGAAGCTGTGAGCGAGAGAGAGAGAAAGAGAAGCTGTGAGTGAGAGAGAGAGAGCAAGAGAAGATGTGAGTGAGAGAGAGAGAAAGAGAAGCTGTGAGTGAGTGAGAGAGGGAGAGAAAGAAAGAGAAGCTGTGAGTGAGAGAGAGAAAGAAAGAGAAACTGTGAGTGAGAGAGAGAGAAAGAGAAGCTGTGAGTGAGAGAGAGAGCATGAGAAGATGTGATTGAGACAGGGAGAGAGAAAGAAAGCTGTGAGTGTGTGAGATACAGAAAGAGAAGCTGTGATTGAGTGAGAGAGAGATTAAATAGAAGCTGTGAGTGAGAGAGATAGAGAGAAAGAGAAGCTGTGTGTGTGAGACAGAGAAATAGTAGCTGTGAGTGAGTGAGAGAGAGAGAGAAAGAGAAGCTGTGAGTGAGTGAGAGAGAGAGAGAAAGAGAAGCTGTGAGAGAGAGAGAGAAAGAGAAGCTGTCAGTGAGCGAGAGAGTGAGAGAAAGAGAAGCTGAGAGTGAGTGAGAGAGAGAGAAAGAGAAGCTGTGAGAGTGAGAGAGAGAGAGAAAGAGAAGCTGCGAGTGAGAAAGGGAGAGAAAGAGAAGCTGTGAGTGAGAGGGAGAGAAAGAGAAGCTGTGAGTGAGAAAGAGAAAGAGAAGGTGTGAGTGAGTGAGAGAGAGAGAATATGTGTGTGTGTGTGTGAGAGAGAGAATCTGTGTGTGAGAGAGAGAGAGAGAAAGAGAAGCTGTGAGTGAGTGAGAGAGAAAAAAGAGAATCTGTGAGTGACAGAGATAGAGAGAAAGAGAAGCTGTGTGTGAGAGAGAGAGAGATAGAAGATGTGAGTGAGTCAGAGAGAGAGAGAAAGAGAAGCTGTGAGTGAGAGAGAGAGAGAAAGAGAAGCTGTCAGTGAGCGAGAGAGTGAGAGAAAGAGAAGCTGTCAGTGAGTGAGAGAGACAGAAAGAGAAGCTGTGAGAGTGAGAGAGAGAGAGAAAGAGAAGGTGTGAGTGAGAGAGACAGAGAGAGAAAGAGAAGCTGTGAGTGAGAGAGAGAGAAAGAAAGAGAAGCTGTGAGTGAGAGAGAGAGAATGAGAAGCTGTGAGAGAGAAAGAGAAGCTGTGAGTGAGAGAGAGAGAGCATGAAATGATGAGATTGAGACAGAGCAAGAGAAAGAAAGCTGTGAGTGTGTGAGATAGAGAAAGAGAAGCTGTGAGTGAGTGAGAGAGAGAGAGAAAGAAAGAGAAGCTGTGAGTTAGAGAGAGAGAGAGAAAGAGAAGCTGTGAGAGAGAGAGAAAGAAAAGCTGTGAGTGAGAGAGACAGAAGCTGTGTGTGAGGGAGAGAGAGAGAAAGCGTACCTGTGAGTGAGAGAGAGAGAAAGAAAGAGCTGTGAGTGAGAGAGAGAGAAAGAGAAGCTGTGTTAGAGAGAGAGAGAGAAAGAGAAGCTGTGAGTGAGAAAGAGAAAGAGAAGGTGTGAGTGAGTGAGAGAGAGAGAGAATATATGTGTGTGTGTGAGAGAGAGAAGCTGTGTGTGAGAGAGAAAGAGAAAGAGAAGATGTGTGTGAGAGAGAAATAGAAGCTGTGAGTTAGAGAGAGAGAAAGAGAAGCTGTGAGTGAGAGAGACAGAGAGAGAGAAGCTGTGAGTGACTGAGAGAGAGAGAAAGAGAAGCTGTGAGTGAGAGAGAGAGAGAGAAAGAGAAGATGTGAGTGAGTGAGAGAGAGAGAAAGAGAAGCTGTGAGTTAGTGAGAGAGTGAGAAAGAGAAGCTGTGAGTGAGAGAGACAAAGAGAGTAAGAGAAGCTGTGAGTGAGTGAGAGAGAGATAGAAAGAAAGAGAAGCTGTGAGTGAGAGAGAGAGAGAGAAGCTGAGAGAGAGAGAGAGAAAGAGAAGCTGTGAGTGAGAGAGAAAGAGAAGCTGTGAGTGAGAGAGAGAGAGAGAAGCTGTGAGGGAGAGAGAGAGAGACCAATAGAAGCTGTTAGAGAGAGAGAGAGAGAAAGAGAAGCTGTGAGGGAGAGAGAGAGAAAGAGAAGCTGTGAGTGAGAGAGAGAGAGAAGCTGTGAGTGAGAGAGAGAAAGAGAAGCTGTGAGAGAGAGAGAGAGAGAGAGAAAGAGAAGCTGTGAGGGAGAGAGAGAGAAAGAGAAGCTGTGAGTGAGTGAGAGAGAGAAAAGAGAAGCTGTGAGTGAGAGAGATAGAGAGAAAGAGAAGCTGTGAGAAAGAGAGAGAAATAGAAGCTGTGAATGAGTGAGAGAGAGAGAGAAAAGCTGTGTGTGAGAGAGGGAAAGAGAAGCTGTGAGTTAGTGAGAGAGAGAGAAATAGAAGCCATGAGTGAGAGAGACAGAGAGAGAGAAGCTGTGAGTGAGTGAGAGAGAGAGAGAAAGAGAAGCTGTGAGTGAGAGAGAGAGAGAGAAACAGAAGCTGTGAGTGAGTGAGAGTTAGAGAAAGAGAAGCTGTGAGTTAGTGAGAGAGAGAGAAAGAGAAGCTGTGTGAGAGAGACAGAGTGAGAAAGAGAAGCGTGAGTGAGTGAGAGGGAGAGAAAGAAAAGCTGTGAGGGAGAGAGAAAGAGAATCTGTGAGTGAGAGAGTTTGAGAGAGCGAGAAAGAGAAGCTGTGTGTGAGTGAGAGAGAGAGAGAGAATGAGAAGCTGTGTGAGAGAGAAGGAGAAGCTGTGAGTGAGTGAGAGAGAGAAGGAGAAGCTGTGAGTTAGTGAGAGAGAGAGAAATTGAAGCTGTGAGTGAGACACAGAGAGAAACAGAAGCTGTGAGTGAGACACAGAGAGAAACAGAAGTTGTGAGTGAGTGACAGAAAGAGAGAAAGAGAAGCTGTGAGTGAGTGAGGGAGAGAGAGAGAAGCTGTGATTGAGAGAGAGAGAGAGAAGCTGTGAATGAGAGAGAGATAGAAATAGAAGCTGTGAGTTAGAGAGAGAGAAAGAGAAAGAGAAGCTGTGAGAGAGAGAGAGAAAAAGAAGCTGTGAATGAGAGAGAGAAAGAGAAAGAGAAGCTGTGAGTGAGAGAGAGAGAGAAAGAGAAGCTGTGAGTGAGAGATAGAGAGAAAGTGAAGCTGAGAGAGAGAGAGAAATAGAAGCTGTGAGTGAGTGAGAGAGAGAGAGAAAGAGAAGCTGTGAGTGAGAGAGAGAGAGAACGAGAAGCTGTGAGTGAGAGAGAGACAAAAAGAAGCTGTGAGTGAGAAAGAGAAAGAGAAGGTGTGAGTGAGTGAGTGAGAGAGAGAGAATATGTGTGTGTGTGAGAGAGAGAAGCTGTGTGTGTGTGAGAGAGAGAAAGAGAAGTTGTGAGTGAGAGAGAGAGTGATAGAGAAGCTGTGAGTGAGAGAGAGAGAAAGAGAAGCTGTGAGTTTGAGAGAGTGAGAGAAAGAGAAGCTGTGAGATAGGGAGAGAGAAAGAGAAGCTGTGAGTGAGAGAGAGACAAAAAGAAGCTGTGAGTGAGAAAGAGAAGGTGTGAGTGAGTGAGAGAGAGAGAGAATATGTGTGTGTGTATGAGAGAGAGAAGCTGTGTGTGAGAGAGAGAGAGAAAGAGAAGATGTCAGTGAGACAGAGATAGTGATAGAGAAGCTGTGAGTGAGAGAGAGAGAGAGAAGCTGTGAGTTTGAGAGAGTGAGAGAAAGAGAAGCTGTGAGAGAGAGAGAGAAAGATAAGCTGTGAGTGAGAGAGAGAGAAAGAGAAGCTGTCAGTGAGAGAGAGAAAGAGAAGCTGTGTGTGAGAGAGATAAATAGAAGGTTTGAGTGAGTGAGAGAGAGAGAGAGAAAGAGAAGCTGTGAGAGAGAGAGAGAGAGAAAGAGTAGCTGTGAGTGAGGGAGACAGAGAGAGAAATAGAACCTGTGTGTGTGTGAGAGAGAGAGAGAGAAAGAGAAGCTGTGAGCGAGAGAGAGAGAAAGAGAAGCTGTGAGTGAGAGAGAGAGAGCAAGAGAAGATGTGAGTGAGAGAGAGAGAAAGAGAAGCTGTGAGTGAGTGAGAGAGGGAGAGAAAGAAAGAGAAGCTGTGAGTGAGAGAGAGAAAGAAAGAGAAACTGTGAGTGAGAGAGAGAGAAAGAGAAGCTGTGAGTGAGAGAGAGAGCATGAGAAGATGTGATTGAGACAGGGAGAGAGAAAGAAAGCTGTGAGTGTGTGAGATACAGAAAGAGAAGCTGTGATTGAGTGAGAGAGAGATTAAATAGAAGCTGTGAGTGAGAGAGATAGAGAGAAAGAGAAGCTGTGTGTGTGAGACAGAGAAATAGTAGCTGTGAGTGACTGAGAGAGAGAGAGAAAGAGAAGCTGTGAGTGAGTGAGAGAGAGAGAGAAAGAGAAGCTGTGAGAGAGAGAGAGAAAGAGAAGCTGTCAGTGAGCGAGAGAGTGAGAGAAAGAGAAGCTGAGAGTGAGTGAGAGAGAGAGAAAGAGAAGCTGTGAGAGTGAGAGAGAGAGAGAAAGAGAAGCTGCGAGTGAGAAAGGGAGAGAAAGAGAAGCTGTGAGTGAGAGGGAGAGAAAGAGAAGCTGTGAGTGAGAAAGAGAAAGAGAAGGTGTGAGTGAGTGAGAGAGAGAGAATATGTGTGTGTGTGTGTGAGAGAGAGAATCTGTGTGTGAGAGAGAGAGAGAGAAAGAGAAGCTGTGAGTGAGTGAGAGAGAAAAAAGAGAATCTGTGAGTGACAGAGATAGAGAGAAAGAGAAGCTGTGTGTGAGAGAGAGAGAGATAGAAGATGTGAGTGAGTCAGAGAGAGAGAGAAAGAGAAGCTGTGAGTGAGAGAGAGAGAGAAAGAGAAGCTGTCAGTGAGCGAGAGAGTGAGAGAAAGAGAAGCTGTCAGTGAGTGAGAGAGACAGAAAGAGAAGCTGTGAGAGTGAGAGAGAGAGAGAAAGAGAAGGTGTGAGTGAGAGAGACAGAGAGAGAAAGAGAAGCTGTGAGTGAGAGAGAGAGAAAGAAAGAGAAGCTGTGAGTGAGAGAGAGAGAATGAGAAGCTGTGAGAGAGAGAAAGAGAAGCTGTGAGTGAGAGAGAGAGAGCATGAAATGATGAGATTGAGACAGAGCAAGAGAAAGAAAGCTGTGAGTGTGTGAGATAGAGAAAGAGAAGCTGTGAGTGAGTGAGAGAGAGAGAGAAAGAAAGAGAAGCTGTGAGTTAGAGAGAGAGAGAGAAAGAGAAGCTGTGAGAGAGAGAGAAAGAAAAGCTGTGAGTGAGAGAGAGAGAAGCTGTGTGTGAGGGAGAGAGAGAGAAAGCGTACCTGTGAGTGAGAGAGAGAGAAAGAAAGAGCTGTGAGTGAGAGAGAGAGAAAGAGAAGCTGTGTTAGAGAGAGAGAGAGAAAGAGAAGCTGTGAGTGAGAAAGAGAAAGAGAAGGTGTGAGTGAGTGAGAGAGAGAGAGAATATATGTGTGTGTGTGAGAGAGAGAAGCTGTGTGTGAGAGAGAAAGAGAAAGAGAAGATGTGTGTGAGAGAGAAATAGAAGCTGTGAGTTAGAGAGAGAGAAAGAGAAGCTGTGAGTGAGAGAGACAGAGAGAGAGAAGCTGTGAGTGACTGAGAGAGAGAGAAAGAGAAGCTGTGAGTGAGAGAGAGAGAGAGAAAGAGAAGATGTGAGTGAGTGAGAGAGAGAGAAAGAGAAGCTGTGAGTTAGTGAGAGAGTGAGAAAGAGAAGCTGTGAGTGAGAGAGACAAAGAGAGTAAGAGAAGCTGTGAGTGAGTGAGAGAGAGATAGAAAGAAAGAGAAGCTGTGAGTGAGAGAGAGAGAGAGAGAAGCTGAGAGAGAGAGAGAGAAAGAGAAGCTGTGAGTGAGAGAGAAAGAGAAGCTGTGAGTGAGAGAGAGAGAGAGAAGCTGTGAGGGAGAGAGAGAGAGACCAATAGAAGCTGTTAGAGAGAGAGAGAGAAAGAGAAGCTGTGAGGGAGAGAGAGAGAAAGAGAAGCTGTGAGTGAGAGAGAGAGAGAAGCTGTGAGTGAGAGAGAGAAAGAGAAGCTGTGAGAGAGAGAGAGAGAGAGAGAAAGAGAAGCTGTGAGGGAGAGAGAGAGAAAGAGAAGCTGTGAGTGAGTGAGAGAGAGAAAAGAGAAGCTGTGAGTGAGAGAGATAGAGAGAAAGAGAAGCTGTGAGAAAGAGAGAGAAATAGAAGCTGTGAATGAGTGAGAGAGAGAGAGAAAAGCTGTGTGTGAGAGAGGGAAAGAGAAGCTGTGAGTTAGTGAGAGAGAGAGAAATAGAAGCCATGAGTGAGAGAGACAGAGAGAGAGAAGCTGTGAGTGAGTGAGAGAGAGAGAGAGAAAGAGAAGCTGTGAGTGAGAGAGAGAGAGAGAAACAGAAGCTGTGAGTGAGTGAGAGTTAGAGAAAGAGAAGCTGTGAGTTAGTGAGAGAGAGAGAAAGAGAAGCTGTGTGAGAGAGACAGAGTGAGAAAGAGAAGCGTGAGTGAGTGAGAGGGAGAGAAAGAAAAGCTGTGAGGGAGAGAGAAAGAGAATCTGTGAGTGAGAGAGTTTGAGAGAGCGAGAAAGAGAAGCTGTGTGTGAGTGAGAGAGAGAGAGAGAATGAGAAGCTGTGTGAGAGAGAAGGAGAAGCTGTGAGTGAGTGAGAGAGAGAAGGAGAAGCTGTGAGTTAGTGAGAGAGAGAGAAATTGAAGCTGTGAGTGAGACACAGAGAGAAACAGAAGCTGTGAGTGAGACACAGAGAGAAACAGAAGTTGTGAGTGAGTGACAGAAAGAGAGAAAGAGAAGCTGTGAGTGAGTGAGGGAGAGAGAGAGAAGCTGTGAGTCAGTGAGACAGAGAGAAAGAGAACCAGTGAGTGAGAGAGACAGAGAGAGAAAGAGAAGCTGTGAGTGAGTGAGTGAGGGAGAGAAAGAAAGAAGCTGTGAGTGAGAGAGAGAAAGAGAAAAAGAAGCAGTGAGTGAGAGAGAGAGAGAAAGAGAAGCTGTGAGGGAGAGAGAGAGAAAGAGAAGCTGTGAGTGAGTGAGAGAGAGAGAGAAAAGAGAAGCTGTGAGTGAGAGAGAGAGAGAAAGAGAAGCTGTGAGTGAGCGAGAGAGAAAGAGAAGCTGTGAGTGAGAGAGAGAGAGAGAAAGAGCTGTGAGTGAGAGAGAGAAAGCGAAGCTGTGAGTGAGAGAGAGAGAGAAAGAGAAGCTGTGAGTGAGAGAGAGAGAGAAAGAGAAGCTGTGAGTGAGAGAAAGAAAGTGAAAGAGAAGCTGTGAGTGAGAGAGAGAGAGAAGCTTTGAGTGAGGGAGACAGAGAGAGAAATAGAACCTGTGAGTGAGCAAGAGAGAGAGAGAAAGATAAGCTGTGAGTGAGAGAGAGAGAGAGAAGCTGTGTGTGAGAGAGAGAAAGTGTAGCTGTGAATGAGAGAGAGAGAAAGAGAAGCTGTGAGTGAGAAAGAGAGAGAAAGAGAAGCTGTGAGAGAGAGAGAAATAGAAGATGTGAGTGAGAGAGAGAGAGAGAGATAAAGAGAAGCTGTGAGTGAGTGAGAGAGAGAAAGAGAGAAAAGCTGTGTGTGAGAGAAAGAGTAGCTGTGAGAGTGAGAGAGAGAGAAATAGAAGCCGTGAGTGAGAGAGACAGAGAGAGAAGCTGTGAGTGAGTGAGAGAGAGAGAAAGAGAAGCTGTGAGTTAGAGAGATAGAGAGAGAAAGAGAAGCTGTGAGTGAGTGAGAGAGAGAGAAAGAGAAGCTGTGAGTTAGTGAGAGAGAGAAAAAGAAGCTGTGTGAGAGAGACAGAGAGAGAAAGAGAAGTGTGAGTGAGTGAGAGAGAGAGAGAAAGAAAAGCTGTGAGTGAGAGAGAAAGAGAAGCTGTGAGTGAGAGAGTTAGAGAGAGAGAGAAAGAGAAGCTGTGTGTGAGTGAGAGAGAGAGAATGAGAAGCTGTGAGAGAGAGAGAAAGAGAAGCTGTGAGTGAGTGAGAGAGAGAGAAGGAGAAGCTGTGAGTTAGTGAGAGAGATAGAAATTGAAGCTGTGAGTGAGAGTCAGAGAGAAACAGAAGTTGTGAGTGAGTTAGAGAGAGAGAGAGAAAGAGAAGCTGTGTGTGTGAGAGAGAGTGAAGGAGAAGCTGTGTGTGTGAGAGAGAAAGAGAAGCTGTGAGTGAGAGAAACAGAGAGAGAGAATCTGTGAGTGAGAGAGAGAGAGAAAGAGAAGCTGTGAGAGAGAGAGAGAGAAGCTGTGTGAGAGAGAGAGAAAGAGTAGCTGTGAATGAGAGAGAGAGAAAGAGAAGCTGTGAGTGAGAGAGCGAGAGAGAGAAAGAGAAGCTGTGAGTGAGAGAGAGAAAGCAAAAGAGAAGCTGTGAGTGAGAGAGAGAGAGAGAGAAAGAGAAGCTGTGAGTGAGGGAGACAGAGAGAGAAATAGAACCTGTGAGTGAGCAAGAGAGAGAGAAAGAGAAGCTGTGAGTGAGAGAGCGGGAGAGAGGAGCTGTGAGTGAGAGAGAGAAAGAGAAGCTATGAGTGAGAGAGATAGAGAAAGTGAAGGTTTGAGTGAGTGAGAGAGCGAGAGAAAGAGATACTGTGAGTGAGAGAGAGAGAAAGAAGCTGTGAGAGAGAAAGAGAAGCTATGAATGAGAGAGTGAAAGAGAAGCGGTGAATGAGTGAGAGAGAGGGAAAGCGAAGCTGTGAGTGAGAGAGAGAGAAAGAGAAACTGTTAGAGAGAGAGAGAAAGAGAAGCTGTGTGGAGAGAGAGAGAAAGAGAAGCTGTGAGTGAGTGAGTGAGTGAGTGAGAGAGAGAAAGAGAAGTTGTGAGTGAGAAAGAAAGAGAAGCTGTGAGAGAGAGAGAGAAAGAGAAGCTGTGAGTGAGAGAGCAAAAGAGAAGCGGTGAGTGAGTGAGAGAGAGAGAAAGAGCAGCTGTGAATGAGAGAGAAAGAGAAGCTGTGAGTGAGAGAGAGAGAGAAAGAGAGAAAAGCTGTGTGAGAGAGAGAGGAAGAGTAGCTGTGAGAGTGAGAGAGAGAGAAATAGAAGCCGTGAGTGAGAGAGACAGAGAGAGAAGCTGTGAGTGAGTGAGAGAGAGAGAAAGAGAAGCTGTGAGTTAGAGAGATAGAGAGAGAAAGAGAAGCTGTGAGTGAGGGAGAGAGAGAAAGAGAGAAAAGCTGTGTGTGAGAGAGAGGAAGAGTAGCTGTGAGAGTGAGAGAGAGAGAAATAGAAGCCGTGAGTGAGAGAGACAGAGAGAGAAGCTGTGAGTGAGTGAGAGAGAGAGAAAGAGAAGCTGTGAGTTAGAGAGATAGAGAGAGAAAGAGAAGCTGTGAGTGAGAGATAGAAAGAGAAGCTGTGAGTGAGAGAGAGAGAGAGAAAGAGAAGTTGTGAGTGAGAGAGAGAGAGAGAGAGAAGCTGTGAGAGAGAGAGAGAAAGCGAAAGAGAAGCTGTAAGTGAGAGAGAGAGAGAGAAAGAGAAGCTTTGAGTGAGGGAGACAGAGAGAGAAATAGAACCTGTGAGTGAGCAAGAGAGAGAGAGAAAGAGAAGCTGTGAGTGAGAGAGAGAGAGAGAAGCTGTGAGAGAGAGAGAGAGAAAGAGTAGCTGTGAATGAGAGAGAGAAAGAGAATCTGTGAGTGAGAGAGAGAGAGAAAGAGAAGCTGTGAGTGAGAGAGAGAGAGAAAGAGAAGCTGTGAGTGAAAGAGAGAAAGCAAAAGAGAAGCTGTGAGTGAGAGAGAGAGAGAGAAAGAGTAGCTGTGAGTGAGGGAGATAGAGAGAGAAATAGAACCTTTAAGTGAGCAAGAGAGAGTGAGAAATAGAAGCTGTGAGTGAGAGAGAGAGAGAGAGACAAGCTGTGAGTGAGAGAGAGAAAGAGAAGCTATGAGTGAGATAGATAGAGAAAATGAAGGTTTGAGTGAGTGAGAGAGTGAGAGAAAGAGATACTGTGAGTGAGAGAGAGAGAAAGAAGCTGTGAGAGAGAAAGAGAAGCTATGAGTGAGAGAGTGAAAGAGAAGCGGTGAATGAGTGAGAGAGAGGGAAAGTGAAGCTGTGAGTGAGAGAGAGAGAAAGAGAAACTGTTAGAGAGAGAGAGAGAGAGAAGCTGTGAGTGAGAGAGAGAGAGAAGCTGTGAGTGAGAGAGAGAGAGACCAATAGAAGCTGTTAGAGAGAGAGAGAGAAAGAGAAGCTGTGAGGGAGAGAGACAGAGAGAGAAAGAGAAGCTGTGAGTGAGTGAGAGAGAGAGAGAGAGGGAAGCTGTGAGTGAGGGAGAGAGAGAGAAGCTGTGAGTGAGAGAGAGAATGAGAAAGAGAAGCTGTGAGTGAGAGAGATAGAGAGAGAAGCTGTGAGTGAGGGAGACAGAGAGTAAAATAGAACCTGTGAGTCAGAGAGATAGAGAGAAAGAGAAGCTGTGTGTGAGAGAGAGAAATAGAAGATTTGAGTGAGTGAGAGAGAGAGATAAAGAGAAGCTGTGAGTGAGAGAGAGAGAAAAAGAGAGAAGCTGTGAGAGAGAGAGAGAGAAAGAGTAGCTGTGAGAGTGAGAGAGAGAGAAATAGAAGCCGTGAGTGAGAGAGACAGAGAGCGAAGCTGTGAGTGAGTGAGAGAGAGAGAAAGAGAAACTGTGAGTTAGAGAGATAGAGAGAGAAAGAGAAGCTGTGAGTGAGTGAGTGAGAGAGAAATAGAAGCTGTGAGTCAGTGAGAGAGAGAGAAAAAGAAGCTGTGTGAGAGAGACAGAGAGAGAAAGAGAAGCGTGAGTGAGTGAGAGAGAAAGAAAAGCTGTGAGTGAGAGAGAAAGAGAAGCTGTGAGTGAGAGAGTTAGAGAGAGAGAGAAAGAGAAGCTGTGTGTGAGTGAGAGAGAGAGAGAATGAGAAGCTGTGTGAGAGAGAGAGAAATAGAAGCTGTGAGTGAGAGAGAGAGAAGGAGAAGCTGTGAGTTAGTGAGAGAGAGAGAAATTGAAGCTGTGAGTGAGAGACAGAGAGAAACAGAAGTTGTGAGTGAGTTATAGAGAGAGAGAAAGAGAAACTGTGTGTGAGAGAGAGAGTGAAAGAGAAGCTGTGTGTGTGAGAGAGAAAGAGAAGCTGTGAGTGAGTGAGAGAGAGAGAGAAAGAGAAGCTGTGAGTGAGAGAGAGAGAGAGAAAATGTGAGTGAGTGAGAGAGAGAGAAAGAGAAACTGTGAGTTAGAGAGATAGAGAGAGAAAGAGAGAGAAAGAGAAGCTGTGAGTGAGTGAGAGAGAGAGAAAGAGAAGCTGTGAATGAGAGAGAGAGAGAGAAAAGAGAAGCTGTGAGTGAGAGAGAGAGAGAGAGAGAAGCTGTGAGTCAGTGAGACAGAGAGAAAGAGAAGCATTGAGTGACACAGACAGAGAGAGAAAGAGAAGCTGTGAGTGAGTGAGTGAGGGACAGAAAGAAAGAGAAGCTGTGAGTGAGAGAGAGAAAGAGAAAGAGAAGCTGTGAGTGAGAGAGAGAGAAAGAGAAGCTGTGAGGGAGAGAGAGAGAAAGAGAAGCTGTGAGTGAGTGAGAGAGAGAGAAAGAGAAGCTGTGAGTGAGTGAGAGAGAGAGAAAGAGAAGCTGTGAGTGAGAGAGAGAGAGAGAAAGAGAAGCTGTGAGAGAGAGAGAGAAAGCGAAAGAGAAGCTGTGAGTGAGAGAGAGAGAGAGAAAGAGAAGCTTTGAGTGAGGGAGACAGAGAGAGAAATAGAACCTGTGAGTGAGCAAGAGAGAGAGAGAAAGAGAAGCTGTGAGTGAGAGAGAGAGAGAAGCTGTGAGAGAGAGAGAGAAAGAGTAGCTGTGAATGAAAGAGAGAAAGAGAATCTGTGAGTGAGAGAGAGAGAGAAAGAGAAGCTGTGAGTGAGAGAGAGAGAGAAAGAGAAGCTGTGAGTGAGAGAGAGAGAGAGAAAGAGAAGCTGTGAGTGAGGGAGATAGAGAGAGAAATAGAACCTTTAAGTGAGCAAGAGAGAGAGAGAAATAGAAGCTGTGAGTGAGAGAGAGAGAGAGAGAGAAGCTGTGAGTGAGAGAGAGAAAGAGAAGCTATGAGTGAGATAGATAGAGAAAGTGAAGGTTTGAGTGAGTGAGAGAGTGAGAGAAAGAGATACTGTGAGTGTGAGAGAGAGAAAGAAGCTGTGAGAGAGAAAGAGAAGCTATGAGTGAGAGAGTGAAAGAGAAGCGGTGAATGAGTGAGAGAGAGGGAAAGCGAAGCTGTGAGTGAGAGAGAGAGAGAAAAACTGTTAGAGAGAGAGAGAGAGAAGCTGTGTGGAGAGAGAGAAAAAGACAAGCTGTGAGTGAGAGAGAAAGAGAATCTGTGAGTGAGAGAGAGAGAGAGAAGCTGTGAGTGAGAGAGAGAGACACCAATAGAAGCTGTTAGAGAGAGAGAGAGAAAGAGAAGCTGTGAGGGAGAGAGACAGAGAGAGAAAGAGAAGCTGTGAGTGAGTGAGTGAGTGAGTGAGAGAGAGAGAGTGGGAAGCTGTGAGTGAGAGAGAGAGAGAGAAGCTGTGAGTGAGAGAGAGAATGAGAAAGAGAAGCTGTGAGTGACAGAGATAGAGAGAGAAGCTGTGAGTGAGGGAGACAGAGAGAAAAATAGAACCTGTGAGTCAGAGAGATAGAGAGAAAGAGAAGCTGTGTGAGAGAGAGAGAAATAGAACATTTGAGTGAGTGAGAGAGAGAGATAAAGAGAAGCTGTGAGTGAGAGAGGGGGAAAGAGAGAAGCTGTGAGAGAGAGAGAAAGAGTAGCTGTGAGAGTGAGAGAGAGAGAAATAGAAGCCGTGAGTGAGAGAGACAGAGAGCGAAGCTGTGAGTGAGTGAGAGAGAGAGAAAGAGAAACTGTGAGTTAGAGAGATAGAGAGAGAAAGAGAAGCTGTGAGTGAGTGAGAGAGAGAGAAAGAGAAGCTGTGTGAGAGAGACAGAGAGAGAAAGAGAAGCGTGAGTGAGTGAGAGAGAAAGAAAAGCTGTGAGTGAGAGAGAAAGAGAAGCTGTGAGTGAGAGAGTTAGAGAGAGAGAGAAAGAGAAGCTGTGTGTGTGTGAGAGAGAGAGAGAATGAGAAGCTGTGTGAGAGAGAGAGAAATAGAAGCTGTGAGTGAGAGAGAGAGAAGGAGAAGCTGTGAGTTAGTGAGAGAGAGAGAAATTGAAGCTGTGAGTGAGAGACAGAGAGAAACAGAAGTTGTGAGTGAGTTATAGAGAGAGAGAAAGAGAAACTGTGTGTGAGAGAGAGAGTGAAAGAGAAGCTGTGTGTGTGAGAGAGAAAGAGAAGCTGAGAGTGAGTGAGAGAGAGAGAGAAAGAGAAGCTGTGAGTGAGAGAGAGAGAGAGAAAATGTGAGTGAGTGAGAGAGAGAGAAAGAGAAACTGTGAGTTAGAGAGATAGAGAGAGAAAGAGAGAGAAAGAGAAGATGTGAGTGAGTGAGAGAGAGAGAAAGAGAAGCTGTGAATGAGAGAGAGAGAGAAAAGAGAAGCTGTGAGTGAGAGAGATAGAGAGAAAGAGAAGCTCTGTGTGAGAGAGAAATAGAACCTGTGAGTGAGTGAGTGAGAGAGAGAAAGAGAAGCTGTGAGTAAGTGAGAGAAAGAGAGAAAGAGAAGCTGTGAGTGAGTGAGTGAGAGAGAGAGAAGCTGTGAGTCAGTGAGAGAGAGAAAGAGAAGCATTGAGTGAGACAGCAGAGAGAGAAAGAGAAGCTGTGAGTGAGGGAGAGAAAGAAAGAGAAGCTGTGAGTGAGAGAGAGAAAGAGAAAGAGAAGCTGTGAGTGAGAGAGAGAGAGAGAGAGAAGCTGTGAGGGAGAGAGAGAGAAAGAGAAGCTGTGAGTGAGTGAGAGAGAGAGAAAAGAGAAGCTGTGAGTGAGAGAGATAGAGAGAAAGAGAAGCTGTGAGAGAGAGAGAAATAGAAGATGTGAGTGAGAGAGAGAAAGAGAAGCTGTGAGTGAAAGAGAGAGAGAGAAAGAGAAGGTGTGAGTGAGAGAGAGAGAGAAAGAGAAGCTGTGAGTGAGAGAGAGAAAGAGAAGCTGTGAGAGAGAGAGAGAAGCTGTGAGTGAGAGAGAGAGAGAGAGAGAAGCTGTGAGTGTGAGAGAGAAAGCAAAAGAGAAGCTGTGAGTGAGAGAGAGAGAGAAAGAGAAGCTGTAAGTGAGGGAGACAGAGAGAGAAATAGAACCTGTGAGTGAGCAAGAGAGAGAGAGAAAGAGAAGCTACGTGAGAGAGAGAGAGTAGCTGTGAATGAGAGAGAGAGAGAAAGACAAGCTGTGAGTGAGAGAGAGAGAGAGAAAGAGAAGCTGTGAGTGAGAGAGAGAGAAAGAGAAGCTGTGAGTGAGAGAGAGAAAGCAAAAGAGAAGCTGTGAGTGAGAGAGAAAGAGAGAAATAGAAGCTGTGAGTGAGGGAGACAGAGAGAGAAATAGAACCTGTGAGTGAGCAAGAGAGAGAGAGAAAGAGAAGCTATGAATGAGAGAGAGAGAGAGAAGTTGTGAGTGAGAGAGAGAAAGAGAAGCTGTGAGTGAGAGAGATAGAGAAAGTGAAGGAGTGAGTGAGTGACAGAGTGAGAGAAAGAGATACTGTGAGTGAGAGAGAGAGAAAGAAGCTGTGAGAGAGTGAGTGAGAGAGTGAAAGAGAAGCGGTGAATGAGTGAGAGAGAGGGAAAGCGAAGCTGTGAGTGAGATAGAGAGAGAAAGAGAAACTGTTAGAGAGAGAGAGAGAGAAAGAGAAGCTGTGTAGAGAGAGAGAGAAAGAGAAGCTGTTAGTCAGTGATTGAGTGAGTGAGAGAGAGAAAGAGAGAAGTTGTGAGTGAGAAAGAAAGAGAAGCTGTGTGTGTGAGAGAGAAAGGGAAGCTGTGAGTGAGAGACAGAGAGAAACAGAAGTTGTGAGTGAGTTATAGAGAGAGAGAAAGAGAAACTGTGTGTGAGAGAGAGAGTGAAAGAGAAGCTGTGTGTGTGAGAGAGAAAGAGAAGCTGAGAGTGAGTGAGAGAGAGAGAGAAAGAGAAGCTGTGTGTGTGAGAGAGAGAGAGAAAATGTGAGTGAGTGAGAGAGAGAGAAAGAGAAACTGTGAGTTAGAGAGATAGAGAGAGAAAGAGAGAGAAAGAGAAGCTGTGAGTGAGTGAGAGATAGAGAAAGAGAAGCTGTGAATGAGAGAGAGAGAAAAGAGAAGCTGTGAGTGAGAGAGATAGAGAGAAAGAGAAGCTGTGTGTGAGAGAGAAATAGAACCTGTGAGTGAGTGAGTGAGAGAGAGAAAGAGAAGCTGTGAGTAAGTGAGAGAAAGAGAGAAAGAGAAGCTGTGAGTGAGTGAGAGAGAGAGAGAGAAGCTGTGAGTCAGTGAGACAGAGAGAAAGAGAAGCATTGAGTGAGACAGACAGAGAGAGAAAGAGAAGCTGTGAGTGAGTGAGGGAGAGAAAGAAAGAGAAGCTGTGAGTGAGAGAGAGAAAGAGAAAGAGAAGCTGTGAGTGAGAGAGAGAGAAAGAGAAGCTGTGAGGGAGAGAGAGAGAAAGAGAAGCTGTGAGTGAGTGAGAGAGAGAGAAAAGAGAAGCTGTGAGTGAGAGAGATAGAGAGAAAGAGAAGCTGTGAGAGAGAGAGAAATAGAAGATGTGAGTGAGAGAGAGAAAGAGAAGCTGTGAGTGAAAGAGAGAGAGAAAGAGAAGCTGTGAGTGAGAGAGAGAGAGAGAAAGAGAAGCTGTGAGTGAGAGAGAGAAAGAGAAGCTGTGTGTGTGAGAGAGAGAGAAGCTGTGAGTGAGAGAGAGAGAGAGAGAAAGAGAAGCTGTGAGTGAGAGAGAGAAAGCAAAAGAGAAGCTGTGAGTGAGAGAGAAAGAGAGAAAGAGAAGCTGTGAGTGAGGGAGACAGAGAGAGAAATAGAACCTGTGAGTGAGCAAGAGAGAGAGAGAAAGAGAAGCTGTGAATGAGAGAGAGAGAGAGAAGCTGTGAGTGAGAGAGAGAAAGAGAAGCTGTGAGTGAGAGAGATAGAGAAAGTGAAGGAGTGAGTGAGTGACAGAGTGAGAGAAAGAGATACTGTGAGTGAGAGAGAGAGAAAGAAGCTGTGAGAGAGTGAGTGAGAGAGTGAAAGAGAAGCGGTGAATGAGTGAGAGAGAGGGAAAGCGAAGCTGTGAGTGAGAGAGAGAGAGAAAGAGAAACTGTTAGAGAGAGAGAGAGAGAAAGAGAAGCTGTGTAGAGAGAGAGAGAAAGAGAAGCTGTTAGTCAGTGATTGAGTGAGTAAGAGAGAGAAAGAGAAGTTGTGAGTGAGAAAGAAAGAGAAGCTGTGTGTGAGAGAGAGAAAGGGAGGCTGTGAGTGAGAGAGCAAAACAGAAGCGGTGAGTGAGTGAGAAAGAGAGAGAGAGAAAGAGAAGCTGTGAGTGAGAGAGAAAGAGAAGCTGTGAGTGAGTGAGAGAGAGAGAAGCTGGGAGTGAGAGAGAGAGACCAATAGAAGCTGTTAGAGAGAGAGAGAGAGAGAGAAGCTGTGAGGGAGAGAGAGAGAAAGAGAAGCTGTGAGGGAGAGAGAGAGAGAAGCTGTGAGTGAGAGAGAGAAAGAGAAGCTGCGAGTGAGAGAGAGAGAGAAAGAGAAGCTGTGAGTGACTGAGAGAGAGAAAAGTGAAGCTGTGAGTGAGAGAGATAGAGAGAAAGAGAAGCTGTGAGAAAGAGAGAGAAATAGAAGATGTGAGTGAGTGAGAGAGAGAGAGAAAGAGAAGCTGTGAGTGAGTGAGAGAGAGAGAGAAAAGCTGTGTGTGAGAGAGAGAGAAAGAGAAGCTGTGAGTTAGTGTGAGAGAGAGAAATAGAAGCCGTGAGTGAGAGAGACAGAGAGAGAGAAGCTGTGAGTGAGTGAGAGAGAGAGAGAAGTAGAAGCTGTGAGTAAGTGAGAGAGAGAGAAGCTGTGAGAGAGAAAGAGAAGCTATGAGTGAGAGAGTGAAAGAGAAGCGGTGAATGAGTGAGAGAGAGGGAAAGCGAAGCTGTGAGTGAGAGAGAGAGAAGGAGAAACTGTTAGATAGAGAGAGAGAGGGAGAAGCTGTTTGGAGAGAGAGAGAAAGAGAAGATGTGAGGGAGAGAGAGAGAAAGAGAAGCTGTGAGTGAGTCATAGAGAGAGAAAAGAGAAGCTGTGAGTGAGAGAGATAGAGAGAAAGAGAAGCTGTGTGAGAGAGAAATAGAAGATGTGAGTGAGAGAGAGAGAGAGAAAGAGAAGCTGTGAGTGAGAGAGAGAGAGAGAAAGAGAAGCTGTGAGTGAGAGAGAGAGAGAAAGAGAAGCTGTGAGTGATAGAGAGAAAGAGAAGCTGTGAGTGAGAGAGAGAGAGAAAGAGAAGCTGTCAGTGAGCGAGAGAGTGAGAGAAAGAGCTGTCAGTGAGTGAGAGAGAGAGAAAGAGAAGCTGTGAGAGTGAGAGAGAGAGAGAAAGAGAAGGTGTGAGTGAGAGAGACAGAGAGAGAAAGAGAAGCTGTGAGTGAGAGAGAGAGAAAGAAAGAGAAGCTGTGAGTGAGAGAGAGAGAATGAGAACCTGTGAGAGAGAGAAAGAGAAGCTGTGAGTGAGAGAGAGAGAGAGAGAAAGAAAGAGAAGCTGTGAGTTAGAGAGAGAGAGAGAGAGAATCTGTGAGAGAGAGAGAAAGAAAAGCTGTGAGTGAGAGAGAGAGAAGCTGTGTGTGAGGGAGAGAGAGAGAAAGCGTACCTGTGAGTGAGAGAGAGAGAAAGAAAGAGCTGTGAGTGAGAGAGAGAGAGAAAGAAAGAGAAGCTGTGTTAGAGAGAGAGAGAGAAAGAGAAGCTGTGAGTGAGAAAGAGAAATAGAAGGTGTGAGTGAGTGAGAGAGAGAGAGAATATATGTGTGTGTGTGTGAGAGAGAGAAGCTGTGTGTGAGAGAGAAAGAGAAAGAGAAGATGTGTGAGAGAGAGAAATAGAAGCTGTGAGTTAGAGAGAGAGAAAGAGAAGCTGTGAGTGAGAGAGACAGAGAGAGAGAAGCTGTGAGTGACTGAGAGAGAGAGAAAGAGAAGCTGTGAGTGAGAGAGAGAGAGAGAAAGAGAAGATGTGAGTGAGTGAGTGAGAGAGAGAGAAAGAGAAGCTGTGAGTTAGTGAGAGAGTGAGAAAGAGAAGCTGTGAGTGAGAGAGACAAAGAGAGTAAGAGAAGCTGTGAGTGAGTGAGAGAGAGATAGAAAGAAAGAGAAGCTGTGAGTGAGAGAGAGAGAGAGAAGCTGAGAGAGAGAGAGAGAAAGAGAAGCTGTGAGTGAGAGAGAGCGAGAGAAGCTGTGAGGGAGACAGAGAGAGAAAGAGAACCTGTGAGTGAGAGAGATAGAGAAAGTGAAGGAGTGAGTGAGTGACAGAGCGAGAGAAAGAGATACTGTGAGTGAGAGAGAAAGAAGCTGTGAGAGAGAAAGAGAAGCTATGAGTGAGAGAGTGAAAGAGAAGTGGTGAATGAGTGAGACAGAGGGAAAGCGAAGCTGTGAGTGAGAGAGAGTGAGAAAGAGAAACTGTTAGGGAGAGAGAGAGAAAGAGAAGCTGTGTGGAGAGAGAGAGAAAGAGAAGCTGTGAGTGAGTGATTGAATGAGTGAGAGAGAGAAAGAGAAGTTGTGAGTGAGAAAGAAAGAGAAGCTGTGTGTGAGAGAGAGAAAGAGAAGCTGTGAGTGAGAGAGCAAAAGAGAAGCGGTGAGTGAGTGAGAGAGAGAGAAAGAAAAGCTGTGAGTGAGAGAGAAAGAGAAGCTGTGAGTGAGAGAGAGAGAGAAGCTGTGAGGGAGAGAGAGAGACCAATAGAAGCTGTTAGAGAGAGAGAGAAAGAGAAGCTGTGAGGGAGAGAGAGAGAAAGAGAAGCTGTGAGTGAGAGAGAGAGAGAAGCTGTGAGTGAGAGAGAGAAAGAGAAGCTCTGAGTGAGAGAGAGAGAGAGAAAGAGAAGCTGTGAGGGAGAGAGAGAGAAAGAGAAGCTGTGAGTGAGTGAGAGAGAGAAAAGAGAAGCTGTGAGTGAGAGAGATAGAGAGAAAGAGAAGCTGTGAGAAAGAGAGAGAAATAGAAGATGTGAGTGAGTGAGAGAGGTAGAAAGAGAAGCTGTGAGTGAGTGAGAGAGAGAGAGAAAAGCTGTGTGTGAGAGAGGGAAAGAGAAGCTGTGAGTTAGTGAGAGAGAGAGAAATAGAAGCCGTGAGTGAGAGAGACAGAGAGAGAGAAGCTGTGAGTGAGTGAGAGAGAGAGAGAAAGAGAAGCTGTGAGTGAGAGAGAGAGAGAAACAGAAGCTGTGAGTGAGTGAGAGTTAGAGAAAGAGAAGCTGTGAGTTAGTGAGAGAGAGAGAAAGAGAAGCTGTGTGAGAGAGACAGAGTGAGAAAGAGAAGCGTGAGTGAGTGAGAGAGAGAGAAAGAAAAGCTGTGAGGGAGAGAGAAATAGAAGCTGTGAGTGAGAGAGTTTGAGAGAGCGAGAAAGAGAAGCTGTGTGTGAGTGAGAGAGAGAGAGAGAATGAGAAGCTGTGTGAGAGAGAAGGAGAAGCTGTGAGTGAGTGAGAGAGAGAATTAGAAGCTGTGAGTTAGTGAGAGAGAGAGAAATTGAAGATGTGAGTGAGACACAGAGAGAAACAGAAGCTGTGAGTGAGACACAGAGAGAAACAGAAGTTGTGAGTGAGTGAGAGTTAGAGAAAGAGAAGCTGTGAGTTAGTGAGAGAGAGAGAAAGAGAAGCTGTGTGAGAGAGACAGAGAGAGAAAGAGAAAGAGAAGCTGTGAGTGAGAGAGAGAGAGAGAGAGAAGCTGTGAGGGAGAGAGAGAGAAAGAGAAGCTGTGAGTGAGTGAGAGAGAGAGAAAAGAGAAGCTGTGAGTGAGAGAGATAGAGAGAAACAGAAGCTGTGAGTGAGTGAGAGTTAGAGAAAGAGAAGCTGTGAGTTAGTGAGAGAGAGAGAAAGAGAAGCTGTGTGAGAGAGACAGAGAGAGAAAGAGAAAGAGAAGCTGTGAGTGAGAGAGAGAGAGAGAGAGAAGCTGTGAGGGAGAGAGAGAGAAAGAGAAGCTGTGAGTGAGTGAGAGAGAGAGAAAAGAGAAGCTGTGAGTGAGAGAGATAGAGAGAAAGAGAAGCTGTGAGAGAGAGAGAAATAGAAGATGTGAGTGAGAGAGAGAAAGAGAAGCTGTGAGTGAAAGAGAGAGAGAGAAAGAGAAGGTGTGAGTGAGAGAGAGAGAGAAAGAGAAGCTGTGAGTGAGAGAGAGAAAGAGAAGCTGTGAGAGAGAGAGAGAAGCTGTGAGTGAGAGAGAGAGAGAGAGAGAAGCTGTGAGTGTGAGAGAGAAAGCAAAAGAGAAGCTGTGAGAGAGAGAGAAATAGAAGATGTGAGTGAGTGAGAGAGAGAGATAAAGAGAAGCTGTGAGTGAGTGAGAGAGAGAGAGAGAAAGAGAAGCTGTGAATGAGAGAGAAAGAGAAGCTGTGAGTGAGAGAGAGAGAGTGAAGCTGTGAGTGAGAGAGAGAGAGACCAATAGAAGCTGTTAGAGAGAGAGAGAGAAAGAGAAGCTGTGAGGGAGAGAGACAGAGAGAGAAAGAGAAGCTGTGAGTGAGTGAGAAAGCGAAAGAGAAGCTGTGAGTGAGAGAGGGAGAGAGAAAGAGAAGCTTTGAGTGAGGGAGACAGAGAGAGAAATAGAAACTGTGAGTGAGCAAGAGAGAGTGAGAAAGAGAAGCTGTGAGTGAGAGAGAGAGAGAAGCTGTGAGAGAGGGAGAGAAAGAGTAGCTGTGAATGAGAGAGAGAGAAAGAGAAGCTGTGAGTGAGAGAGAGAGAGAAAGAGAAGCTGTGAGTGTGAGAGAGAGAGAAAGAGAAGCTTTGAGTGAGAGAGAGAAAGCAAAAGAGAAGCTGTGAGTGAGAGAGAGAGAGAGATAGAGAAGCTGTGAGTGAGGGAGACAGAGAGAGAAATAGAACCTGTGAGTGAGCAAGAGAGAGAGAGAAAGAGAAGCTGTGTGTGAGAGAGCGAGAGAGAGAAGCTGTGAGTGAGAGAGAGAAAGAGAAGCTATGAGTGAGAGAGATAGAGAAAGTGAAGGTTTGAGAGAGTGAGAGAGCGAGAGAAAGAGATACTGTGAGTGAGTGAGAGAGAAAGAAGCTGTGAGAGAGAAAGAGAAGCTATGAGTGAAAGAGTGAAAGAGAAGCGGTGAATGAGTGAGAGAGAGGGAAAGCGAAGCTGTGAGTGAGAGAGAGAGAAAGAGAAACTGTTAGAGAGAGAGAGAGAGAACCTGTGTGGAGAGAGAGAGAAAGAGAAGCTGTGAGTGAGTGAGTGAGTGAGTGAGTGAGTGAGAAAGAGAAAGAGAAGTTGTGAGTGAGAAAGAAAGAGAAGCTGTGAGAGAGAGAGAAAGAGAAGCTGTGAGTGAGAGAGCAAAAGAGAAGCGGTGAGTGAGTGAGAGAGAGAGAGAGAAAGAGAAGCTGTGAATGAGAGAGAAAGAGAAGCTGTGAGTGAGAGAGAGAGAGTGAAGCTGTGAGTGAGAGAGAGAGAGACCAATAGAAGCTGTTAGAGAGAGAGAGAGAAAGAGAAGCTGTGAGGGAGAGAGACAGAGAGAGAAAGAGAAGCTGTGAGTGAGTGAGTGAGAGAGAGAAGCTGTGAGTGAGAGAGAGAGAGAGAGAAAGAGAAGCTGTGAGTGAGAGAGAGAATGAGATGCTGTGAGTGAGAGAGATAGAGAAGCTGTGAGTGAGGGAGACAGAGAGTGAAATAGAACCTGTGAGTCAGAGAGATAGAGAGAAAGAGAAGCTGTGTGAGAGAGAGAGATATAGAAGATGTGAGTGAGTGTGAGAGAGAGATAAAGAGTAGCTGTGAGTGAGTGAGAGAGAGAAAGAGAGAAAAGCTGTGTGTGAGAGAGAGAAAGAGTAGCTGTGAGAGTGAGAGAGAGAGAAATAGAAGCCGTGAGTGAGAGAGACAGAGAGAGAAGCTGTGAGTGAGTGAGAGAGAGAAAGAGAAGCTGTGAGTTAGAGAGATAGAGAGAGAAAGAGAAGCTGTGAGTGAGTGAGAGAGAGAGAAAGAGAAGCTGTGAGTTAGTGAGAGAGAGAGAAAAAGAAGCTGTGTGAGAGATACAGAGAGAGAAAGAGAAGTGTGAGTGAGTGAGAGAGAGAGAAAGAAAAGCTGTGAGTGATAGAGAAAGAGAAGCTGTGAGTGAGAGAGTTAGAGAGAGAGAGAAAGAGAAGCTGTGTGTGAGTGAGAGAGAGAGAGAATGAGAAGCTGTGTGAGAGAGAGAGAAAGACAAGCTGTGAGTGTGTGAGAGAGAGAGAAGGAGAAGCTGTGAATTAGTGAGAGAGAGAGAAATTGAAGCTGTGAGTGAGAGACAGAGAGAAACAGAAGTTGTGAGTGAGTGACAGAAAGAGAGAAAGAGAAGCTGTAAGTGAGGGAGAGAGAGAGAAAGAGAAGCTGTGAGTGAGAGAGAGAGAGAAAGAGAAGCTGTGAGAGAGAGAGAAAGCGAAAGAAAAGATGTGAGTGAGAGAGAGAGAGAGAGAAAGAGAAGCTGTGAGTGAGTGAGTGAGGGTGAGAAAGAAAGAGGTGCTGTGAGTGAGAGAGAGAGAGAAAGAGTAGCTGTGAATGAGAGAGAGAGAGAGAAAGAGAAGCTGTGAGTGAGAGCTAGAGAGAGAAATAGAACCTGTGAGTGAGTGAGAGAGAGAGAAGCTGTGAGTGAGAGAGAGAGAAAGAAGCTGTGAGAGAGAAAGAGAAGCTGTGAGTGAGAGAGTGAAAGAGAAGCGGTGAATGAGTGAGAGAGAGGGAAAGCGAAGCTGTGAGTGAGAGAGAGAGAAAAAGAAACTGTTAGAGAGAGAGAGAGAGAAAGAGAAGCTGTGTGGAGAGAGAGAGAAAGAGATACTGTGAGAGAGAGAGAGAAAGAAGCTGTGAGAGAGAAAGAGAAGCTATGAGTGAGAGAGTGAAAGAGAAGTGGTGAATGAGTGAGAGAGAGGGAAAGCGAAGCTGTGAGTGAGAGAGAGAGAAAAAGAAACTGTTAGAGAGAGAGAGAGAGAAAGAGAAGCTGTGTGGAGAGAGAGAGAAAGAGAAGCTGTGAGTGAGTGAGTGAGTGAGAGAGAGAGAGAGAAGTTGTGAGTGAGAAAGAAAGAGAAGCTGTGAGAGAGAGAGAGAGAAAGAGAAGCTGTGAGTGAGAGAGCAAAAGAGAAGTGGTGAGTGAGTGAGAGAGAGAGAGAGAGAAGCTGTGAGTGAGAGAGAAAGAGAAGCTGTGAGTGAGAGAGAGAGAGAAGCTGTGTGTGAGAGAGAGACCAATAGAAGCTGTTAGAGAGAGAGAGAGAAAGAGAAGCTGTGAGGGAGAGAGACAGAGAGAGAAAGAGAAGCTGTGAGTGAGGGAGTGAGTGAGAGAGAGAGAGAAGCTGTGAGTGAGAGAGAGAGAGAGAGAAAGAGAAGCTGTGAGTGAGAGAGAGAATGAGAAAGAGAAGCTGTGAGTGAGAGAGATAGAGAGAGAAGCTGTGAGTGAGGGAGACAGAGAGTGAAATAGAACCTGTGAGTCAGAGAGATAGAGAGAAAGAAGCTGTGAGAGAGACAGAGAAATAGAAGATGTGAGTGAGTGAAAGAGAGAGATAAAGAGAAGCTGTGAGTGAGTGAGAGAAAGAGAGAAAAGCTGTGAGAGAGAGAGAAATAGTAGCTGTGAGAGTGAGAGAGAGAGAAAAATAGAAGCCGTGAGTGAGAGAGACAGAGAGAGAAGCTGTGAGTGAGTGAGAGAGAGAGAAAGAGAAGCTGTGAGTTAGAGAGATAGAGAGAGAAAGAGAAGCTGTGAGTGAGTGAGAGAGAGGGAAAGAGAAGCTGTGAGTTAGTGAGAGAGAGAGAAAAAGAAGCTGTGTGAGAGAGACAGAGAGAGAAAGAGAAGCGTGAGTGAGTGATAGAGAGAGAGAGAAAGAAAAGCTGTGAGTGAGAGAGAAAGAGAAGCTGTGAGTGAGAGAGTTAGAGAGAAAGAAAGAGAAGCTGTGTGTGAGTGAGAGAGAGAGAGAGAATGAGAAGCTGTGAGAGAGAGAGAGAAAGAGTAGCTGTGAGTGAGTGAGAGAGAGAGAAGGAGAAGCTGTGAGTTAGTGAGAGAGAGAGAAATTGAAGCTGTGAGTGAGAGACAGAAAGAAACAGAATTAGTGAGTGAGTTAGAGAGAGAGAGAAAGAAAGAGAAGCTGTGTGTGAGAGAGAGAGTGAAAGAGAAGCTGTGTGTGTGAGAGAGAAAGAGAAGCTGTGAGTGAGAGAGACAGATAGAGAAAAGCTGTGAGTGAGTGAGAGAGAGAGAGAGAGAAAGAGAAGCTGTGAGTGAGAGAGAGAGAAGCTGTGAGTGAGAGAGAGAGAAAGAGTAGCTGTGAATGAGAGAGAGAGAGAAAAGAGTAGCTCTGAGTGAGAGAGATAGAGAGAAAGAGAAGCTGTGTGTGTGAGAGAGAAATAGAACCTGTGAGTGAGTGAGTGAGTGAGAGAGAGAGAGAAGCTGTGAGTGAGTGAGAGAAAGAGAGAAAGAGAAGCTGTGAGTGAGTGAGAGAGAGAGAGAAGCTGTGAGTCAGTGAGACAGAGAGAAAGAGAAGCAGTGAGTGAGAGAGACAGAGAGAGAAAGAGAAGCTGTGAGTGAGTGAGGGAGGGAGAGAAAGAAAGAGAAGCTGTGAGTGAGAGAGAAAGAGAAAGAGAAGCTGTGAGTGAGAGAGAGAGAGAAAGAGAAGCTGTGAGGGAGAGAGAGAGAAAGAGAAGCTGTGAGTGAGTGAGAGAGAGAGAAAAGAGAAGCTGTGAGTGAGAGAGATAGAGAGAAAGAGAAGCTGTGTGTGTGTGTGAGAGAGAGAGAAGCTGTGAGTGAGAGAGAGAGAGAGAAAGAGAAGCTGTGAGTGAGAGAGAGAAAGAGAAGCTGTGAGTGAGAGAGAGAGAGAGAAGCTGTGAGTGAGAGAGAGAGAGAGAAAGAGAAGCTGTGAGTGAGAGAGAGAAAGCGAAAGAGAAGCTGTGAGTGAGAGAGAGAGAGAGAAAGAGAAGCTTGAGTGAGGGAGACAGAGAGAGAAATAGAACCTGTGAGTGAGCAAGAGAGAGAGAGAAAGAGAAGCTGTGTGTGTGTGTGAGAGAGAGAAGCTGTGTGAGAGAGAGAAAGAATAGCTGTGAATGAGAGAGAGAGACAGAAAGAGAAGCTGTGAGTGAGAGAGAGAGAGAGAGAAGCTGTGAGTGAGAGAGAGAGAAAGAGAAGCTGTGAGGGAGAGAGAGAGAGGAGCTGTGAGTGAGAGAGAGAAAGAGAAGCTGTGAGTGAGAGAGAGAAAGAGAAGCTGTGAGTGAGAGAGAGAGAGAGAAAGAGAAGCTGTGAGGGAGAGAGAGAGAAAGAGAAGCTGTGCGTGCGTGAGAGAGAAAAGAGAAGCTGTGAGTGAGAGAGATAGAGAGAAAGAGAAGCTGTGAGAAAGAGAGAGAAATAGAAGATGTGAGTGAGTGGGAGAGAGAGAGAAAGAGAAGCTGTGAGTGAGAGAGAGAGAGAGAAATAGAAGCCGTGAGTGAGAGAGACAGAGAGAGAGAGAAGCTGTGAGTGAGTGAGAGAGAGAGAGAAAGAGAAGCTGTGAGTGAGAGAGAGAGAGAAAGAGAAGCTGTGAGTGAGTGAGAGTTAGAGAAAGAGAAGCTGTGAGTTAGTGAGAGAGAGAGAAAGAGAAGCTGTGTGAGCGAGAGTGAGAAAGAGAAGCGTGAGTGAGTGAGAGAGAGAGAAAGAAAAGCTGTGTGGGAGAGAGAAAGAGAAGCTGTGAGTGAGAGAGTTAGAGAGAGAGAGAAAGAGAAGCTGTGTGTGAGTGAGAGAGAGAGAGAATGAGAAGCTGTGTGAGAGAGAGAAAGAGTAGCTGTGAGTGAGTGAGAGAGAGAGAAGGAGAAGCTGTGAGTTAGTGAGAGAGAGAAACAGAAGTTGTGAGTTAGTGACAGAAAGAGAGAAAGAGAAGATGTGAGTTAGTGAGAGAGAGAGAGAAAAGCTGTGAGTCAGTGAGACAGAGAGAAAGAGAAGCAGTGAGTGAGAGAGACAGAGAGAGAAAGAGTAGCTGTGAGTGAGTGAGTGAGGGAGAGAAAGAAAGAGAAGCTGTGAGAGAGACAGAGAAATAGAAGATGTGAGTGAGTGAAAGAGAGAGATAAAGAGAAGCTGTGAGTGAGTGAGAGAAAGAGAGAAAAGCTGTGAGAGAGAGAGAAATAGTAGCTGTGAGAGTGAGAGAGAGAGAAATAGAAGCCGTGAGTGAGAGAGACAGAGAGAGAAGCTGTGAATGAGTGAGAGAGAGAGAAAGAGAAGCTGTAAGTAAGAGAGAATGAGAGAGAAAGAGAAGCTGTGAGTGAGTGAGAGAGAGGGAAAGAGAAGCTGTGAGTTAGTGAGAGAGAGAGAAAAAGAAGCTGTGTGAGAGAGACAGAGAGAGAAAGAGAAGCGTGAGTGAGTGAGAGAGAGAGAGAGAAAGAAAAGCTGTGAGTGAGAGAGAAAGAGAAGCTGTGTGAGAGAGTTAGAGAGAGAGAGAAAGAGAGGCTGTGTGTGAGTGAGTGAGAGAGAATGAGAAGCTGTGAGAGAGAGAGAGAAAGAGAAGCTGTGAGTGAGTGAGAGAGAGAGAGAGAAGGAGAAGGTGTGAGTTAGTGAGAGAGAAATTGAAGCTGTGAGTGAGAGACAGAAAGAAACAGAATTTGTGAGTGAGTTAGAGAGAGAGAGAAAGAAAGAGAAGCTGTGTGTGAGAGAGAGAAAGAGAAGCTGTGAGTGAGAGAGACAGATAGAGAAAAGCTGTGAGTGAGTGAGAGAGAGAGAGAGAGAAAGAGAAGCTGTGAGTGAGAGAGAGAGAGAGAAGCTGTGAGTGAGAGAGAGAGAAAGAGTAGCTGTGAATGAGAGAGAGAGAGAGAAAAGTGTAGCTGTGAGTGAGAGAGATAGAGAGAAAGAGAAGCTGTGTGTGAGAGAGAGAAATAGAACCTGTGAGTGAGTGAGTGAGAGAGAGAGAGAGAGAAGCTGTGAGTGAGTGAGAGAAAGAGAGAAAGAGAAGCTGTGAGTGAGTGAGTGAGAGAGAGAGAGAAGCTGTGAGTCAGTGAGACAGAGAGAAAGAGAAGCAGTGAGTGAGAGAGACAGAGAGAGAAAGAGAAGCTGTGAGTGAGTGAGGGAGGGAGAGAAAGAAAGAGAAGCTGTGAGTGAGGGAGAAAGAGAAAGAGAAGCTGTGAGTGAGAGAGAGAGAGAAAGAGAAGCTGTGAGGGAGAGAGAGAGAAAGAGAAGCTGTGAGTGAGTGAGAGAGAGAGAAAAGAGAAGCTATGAGTGAGAGAGATAGAGAGAAAGAGAAGCTGTGTGTGAGAGAGAGAGAGAAGCTGTGAGTGAGTGAGAGAAAGAGAGAAAGAGAAGCTGTGAGTGAGTGAGAGAGAGAGAGAGAGAAGCTGTGAGTCAGTGAGAGAGAGAGAAAGAGAAGCAGTGAGTGAGAGTGACAGAGAGAGAAAGAGAAGCTGTGAGTGAGTGAGGGAGGGAGAGAAAGAGAAGCTGTGAGTGAGAGAGAGAGAGAAAGAGAAGCTGTGAGTGAGAGAGAGAAAGAGAAGCTGTGAGTGAGAGAGAGAGAGAAGCTGTGAGTGAGAGAGAGAGAGAAAGAGAAGCTGTGAGTGAGAGAGAGAAAGCGAAAGAGAAGCTGTGAGTGAGAGAGAGAGAGAGAAATAGAACCTGTGAGTGAGCAAGAGAGAGAGAGAAAGAGAAGCTGTGTGTGTGTGTGAGAGAGACAAGCTGTGTGAGAGAGAGAAAGAGTAGCTGTGAATGAGAGAGAGAGACAGAAAGAGAAGCTGTGAGTGAGAGAGAGAGAGAGAGAGAAGCTGTGAGTGAGAGAGAGAGAAAGAGAAGCTGTGAGGGAGAGAGAGAGAGAAGCTGTGAGTGAGAGAGAGAAAGAGAAGCTGTGAGTGAGAGAGAGAAAGAGAAGCTGTGAGTGAGAGAGAGAGAGAGAAAGAGAAGCTGTGAGGGAGAGAGAGAGAAAGAGAAGCTGTGAGTGCGTGAGAGAGAAAAGAGAAGCTGTGAGTGAGAGAGATAGAGAGAAAGAGAAGCTGTGAGAAAGAGAGAGAAATAGAAGATGTGAGTGAGTGGGAGAGAGAGAGAAAGAGAAGCTGTGAGTGAGAGAGAGAGAGAGAGAAATAGAAGCCGTGAGTGAGAGAGACAGAGAGAGAGAAGCTGTGAGTGAGTGAGAGAGAGAGAGAAAGAGAAGCTGTGAGTGAGAGAGAGAGAGAAAGAGAAGCTGTGAGTGAGTGAGAGTTAGAGAAAGAGAAGCTGTGAGTTAGTGAGAGAGAGAGAAAGAGAAGCTGTGTGGGAGAGAGAAAGAGAAGCTGTGAGTGACAGAGTTAGAGAGAGAGAGAAAGAGAAGCTGTGTGTGAGTGAGAGAGAGAGAGAGAGAATGAGAAGCTGTGTGTGAGAGAGAAAGAGTAGCTGTGAGTGAGTGAGAGAGAGAGAAGGAGAAGCTGTGAGTTAGTGAGAGAGAGAAACAGAAGTTGTGAGTTAGTGACAGAAAGAGAGAAAGAGAAGATGTGAGTGAGTGAGAGAGAGAGAGAGAAGCTGTGAGTCAGTGAGACAGAGAGAAAGAGAAGCAGTGAGTGAGAGAGACAGAGAGAGAAAGAGTAGCTGTGTGTGTGTGAGAGAGAGAGAAGCTGTGAGAGAGAGAGAAAGAGTAGCTGTGAATGAGAGAGAGAGACAGAAAGAGAAGCTGTGAGTGAGAGAGAGAGAGAGAGAAGCTGTGAGTGAGAGAGAGAGAAAGAGAAGCTGTGAGGGAGAGAGAGAGAAGCTGTGAGTGAGAGAGAGAAAGAGAAGCTGTGAGTGAGAGAGAGAAAGAGAAGCTGTGAGTGAGAGAGAGAGAGAGAAAGAGAAGCTGTGAGGGAGAGAGAGAGAAAGAGAAGCTGTGAGTGCGTGAGAGAGAAAAGAGAAGCTGTGAGTGAGAGAGATAGAGAGAAAGAGAAGCTGTGAGAAAGAGAGAGAAATAGAAGATGTGAGTGAGTGGGAGAGAGAGAGAAAGAGAAGCTGTGAGTGAGAGAGAGAGAGAGAAATAGAAGCCGTGAGTGAGAGAGACAGAGAGTGAGAAGCTGTGAGTGAGTGAGAGAGAGAGAGAAAGAGAAGCTGTGAGTAAGAGAGAGAGAGAAAGAGAAGCTGTGAGTGAGTGAGAGTTAGAGAAAGAGAAGCTGTGAGTTAGTGAGAGAGAGAGAAAGAGAAGCTGTGTGGGAGAGAGAAAGAGAAGCTGTGAGTGAGAGAGTTAGAGAGAGAGAGAAAGAGAAGCTGTGTGTGAGTGAGAGAGAGAGAGAGAGAGAGAATGAGAAGCTGTGTGAGAGAGAGAAAGAGTAGCTGTGAGTGAGTGAGAGAGAGAGAAGGAGAAGCTGTGAGTTAGTGAGAGAGAGAAACAGAAGTTGTGAGTTAGTGACAGAAAGAGAGAAAGATAAGATGTGAGTGAGTGAGAGAGAGAGAGAGAAGCTGTGAGTCAGTGAGACAGAGAGAAAGAGAAGCAGTGAGTGAGAGAGACAGAGAGAGAAAGAGTAGCTATGAGTGAGTGAGTGAGGGAGGGAGAGAAAGAAAGAGAAGCTGTGAGTGAGAGAGAGAGAGAAAGAGAAGCTGTGAGTGAGAGAGAGAGAGAAAGAGAAGCTGTGAGGGAGAGAGAGAGAAAGAGAAGCTGTGAGTGAATGATAGAGAGAGAAAAGAGAAGCTGTGAGTGAGAGAGATAGAGAGAAAGAGAAGCTGTGAGAGAGAGAGAAATAGAAGATGTGAGTGAGAGAGAGAGAGAGAAAGAGAAGGTGTGAGTGAGAGAGAGAGAGAAAGAGAAGCTGTGAGTGAGAGAGAGAGAGAGAGAAAGAGAAGCTGTGAGTGAAAGAGAGAAAGCAAAAAAGCTGTGAGTGAGAGAGAGAGAGAAAGAAAGAGAAGCAGTGTGTGAGAGAGAGAAAGAGTAGCTGTGAATGAGAGAGAGAGAAAGAGAATCTGTGAGTGAGAGAGAGAGAGAGAAAGAGAAGCTGTGAGTGAGAGAGAGAGAAAGAGAAGCTGTGAGTGAAAGAGAGAAAGCAAAAAAGCTGTGAGTGAGAGAGAGAGAGAGAAAGAGAAGCTGTGAGTGAGGGAGATAGAGAGAGAAATAGAACCTGTGAGTGAGCAAGAGAGAGAGAGAAAGAGAAGCTGTGAGTGAGAAAGAGAGAGAGAGAGAGAAGCTGTGAGTGAGAGAGAGAAAGAGAAGCTATGAGTGAGAGAGATAGAGAAAGTGAAGGTTTGAGTGAGTGAGAGAGTGAGATAAAGAGATACTGTGAGTGAGAGAGAGAGAAAGAAGCTGTGAGAGAGAAAGAGAAACTATGAGTGAGAGAGTGAAAGAGAAGCGGTGAATGAGTGAGAGAGAGGGAAAGTGAAGCTGTGAGTGAGAGAGAGAGAGAAAGAGAAACTGTTAGATAGAGAGATAGAGAGAGAAGCTGTGCGGAGAGAGATAGAAAGAGAAGCTGTGAGGGAGAGAGAGAAATAGAAGCTGTGAGTGAGTGATAGAGAGAGAAAAGAGAAGCTGTGAGTGAGAGAGATAGAGAGAAAGAGAAGCTGTGAGAGAGAGAAATAGAAGATGTGAGTGAGAGAGAGAGAGAAAGAGAAGCTGTGAGTGAGAGAGAGAGAGAAAGAGAAGCTGTGAGTGATAGAGAGAAAGAGAAGCTGTGAGTGAGAGAGAGAGAGAGAAAAAGAGATGCTGTGAGTGAGAGAGAGAGAGAGAAAGAGAAGCTGTGAGTGAGAGAGAGAAAGCGAAAGAGAAGCTGTGAGTAAGAGAGAGATAGAAAGAGAAGCTTTGAGTGAGGGAGACAGAGGGAGAAATAGTACCTGTGAGTGAGCAAGAGAGAGAGAGAAAGAGAAGCTGTGAGTGAGAGAGAGAGAAGCTGTGAGAGAGAGAGAGAAAGAGTAGCTGTGAATGAGAGAGAGAGAAAGAGAATCTGTGAGTGAGAGAGAGAGAGAAAGAGAAGCTGTGAGTGAGAGAGAGAGAGAGAAGCTGTGAGGGAGAGAGAGAGAGACCAATAGAAGCTGTTAGAGAGAGAGAGAAAGAGAAGCTGTGAGGGAGAGAGAGAGAAAGAGAAGCTGTGAGTGAGAGAGAGAGAGAAGCTGTGAGTGAGAGAGAGAAAGAGAAGCTGTGAGTGAGAGAGAGAGAGAGAGAAAGAGAAGCTGTGAGGGAGAGAGAGAGAAAGAGAAGCTGTGAGTGAGTGAGAGAGAGAAAAGAGAAGCTGTGAGTGAGAGAGATAGAGAGAAAGAGAAGCTGTGAGAAAGAGAGAGAAATAGAAGATGTGAGTGAGTGAGAGAGAGAGAGAAAGAGAAGCTGTGAGTGAGTGAGAGAGAGAGAGAAAAGCTGTGTGTGAGAGAGGGAAAGAGAAGCTGTGAGTTAGTGAGAGAGAGAGAAATAGAAGCCGTGAGTGAGAGAGAGAGAGAGAAACAGAAGCTGTGAGTGAGTGAGAGTTAGAGAAAGAGAAGCTGTGAGTTAGTGAGAGAGAAAGAGAAGCTGTGTGAGAGAGACAGAGAGAGAAAGAGAAGCGTGAGTGAGTGAGAGAGAGAGAAAGAAAAGCTGTGAGGGAGAGAGAAAGAGAAGCTGTGAGTGAGAGAGTTTGAGAGAGCGAGAAAGAGAAGCTGTGTGTGAGTGAGAGAGAGAGAGAGAATGAGAAGCTGTGTGAGAGAGAAGGAGAAGCTGTGAGTGAGTGAGAGAGAGAAGGAGAAGCTGTGAGTTCGTGAGAGAGAGAGAAATTGAAGCTGTGAGTGAGACACAGAGAGAAACAGAAGCTGTGAGTGAGACACAGAGAGAAACAGAAGCTGTGAGTGAGACACAGAGAGAAACAGAAGTTGTGAGTGAGTGACAGAAAGAGAGAAAGAGAAGCTGTGAGTGAGTGAGGGAGAGAGAGAGAAGCTGTGAGTCAGTGAGACAGAGAGAAAGAGAACCAGTGAGTGAGAGAGACAGAGAGAGAAAGAGAAGCTGTGAGTGAGTGAGTGAGGGAGAGAAAGAAAGAAGCTGTGAGTGAGAGAGAGAAAGAGAAAAAGAAGCAGTGAGTGAGAGAGAGAGAGAAAGAGAAGCTGTGAGTTAGTGAGAGAGAGAGAAATTGAAGCTGTGAGTGAGACACAGAGAGAAACAGAAGCTGTGAGTGAGACACAGAGAGAAACAGAAGTTGTGAGTGAGTGACAGAAAGAGAGAAAGAGAAGCTGTGAGTGAGTGAGGGAGAGAGAGAGAAGCTGTGAGTCAGTGAGACAGAGAGAAAGAGAACCAGTGAGTGAGAGAGACAGAGAGAGAAAGAGAAGCTGTGAGTGAGTGAGTGAGGGAGAGAAAGAAAGAAGCTGTGAGTGAGAGAGAGAAAGAGAAAAAGAAGCAGTGAGTGAGAGAGAGAGAGAAAGAGAAGCTGTGAGGGAGAGAGAGAGAGAGAAGCTGTGAGTGAGTGAGAGAGAGAGAAAAGAGAAGCTGTGAGTGAGAGAGAGAGAGAGAAAGAGAAGCTGTGAGTGAGCGAGAGAGAAAGAGAAGCTGTGAGTGAGAGAGAGAGAGAAAGAGCTGTGAGTGAGAGAGAGAAAGCGAAGCTGTGAGTGAGAGAGAGAGAGAAAGAGAAGCTGTGAGTGAGAGAGAGAGAGAAAGAGAAGCTGTGAGTGAGAGAAAGAAAGTGAAAGAGAAGCTGTGAGTGAGAGAGAGAGAGAAGCTTTGAGTGAGGGAGACAGAGAGAGAAATAGAACCTGTGAGTGAGCAAGAGAGAGAGAGAAAGATAAGCTGTGAGTGAGAGAGAGAGAGAGAAGCTGTGTGTGAGAGAGAGAAAGTGTAGCTGTGAATGAGAGAGAGAGAAAGAGAAGCTGTGAGTGAGAAAGAGAGAGAAAGAGAAGCTGTGAGAGAGAGAGAAATAGAAGATGTGAGTGAGTGAGAGAGAGAGATAAAGAGAAGCTGTGAGTGAGTGAGAGAGAGAAAGAGAGAAAAGCTGTGTGTGAGAGAAAGAGTAGCTGTGAGAGTGAGAGAGAGAGAAATAGAAGCCGTGAGAGAGAGAGACAGAGAGAGAAGCTGTGAGTGAGTGAGAGAGAGAGAAAGAGAAGCTGTGAGTTAGAGAGATAGAGAGAGAAAGAGAAGCTGTGAGTGAGTGAGAGAGAGAGAAAGAGAAGCTGTGAGTTAGTGAGAGAGAGAAAAAGAAGCTGTGTGAGAGAGACAGAGAGAGAAAGAGAAGTGTGAGTGAGTGAGAGAGAGAGAGAAAGAAAAGCTGTGAGTGAGAGAGAAAGAGAAGCTGTGAGTGAGAGAGTTAGAGAGAGAGAGAAAGAGAAGCTGTGTGTGAGTGAGAGAGAGAATGAGAAGCTGTGAGAGAGAGAGAAAGAGAAGCTGTGAGTGAGTGAGAGAGAGAGAAGGAGAAGCTGTGAGTTAGTGAGAGAGATAGAAATTGAAGCTGTGAGTGAGAGGCAGAGAGAAACAGAAGTTGTGAGTGAGTTAGAGAGAGAGAGAGAAAGAGAAGCTGTGTGTGTGAGAGAGAGTGAAAGAGAAGCTGTGTGTGTGAGAGAGAACGAGAAGCTGTGTGTGAGAGAAACAGAGAGAGAGAATCTGTGAGTGAGTGAGAGAGAGAGAGAAAGAGAAGCTGTGAGAGAGAGAGAGAGAAGCTGTGTGAGAGAGAGAGAAAGAGTAGCTGTGAATGAGAGAGAGAGAAAGAGAAGCTGTGAGTGAGAGAGAGAGAGAGAGAAAGAGAAGCTGTGAGTGAGAGAGAGAACGCAAAAGAGAAGCTGTGAGTGAGAGAGAGAGAGAGAAAGAGAAGCTGTGAGTGAGGGAGACAGAGAGAGAAATAGAACCTGTGAGTGAGCAAGAGAGAGAGAAAGAGAAGCTGTGAGTGAGAGAGCGGGAGAGAGAAGCTGTGAGTGAGAGAGAGAAAGAGAAGCTATGAGTGAGAGAGATAGAGAAAGTGAAGGTTTGAGTGAGTGAGAGAGCGAGAGAAAGAGATACTGTGAGTGAGAGAGAGAGAAAGAAGCTGTGAGAGAGAAAGAGAAGCTATGAATGAGAGAGTGAAAGAGAAGCGGTGAATGAGTGAGAGAGAGGGAAAGCGAAACTGTTAGAGAGAGAGAGAGAGAGAAAGAGAAGCTGTGTGGAGAGAGAGAGAAAGAGAAGCTGTGAGTGAGTGAGTGAGTGAGTGAGAGAGAGAAAGAGAAGTTGTGAGTGAGAAAGAAAGAGAAGCTGTGAGAGAGAGAGAGAAAGAGAAGCTGTGAGTGAGAGAGCAAAAGAGAAGCGGTGAGTGAGTGAGAGAGAGAGAAAGAGAAGCTGTGAATGAGAGAGAAAGAGACGCTGTGAGTGAGTGAGAGAGAGAAGCTGTGAGTGAGAGAGAGTGAGACCAATAGAAGCTGTTAGAGAGAGAGAGAGAAAGAGAAGCTGTGAGGGAGAGAGACAGAGAGAGAAAGAGAAGCTGTGAGTGAGTGAGTGAGTGAGAGAGAGAGAGAAGCTGTGAGTGAGAGAGAGAGAGAGAGAGAGAAAGAGAAGCTGTGAGTGAGAGAGAGAATGAGAAAGATAAGCTGTGAGTGAGAGAGATAGAGAGAGAAGCTGTGAGTGAGGGAGACAGAGAGTGAAATAGAACCTGTGAGTCAGAGAGAAAGAGAAGCTGTGTGTGAGAGAGAGAAATAGAAGATGTGAGTGAGTGAGAGAGAGAGATAAAGAGAAGCTGTGAGTGAGTGAGAGAGAGAAAGAGAGAAAAGCTGTGTGTGAGAGAGAGAAAGAGTAGCTGTGAGAGTGAGAGAGAGAGAAATAGAAGCCGTGAGTGAGAGAGACAGAGAGAGAGGCTGTGAGTGAGTGAGAGAGAGAAAGAGAAGCTGTGAGTTAAAGAGATAGAGAGAGAAAGAGAAGCTGTGTGTGAGTGAGAGAGAGAGAAAGAGAAGCTGTGAGTTAGTGAGAGAGAGAGAAAAAGAAGCTGTGTGAGAGAGACAGAGAGAGAAAGAGAAGCGTGAGTGAGTGAGAGAGAGAGAGAAAGAAAAGCTGTGAGTGAGAGAGAAAGAGAAGCTGTGAGTGAGAGAGTTAGAGAGAGAGAAAAAGAGAAGCTGTGTGTGAGTGAGAGAGAGAGAATGAGAAACTGTGAGAGAGAGAGAGAAAGAGAAGCTGTGAGTGAGTGAGAGAGAGAGAAGGAGAAGCTGTGAGTTAGTGAGAGAGAGAGAAATTGAAGCTGTGTGAGAGACAGAGAGAATCAGAAGTTCTGAGTAAGTTAGAGAGAGAGAGAGAAAGAGAAGCTGTGTGTGAGAGAGTGAGTGAAAGAGAAGCTGTGTGTGTGAGAGAGAAAGAGAAGCTGTGAGTGAGAGAGACAGAGAGAGAAGCTGTGAGTGAGTGAGAGAGAGAGAGAAAGAGTAGCTGTGAATGAGAGAGAGAGAGAGAGAAGCTGTGAGTGAGTGAGTGAGAGAGAGAAAGAGAAGCAGTGAGTGAGAGAGACAGAGAGAGAAAGTGTAGCTGTGAATGAGAGAGAGAGAGAGAAAAGAGAAGCTGTGAGTGAGAGAGATAGAGAGAAAGAGAAGCTGTGTGTGTGAGAGAGAAATAGAACCTGTGAGTGAGTGAGTGTGTGAGAGAGAGAAAGAGAAGCTGTGAGTGAGTGAGAGAAAGAGAGAAAGAGAAGCTGTGAGTGAGTGAGAGAGAGAGAAGCTGTGAGTCAATGAGACAGAGAGAAAGAGAAGCAGTGAGTGAGAGAGACAGAGAGAGAAAGAGAGGCTGTGAGTGAGTGAGTGAGTGAGGGAGAGAAAGAAAGAAAGAGAAGCTGTGAGTGAGAGAGAGAAAGAGAAAGAGAAGCTGTGAGTGAGAGAGAGAAAGAAAGAGAAGCTGTGAGTGAGTGAGTGAGAGAGAAAAGCGAAGCTGTGAGTGAGAGAGATAGAGTGAAAGAGAAGCTGTGTGTGTGAGAGAGAAAGAGTAGCTGTGAATGAGAGAGAGAAAGAGATGCTGTGAGTGAGAGAGAGAGAGAAAGAAAGAGAAGCTGTGAGTGAGAGAGAGAGAAAGAAAGAGAAGCTGTGAGTGAGAGAGAGAAAGAGAAAGAGAAGCTGTGAGTGAGAGAGACAGAGAGAGAAAGAGAGGCTGTGAGTGAGTGAGTGAGTGAGGGAGAGAAAGAAAGAAAGAGAAGCTGTGAATGAGAGAGAGAAAGAGAAAGAGAAGCTGTGAGTGAGAGAGAGAAAGAGAAGCTGTGAGTGAGTGAGTGAGAGAGAAAAGCGAAGCTGTGAGTGAGAGAGATAGAGTGAAAGAGAAGCTGTGTGTGTGAGAGAGAAAGAGTAGCTGTGAATGAGAGAGAGAAAGAGATGCTGTGAGTGAGAGAGAGAGAGAAAGAAAGAGAAGCTGTGAGTGAGAGAGAGAGAAAGAAAGAGAAGCTGTGAGTGAGAGAGAGAAAGAGAAAGAGAAGCTGTGAGTGAGAGAGAGAGAAAGAGAAGCTGTGAGGGAGAGAGAGAGAAAGAGAAGCTGTGAGTGAGTGAGAGAGAGAGAAAAGAGAAGCTGTGAGTGAGAGAGATAGAGAGAAAGAGAAGCTGTGAGAGAGAGAGAAATAGAAGATGTGAGTGAGAGAGAGAGAGAGAAAGAGAAGCTGTGAGTGAGAGAGAGAGAGAGAAAGAGAAGCTGTGAGTGAGTGAGAGAGAGAGAAAGAGCTGTGAGTGAGAGAGAGAAAGAGACGCTGTGACTGAGAGAGAGAGAGAGAAAGAGAAGCTATGAGTGAGAGAGAGGAGAGAAAGAGAAGCTGTGAGTGAGAGAGAAAGCGAAAGAGAAGCTGTGAGTGAGTTAGAGAGAGAAAGAGAAGCTTTGAGTGAGGGAGACAGAGAGAGAAATAGAAACTGTGAGTGAGCAAGAGAGAGTGAGAAAGAGAAGCTGTGAGTGAGAGAGAGAGAGAAGCTGTGAGAGAGAGAGAGAAAGAGTAGCTGTGAATGAGAGAGAGAGAAAGAGAAGCTGTGAGTGAGAGAGAGAGAGAAAGAGAAGCTGTGAGTGAGAGAGAGAGAGAAAGAGAAGCTGTGAGTGAGAGAGAGAAAGCAAAAGAGAAGCTGTGAGTGAGAGAGAGAGAGAGAAAGAGAAGCTGTGAGTGAGGGAGACAGAGAGAGAAATAGAACCTGTGAGTGAGCAAGAGAGAGAGAGAAAGAGAAGCTGTGTGTGAGAGAGCGAGAGAGAGAAGCTGTGAGTGAGAGAGAGAAAGAGAAGCTATGAGTGAGAGAGATAGAGAAAGTGAAGGTTTGAGTGAGTGAGAGAGCGAGAGAAAGAGATACTGTGAGTGAGTGAGAGAGAAAGAAGCTGTGAGAGAGAAAGAGAAGCTATGAGTGAAAGAGTGAAAGAGAAGCGGTGAATGAGTGAGAGAGAGGGAAAGCGAAGCTGTGAGTGAGAGAGAGAGAAAGAGAAACTGTTAGAGAGAGAGAGAGAGAACCTGTGTGGAGAGAGAGAGAAAGAGAAGCTGTGAGTGAGTGAGTGAGTGAGTGAGAGAGAGAAAGAGAAGTTGTGAGTGAGAAAGAAAGAGAAGCTGTGAGAGAGAGAGGGAAAGAGAAGCTGTGAGTGAGAGAGCAAAAGAGAAGCGGTGAGTGAGTGAGAGAGAGAGAGAGAAAGAGAAGCTGTGAATGAGAGAGAAAGAGAAGCTGTGAGTGAGAGAGAGAGAGTGAAGCTGTGAGTGAGAGAGAGAGAGACCAATAGAAGCTGTTAGAGAGAGAGAGAAAGAGAAGCTGTGAGGGAGAGAGACAGAGAGAGAAAGAGAAGCTGTGAGTGAGTGAGTGAGAGAGAGAAGCTGTGAGTGAGAGAGAGAGAGAGAAAGAGAAGCTGTGAGTGAGAAAGAGAATGAGATGCTGTGAGTGAGAGAGATAGAGAGAGAAGCTGTGAGTGAGGGAGACAGAGAGTGAAATAGAACCTGTGAGTCAGAGAGATAGAGAGAAAGAGAAGCTGTGTGTGAGAGAGAGAAATAGAAGATGTGAGTGAGTGTGAGAGAGAGATAAAGAGAAGCTGTGAGTGAGTGAGAGAGAGAAAGAGAGAAAAGCTGTGTGTGTGAGAGAGAAAGAGTAGCTGTGAGAGTGAGAGAGAGAGAAATAGAAGCCGTGAGTGAGAGAGACAGAGAGATGCTGTGAGTGAGTGAGAGAGAGAAAGAGAAGCTGTGAGTTAGAGAGATAGAGAGAGAAAGAGAAGCTGTGAGTGAGTGAGAGAGAGAGAAAGAGAAGCTGTGAGTTAGTGAGAGAGAGAGAAAAAGAAGCTGTGTGAGAGATACAGAGAGAGAAAGAGAAGTGTGAGTGAGTGAGAGAGAGAGAGAAAGAAAAGCTGTGAGTGATAGAGAAAGAGAAGCTGTGAGTGAGAGAGTTAGAGAGAGAGAGAAAGAGAAGCTGTGTGTGAGTGAGAGAGAGAGAGAATGAGAAGCTGTGCGTGAGAGAGAGAAAGACAAGCTGTGAGTGTGTGAGAGAGAGATGGAGAAGCTGTGAATTAGTGAGAGAGAGAGAAATTGAAGCTGTGAGTGAGAGACAGAGAGAAACAGAAGTTGTGAGTGAGTGACAGAAAGAGAGAAAGAGAAGCTGTAAGTGAGGGAGAGAGAGAGAAAGAGAAGCTGTGAGTGAGAGAGAGAGAGAAAGAGAAGCTGTGAGAGAGAGAGAAAGCGAAAGAAAAGATGTGAGTGAGAGAGAGAGAGAGAGAGAAAGAGAAGCTGTGAGTGAGTGAGTGAGGGAGAGAAAGAAAGAGGTGCTGTGAGTGAGAGAGAGAGAGAAAGAGTAGCTGTGAATGAGAGAGAGAGAGAAAGAGAAGCTGTGAGTGACAGCTAGAGAGAGAAAGAGAAGCTGTGAATGAGAGAGAAAGCAAAAGAGAAGCTGTGAGTGAGAGAGAGAGAGAGAGAGAAGCTGTGAGTGAGGGAGACAGAGAGAGAAATAGAACCTGTGAGTGAGTGAGAGAGAGAGAAGCTGTGAGTGAGAGAGAGAGAAAGAAGCTGTGAGAGAGAAAGAGAAGCTGTGAGTGAGAGAGTGAAAGAGAAGCGGTGAATGAGTGAGAGAGAGAGAAAGTGAAGCTGTGAGTGAGAGAGAGAAAGAGAAACTGTGAGTGAGAGAGAGAGAGAGAGAAGCTGTGAGTGAGAGAGAGAAAGAGAATCTGTGAGTGAGAGAGAGAGAGAGAAAGGGAAGCTGTGTGTGAGAGCGAGAGAAAGAGATACTGTGAGAGAGAGAGAGAGAGAAAGAAGCTGTGAGAGAGAAAGAGAAGCTATGAGTGAGAGAGTGAAAGAGAAGCGGTGAATGAGTGAGAGAGAGGGAAAGCGAAGCTGTGAGTGAGAGAGAGAGAAAGAGAAACTGTTAGAGAGAGAGAGAGAAAGAGAAGCTGTGTGGAGAGAGAGAGAAAGAGAAGCTGTGAGTGAGTGAGTGAGTGAGAGAGAGAGAGAGAAGTTGTGAGTGAGAAAGAAAGAGAAGCTGTGAGAGAGAGAGAGAAAGAGAAGCTGTGAGTGAGAGAGCAAAAGAGAAGTGGTGAGTGAGTGAGAGAGAGAGAGAGAAGCTGTGAGTGAGAGAGAAAGAGAAGCTGTGAGTGAGAGAGAGAGTGAAAGAGAAGCTGTGTGTGTGAGAGAGAACGAGAAGCTGTGAGTGAGAGAAACAGAGAGAGAGAATCTGTGAGTGAGTGAGAGAGAGAGAGAAAGAGAAGCTGTGAGAGTGAGAGAGAGAAGCTGTGTGTGAGAGAGAGAAAGAGTAGCTGTGAATGAGAGAGAGAGAAAGAGAAGCTGTGAGTGAGAGAGAGAGAGAGAGAAAGAGAAGCTGTGAGTGAGAGAGAGAACGCAAAAGAGAAGCTGTGAGTGAGAGAGAGAGAGAGAAAGAGAAGCTGTGAGTGAGGGAGACAGAGAGAGAAATAGAACCTGTGAGTGAGCAAGAGAGAGAGAAAGAGAAGCTGTGAGTGAGAGAGCGGGAGAGAGAAGCTGTGAGAGAGAGAAAGAGAAGCTATGAGTGAGAGAGATAGAGAAAGTGAAGGTTTGAGTGAGTGAGAGAGCGAGAGAAAGAGATAATGTGAGTGAGAGAGAGAGAAAGAAGCTGTGAGAGAGAAAGAGAAGCTATGAATGAGAGAGTGAAAGAGAAGAGGTGAATGAGTGAGAGAGAGGGAAAGCGAAACTGTTAGAGAGAGAGAGAGAGAGAGAAAGAGAAGCTGTGTGGAGAGAGAGAGAAAGAGAAGCTGTGAGTGAGTGAGTGAGTGAGTGAGAGAGAGAAAGAGAAGTTGTGAGTGAGAAAGAAAGAGAAGCTGTGAGAGAGAGAGAGAAAGAGAAGCTGTGAGTGAGAGAGCAAAAGAGAAGCGGTGAGTGAGTGAGAGAGAGAGAAAGAGAAGCTGTGAATGAGAGAGAAAGAGACGCTGTGAGTGAGTGAGAGAGAGAAGCTGTGAGTGAGAGAGAGTGAGACCAATAGAAGCTGTTAGAGAGAGAGAGAGAAAGAGAAGCTGTGAGGGAGAGAGACAGAGAGAGAAAGAGAAGCTGTGAGTGAGTGAGTGAGTGAGAGAGAGAGAGAAGCTGTGAGTGAGAGAGAGAGAGAGAGAGAGAAAGAGAAGCTGTGAGTGAGAGAGAGAATGAGAAAGATAAGCTGTGAGTGAGAGAGATAGAGAGAGAAGCTGTGAGTGAGGGAGACAGAGAGTGAAATAGAACCTGTGAGTCAGAGAGATAGAGAGAAAGAGAAGCTGTGTGTGAGAGAGAGAAATAGAAGATGTGAGTGAGTGAGAGAGAGAGATAAAGAGAAGCTGTGAGTGAGTGAGAGAGAGAAAGAGAGAAAAGCTGTGTGAGAGAGAGAGAAAGAGTAGCTGTGAGAGTGAGAGAGAGAGAAATAGAAGCCGTGAGTGAGAGAGACAGAGAGAGAGGCTGTGAGTGAGTGAGAGAGAGAAAGAGAAGCTGTGAGTTAAAGAGATAGAGAGAGAAAGAGAAGCTGTGTGTGAGTGAGAGAGAGAGAAAGAGAAGCTGTGAGTTAGTGAGAGAGAGAGAAAAAGAAGCTGTGTGAGAGAGACAGAGAGAGAAAGAGAAGCGTGAGTGAGTGAGAGAGAGAGAGAAAGAAAAGCTGTGAGTGAGAGAGAAAGAGAAGCTGTGAGTGAGAGAGTTAGAGAGAGAGAAAAAGAGAAGCTGTGTGTGAGTGAGAGAGAGAGAATGAGAAACTGTGAGAGAGAGAGAGAAAGAGAAGCTGTGAGTGAGTGAGAGAGAGAGAAGGAGAAGCTGTGAGTTAGTGAGAGAGAGAGAAATTGAAGCTGTGTGAGAGACAGAGAGAATCAGAAGTTCTGAGTAAGTTAGAGAGAGAGAGAGAAAGAGAAGCTGTGTGTGAGAGAGTGAGTGAAAGAGAAGCTGTGTGTGTGAGAGAGAAAGAGAAGCTGTGAGTGAGAGAGACAGAGAGAGAAGCTGTGAGTGAGTGAGAGAGAGAGAGAAAGAGTAGCTGTGAATGAGAGAGAGAGAGAGAAGCTGTGAGTGAGTGAGTGAGAGAGAGAAAGAGAAGCAGTGAGTGAGAGAGACAGAGAGAGAAAGTGTAGCTGTGAATGAGAGAGAGAGAGAGAAAAGAGAAGCTGTGAGTGAGAGAGATAGAAAGAAAGAGAAGCTGTGTGTGTGAGAGAGAAATAGAACCTGTGAGTGAGTGAGTGTGTGAGAGAGAGAAAGAGAAGCTGTGAGTGAGTGAGAGAAAGAGAGAAAGAGAAGCTGTGAGTGAGTGAGAGAGAGAGAGAAGCTGTGAGTCAATGAGACAGAGAGAAAGAGAAGCAGTGAGTGAGAGAGACAGAGAGAGAAAGAGAGGCTGTGAGTGAGTGAGTGAGTGAGGGAGAGAAAGAAAGAAAGAGAAGCTGTGAGTGAGAGAGAGAAAGAGAAAGAGAAGCTGTGAGTGAGAGAGAGAAAGAGAAGCTGTGAGTGAGTGAGTGAGAGAGAAAAGCGAAGCTGTGAGTGAGAGAGATAGAGTGAAAGAGAAGCTGTGTGTGTGAGAGAGAAAGAGTAGCTGTGAATGAGAGAGAGAAAGAGATGCTGTGAGTGAGAGAGAGAGAGAAAGAAAGAGAAGCTGTGAGTGAGAGAGAGAGAAAGAAAGAGAAGCTGTGAGTGAGAGAGAGAAAGAGAAAGAGAAGCTGTGAGTGAGAGAGACAGAGAGAGAAAGAGAGGCTGTGAGTGAGTGAGTGAGTGAGGGAGAGAAAGAAAGAAAGAGAAGCTGTGAGTGAGAGAGAGAAAGAGAAAGAGAAGCTGTGAGTGAGAGAGAGAAAGAGAAGCTGTGAGTGAGTGAGTGAGAGAGAAAAGCGAAGCTGTGAGTGAGAGAGATAGAGTGAAAGAGAAGCTGTGTGTGTGAGAGAGAAAGAGTAGCTGTGAATGAGAGAGAGAAAGAGATGCTGTGAGTGAGAGAGAGAGAGAAAGAAAGAGAAGCTGTGAGTGAGAGAGAGAGAAAGAAAGAGAATCTGTGAGTGAGAGAGAGAAAGAGAAAGAGAAGCTGTGAGTGAGAGAGAGAGAAAGAGAAGCTGTGAGGGAGAGAAAGAGAAGCTGTGAGTGAGTGAGAGAGAGAGAAAAGAGAAGCTGTGAGTGAGAGAGATAGAGAGAAAGAGAAGCTGTGAGAGAGAGAGAAATAGAAGATGTGAGTGAGAGAGAGAGAGAGAAAGAGAAGCTGTGAGTGAGAGAGAGAGAGAGAAAGAGAAGCTGTGAGTGAGTGAGAGAGAGAGAGAAAGAGCTGTGAGTGAGAGAGAGAAAGAGACGCTGTGACTGAGAGAGAGAGAGAGAAAGAGAAGCTATGAGTGAGAGAGAGGAGAGAAAGAGAAGCTGTGAGTGAGAGAGAAAGCGAAAGAGAAGCTGTGAGTGAGTTAGAGAGAGAAAGAGAAGCTTTGAGTGAGGGAGACAGAGAGAGAAATAGAAACTGTGAGTGAGCAAGAGAGAGTGAGAAAGAGAAGCTGTGAGTGAGAGAGAGAGAGAAGCTGTGAGAGAGAGAGAGAAAGAGTAGCTGTGAATGAGAGAGAGAGAAAGAGAAGCTGTGAGTGAGAGAGAGAGAGAAAGAGAAGCTGTGAGTGAGAGAGAGAGAGAAAGAGAAGCTGTGAGTGAGAGAGAGAAAGCAAAAGAGAAGCTGTGAGTGAGAGAGAGAGAGAGAAAGAGAAGCTGTGAGTGAGGGAGACAGAGAGAGAAATAGAACCTGTGAGTGAGCAAGAGAGAGAGAGAAAGAGAAGCTGTGTGTGAGAGAGCGAGAGAGAGAAGCTGTGAGTGAGAGAGAGAAAGAGAAGCTATGAGTGAGAGAGATAGAGAAAGTGAAGGTTTGAGTGAGTGAGAGAGCGAGAGAAAGAGATACTGTGAGTGAGTGAGAGAGAAAGAAGCTGTGAGAGAGAAAGAGAAGCTATGAGTGAAAGAGTGAAAGAGAAGCGGTGAATGAGTGAGAGAGAGGGAAAGCGAAGCTGTGAGTGAGAGAGAGAGAAAGAGAAACTGTTAGAGAGAGAGAGAGAGAACCTGTGTGGAGAGAGAGAGAAAGAGAAGCTGTGAGTGAGTGAGTGAGTGAGTGAGAGAGAGAAAGAGAAGTTGTGAGTGAGAAAGAAAGAGAAGCTGAGAGAGAGAGAGGGAAAGAGAAGCTGTGAGTGAGAGAGCAAAAGAGAAGCGGTGAGTGAGTGAGAGAGAGAGAGAGAAAGAGAAGCTGTGAATGAGAGAGAAAGAGAAGCTGTGAGTGAGAGAGAGAGAGTGAAGCTGTGAGTGAGAGAGAGAGAGACCAATAGAAGCTGTTAGAGAGAGAGAGAAAGAGAAGCTGTGAGGGAGAGAGACAGAGAGAGAAAGAGAAGCTGTGAGTGAGTGAGTGAGAGAGAGAAGCTGTGAGTGAGAGAGAGAGAGAGAGAGAGAGAAGCTGTGAGTGAGAGAGAGAATGAGATGCTGTGAGTGAGAGAGATAGAGAGAGAAGCTGTGAGTGAGGGAGACAGAGAGTGAAATAGAACCTGTGAGTCAGAGAGATAGAGAGAAAGAGAAGCTGTGTGTGTGAGAGAGAAATAGAAGATGTGAGTGAGTGTGAGAGAGAGATAAAGAGAAGCTGTGAGTGAGTGAGAGAGAGAGAGAAAGAAGCTGTGTGAGAGAGACAGAGAGAGAAAGAGAAGCATGAGTGAGTGAGAGAGAGAGAGAAAGAAAAGCTGTGAGTGAGAGAGAAAGAGAAGCTGTGAGTGAGAGAGTTAGAGAGAGAGAAAAAGAGAAGCTGTGTGTGAGTGAGAGAGAGAGAATGAGAAACTGTGAGAGAGAGAGAGAAAGAGAAGCTGTGAGTGAGTGAGAGAGAGAGAAGGAGAAGCTGTGAGTTAGTGAGAGAGAGAGAAATTGAAGCTGTGTGAGAGACAGAGAGAATCAGAAGTTCTGAGTAAGTTAGAGAGAGAGAGAGAGAGAGAAGCTGTGTGTGAGAGAGTGAGTGAAAGAGAAGCTGTGTGTGTGAGAGAGAAAGAGAAGCTGTGAGTGAGAGAGACAGAGAGAGAAGCTGTGAGTGAGTGAGAGAGAGAGAGAAAGAGTAGCTGTGAATGAGAGAGAGAGAGAGAAGCTGTGAGTGAGTGAGTGAGAGAGAGAAAGAGAAGCAGTGAGTGAGAGAGACAGAGAGAGAAAGTGTAGCTGTGAATGAGAGAGAGAGAGAGAAAAGAGAAGCTGTGAGTGAGAGAGATAGAAAGAAAGAGAAGCTGTGTGTGTGAGAGAGAAATAGAACCTGTGAGTGAGTGAGTGTGTGAGAGAGAGAAAGAGAAGCTGTGAGTGAGTAAGAGAAAGAGAGAAAGAGAAGCTGTGAGTGAGTAAGAGAGAGAGAGAAGCTGTGAGTCAATGAGACAGAGAGAAAGAGAAGCAGTGAGTGAGAGAGACAGAGAGAGAAAGAGAGGCTGTGAGTGAGTGAGTGAGTGAGGGAGAGAAAGAAAGAAAGAGAAGCTGTGAGTGAGAGAGAGAAAGAGAAAGAGAAGCTGTGAGTGAGAGAGAGAAAGAGAAGCTGTGAGTGAGTGAGTGAGAGAGAAAAGCGAAGCTGTGAGTGAGAGAGATAGAGTGAAAGAGAAGCTCTGTGTGTGAGAGAGAAAGAGTAGCTGTGAATGAGAGAGAGAAAGAGATGCTGTGAGTGAGAGAGAGAGAGAAAGAAAGAGAAGCTGTGAGTGAGAGAGAGAGAAAGAAAGAGAAGCTGTGAGTGAGAGAGAGAAAGAGAAAGAGAAGCTGTGAGTGAGAGAGACAGAGAGAGAAAGAGAGGCTGTGAGTGAGTGAGTGAGTGAGGGAGAGAAAGAAAGAAAGAGAAGCTGTGAGTGAGAGAGAGAAAGAGAAAGAGAAGCTGTGAGTGAGAGAGAGAAAGAGAAGCTGTGAGTGAGTGAGTGAGAGAGAAAAGCGAAGCTGTGAGTGAGAGAGATAGAGTGAAAGAGAAGCTGTGTGTGTGAGAGAGAAAGAGTAGCTGTGAATGAGAGAGAGAAAGAGATGCTGTGAGTGAGAGAGAGAGAGAAAGAAAGAGAAGCTGTGAGTGAGAGAGAGAGAAAGAAAGAGAATCTGTGAGTGAGAGAGAGAAAGAGAAAGAGAAGCTGTGAGTGAGAGAGAGAGAAAGAGAAGCTGTGAGGGAGAGAAAGAGAAGCTGTGAGTGAGTGAGAGAGAGAGAAAAGAGAAGCTGTGAGTGAGAGAGATAGAGAGAAAGAGAAGCTGTGAGAGAGAGAGAAATAGAAGATGTGAGTGAGAGAGAGAGAGAGAAAGAGAAGCTGTGAGTGAGAGAGAGAGAGAGAAAGAGAAGCTGTGAGTGAGTGAGAGAGAGAGAGAAAGAGCTGTGAGTGAGAGAGAGAAAGAGACGCTGTGACTGAGAGAGAGAGAGAGAAAGAGAAGCTATGAGTGAGAGAGAGGAGAGAAAGAGAAGCTGTGAGTGAGAGAGAAAGCGAAAGAGAAGCTGTGAGTGAGTTAGAGAGAGAAAGAGAAGCTTTGAGTGAGGGAGACAGAGAGAGAAATAGAAACTGTGAGTGAGCAAGAGAGAGTGAGAAAGAGAAGCTGTGAGTGAGAGAGAGAGAGAAGCTGTGAGAGAGAGAGAGAAAGAGTAGCTGTGAATGAGAGAGAGAGAAAGAGAAGCTGTGAGTGAGAGAGAGAGAGAAAGAGAAGCTGTGAGTGAGAGAGAGAGAGAAAGAGAAGCTGTGAGTGAGAGAGAGAAAGCAAAAGAGAAGCTGTGAGTGAGAGAGAGAGAGAGAAAGAGAAGCTGTGAGTGAGGGAGACAGAGAGAGAAATAGAACCTGTGAGTGAGCAAGAGAGAGAGAGAAAGAGAAGCTGTGTGTGAGAGAGTGAGAGAGAGAAGCTGTGAGTGAGAGAGAGAAAGAGAAGCTATGAGTGAGAGAGATAGAGAAAGTGAAGGTTTGAGTGAGTGAGAGAGCGAGAGAAAGAGATACTGTGAGTGAGTGAGAGAGAAAGAAGCTGTGAGAGAGAAAGAGAAGCTATGAGTGAAAGAGTGAAAGAGAAGCGGTGAATGAGTGAGAGAGAGGGAAAGCGAAGCTGTGAGTGAGAGAGAGAGAAAGAGAAACTGTTAGAGAGAGAGAGAACCTGTGTGGAGAGAGAGAGAAAGAGAAGCTGTGAGTGAGTGAGTGAGTGAGTGAGAGAGAGAAAGAGAAGTTGTGAGTGAGAAAGAAAGAGAAGCTGAGAGAGAGAGAGGGAAAGAGAAGCTGTGAGTGAGAGAGCAAAAGAGAAGCGGTGAGTGAGTGAGAGAGAGAGAGAGAAAGAGAAGCTGTGAATGAGAGAGAAAGAGAAGCTGTGAGTGAGAGAGAGAGAGTGAAGCTGTGAGTGAGAGAGAGAGAGACCAATAGAAGCTGTTAGAGAGAGAGAGAAAGAGAAGCTGTGAGGGAGAGAGACAGAGAGAGAAAGAGAAGCTGTGAGTGAGTGAGTGAGAGAGAGAAGCTGTGAGTGAGAGAGAGAGAGAGAAAGAGAAGCTGTGAGTGAGAGAGAGAATGAGATGCTGTGAGTGAGAGAGATAGAGAGAGAAGCTGTGAGTGAGGGAGACAGAGAGTGAAATAGAACCTGTGAGTCAGAGAGATAGAGAGAAAGAGAAGCTGTGTGTGAGAGAGAGAAATAGAAGATGTGAGTGAGTGTGAGAGAGAGATAAAGAGAAGCTGTGAGTGAGTGAGAGAGAGAAAGAGAGAAAAGCTGTGTGTGTGAGAGAGAAAGAGTAGCTGTGAGAGTGAGAGAGAGAGAAATAGAAGCCGTGAGTGAGAGAGACAGAGAGAAGCTGTGAGTGAGTGAGAGAGAGAAAGAGAAGCTGTGAGTTAGAGAGATAGAGAGAGAAAGAGAAGCTGTGAGTGAGTGAGAGAGAGAGAAAGAGAAGCTGTGAGTTAGTGAGAGAGAGAGAAAAAGAAGCTGTGTGAGAGATACAGAGAGAGAAAGAGAAGTGTGAGTGAGTGAGAGAGAGAGAGAAAGAAAAGCTGTGAGTGATAGAGAAAGAGAAGCTGTGAGTGAGAGAGTTAGAGAGAGAGAGAAAGAGAAGCTGTGTGTGAGTGAGAGAGAGAGAGAATGAGAAGCTGTGTGTGAGAGAGAGAAAGACAAGCTGTGAGTGTGTGAGAGAGAGATGGAGAAGCTGTGAATTAGTGAGAGAGAGAAATTGAAGCTGTGAGTGAGAGACAGAGAGAAACAGAAGTTGTGAGTGAGTGACAGAAAGAGAGAAAGAGAAGCTGTAAGTGAGGGAGAGAGAGAGAAAGAGAAGCTGTGAGTGAGAGAGAGAGAGAAAGAGAAGCTGTGAGAGAGAGAGAAAGCGAAAGAAAAGATGTGAGTGAGAGAGAGAGAGAGAGAAAGAGAAGCTGTGAGTGAGTGAGTGAGGGAGAGAAAGAAAGAGGTGCTGTGAGTGAGAGAGAGAGAGAAAGAGTAGCTGTGAATGAGAGAGAGAGAGAAAGAGAAGCTGTGAGTGAGAGCTAGAGAGAGAAAGAGAAGCTGTGAATGAGAGAGAAAGCAAAAGAGAAGCTGTGAGTGAGAGAGAGAGAGAGAGCGAAGCTGTGAGTGAGGGAGACAGAGAGAGAAATAGAACCTGTGAGTGAGAGAGAGAGAGAGAAGCTGTGAGTGAGAGAGAGAGAAAGAAGCTGTGAGAGAGAAAGAGAAGCTGTGAGTGAGAGAGTGAAAGAGAAGCGGTGAATGAGTGAGAGAGAGAAAGTGAAGCTGTGAGTGAGAGAGAGAAAGAGAAACTGTGAGTGAGAGAGAGAGAGAGAGAAGCTGTGAGTGAGAGAGAGAAAGAGAATCTGTGAGTGAGAGAGAGAGAGAAAGGGAAGCTGTGTGTGAGAGCGAGAGAAAGAGATACTGTGTGAGAGAGAGAGAGAAAGAAGCTGTGAGAGAGAAAGAGAAGCTATGAGTGAGAGAGTGAAAGAGAAGCGGTGAATGAGTGAGAGAGAGGGAAAGCGAAGCTGTGAGTGAGAGAGAGAGAAAGAGAAACTGTTAGAGAGAGAGAGAGAGAAAGAGAAGCTGTGTGGAGAGAGAGAGAAAGAGAAGCTGTGAGTGAGTGAGTGAGTGAGAGAGAGAGAGAGAAGTTGTGAGTGAGAAAGAAAGAGAAGCTGTGAGAGAGAGAGAGAAAGAGAAGCTGTGAGTGAGAGAGCAAAAGAGAAGTGGTGAGTGAGTGAGTGAGAGAGAGAGAAGCTGTGAGTGAGAGAGAAAGAGAAGCTGTGAGTGAGAGAGAGAGAGAAGCTGTGTGTGAGAGAGAGAGACCAATAGAAGCTGTTAGAGAGAGAGAGAGAAAGAGAAGCTGTGAGGGAGAGAGACAGAGAGAGAAAGAGAAGCTGTGAGTGAGGGAGTGAGTGAGAGAGAGAGAAGCTGTGAGTGAGAGAGAGAGAGAGAGAAAGAGAAGCTGTGAGTGAGAGAGAGAATGAGAAAGAGAAGCTGTGAGTGAGAGAGATAGAGAGAGAAGCTGTGAGTGAGGGAGACAGAGAGTGAAATAGAACCTGTGAGTCAGAGAGATAGAGAGAAAGAAGCTGTGAGAGAGACAGAGAAATAGAAGATGTGAGTGAGTGAAAGAGAGAGATAAAGAGAAGCTGTGAGTGAGTGAGAGAAAGAGAGAAAAGCTGTGAGAGAGAGAGAAATAGTAGCTGTGAGAGTGAGAGAGAGAGAAAAATAGAAGCCGTGAGTGAGAGAGACAGAGAGAGAAGCTGTGAGTGAGTGAGAGAGAGAGAAAGAGAAGCTGTGAGTTAGAGAGATAGAGAGAGAAAGAGAAGCTGTGAGTGAGTGAGAGAGAGGGAAAGAGAAGCTGTGAGTTAGTGAGAGAGAGAGAAAAAGAAGCTGTGTGAGAGAGACAGAGAGAAAGAGAAGCGTGAGTGAGTGATAGAGAGAGAGAGAAAGAAAAGCTGTGAGTGAGAGAGAAAGAGAAGCTGTGAGTGAGAGAGAGAGAGAGAGAAGCTGTGAGTGAGAGAGAGAGAAAGAGAAGCTGTGAGGGAGAGAGAGAGAGAAGCTGTGAGTGAGAGAGAGAAAGAGAAGCTGTGAGTGAGAGAGAGAAAGAGAAGCTGTGAGTGAGAGAGAGAGAGAGAAAGAGAAGCTGTGAGGGAGAGAGAGAGAAAGAGAAGCTGTGAGTGCGTGAGAGAGAAAAGAGAAGCTGTGAGTGAGAGAGATAGAGAGAAAGAGAAGCTGTGAGAAAGAGAGAGAAATAGAAGATGTGAGTGAGTGGGAGAGAGAGAGAAAGAGAAGCTGTGAGTGAGTGAGTGAGAGAGAAATAGAAGCCGTGAGTGAGAGAGACAGAGAGAGAGAGAGAAGCTGTGAGTGAGTGAGAGAGAGAGAGAAAGAGAAGCTGTGAGTGAGAGAGAGAAAGAAAGAGAAGCTGTGTGTGAGTGAGAGAGAGAGAGAATGAGAAGCTGTGAGAGAGAGAGAGAAAGAGAAGCTGTGAGTGAGTGAGAGAGAGAGAAGGAGAAGCTGTGAGTTAGTGAGAGAGAGAGAAATTGAAGCTGTGAGTGAGAGACAGAAAGAAACAGAATTAGTGAGTGAGTTAGAGAGAGAGAGAAAGAAAGAGAAGCTGTGTGTGAGAGAGAGAGTGAAAGAGAAGCTGTGTGTGTGAGAGAGAAAGAGAAGTTGTGAGTGAGAGAGACAGATAGAGAAAAGCTGTGAGTGAGTGAGAGAGAGAGAGAGAGAAAGAGAAGCTGTGAGTGAGAGAGAGAGAGAAGCTGTGAGTGAGAGAGAGAGAAAGAGTAGCTGTGAATGAGAGAGAGAGAGAGAAAAGAGTAGCTGTGAGTGAGAGAGATAGAGAGAAAGAGAAGCTGTGTGTGTGTGAGAGAAATAGAACCTGTGAGTGAGTGAGTGAGTGAGAGAGAGAGAGAGAAGCTGTGAGTGAGTGAGAGAAAGAGAGAAAGAGAAGCTGTGAGTGAGTGAGAGAGAGAGAAGCTGTGAGTCAGTGAGACAGAGAGAAAGAGAAGCAGTGAGTGAGAGAGACAGAGAGAGAAAGAGAAGCTGTGAGTGAGTGAGGGAGGGAGAGAAAGAAAGAGAAGCTGTGAGGGAGAGAGAAAGAGAAAGAGAAGCTGTGAGTGAGAGAGAGAGAGAAAGAGAAGCTGTGAGGGAGAGAGAGAGAAAGAGAAGCTGTGAGTGAGTGAGAGAGAGAGAAAAGAGAAGCTGTGAGTGAGAGAGATAGAGAGAAAGAGAAGCTGTGTGTGTGAGAGAGAGAGAGAAGCTGTGAGTGAGAGAGAGAGAGAGAAAGAGAAGCTGTGAGTGAGAGAGAGAAAGAGAAGCTGTGAGTGAGAGAGAGAGAGAAAGAGAAGCTGTGAGGGAGAGAGAGAGAAAGAGAAGCTGTGAGTGAGTGAGAGAGAGAGAAAAGAGAAGCTGTGAGTGAGAGAGATAGAGAGAAAGAGAAGCTGTGTGTGTGAGAGAGAGAGAGAAGCTGTGAGTGAGAGAGAGAGAGAGAAAGAGAAGCTGTGAGTGAGAGAGAGAAAGAGAAGCTGTGAGTGAGAGAGAGAGAGAAGCTGTGAGTGAGAGAGAGAGAGAGAAAGAGAAGCTGTGAGTGAGAGAGAGAAAGTGAAAGAGAAGCTGTGAGTGAGAGAGAGAGAGAAAGAGAAGCTGTGAGTGAGGGAGACAGAGAGAGAAATAGAACCTGTGAGTGAGCAAGAGGGAGAGAGAAAGAGAAGCTGTGTGTGTGTGAGAGAGAGAGAAGCTGTGTGAGAGAGAGAAAGAGTAGCTGTGAATGAGAGAGAGAGACAGAAAGAGAAGCTGTGAGTGAGAGAGAGAGAGAGAAGCTGTGAGTGAGAGAGAGAGAAAGAGAAGCTGTGAGGGAGAGAGAGAGAGAAGCTGTGAGTGAGAGAGAGAGAGAGAAGCTGTGAGTGAGAGAGAGAAAGAGAAGCTGTGAGTGAGAGAGAGAGAGAGAAAGAGAAGCTGTGAGGGAGAGAGAGAGAAAGAGAAGCTGTGAGTGCGTGAGAGAGAAAAGAGAAGCTGTGAGTGAGAGAGATAGAGAGAAAGAGAAGCTGTGAGAAAGAGAGAGAAATAGAAGATGTGAGTGAGTGGGAGAGAGAGAGAAAGAGAAGCTGTGAGTGAGAGAGAGAGAGAGAGAAATAGAAGCCGTGAGTGAGAGAGACAGAGAGAGAGAGAGAAGCTGTGAGTGAGTGAGAGAGAGAGAGAAAGAGAAGCTGTGAGTGAGAGAGAGAGAGAAAGAGAAGCTGTGAGTGAGTGAGAGTTAGAGAAAGAGAAGCTGTGAGTTAGTGAGAGAGAGAGAAAGAGAAGCTGTGTGAGCGAGAGTGAGAAAGAGAAGCATGAGTGAGTGAGAGAGAGAGAAAGAAAAGCTGTGTGGGAGAGAGAAAGAGAAGCTGTGAGTGAGAGAGTTAGAGAGAGAGAAAGAGAAGCTGTGTGTGAGTGAGAGAGAGAGAGAATGAGAAGCTGTGTGAGAGAGAGAAAGAGTAGCTGTGAGTGAGTGAGAGAGAGAGAAGGAGAAGCTGTGAGTTAGTGAGAGAGAGAAACAGAAGTTGTGAGTTAGTGACAGAAAGAGAGTAAGAGAAGATGTGAGTGAGTGAGAGAGAGAGAGAGAAGCTGTGAGTCAGTGAGACAGAGAGAAAGAGAAGCAGTGAGTGAGAGAGACAGAGAGAGAAAGAGTAGCTGTGAGTGAGTGAGTGAGGGAGAGAAAGAAAGAGAAGCTGTGTGAGAGACAGAGAAATAGAAGATGTGAGTGAGTGAAAGAGAGAGATAAAGAGAAGCTGTGAGTGAGTGAGAGAAAGAGAGAAAAGCTGTGAGAGAGAGAGAAATAGTAGCTGTGAGAGTGAGAGAGAGAGAAATAGAAGCCGTGAGTGAGAGAGACAGAGAGAGAAGCTGTGAATGAGTGAGAGAGAGAGAAAGAGAAGCTGTGAGTTAGAGAGATAGAGAGAGAAAGAGAAGCTGTGAGTGAGTGAGAGAGAGGGAAAGAGAAGCTGTGAGTTAGTGAGAGAGAGAGAAAAAGAAGCTGTGTGAGAGAGACAGAGAGAGAAAGAGAAGCGTGAGTGAGTGAGAGAGAGAGAGAGAAAGAAAAGCTGTGAGTGAGAGAGAAAGAGAAGCTGTGTGAGAGAGTTAGAGAGAGAGAGAAAGAGAAGCTGTGTGTGAGTAAGAGGGAGAGAATGAGAAGCTGTGAGAGAGAGAGAGAAAGAGAAGCTGTGAGTGAGTGAGAGAGAGAGAAGGAGAAGCTGTGAGTTAGTGAGAGAGAAATTGAAGCTGTGAGTGAGAGACAGAAAGAAACAGAATTTGTGAGTGAGTTAGAGAGAGAGAGAAAGAAAGAGAAGCTGTGTGTGTGAGAGAGAAAGAGAAGCTGTGAGTGAGAGAGACAGATAGAGAAAAGCTGTGAGTGAGTGAGAGAGAGAGAGACAGAAAGAGAAGCTGTGAGTGAGAGAGAGAGAGGAGCTGTGAGTGAGAGAGAGAGAAAGAGTAGCTGTGAATGAGAGAGAGAGAGAAAAGTGTAGCTGTGAGTGAGAGAGATAGAGAGAAAGAGAAGCTGTGTGTGTGTGAGAGAAATAGAACCTGTGAGTGAGTGAGTGAGAGAGAGAGAGAGAGAAGCTGTGAGTGAGTGAGAGAAAGAGAGAAAGAGAAGCTGTGAGTGAGTGAGAGAGAGAGAGAGAGAAGCTGTGAGTCAGTGAGACAGAGAGAAAGAGAAGCAGTGAGTGAGAGAGACAGAGAGAGAAAGAGAAGCTGTGAGTGAGTGAGGGAGGGAGAGAAAGAAAGAGAAGCTGTGAGTGAGAGAGAAAGAGAAAGAGAAGCTGTGAGTGAGAGAGAGAGAGAAAGAGAAGCTGTGAGGGAGAGAGAGAGAAAGAGAAGCTGTGAGTGAGTGAGAGAGAGAAAAGAGAAGCTGTGAGTGAGAGAGAGAGAGAGAAAGAGAAGCTGTGAGTGAGGGAGTCAGAGAGAGAAATAGAACCTGTGAGTAAGCAAGAGAGAGAGAGAAAGAGAAGCTGTGTGTGTGTGTGAGAGAGAGAAGCTGTGAGAGAGAGAGAAAGAGTAGCTGTGAATGAGAGAGAGAGACAGAAAGAGAAGCTGTGAGTGAGAGAGAGAGAGAGAGAGAAGCTGTGAGTGAGAGAGAGAAAGAGAAGCTGTGAGTGAGAGAGAGAGAGAGAAAGAGAAGCTGTGAGGGAGAGAGAGAGAAAGAGAAGCTGTGAGTGCGTGTGAGAGAAAAGAGAAGCTGTGAGTGAGAGAGATAGAGAGAAAGAGAAGCTGTGAGAAAGAGAGAGAAATAGAAGATGTGAGTGAGTGGGAGAGAGAGAGAAAGAGAAGCTGTGAGTGAGAGAGAGAGAGAGAAATAGAAGCCGTGAGTGAGAGAGACAGAGAGAGAGAAGCTGTGAGTGAGTGAGAGAGAGAGAGAAAGAGAAGCTGTGAGTGAGAGAGAGAGAGAAAGAGAAGCTGTGAGTGAGTGAGAGTTAGAGAAAGAGAAGCTGTGAGTTAGTGAGAGAGAGAGAAAGAGAAGCTGTGTGGGAGAGAGAAAGAGAAGCTGTGAGTGACAGAGTTAGAGAGAGAGAGAAAGAGAAGCTGTGTGTGTGAGAGAGAGACCAATAGAAGCTGTTAGAGAGAGAGAGAGAAAGAGAAGCTGTGAGGGAGAGAGACAGAGAGAGAAAGAGAAGCTGTGAGTGAGGGAGTGAGTGAGAGAGAGAGAAGCTGTGAGTGAGAGAGAGAGAGAGAGAAAGAGAAGCTGTGAGTGAGAGAGAGAATGAGAAAGAGAAGCTGTGAGTGAGAGAGATAGAGAGAGAAGCTGTGAGTGAGGGAGACAGAGAGTGAAATAGAACCTGTGAGTCAGAGAGATAGAGAGAAAGAAGCTGTGAGAGAGACAGAGAAATAGAAGATGTGAGTGAGTGAAAGAGAGAGATAAAGAGAAGCTGTGAGTGAGTGAGAGAAAGAGAGAAAAGCTGTGAGAGAGAGAGAAATAGTAGCTGTGAGAGTGAGAGAGAGAGAAAAATAGAAGCCGTGAGTGAGAGAGACAGAGAGAGAAGCTGTGAGTGAGTGAGAGAGAGAGAAAGAGAAGCTGTGAGTTAGAGAGATAGAGAGAGAAAGAGAAGCTGTGAGTGAGTGAGAGAGAGGGAAAGAGAAGCTGTGAGTTAGTGAGAGAGAGAGAAAAAGAAGCTGTGTGAGAGAGACAGAGAGAAAGAGAAGCGTGAGTGAGTGATAGAGAGAGAGAGAAAGAAAAGCTGTGAGTGAGAGAGAAAGAGAAGCTGTGAGTGAGAGAGAGAGAGAGAAGCTGTGAGTGAGAGAGAGAGAAAGAGAAGCTGTGAGGGAGAGAGAGAGAGAAGCTGTGAGTGAGAGAGAGAAAGAGAAGCTGTGAGTGAGAGAGAGAAAGAGAAGCTGTGAGAGAGAGAGAGAGAGAGAAAGAGAAGCTGTGAGGGAGAGAGAGAGAAAGAGAAGCTGTGAGTGCGTGAGAGAGAAAAGAGAAGCTGTGAGTGAGAGAGATAGAGAGAAAGAGAAGCTGTGAGAAAGAGAGAGAAATAGAAGATGTGAGTGAGTGGGAGAGAGAGAGAAAGAGAAGCTGTGAGTGAGAGAGAGAGAGAGAAATAGAAGCCGTGAGTGAGAGAGACAGAGAGAGAGAGAGAAGCTGTGAGTGAGTGAGAGAGAGAGAGAAAGAGAAGCTGTGAGTGAGAGAGAGAAAGAAAGAGAAGCTGTGTGTGAGTGAGAGAGAGAGAGAATGAGAAGCTGTGAGAGAGAGAGAGAAAGAGAAGCTGTGAGTGAGTGAGAGAGAGAGAAGGAGAAGCTGTGAGTTAGTGAGAGAGAGAGAAATTGAAGCTGTGAGTGAGAGACAGAAAGAAACAGAATTAGTGAGTGAGTTAGAGAGAGAGAGAAAGAAAGAGAAGCTGTGTGTGAGAGAGAGAGTGAAAGAGAAGCTGTGTGTGTGAGAGAGAAAGAGAAGTTGTGAGTGAGAGAGACAGATAGAGAAAAGCTGTGAGTGAGTGAGAGAGAGAGAGAAAGAGAAGCTGTGAGTGAGAGAGAGAGAGAAGCTGTGAGTGAGAGAGAGAGAAAGAGTAGCTGTGAATGAGAGAGAGAGAGAGAAAAGAGTAGCTGTGAGTGAGAGAGATAGAGAGAAAGAGAAGCTGTGTGTGTGTGAGAGAAATAGAACCTGTGAGTGAGTGAGTGAGTGAGAGAGAGAGAGAGAAGCTGTGAGTGAGTGAGAGAAAGAGAGAAAGAGAAGCTGTGAGTGAGTGAGAGAGAGAGAGAAGCTGTGAGTCAGTGAGACAGAGAGAAAGAGAAGCAGTGAGTGAGAGAGACAGAGAGAGAAAGAGAAGCTGTGAGTGAGTGAGGGAGGGAGAGAAAGAAAGAGAAGCTGTGAGGGAGAGAGAAAGAGAAAGAGAAGCTGTGAGTGAGAGAGAGAGAGAAAGAGAAGCTGTGAGGGAGAGAGAGAGAAAGAGAAGCTGTGAGTGAGTGAGAGAGAGAGAAAAGAGAAGCTGTGAGTGAGAGAGATAGAGAGAAAGAGAAGCTGTGTGTGTGAGAGAGAGAGAGAAGCTGTGAGTGAGAGAGAGAGAGAGAAAGAGAAGCTGTGAGTGAGAGAGAGAAAGAGAAGCTGTGAGTGAGAGAGAGAGAGAGAAAGAGAAGCTGTGAGTGAGAGAGAGAAAGTGAAAGAGAAGCTGTGAGTGAGAGAGAGAGAGAAAGAGAAGCTGTGAGTGAGGGAGACAGAGAGAGAAATAGAACCTGTGAGTGAGCAAGAGGGAGAGAGAAAGAGAAGCTGTGTGTGTGTGAGAGAGAGAGAAGCTGTGTGAGAGAGAGAAAGAGTAGCTGTGAATGAGAGAGAGAGACAGAAAGAGAAGCTGTGAGTGAGAGAGAGAGAGAGAGAAGCTGTGAGAGAGAGAGAAAGAGAAGCTGTGAGGGAGAGAGAGAGAGAAGCTGTGAGTGAGAGAGAGAAAGAGAAGCTGTGAGTGAGAGAGAGAAAGAGAAGCTGTGAGTGAGAGAGAGAGAGAGAAAGAGAAGCTGTGAGGGAGAGAGAGAGAAAGAGAAGCTGTGAGTGCGTGAGAGAGAAAAGAGAAGCTGTGAGTGAGAGAGATAGAGAGAAAGAGAAGCTGTGAGAAAGAGAGAGAAATAGAAGATGTGAGTGAGTGGGAGAGAGAGAGAAAGAGAAGCTGTGAGTGAGTGAGAGAGAGAGAAATAGAAGCCGTGAGTGAGAGAGACAGAGAGAGAGAGAGAAGCTGTGAGTGAGTGAGAGAGAGAGAGAAAGAGAAGCTGTGAGTGAGAGAGAGAGAGAAAGAGAAGCTGTGAGTGAGTGAGAGTTAGAGAAAGAGAAGCTGTGAGTTAGTGAGAGAGAGAGAAAGAGAAGCTGTGTGAGCGAGAGTGAGAAAGAGAAGCATGAGTGAGTGAGAGAGAAAGAAAAGCTGTGTGGGAGAGAGAAAGAGAAGCTGTGAGTGAGAGAGTTAGAGAGAGAGAAAGAGAAGCTGTGTGTGAGTGAGAGAGAGAGAGAATGAGAAGCTGTGTGAGAGAGAGAAAGAGTAGCTGTGAGTGAGTGAGAGAGAGAGAAGGAGAAGCTGTGAGTTAGTGAGAGAGAGAAACAGAAGTTGTGAGTTAGTGACAGAAAGAGAGAAAGAGAAGATGAGAGTGAGTGAGAGAGAGAGAGAGAAGCTGTGAGTCAGTGAGACAGAGAGAAAGAGAAGCAGTGAGTGAGAGAGACAGAGAGAGAAAGAGTAGCTGTGAGTGAGTGAGTGAGGGAGAGAAAGAAAGAGAAGCTGTGTGAGAGACAGAGAAATAGAAGATGTGAGTGAGTGAAAGAGAGAGATAAAGAGAAGCTGTGAGTGAGTGAGAGAAAGAGAGAAAAGCTGTGAGAGAGAGAGAAATAGTAGCTGTGAGAGTGAGAGAGAGAGAAATAGAAGCCGTGAGTGAGAGAGACAGAGAGAGAAGCTGTGAATGAGTGAGAGAGAGAGAAAGAGAAGCTGTGAGTTAGAGAGATAGAGAGAGAAAGAGAAGCTGTGAGTGAGTGAGAGAGAGGGAAAGAGAAGCTGTGAGTTAGTGAGAGAGAGAGAAAAAGAAGCTGTGTGAGAGAGACAGAGAGAGAAAGAGAAGCGTGAGTGAGTGAGAGAGAGAGAGAGAAAGAAAAGCTGTGAGTGAGAGAGAAAGAGAAGCTGTGTGAGAGAGTTAGAGAGAGAGAGAAAGAGAAGCTGTGTGTGAGTAAGAGGGAGAGAATGAGAAGCTGTGAGAGAGAGAGAGAAAGAGAAGCTGTGAGTGAGTGAGAGAGAGAGAAGGAGAAGCTGTGAGTTAGTGAGAGAGAAATTGAAGCTGTGAGTGAGAGACAGAAAGAAACAGAATTTGTGAGTGAGTTAGAGAGAGAGAGAAAGAAAGAGAAGCTGTGTGTGAGAGAGAGAAAGAGAAGCTGTGAGTGAGAGAGACAAATAGAGAAAAGCTGTGAGTGAGTGAGAGAGAGAGAGACAGAAAGAGAAGCTGTGAGTGAGAGAGAGAGAGAAGCTGTGAGTGAGAGAGAGAGAAAGAGTAGCTGTGAATGAGAGAGAGAGAGAAAAGTGTAGCTGTGAGTGAGAGAGATAGAGAGAAAGAGAAGCTGTGTGTGTGTGAGATAAATAGAACCTGTGAGTGAGTGAGTGAGAGAGAGAGAGAGAAGCTGTGAGTGAGTGAGAGAAAGAGAGAAAGAGAAGCTGTGAGTGAGTGAGAGAGAGAGAGAGAGAAGCTGTGAGTCAGTGAGACAGAGAGAAAGAGAAGCAGTGAGTGAGAGAGACAGAGAGAGAAAGAGAAGCTGTGAGTGAGTGAGGGAGGGAGAGAAAGAAAGAGAAGCTGTGAGTGAGAGAGAAAGAGAAAGAGAAGCTGTGAGTGAGAGAGAGAGAGAAAGAGAAGCTGTGAGGGAGAGAGAGAGAAAGAGAAGCTGTGAGTGAGTGAGAGAGAGAAAAGAGAAGCTGTGAGTGAGAGAGAGAGAGAGAAAGAGAAGCTGTGAGTGAGGGAGTCAGAGAGAGAAATAGAACCTGTGAGTGAGCAAGAGAGAGAGAGAAAGAGAAGCTGTGTGTGTGTGAGAGAGAGAGAAGCTGTGAGAGAGAGAGAAAGAGTAGCTGTGAATGAGAGAGAGAGACAGAAAGAGAAGCTGTGAGTGAGAGAGAGAGAGAGAGAGAAGCTGTGAGTGAGAGAGAGAAAGAGAAGCTGTGAGTGAGAGAGAGAGAGAGAAAGAGAAGCTGTGAGGGAGAGAGAGAGAAAGAGAAGCTGTGAGTGCGTGTGAGAGAAAAGAGAAGCTGTGAGTGAGAGAGATAGAGAGAAAGAGAAGCTGTGAGAAAGAGAGAGAAATAGAAGATGTGAGTGAGTGGGAGAGAGAGAGAAAGAGAAGCTGTGAGTGAGAGAGAGAGAGAGAAATAGAAGCCGTGAGTGAGAGAGACAGAGAGAGAGAAGCTGTGAGTGAGTGAGAGAGAGAGAGAAAGAGAAGCTGTGAGTGAGAGAGAGAGAGAAAGAGAAGCTGTGAGTGAGTGAGAGTTAGAGAAAGAGAAGCTGTGAGTTAGTGAGAGAGAGAGAAAGAGAAGCTGTGTGGGAGAGAGAAAGAGAAGCTGTGAGTGACAGAGTTAGAGAGAGAGAGAAAGAGAAGCTGTGTGTGAGTGAGAGAGAGAGAGAGAGAGAATGAGAAGCTGTGTGTGAGAGAGAAAGTGTAGCTGTGAGTGAGTGAGAGAGAGAGAAGGAGAAGCTGTGAGTTAGTGAGAGAGAGAAACAGAAGTTGTGAGTTAGTGACAGAAAGAGAGAAAGAGAAGATGTGAGTGAGTGAGAGAGAGAGAGAAGCTGTGAGTCAGTGAGACAGAGAGAAAGAGAAGCAGTGAGTGAGAGAGACAGAGAGAGAAAGAGTAGCTGTGTGTGTGTGAGAGAGAGAAGCTGTGAGAGAGAGAGAGAGTAGCTGTGAATGAGAGAGAGAGAGACAGAAAGAGAAGCTGTGAGTGAGAGAGAGAGAGAGAGAAGCTGTGAGTGAGAGAGAGAGAAAGAGAAGCTGTGAGGGAGAGAGAGAGAGAAGCTGTGAGTGAGAGAGAGAAAGAGAAGCTGTGAGTGAGAGAGAGAAAGAGAAGCTGTGAGTGAGAGAGAGAGAGAGAAAGAGAAGCTGTGAGGGAGAGAGAGAGAAAGAGAAGCTGTGAGTGCGTGAGAGAGAAAAGAGAAGCTGTGAGTGAGAGAGATAGAGAGAAAGAGAAGCTGTGAGAAAGAGAGAGAAATAGAAGATGTGAGTGAGTGGGAGAGAGAGAGAAAGAGAAGCTGTGAGTGAGAGAGAGAGAGAGAAATAGAAGCCGTGAGTGAGAGAGAGAGAGAGAGAGAAGCTGTGAGTGAGTGAGAGAGAGAGAGAAAGAGAAGCTGTGAGTGAGAGAGAGAGAGAAAGAGAAGCTGTGAGTGAGTGAGAGTTAGAGAAAGAGAAGCTGTGAGTTAGTGAGAGAGAGAGAAAGAGAAGCTGTGTGGGAGAGAGAAAGAGAAGCTGTGAGTGAGAGAGTTAGAGAGACAGAGAAAGAGAAGCTGTGTGTGAGTGAGAGAGAGAGAGAGAATGAGAAGCTGTGTGTGAGAGAGAAAGAGTAGCTGTGAGTGAGTGAGAGAGAGAGAAGGAGAAGCTGTGAGTTAGTGAGAGAGAGAAACAGAAGTTGTGAGTTAGTGACAGAAAGAGAGAAAGATAAGATGTGAGTGAGTGAGAGAGAGAGAGAGAGAGAAGCTGTGAGTCAGTGAGACAGAGAGAAAGAGAAGCAGTGAGTGAGAGAGACAGAGAGAGAAAGAGTAGCTGTGAGTGAGTGAGTGAGTGAGGGAGAGAAAGAAAGAGAAGCTGTGAGTGAGAGAGAGAGAGAGAAAGAGAAGCTGTGAGGGAGAGAGAGAAAGAGAAGCTGTGAGTGAATGATAGAGAGAGAAAAGAGAAGCTGTGAGTGAGAGAGATAGAGAGAAAGAGAAGCTGTGAGAGAGAGAGAAATAGAAGCTGTGAGTGAGAGAGAGAGAGAGAAAGAGAAGCTGTGAGTGAGAGAGAGAGAGAGAAAGAGAAGCTGTGAGTGAGAGAGAGAGAGAGAAAGAGAAGCTGTGAGTGAAAGAGAGAAAGCAAAAAAGCTGTGAGTGAGAGAGAGAGAGAGAAAGAAACAGAAGCTGTGTGTGAGAGAGAGAAAGAGTAGCTGTGAATGAGAGAGAGAGAAAGAGAATCTGTGAGTGAGAGAGAGAGAGAGAAAGAGAAGCTGTGAGTGAGAGAGAGAGAGAAAGAGAAGCTGTGAGTGAAAGAGAGAAAGCAAAAAAGCTGTGAGTGAGAGAGAGAGAGAGAAAGAGAAGCTGTGAGTGAGGGAGATAGAGAGAGAAATAGAACCTGTGAGTGAGCAAGAGAGAGAGAGAAAGAGAAGCTGTGAGTGAGTGAGAGAGAGAGAGAGAGAGAAGCTGTGAGTGAGAGAGAGAAAGAGAAGCTATGAGTGAGAGAGATAGAGAAAGTGAAGGTTTGAGTGAGTGAGAGAGTGAGAGAAAGAGATACTGTGAGTGTGAGAGAGAGAAAGAAGCTGTGAGAGAGAAAGAGAAGCTATGAGTGAGAGAGTGAAAGAGAAGCGGTGAATGAGTGAGAGAGAGGGAAAGCGAAGCTGTGAGTGAGAGAGAGAGAGAAAGAGAAACTGTTAGATAGAGAGATAGAGAGAGAAGCTGTGCGGAGAGAGAGAGAAAGAGAAGCTGTGAGGGAGAGAGAGAAAGAGAAGCTGTGAGTGAGTGATAGAGAGAGAAAAGAGAAGCTGTGAGTGAGAGAGATAGAGAGAAAGAGAAGCTGTGAGCGAGAGAAATAGAAGATGTGAGTGAGAGAGAGAGAGAGAAAGAAAAGCTGTGAGTGAGAGAGAGAGAGAGAAAGAGAAGCTGTGAGTGAGAGAGAGAGAGAAAGAGAAGCTGTGAGTGATAGAGAGAAAGAGAAGCTGTGAGTGAGAGAGAGAGAGAGAGAAAGAAAGAGATGCTGTGAGTGAGAGAGAGAGAGAGAAAGAGAAGCTGTGAGTGAGAGAGAGAAAGCGAAAGAGAAGCTGTGAGTGAGAGAGAGAGAGAAAGAGAAGCTTTGAGTGAGGGAGACAGAGTGAGAAATAGTACCTGTGAGTGAGCAAGAGAGAGAGAGAAAGAGAAGCTGTGAGTGAGAGAGAGAGAGAAGCTGTGTGTGAGAGAGAGAAAGAGTAGCTGTGAATGAGAGAGAGAGAAAGAGAATCTGTGAGTGAGAGAGAGAGAGAAAGAGAAGCTGTGAGTGAGAGAGAGAGAAAGAGAAGCTGTGAGTGAAAGAGAGAAAGCAAAAAAGCTGTGAGTGAGAGAGAGAGAGAGAGAAAGAGAAGCTGTGAGTGAGGGAGATAGAGAGAGAAATAGAACCTGTGAGTGAGAGATAGAGAGAGAAAGAGAAGCTGTGAGTGAGTGAGAGAGAGGGAAAGAGAAGCTGTGAGTTAGTGAGAGAGAGAGAAAAAGAAGCTGTGTGAGAGAGACAGAGAGAGAAAGAGAAGCGTGAGTGAGTGAGAGAGAGAGAGAGAGAAAGAAAAGCTGTGAGTGAGAGAGAAAGAGAAGCTGTGTGAGAGAGTTAGAGAGAGAGAGAAAGAGAAGCTGTGTGTGAGTAAGAGAGAGAGAATGAGAAGCTGTGAGAGAGAGAGAAAGAGAAGCTGTGAGTGAGTGAGAGAGAGAGAAGGGGAAGCTGTGAATTAGTGAGAGAGAAATTGAAGCTGTGAGTGAGAGACAGAAAGAAACATTATTTGTGAGTGAGTTAGAGAGAGAGAAAGAAAGAGAAGCTGTGTGTGTGAGAGAGAAAGAGAAGCTGTGAGTGAGAGAGACAGATAGAGAAAAGCTGTGAGTGAGTGAGAGAGAGAGAGAGAGAAAGAGAAGCTGTGAGTGAGAGAGAGAGAGAGAAGCTGTGAGTGAGAGAGAGAGAAAGAGTAGCTGTGAATGAGAGAGAGAGAGAGAAAAGTGTAGCTGTGAGTGAGAGAGATAGAGAGAAAGAGAAGCTGTGTGTGTGAGAGAGAAATAGAACCTGTGAGTGAGTGAGTGAGAGAGAGAGAGAGAGAAGCTGTGAGTGAGTGAGAGAAAGAGAGAAAGAGAAGCTGTGAGTGAGAGAGAGAGAGAGAGAGAAGCTGTGAGTCAGTGAGACAGAGAGAAAGAGAAGCAGTGAGTGAGAGAGAAAGAGAGAGAAAGAGAAGCTGTGAGTGAGTGAGGGAGGGAGAGAAAGAAAGAGAAGCTGTGAGTGAGAGAGAAAGAGAAAGAGAAGCTGTGAGTGAGAGAGAGAGAGAAAGAGAAGCTGTGAGGGAGAGAGAGAGAAAGAGAAGCTGTGAGTGAGTGAGAGAGAGAAAAGAGAAGCTGTGAGTGAGAGAGAGAGAGAGAAAGAGAAGCTGTGAGTGAGGGAGTCAGAGAGAGAAATAGAACCTGTGAGTGAGCAAGAGAGAGAGAGAAAGAGAAGCTGTGTGTGTGTGAGAGAGAGAGAAGCTGAGAGAGAGAGAGAAAGAGTAGCTGTGAATGAGAGAGAGAGACAGAAAGAGAAGCTGTGAGTGAGAGAGAGAGAGAGAGAAGCTGTGAGTGAGAGAGAGAAAGAGAAGCTGTGAGTGAGAGAGAAAGAGAGAAAGAGAAGCTGTGAGAGAGAGAGAGAGAAAGAGAAGCTGTGAGTGCGTGTGAGAGAAAAGAGAAGCTGTGAGTGAGAGAGATAGAGAGAAAGAGAAGCTGTGAGAAAGAGAGAGAAATAGAAGATGTGAGTGAGTGGGAGAGAGAGAGAAAGAGAAGCTGTGAGTGAGAGAGAGAGAGAGAAATAGAAGCCGTGAGTGAGAGAGACAGAGAGAGAGAAGCTGTGAGTGAGTGAGAGAGAGAGAGAAAGAGAAGCTGTGAGTGAGAGAGAGAGAGAAAGAGAAGCTGTGAGTGAGTGAGAGTTAGAGAAAGAGAAGCTGTGAGTTAGTGAGAGAGAGAGAAAGAGAAGCTGTGTGGGAGAGAGAAAGAGAAGCTGTGAGTGACAGAGTTAGAGAGAGAGAGAAAGAGAAGCTGTGTGTGAGTGAGAGAGAGAGAGAGAATGAGAAGCTGTGTGAGAGAGAGAAAGTGTAGCTGTGAGTGAGTGAGAGAGAGAGAAGGAGAAGCTGTGAGTTAGTGAGAGAGAGAAACAGAAGTTGTGAGTTAGTGACAGAAAGAGAGAAAGAGAAGATGTGAGTGAGTGAGAGAGAGAGAGAGAGAGAGAGAAGCTGTGAGTCAGTGAGACAGAGAGAAAGAGAAGCAGTGTGTGAGAGAGACAGAGAGAGAAAGAGTAGCTGTGTGTGTGTGAGAGAGAGAGAAGCTGTGAGAGAGAGAGAGAGAGTAGCTGTGAATGAGAGAGAGAGAGAGAAAGAGAAGCTGTGAGTGAGAGAGAGAGAGAGAAGCTGTGAGTGAGAGAGAGAGAAAGAGAAGCTGTGAGGGAGAGAGAGAGAAGCTGTGAGTGAGAGAGAAAGAGAAGCTGTGAGTGAGAGAGAGAAAGAGAAGCTGTGAGTGAGAGAGAGAGAGAAAGAGAAGCTGTGAGGGAGAGAGAGAAAGAGAAGCTGTGAGTGCGTGAGAGAGAAAAGAGAAGCTGTGAGTGAGAGAGATAGAGAGAAAGAGAAGCTGTGAGAAAGAGAGAGAAATAGAAGATGTGAGTGAGTGGGAGAGAGAGAGAAAGAGAAGCTGTGAGTGAGAGAGAGAGAGAGAAATAGAAGCCGTGAGTGAGAGAGACAGAGAGAGAGAAGCTGTGAGTGAGTGAGAGAGAGAGAGAAAGAGAAGCTGTGAGTGAGAGAGAGAGAGAAAGAGAAGCTGTGAGTGAGTGAGAGTTAGAGAAAGAGAAGCTGTGAGTTAGTGAGAGAGAGAGAAAGAGAAGCTGTGTGGGAGAGAGAAAGAGAAGCTGTGAGTGAGAGAGTTAGAGAGACAGAGAAAGAGAAGCTGTGTGTGAGTGAGAGAGAGAGAGAGAATGAGAAGCTGTGTGAGAGAGAGAAAGAGTAGCTGTGAGTGAGTGAGAGAGAGAGAAGGAGAAGCTGTGAGTTAGTGAGAGAGAGAAACAGAAGTTGTGAGTTAGTGACAGAAAGAGAGAAAGATAAGATGTGAGTGAGTGAGAGAGAGAGAGAGAAGCTGTGAGTCAGTGAGACAGAGAGAAAGAGAAGCAGTGAGTGAGAGAGACAGAGAGAGAAAGAGTAGCTGTGAGTGAGTGAGTGAGTGAGGGAGAGAAAGAAAGAGAAGCTGTGAGTGAGAGAGAGAGAGAGAAAGAGAAGCTGTGAGTGAGAGAGAGAGAAAGAGAAGCTGTGAGGGAGAGAGAGAAAGAGAAGCTGTGAGTGAATGATAGAGAGAGAAAAGAGAAGCTGTGAGTGAGAGAGATAGAGAGAAAGAGAAGCTGTGAGAGAGAGAGAAATAGAAGATGTGAGTGAGAGAGAGAGAGAGAAAGAGAAGCTGTGAGTGAGAGAGAGAGAGAGAAAGAGAAGCTGTGAGTGAGAGAGAGAGAGAGAAAGAGAAGCTGTGAGTGAAAGAGAGAAAGCAAAAAAGCTGTGAGTGAGAGAGAGAGAGAGAAAGAAAGAGAAGCTGTGTGTGTGAGAGAGAAAGAGTAGCTGTGAATGAGAGAGAGAGAAAGAGAATCTGTGAGTGAGAGAGAGAGAGAGAAAGAGAAGGTGTGAGTGAGAGAGAGAGAGAAAGAGAAGCTGTGAGTGAAAGAGAGAAAGCAAAAAAGCTGTGAGTGAGAGAGAGAGAGAGAGAAAGAGAAGCTGTGAGTGAGGGAGATAGAGAGAGAAATAGAACCTGTGTGTGAGCAAGAGAGAGAGAGAAAGAGAAGCTGTGAGTGAGAGAGAGAGAGAGAGAGAGAAGCTGTGAGTGAGAGAGAGAAAGAGAAGCTATGAGTGAGAGAGATAGAGAAAGTGAAGGTTTGAGTGAGTGAGAGAGTGAGAGAAAGAGATACTGTGAGTGAGAGAGAGAGAAAGAAGCTGTGAGAGAGAAAGAGAAGCTATGAGTGAGAGAGTGAAAGAGAAGCGGTGAATGAGTGAGAGAGAGGGAAAGCGAAGCTGTGAGTGAGAGAGAGAGAGAAAGAGAAACTGTTAGATAGAGAGATAGAGAGAGAAGCTGTGCGGCGAGAGAGAGAAAGAGTAGCTGTGATTGAGAGAGAGAAAGAGAAGCTGTGAGTGAGTGTTAGAGAGAGAAAAGAGAAGCTGTGAGTGAGAGAGATAGAGAGAAAGAGAAGCTGTGAGAGAGAGAAATAGAAGATGTGAGTGAGAGAGAGAGAGAGAAAGAGAAGCAGTGAGTGAGAGAGACAGAGAGAGAAAGAGTAGCTGTGAGTGAGTGAGTGAGTGAGGGAGAGAAAGAAAGAGAAGCTGTGAGTGAGAGAGAGAGAGAGAAAGAGAAGCTGTGAGTGAGAGAGAGAGAAAGAGAAGCTGTGAGGGAGAGAGAGAAAGAGAAGCTGTGAGTGAATGATAGAGAGAGAAAAGAGAAGCTGTGAGTGAGAGAGATAGAGAGAAAGAGAAGCTGTGAGAGAGAGAGAAATAGAAGATGTGAGTGAGAGAGAGAGAGAGAAAGAGAAGCTGTGAGTGAGAGAGAGAGAGAGAAAGAGAAGCTGTGAGTGAGAGAGAGAGAGAGAAAGAGAAGCTGTGAGTGAAAGAGAGAAAGCAAAAAAGCTGTGAGTGAGAGAGAGAGAGAGAAAGAAAGAGAAGCTGTGTGTGTGAGAGAGAAAGAGTAGCTGTGAATGAGAGAGAGAGAAAGAGAATCTGTGAGTGAGAGAGAGAGAGAGAAAGAGAAGGTGTGAGTGAGAGAGAGAGAGAAAGAGAAGCTGTGAGTGAAAGAGAGAAAGCAAAAAAGCTGTGAGTGAGAGAGAGAGAGAGAGAAAGAGAAGCTGTGAGTGAGGGAGATAGAGAGAGAAATAGAACCTGTGTGTGAGCAAGAGAGAGAGAGAAAGAGAAGCTGTGAGTGAGAGAGAGAGAGAGAGAGAGAAGCTGTGAGTGAGAGAGAGAAAGAGAAGCTATGAGTGAGAGAGATAGAGAAAGTGAAGGTTTGAGTGAGTGAGAGAGTGAGAGAAAGAGATACTGTGAGTGAGAGAGAGAGAAAGAAGCTGTGAGAGAGAAAGAGAAGCTATGAGTGAGAGAGTGAAAGAGAAGCGGTGAATGAGTGAGAGAGAGGGAAAGCGAAGCTGTGAGTGAGAGAGAGAGAGAAAGAGAAACTGTTAGATAGAGAGATAGAGAGAGAAGCTGTGCGGCGAGAGAGAGAAAGAGTAGCTGTGATTGAGAGAGAGAAAGAGAAGCTGTGAGTGAGTGTTAGAGAGAGAAAAGAGAAGCTGTGAGTGAGAGAGATAGAGAGAAAGAGAAGCTGTGAGAGAGAGAAATAGAAGATGTGAGTGAGAGAGAGAGAGAGAAAGAGAAGCTGTGAGTGAGAGAGAGAGAGAGAAAGAGAAGCTGTGAGTGAGAGAGAGAGAAAGAGAAGCTGTGAGTGATAGAGAGAAAGAGAAGCTGTGAGTGAGAGAGAGAGAGAGAGAGAAAGAGATGCTGTGAGTGAGAGAGAGAGAGAGAAAGAGAAGCTGTGAGTGAGAGAGAGAAAGCGAAAGAGAAGCTGTGAGTGAGAGAGAGAGAGAAAGAGAAGCTTTGAGTGAGGGAGACAGAGGGAGAAATAGTACCTGTGAGTGAGCAAGAGAGAGAGAGAAAGAGAAGCTGTGAGTGAGAGAGAGAGAGAAGCTGTGTGTGAGAGAGAGAAAGAGTAGCTGTGAATGAGAGAGAGAGAAAGAGAATCTGTGAGTGAGAGAGAGAGAGAAAGAGAAGCTGTGAGTGAGAGAGAGAGAAAGAGAAGCTGTGAGTGAAAGAGAGAAAGCAAATAGCTGTGAGTGAGAGAGAGAGAGAGAGAAAGAGAAGCTGTGAGTGAGGGAGATAGAGAGAGAAATAGAACCTGTGAGTGAGAGAGAGAGAGAGAAAGAGAAGCTGTGAGTGAAAGAGAGAAAGCAAAAAAGCTGTGAGTGAGAGAGAGAGAGAGAAAGAAAGAGAAGCTGTGTGTGAGAGAGAGAAAGAGTAGCTGTGAATGAGAGAGAGAGAAAGAGAATCTGTGAGTGAGAGAGAGAGAGAGAAAGAGAAGCTGTGAGTGAGAGAGAGAGAGAAAGAGAAGCTGTGAGTGAAAGAGAGAAAGCAAAAAAGCTGTGAGTGAGAGAGAGAGAGAGAAAGAGAAGCTGTGAGTGAGGGAGATAGAGAGAGAAATAGAACCTGTGAGTGAGCAAGAGAGAGAGAGAAAGAGAAGCTGTGAGTGAGAGAGAGAGAGAGAGAAGCTGTGAGTGAGAGAGAGAAAGAGAAGCTATGAGTGAGAGAGATAGAGAAAGTGAAGGTTTGAGTGAGTGAGAGTGAGAGAAAGAGATACTGTGAGTGAGAGAGAGAGAAAGAAGCTGTGAGAGAGAAAGAGAAGCTATGAGTGAGAGAGTGAAAGAGAAGCGGTGAATGAGTGAGAGAGAGGGAAAGCGAAGCTGTGAGTGAGAGAGAGAGAGAAAGAGAAACTGTTAGATAGAGAGATAGAGAGAGAAGCTGTGCGGAGAGAGAGAGAAAGAGAAGCTGTGAGGGAGAGAGAGAAAGAGAAGCTGTGAGTGAGTGATAGAGAGAGAAAAGAGAAGCTGTGAGTGAGAGAGATAGAGAGAAAGAGAAGCTGTGAGAGAGAGAAATAGAAGATGTGAGTGAGAGAGAGAGAGAGAAAGAGAAGCTGTGAGTGAGAGTGAGAGAGAGAAAGAGAAGCTGTGAGTGAGAGAGAGAGAGAGAAAGAGATGCTGTGAGTGAGAGAGAGAGAGAAAGAGAATCTGTGAGTGAGAGAGAGAAAGCGAAAGAGAAGCTGTGAGTGAGAGAGAGAAAGAGAAGCTTTGAGTGAGGGAGACAGAGAGAGAAATAGTACCTGTGAGTGAGCAAGAGAGAGAGAGAAAGAGAAGCTGTGAGTGAGAGAGAGAGCGAAGCTGTGAGAGAGAGAGAGAAAGAGTAGCTGTGAATGAGAGAGAGAAAAAGAGAATCTGTGAGTGAGAGAGAGAGAAAGAGAAGCTGTGAGTGAGAGAGAGAGAGAAAGAGAAGCTGTGAGTGAAAGAGAGAAAGCAAAAAAGCTGTGAGTGAGAGAGAGAGAGAGAAAGAGAAGCTGTGAGTGAGGGAGATAGAGAGAGAAATAGAACCTGTGAGTGAGCAAGAGAGAGAGAGAAAGAGAAGCTGTGAGTGAGAGAGATAGAGAGAGAGAAGCTGTGAGTGAGAGAGAGAAAGAGAAGCTATGAGTGAGAGAGATAGAGAAAGTGAAGGTTTGAGTGAGTGAGAGAGTGAGAGAAAGAGATACTGTGAGTGAGAGAGAGAGAAAGAAGCTGTGAGAGAGAAAGAGAAGCTATGAGTGAGAGAGTGAAAGAGAAGCGGTGAATGAGTGAGAGAGAGGGAAAGCGAAGCTGTGAGTGAGAGAGAGAGAGAAAGAGAAACTGTTAGATAGAGAGATAGAGAGAGAAGCTGTGTGGAGAGAGAGAGAAAGAGAAGCTGTGAGTGAGAGAGCAAAAGAGAAGCGGTGAGTGATTGAGAGAGAGAGAAAGAGAAGCTGTGAGTGAGAGAGAAAGAGAAGCTGTGAGTGAGAGAGAGAGACCAATAGAAGCTGTTAGAGAGAGAGAGAAAGAGAAGCTGTGAGGGAGAGAGACAGAGAGAGAAAGAGAAGCTGTGAGTGAGTGAGTGAGAGAGAGAGAGAGAGGGGGAAGTGAGGAGAGAGAGAGAGAAGCTGTGAGTGAGAGAGAGAATGAGAAAGAGAAGCTGTGAGTGAGAGAGATAGAGAGAGAAGCTGTGAGTGAGGGAGACAGAGAGTGAAATAGAACCTGTGAGTCAGAGAGATAGAGAGAAAGAGAAGCTGTGTGAGAGAGAGAGAAATAGAAGATGTGAGTGAGTGAGAGAGAGAGATAAAGAGAAGCTGTGAGTGAGGGAGAGAGAGAAAGAGAGAAAAGCTGTGTGTGAGAGAGAGGAAGAGTAGCTGTGAGAGTGAGAGAGAGAGAAATAGAAGCCGTGAGTGAGAGAGACAGAGAGAGAAGCTGTGAGTGAGTGAGAGAGAGAGAAAGAGAAGCTGTGAGTTAGAGAGATAGAGAGAGAAAGAGAAGCTGTGAGTGAGAGAGAGAAAGAGAAGCTGTGAGTGAATGATAGAGAGAGAAAAGAGAAGCTGTGAGTGAGAGAGATAGAGAGAAAGAGAAGCTGTGAGAGAGAGAGAAATAGAAGATGTGAGTGAGAGAGAGAGAGAGAAAGAGAAGCTGTGAGTGAGAGAGAGAGAGAGAAAGAGAAGCTGTGAGTGAGAGAGAGAGAGAGAAAGAGAAGCTGTGAGTGAAAGAGAGAAAGCAAAAAAGCTGTGAGTGAGAGAGAGAGAGAGAAAGAAAGAGAAGCTGTGTGTGTGAGAGAGAAAGAGTAGCTGTGAATGAGAGAGAGAGAAAGAGAATCTGTGAGTGAGAGAGAGAGAGAGAAAGAGAAGGTGTGAGTGAGAGAGAGAGAGAAAGAGAAGCTGTGAGTGAAAGAGAGAAAGCAAAAAAGCTGTGAGTGAGAGAGAGAGAGAGAGAAAGAGAAGCTGTGAGTGAGGGAGATAGAGAGAGAAATAGAACCTGTGTGTGAGCAAGAGAGAGAGAGAAAGAGAAGCTGTGAGTGAGAGAGAGAGAGAGAGAGAGAAGCTGTGAGTGAGAAAGAGAAGCTATGAGTGAGAGAGATAGAGAAAGTGAAGGTTTGAGTGAGTGAGAGAGTGAGAGAAAGAGATACTGTGAGTGAGAGAGAGAGAAAGAAGCTGTGAGAGAGAAAGAGAAGCTATGAGTGAGAGAGTGAAAGAGAAGCGGTGAATGAGTGAGAGAGAGGGAAAGCGAAGCTGTGAGTGAGAGAGAGAGAGAAAGAGAAACTGTTAGATAGAGAGATAGAGAGAGAAGCTGTGCGGCGAGAGAGAGAAAGAGAAGCTGTGAGGGAGAGAGAGAGAAAGAGAAGCTGTGAGTGAGTGATAGAGAGAGAAAAGAGAAGCTGTGAGTGAGAGAGATAGAGAGAAAGAGAAGCTGTGAGAGAGAGAAATAGAAGATGTGAGTGAGAGAGAGAGAGAGAAAGAGAAGCTGTGAGTGAGAGAGAGAGAGAGAAAGAGAAGCTGTGAGTGAGAGAGAGAGAGAAAGAGAAGCTGTGAGTGATAGAGAGAAAGAAAAGCTGTGAGTGAGAGAGAGAGAGAGAGAGAAAGAGATGCTGTGAGTGAGAGAGAGAGAGAGAAAGAGAAGCTGTGAGTGAGAGAGAGAAAGCGAAAGAGAAGCTGTGAGAGAGAGAGAGAGAGAAAGAGAAGCTTTGAGTGAGGGAGACAGAGGGAGAAATAGTACCTGTGAGTGAGCAAGAGAGAGAGAGAAAGAGAAGCTGTGAGTGAGAGAGAGAGAGAAGCTGTGTGAGAGAGAGAGAAAGAGTAGCTGTGAATGAGAGAGAGAGAAAGAGAATCTGTGAGTGAGAGAGAGAGAGAAAGAGAAGCTGTGAGTGAGAGAGAGAGAGAAAGAGAAGCTGTGAGTGAAAGAGAGAAAGCAAATAGCTGTGAGTGAGAGAGAGAGAGAGAGAAAGAGAAGCTGTGAGTGAGGGAGATAGAGAGAGAAATAGAACCTGTGAGTGAGAGAGAGAGAGAGAAAGAGAAGCTGTGAGTGAAAGAGAGAAAGCAAAAAAGCTGTGAGTGAGAGAGAGAGAGAGAAAGAAAGAGAAGCTGTGTGTGAGAGAGAGAAAGAGTAGCTGTGAATGAGAGAGAGAGAAAGAGAATCTGTGAGTGAGAGAGAGAGAGAGAAAGAGAAGCTGTGAGTGAGAGAGAGAGAGAAAGAGAAGCTGTGAGTGAAAGAGAGAAAGCAAAAAAGCTGTGAGTGAGAGAGAGAGAGAGAAAGAGAAGCTGTGAGTGAGGGAGAGAGAGAGAGAAATAGAACCTGTGAGTGAGCAAGAGAGAGAGAGAAAGAGAAGCTGTGAGTGAGAGAGAGAGAGAGAGAAGCTGTGAGTGAGAGAGAGAAAGAGAAGCTATGAGTGAGAGAGATAGAGAAAGTGAAGGTTTGAGTGAGTGAGAGTGAGAGAAAGAGATACTGTGAGTGAGAGAGAGAGAAAGAAGCTGTGAGAGAGAAAGAGAAGCTATGAGTGAGAGAGTGAAAGAGAAGCGGTGAATGAGTGAGAGAGAGGGAAAGCGAAGCTGTGAGTGAGAGAGAGAGAGAAAGAGAAACTGTTAGATAGAGAGATAGAGAGAGAAGCTGTGCGGAGAGAGAGAGAAAGAGAAGCTGTGAGGGAGAGAGAGAAAGAGAAGCTGTGAGTGAGTGATAGAGAGAGAAAAGAGAAGCTGTGAGTGAGAGAGATAGAGAGAAAGAGAAGCTGTGAGAGAGAGAGAAATAGAAGATGTGAGTGAGAGAGAGAGAGAAAGAGAAGCTGTGAGTGAGAGTGAGAGAGAGAAAGAGAAGCTGTGAGTGAGAGAGAGAGAGAGAGAGAAAGAGATGCTGTGAGTGAGAGAGAGAGAGAAAGAGAATCTGTGAGTGAGAGAGAGAAAGCGAAAGAGAAGCTGTGAGTGAGAGAGAGAGAGAAAGAGAAGCTTTGAGTGAGGGAGACAGAGAGAGAAATAGTACCTGTGAGTGAGCAAGAGAGAGAGAGAAAGAGAAGCTGTGAGTGAGAGAGAGAGAGAAGCTGTGAGAGAGAGAGAGAAAGAGTAGCTGTGAATGAGAGAGAGAAAAAGAGAATCTGTGAGTGAGAGAGAGAGAAAGAGAAGCTGTGAGTGAGAGAGAGAGAGAAAGAGAAGCTGTGAGTGAAAGAGAGAAAGCAAAAAAGCTGTGAGTGAGAGAGAGAGAGAGAAAGAGAAGCTGTGAGTGAGGGAGATAGAGAGAGAAATAGAACCTGTGAGTGAGCAAGAGAGAGAGAGAAAGAGAAGCTGTGAGTGAGAGAGATAGAGAGAGAGAAGCTGTGAGTGAGAGAGAGAAAGAGAAGCTATGAGTGAGAGAGATAGAGAAAGTGAAGGTTTGAGTGAGTGAGAGAGTGAGAGAAAGAGATACTGTGAGTGAGAGAGAGAGAAAGAAGCTGTGAGAGAGAAAGAGAAGCTATGAGTGAGAGAGGGAAAGAGAAGCGGTGAATGAGTGAGAGAGAGGGAAAGCGAAGCTGTGAGTGAGAGAGAGAGAGAAAGAGAAACTGTTAGATAGAGAGATAGAGAGAGAAGCTGTGTGGAGAGAGAGAGAAAGAGAAGCTGTGAGTGAGAGAGCAAAAGAGAAGCGGTGAGTGAGTGAGAGAGAGAGAAAGAGAAGCTGTGAGTGAGAGAGAAAGAGAAGCTGTGAGTGAGAGAGAGAGACCAATAGAAGCTGTTAGAGAGAGAGAGAGAAAGAGAAGCTGTGAGGGAGAGAGACAGAGAGAGAAAGAGAAGCTGTGAGTGAGTGAGTGAGAGAGAGAGAGAGAGAGGGGGAAGCTGTGAGGAGAGAGAGAGAGAAGCTGTGAGTGAGAGAGAGAATGAGAAAGAGAAGCTGTGAGTGAGAGAGATAGAGAGAGAAGCTGTGAGTGAGGGAGACAGAGAGTGAAATAGAACCTGTGAGTCAGAGAGATAGAGAGAAAGAGAAGCTGTGTGAGAGAGAGAGAAATAGAAGATGTGAGTGAGTGAGAGAGAGAGATAAAGAGAAGCTGTGAGTGAGGGAGAGAGAGAAAGAGAGAAAAGCTGTGTGTGAGAGAGAGGAAGAGTAGCTGTGAGAGTGAGAGAGAGAGAAATAGAAGCCGTGAGTGAGAGAGACAGAGAGAGAAGCTGTGAGTGAGTGTGAGAGAGAGAAAGAGAAGCTGTGAGTTAGAGAGATAGAGAGAGAAAGAGAAGCTGTGAGTGAGAGATAGAAAGAGAAGCTGTGAGTGAGAGAGAGAGAGAGAAAGAGAAGCTGTGAGTGAGAGAGAGAGAAAGAGAAGCTGTGAGAGAGAGAGAGAAAGCGAAAGAGAAGCTGTAAGTGAGAGAGAGAGAGAGAAAGAGAAGCTTTGAATGAGGGAGACAGAGAGAGAAATAGAACCTGTGAGTGAGCAAGAGAGAGAGAGAAAGAGAAGCTGTGAGTGAGAGAGAGAGAGAGAAGCTGTGTGAGAGAGAGAGAAAGAGTAGCTGTGAATGAGAGAGAGAAAGAGAATCTGTGAGTGAGAGAGAGAGAGAAAGAGAAGCTGTGAGTGAGAGAGAGAGAGAGAAAGAGAAGCTGTGAGTGAAAGAGAGAAAGCAAAAGAGAAGCTGTGAGTGAGAGAGAGAGAGAGAGAAAGAGAAGCTGTGAGTGAGGGAGATAGAGAGAGAAATAGAACCTTTAAGTGAGCAAGAGAGAGAGAGAAATAGAAGCTGTGAGTGAGAGAGAGAGAGAGAGAAGCTGTGAGTGAGAGAGAGAAAGAGAAGCTATGAGTGAGATAGATAGAGAAAGTGAAGGTTTGAGTGAGTGAGAGAGTGAGAGAAAGAGATACTGTGAGTGAGAGAGAGAGAAAGAAGCTGTGAGAGAGAAAGAGAAGCTATGAGTGAGAGAGTGAAAGAGAAGCGGTGAATGAGTGAGAGAGAGGGAAAGTGAAGCTGTGAGTGAGAGAGAGAGAAAGAGAAACTGTTAGAGAGAGAGAGAGAGAGAAGCTGTGTGGAGAGAGAGAAAAAGACAAGCTGTGAGTGAGAGAGCAAAAGAGAAGCGGCGAGTGAGTGAGAGAGAGAGAAAGAGAAGCTGTGAGTGAGAAAGAGAAGCTGTGAGTGAGTGAGAGAGAGAAGCTGTGAGTGAGAGAGAGAGAGACCAATAGAAGCTGTTAGAGAGAGAGAGAGAAAGAGAAGCTGTGAGGGAGAGAGACAGAGAGAGAAAGAGAAGCTGTGAGTGAGTGAGTGAGTGAGAGAGAGAGAGAGAGGGAAGCTGTGAGTGAGAGAGAGAGAGAGAAGCTGTGAGTGAGAGAGAGAATGAGAAAGAGAAACTGTGAGTTAGAGAGATAGAGAGAGAAAGAGAAGCTGTGAGTGAGTGAGTGAGAGAGAAATAGAAGCTGTGAGTCAGTGAGAGAGAGAGAAAAAGAAGCTGTGTGAGAGAGACAGAGAGAGAAAGAGAAGCGTGAGTGAGTGAGAGAGAAAGAAATGCTGTGAGTGAGAGAGAAAGAGAAGCTGTGAGTGAGAGAGTTAGAGAGAGAGAGAGAGAAGCTGTGTGTGAGTGAGAGAGAGAGAGAATGAGAAGCTGTGTGAGAGAGAGAGAAATAGAAGCTGTGAGTGAGAGAGAGAGAAGGAGAAGCTGTGAGTTAGTGAGAGAGAGAGAAATTGAAGCTGTGAGTGAGAGACAGAGAGAAACAGAAGTTGTGAGTGAGTTATAGAGAGAGAGAAAGAGAAACTGTGTGTGAGAGAGAGAGTGAAAGAGAAGCTGTGTGTGAGAGAGAGAAAGAGAAGCTGTGAGTGAGTGAGAGAGAGAGAGAAAGAGAAGCTGTGAGTGAGAGAGAGAGAGAGAAAATTTGAGTGAGTGAGAGAGAGAGAAAGAGAAACTGTGAGTTAGAGAGATAGAGAGAGAAAGAGAGAGAAAGAGAAGCTGTGAGTGAGTGAGAGAGAGAGAAAGAGAAGCTGTGAATGAGAGAGAGAGAGAAAAGAGAAGCTGTGAGTGAGAGAGATAGAGAGAAAGAGAAGCTGTGTGTGAGAAATAGAACCTGTGAGTGAGTGAGTGAGTGAGAGAGAGAAAGAGAAACTGTGAGTAAGTGAGAGAAAGAGAGAAAGAGAAGCTGTGAGTGAGAGAGAGAGAAAGAGAAGCTGTGAGTGAGAGAGAGAGAGAGAAAGAGAAGCTGTGAGAGAGAGAGAGAAAGCGAAAGAGAAGCTGTGAGTGAGAGAGAGAGAGAAAGATAAGCTTTGAGTGAGGGAGACAGAGAGAGAAATAGAACCTGTGAGTGAGCAAGAGAGAGAGAGAAAGAGAAGCTGTGAGTGAGAGAGAGAGAGAAGCTGTGAGAGAGAGAGAGAAAGAGTAGCTGTGAATGAGAGAGAGAAAGAGAATCTGTGAGTGAGTGAGAGAGAGAAAGAGTAGCTGTGAGTGAGAGAGAGAGAGAAAGAGAAGCTGTGAGTGAAAGAGAGAAAGCAAAAGAGGAGCTGTGAGTGAGAGAGAGAGAGAGAAAGAGAAGCTGTGAGTGAGGGAGATAGAGAGAGAAATAGAACCTTTAAGTGAGCAAGAGAGAGAGAGAAATAGAAGCTGTGAGTGAGAGAGAGAGAGAGAGAAGCTGTGAGTGAGAGAGAGAAAGAGAAGCTATGAGTGAGATAGATAGAGAAAGTGAAGGTTTGAGTGAGTGAGAGAGTGAGAGAAAGAGATACTGTGAGTGAGTGAGAGAGAAAGAAGCTGTGAGAGAGAAAGAGAAGCTATGAGTGAGAGAGTGAAAGAGAAGCGGTGAATGAGTGAGAGAGAGGGAAAGCGAAGCTGTGAGTGAGAGAGAGAGAGAAAGAGAAACTGTTAGAGAGAGAGAGAGAAGCTGTGTGGAGAGAGAGAAAAAGACAAGCTGTGAGTGAGAGAGCAAAAGAGAAGCGGCGAGTGAGTGAGAGAGAGAGAAAGAGAAGCTGTGAGTGAGAGAGAAAGAGAAGCTGTGAGTGAGAGAGAGAGAGAAGCTGTGAGTGAGAGAGAGAGACACCAATAGAAGCTGTTAGAGAGAGAGAGAGAAAGAGAAGCTGTGAGGGAGAGAGACAGAAAGAGAAGCTGTGAGTGAGTGAGTGAGTGAGAGAGAGAGAGAGGGAAGCTGTGAGTGAGAGAGAGAGAGAAGCTGTGAGTGAGAGAGAGAATGAGAAAGAGAAGCTGTGAGTGAGAGAGATAGAGAGAGAAGCTGTGAGTGAGGGAGACAGAGAGTAAAATAGAACCTGTGAGTCAGAGAGATAGAGAGAAAGAGAAGCTGTGAGAGAGAGAGAGAAATAGAAGATTTGAGTGAGTGAGAGAGAGAGATAAAGAGAAGCTGTGAGTGAGAGAGAGAGAAAGAGAGAATCTGTGTGTGAGAGAGAGAAAGAGTAGCTGTGAGAGTGAGAGAGAGAGAAATAGAAGCCGTGAGTGAGAGAGACAGAGAGCGAAGCTGTGAGTGAGTGAGAGAGAGAGAAAGAGAAACTGTGAGTTAGAGAGATAGAGAGAGAAAGAGAAGCTGTGAGTGAGTGAGAGAGAGAGAAAGAGAAGCTGTGAGTCAGTGAGAGAGAGAGAAAAAGAAGCTGTGTGAGAGAGACAGAGAGAGAAAGAGAAGCGTGAGTGAGTGAGAGAGAAAGAAATGCTGTGAGTGAGAGAGAAAGAGAAGCTGTGAGTGAGAGAGTTAGAGAGAGAGAGAGAGAAGCTGTGTGTGAGTGAGAGAGAGAGAGAATGAGAAGCTGTGTGTGAGAGAGAGAAATAGAAGCTGTGAGTGAGAGAGAGAGAAGGAGAAGCTGTGAGTTAGTGAGAGAGAGAGAAATTGAAGCTGTGAGTGAGAGACAGAGAGAAACAGAAGTTGTGAGTGAGTTATAGAGAGAGAGAAAGAGAAACTGTGTGTGAGAGAGAGAGTGAAAGAGAAGCTGTGTGTGTGAGAGAGAAAGAGAAGCTGTGAGTGAGTGAGAGAGAGAGAGAAAGAGAAGCTGTGAGTGAGAGAGAGAGAGAGAAAATTTGAGTGAGTGAGAGAGAGAGAAAGAGAAACTGTGAGTTAGAGAGAGAGAGAGAAAGAGAGAGAAAGAGAAGCTGTGAGTGAGTGAGAGAGAGAGAAAGAGAAGCTGTGAATGAGAGAGAGAGAGAAAAGAGAAGCTGTGAGTGAGAGAGATAGAGAGAAAGAGAAGCTGTGTGTGAGAAATAGAACCTGTGAGTGAGTGAGTGAGTGAGAGAGAGAAAGAGAAACTGTGAGTAAGTGAGAGAAAGAGAGAAAGAGAAGCTGTGAGTGAGAGAGAGAGAAAGAGAAGCTGTGAGTGAGAGAGAGAGAGAGAAAGAGAAGCTGTGAGAGAGAGAGAGAAAGCGAAAGAGAAGCTGTGAGTGAGAGAGAGAGAGAAAGAGAAGCTTTGAGTGAGGGAGACAGAGAGAGAAATAGAACCTGTGAGTGAGCAAGAGAGAGAGAGAAAGAGAAGCTGTGAGTGAGAGAGAGAGAGAAGCTGTGAGAGAGAGAGAGAAAGAGTAGCTGTGAATGAGAGAGAGAAAGAGAATCTGTGAGTGAGAGAGAGAGAGAAAGAGTAGCTGTGAGTGAGAGAGAGAGAGAAAGAGAAGCTGTGAGTGAAAGAGAGAAAGCAAAAGAGGAGCTGTGAGTGAGAGAGAGAGAGAGAAAGAGTAGCTGTGAGTGAGGGAGATAGAGAGAGAAATAGAACCTTTAAGTGAGCAAGAGAGAGAGAGAAATAGAAGCTGTGAGTGAGAGAGAGAGAGAGAGAAGCTGTGAGTGAGAGAGAGAAAGAGAAGCTATGAGTGAGATAGATAGAGAAAGTGAAGGTTTGAGTGAGTGAGAGAGTGAGAGAAAGAGATACTGTGAGTGAGTGAGAGAGAAAGAAGCTGTGAGAGAGAAAGAGAAGCTATGAGTGAGAGAGTGAAAGAGAAGCGGTGAATGAGTGAGAGAGAGGGAAAGCGAAGCTGTGAGTGAGAGAGAGAGAGAAAGAGAAACTGTTAGAGAGAGAGAGAGAAGCTGTGTGGAGAGAGAGAAAAAGACAAGCTGTGAGTGAGAGAGCAAAAGAGAAGCGGCGAGTGAGTGAGAGAGAGAGAAAGAGAAGCTGTGAGTGAGAGAGAAAGAGAAGCTGTGAGTGAGAGAGAGAGAGAAGCTGTGAGTGAGAGAGAGAGACACCAATAGAAGCTGTTAGAGAGAGAGAGAGAAAGAGAAGCTGTGAGGGAGAGAGACAGAAAGAGAAGCTGTGAGTGAGTGAGTGAGTGAGAGAGAGAGAGAGGGAAGCTGTGAGTGAGAGAGAGAGAGAAGCTGTGAGTGAGAGAGAGAATGAGAAAGAGAAGCTGTGAGTGAGAGAGATAGAGAGAGAAGCTGTGAGTGAGGGAGACAGAGAGTAAAATAGAACCTGTGAGTCAGAGAGATAGAGAGAAAGAGAAGCTGTGAGAGAGAGAGAGAAATAGAAGATTTGAGTGAGTGAGAGAGAGAGATAAAGAGAAGCTGTGAGTGAGAGAGAGAGAAAGAGAGAATCTGTGTGTGAGAGAGAGAAAGAGTAGCTGTGAGAGTGAGAGAGAGAGAAATAGAAGCCGTGAGTGAGAGAGACAGAGAGCGAAGCTGTGAGTGAGTGAGAGAGAGAGAAAGAGAAACTGTGAGTTAGAGAGATAGAGAGAGAAAGAGAAGCTGTGAGTGAGTGAGAGAGAGAGAAAGAGAAGCTGTGAGTCAGTGAGAGAGAGAGAAAAAGAAGCTGTGTGAGAGAGACAGAGAGAGAAAGAGAAGCGTGAGTGAGTGAGAGAGAAAGAAATGCTGTGAGTGAGAGAGAAAGAGAAGCTGTGAGTGAGAGAGTTAGAGAGAGAGAGAGAGAAGCTGTGTGTGAGTGAGAGAGAGAGAGAATGAGAAGCTGTGTGTGAGAGAGAGAAATAGAAGCTGTGAGTGAGAGAGAGAGAGAAACAGTTGTGAGTGAGTTATAGAGAGAGAGAAAGAGAAACTGTGTGTGAGAGAGAGAGTGAAAGAGAAGCTGTGTGTGTGAGAGAGAAAGAGAAGCTGAGAGTGAGTGAGAGAGAGAGAGAAAGAGAAGCTGTGAGTGAGAGAGAGAGAGAAAATGTGAGTGAGTGAGAGAGAGAGAAAGAGAAACTGTGAGTTAGAGAGATAGAGAGAGAAAGAGAGAGAAAGAGAAGCTGTGAGTGAGTGAGAGAGAGAGAAAGAGAAGCTGTGAATGAGAGAGAGAGAAAAAAGAGAAGCTGTGAGTGAGAGAGATAGAGAGAAAGAGAAGCTGTGTGTGAGAGAGAAATAGAACCTGTGAGTGAGTGAGTGAGAGAGAGAAAGAGAAGCTGTGAGTAAGTGAGAGAAAGAGAGAAAGAGAAGCTGTGAGTGAGTGAGTGAGAGAGATAGAAGCTGTGAGTCAGTGAGAGAGAGAAAGAGAAGCATTGAGTGAGACAGCAGAGAGAGAAAGAGAAGCTGTGAGTGAGTGAGTGAGGGAGAGAAAGAAAGAGAAGCTGTGAGTGAGAGAGAGAAAGAGAAGCTGTGAGTGAGAGAGAGAGAGAAAGAGAAGCTGTGAGGGAGAGAGAGAGAAAGAGAAGCTGTGAGTGAGTGAGAGAGAGAGAAAAGAGAAGCTGTGAGTGAGAGAGATAGAGAGAAAGAGAAGCTGTGAGAGAGAGAGAAATAGAAGATGTGAGTGAGAGAGAGAAAGAGAAGCTGTGAGTGAAAGAGAGAGAGAGAAAGAGAAGCTGTGAGTGAGAGAGAGAGAGAGAAAGAGAAGCTGTGAGTGAGAGAGAGAAAGAGAAGCTGTGAGAGAGAGAGAGAGAGAAGCTGTGAGTGAGAGAGAGAGAGAAAGAGAAGCTGTGAGTGTGAGAGAGAAAGCAAAAGAGAAGCTGTGAGTGAGTGAGAGAGAGAAAGAGAAGCTGTGAGTGAGGGAGACAGAGAGAGAAATAGAACCTGTGAGTGAGCAAGAGAGAGAGAGAGAAAGAGAAGCTGTGTGTGTGTGAGAGAGAGAGAAGCTGTGAGTGAGTGAGAGAGAGAGAGAAAGAGAAGCTGTGAGAGAGAAAGAGAAGCTGTGAGTGAGAGAGAGAAAAAGAGAAGCTGTGAGTGAGAGAGAGAAAGCAAAAGAGAAGCTGTGAGTGAGAGAGAAAGAGAGAAATAGAAGCTGTGAGTGAGGGAGACAGAGAGAGAAATAGAACCTGTGAGTGAGCAAGAGAGAGAGAGAAAGAGAAGCTATGAATGAGAGAGAGAGAGAGAAGTTGTGAGTGAGAGAGAGAAAGAGAAGCTGTGAGTGAGAGAGATAGAGAAAGTGAAGGAGTGAGTGAGTGACAGAGTGAGAGAAAGAGATACTGTGAGTGAGAGAGAGAGAAAGAAGCTGTGAGAGAGTGAGTGAGAGAGTGAAAGAGAAGCTGTGAATGAGTGAGAGAGAGGGAAAGCGAAGCTGTGAGTGAGATAGAGAGAGAAAGAGAAACTGTTAGAGAGAGAGAGAGAGAAAGAGAAGCTGTGTAGAGAGAGAGAGAGAAAGAGAAGCTGTTAGTCAGTGATTGAGTGAGTGAGAGAGAGAAAGAGAAGTTGTGAGTGAGAAAGAAAGAGAAGCTGTGTGTGAGAGAGAGAAAGGGAAGCTGTGAGTGAGAGACAGAGAGAAACAGAAGTTGTGAGTGAGTTATAGAGAGAGAGAAAGAGAAACTGTGTGTGAGAGAGAGAGTGAAAGAGAAGCTGTGTGTGTGAGAGAGAAAGAGAAGCTGAGAGTGAGTGAGAGAGAGAGAGAAAGAGAAGCTGTGAGTGAGAGAGAGAGAGAGAAAATGTGAGTGAGTGAGAGAGAGAGTAAGAGAAACTGTGAGTTAGAGAGATAGAGAGAGAAAGAGAGAGAAAGAGAAGCTGTGAGTGAGTGAGAGAGAGAGAAAGAGAAGCTGTGAATGAGAGAGAGAGAGAGAAAAGAGAAGCTGTAAGTGAGAGAGATAGAGAGAAAGAGAAGCTGTGTGTGAGAGAGAAATAGAACCTGTGAGTGAGTGAGTGAGAGAGAGAAAGAGAAGCTGTGAGTAAGTGAGAGAAAGAGAGAAAGAGAAGCTGTGAGTGAGTGAGAGAGAGAGAGAGAAGCTGTGAGTCAGTGAGACAGAGAGAAAGAGAAGCATTGAGTGAGACAGACAGAGAGAGAAAGAGAAGCTGTGAGTGAGTGAGGGAGAGAAAGAAAGAGAAGCTGTGAGTGAGAGAGAGAAAGAGAAAGAGAAGCTGTGAGTGAGAGAGAGAGAAAGAGAAGCTGTGAGGGAGAGAGAGAGAAAGAGAAGCTGTGAGTGAGTGAGTGAGTGAGTGAGAGAGAAAAGAGAAGCTGTGAGTGAGAGAGATAGAGAGAAAGAGAAGCTGTGAGAGAGAGAGAAATAGAAGATGTGAGTGAGAGAGAGAAAGAGAAGCTGTGAGTGAAAGAGAGAGAGAGAAAGAGAAGCTGTGAGTGAGAGAGAGAGAGAGAAAGAGAAGCTGTGAGTGAGAGAGAGAAAGAGAAGCTGTGTGTGTGTGAGAGAGAGAAGCTGTGAGTGAGAGAGAGAGAGAGAAAGAGAAGCTGTGAGTGAGAGAGAGAAAGCAAAAGAGAAGCTGTGAGTGAGAGAGAGAGAGAGAGAAAGAGAAGCTGTGAGTGAGGGAGACAGAGAGAGAAATAGAACCTGTGAGTGAGCAAGAGAGAGAGAGAAAGAGAAGCTGTGTGTGAGAGAGAGAGAGAGAAGCTGTGTGAGAGAGAGAAAGAGTAGCTGTGAATGAGAGAGAGAGAGAAAGAGAAGCTGTGAGTGAGAGAGAGAGAGAGAAAGAGAAGCTGTGAGTGAGAGAGAGAGAAAGAGAAGCTGTGAGTGAGAGAGAGAAAGCAAAAGAGAAGCTGTGAGTGAGAGAGAAAGAGAGAAAGAGAAGCTGTGAGTGAGGGAGACAGAGAGAGAAATAGAACCTGTGAGTGAGCAAGAGAGAGAGAGAAAGAGAAGCTGTGAATGAGAGAGAGAGAAGCTGTGAGTGAGAGAGAGAAAGAGAAGCTGTGAGTGAGAGAGATAGAGAAAGTGAAGGAGTGAATGAGTGACAGAGTGAGAGAAAGAGATACTGTGAGTGAGAGAGAGAGAAAGAAGCTGTGAGAGAGTGAGTGAGAGAGTGAAAGAGAAGCGGTGAATGAGTGAGAGAGAGGGAAAGCGAAGCTGTGAGTGAGAGAGAGAGAGAAAGAGAAACTGTTAGAGAGAGAGAGAGAGAAAGAGAAGCTGTGTAGAGAGAGAGAGAAAGAGAAGCTGTTAGTCAGTGATTGAGTGAGTGAGAGAGAGAAAGAGAAGTTGTGAGTGAGAAAGAAAGAGAAGCTGTGTGTGAGAGAGAGAAAGGGAAGCTGTGAGTGAGAGAGCAAAAGAGAAGCGGTGAGTGAGTGAGAAAGAGAGAGAGAGAAAGAGAAGCTGTGAGTGAGAGAGAAAGAGAAGCTGTGAGTGAGTGAGAGAGAGAGAAGCTGGGAGTGAGAGAGAGAGACCAATAGAAGCTGTTAGAGAGAGAGAGAGAGAGAAGCTGTGAGGGAGAGAGAGAGAAAGAGAAGCTGTGAGGGAGAGAGAGAGAGAAGCTGCGAGTGAGAGAGAGAGAGAAAGAGAAGCTGTGAGTGACTGAGAGAGAGAAAAGAGAAGCTGTGAGTGAGAGAGATAGAGAGAAAGAGAAGCTGTGAGAAAGAGAGAGAAATAGAAGATGTGAGTGAGTGAGAGAGAGAGAGAAAGAGATGCTGTGAGTGAGTGAGAGAGAGAGAGAGAAAAGCTGTGTGAGAGAGAGAGAGAAAGAGAAGCTGTGAGTTAGTGTGAGAGAGAGAAATAGAAGCCGTGAGTGAGAGAGACAGAGAGAGAGAAGCTGTGAGTGAGTGAGAGAGAGAGAGAAGTAGAAGCTGTGAGTAAGTGAGAGAGAGAGAAGCTGTGAGAGAGAAAGAGAAGCTATGAGTGAGAGAGTGAAAGAGAAGCGGTGAATGAGTGAGAGAGAGGGAAAGCGAAGCTGTGAGTGAGAGAGAGAGAAAGAGAAACTGTTAGATAGAGAGAGAGAGGGAGAAGCTGTTTGGAGAGAGAGAGAAAGAGAAGCTGTGAGGGAGAGAGAGAGAAAGAGAAGCTGTGAGTGAGTCATAGAGAGAGAAAAGAGAAGCTGTGAGTGAGAGAGATAGAGAGAAAGAGAAGCTGTGAGAGAGAGAGAAATAGAAGATGTGAGTGAGAGAGAGAGAGAGAAAGAGAAGCTGTGCGTGAGAGAGAGAGAGAGAAAGAGTAGCTGTGAGTGAGAGAGAGAGAGAAAGAGAAGCTGTGAGTGATAGAGAGAAAGAGAAGCTGTGAGTGAGAGAGAGAGAGAGAAAGAGAAGCTGTGAGTGAGAGAGAGAAAGCGAAAGAGAAGCTGTGAGTGAGAGAGAGAGAGAAAGAGAAGCTTTGAGTGAGGGAGACAGAGAGAGAAATAGAATCTGTGAGTGAGCAAGAGAGAGAGAGAAAGAGAAGCTGTGAGTGAGTGAGAGAGAGAAGCTGTTGAGAGAGAGAGAGAAAGAGTAGCTGTGAATGAGAGAGAGAAAGAGAATCTGTGAGTGAGAGAGAGAGAGAAAGAGAATCTGTGAGTGAGAGAGAGAGAGAAAGAGAAGCTGTGAGTGAGGGAGATAGAGAGAGAAATAGAACCTGTAAGTGAGCAAGAGAGAGAGAGAAATAGAAGCTGTGAGTGAGTGAGAGAGAGAGAGAGAGAGAAGCTGTGAGTGAGAGAGAGAAAGAGAAGCTATGAGTGAGAGAGATAGAGAAAGTGAAGGTTTGAGTGAGTGAGAGAGTGAGAGAAAGAGATACTGTGAGTGAGAGAGAGAGAAAGAAGCTGTGAGAGAGAAAGAGAAGCTATGAGTGAGAGAGTGAAAGAGAAGCAGTGAATGAGTGAGAGAGAGGGAAAGCGAAGCTGTGAGTGAGAGAGAGAGAGAAAGAGAAACTGTTAGATAGAGAGATAGAGAGAGAAGCTGTGTGGAGAGAGAGAGAAAGAGAAGCTGTGAGTGAGAGAGCAAAAGAGAAGCGGTGAGTGAGTGAGAGAGAGAGAAAGAGAAGCTGTGAGTGAGAGAGAAAGAGAAGCTGTGAGTGAGAGAGAGAGAGAAGCTGTGAGTGAGAGAGAGAGAGTCCAATAGAAGCTATTAGAGAGAGAGAGAGAAAGAGAAGCTGTGAGGGAGAGAGACAGAGAGAGAAAGAGAAGCTGTGAGTGAGTGAGTGAGAGAGAGAGAGAGAGAGGGAAGCTGTGAGGAGAGAGAGAGAAGCTGTGAGTGAGAGAGAGAATGAGAAAGAGAATCTGTGAGTGAGAGAGATAGAGAGAGAAGCTGTGAGTGAGGGAGACAGAGAGTGAAATAGAACCTGTGAGTCAGAGAGATAAAGAGAAGCTGTGTGTGAGAGAGAAATAGAAGATGTGAGTGAGTGAGAGAGAGAGATAAAGAGAAGCTGTGAGTGAGTGAGAGAGAGAAAGAGAGAAAAGCTGTGTGAGAGAGAGAGGAAGAGTAGCTGTGAGAGTGAGAGAGAGAGAAATAGAAGCCGTGAGTGAGAGAGACAGAGAGAGAAGCTGTGAGTGAGTGAGAGAGAGAGAGAGAGAGAAAGAGAAGCTGTGAGTGAGAGAGAGAAAGCGAAAGTGAAGCTGTGAGTGAGAGAGAGAGAGAAAGAGAAGCTTTGAGTGAGGGAGACAGAGAGAGAAATAGAACCTGTGAGTGAGCAAGAGAGAGAGAGAAAGAGAAGCTGTGAGTGAGAGAGAGAGAGAGAAAGAGAAGCTGTGAGTGAGAGAGAGAGAGAGAAAGAGAAGCTGTGAGTGAAAGAGAGAAAGCAAAAGAGAAGCTGTGAGTGAGAGAGAGAGTGAGAGAGAGAAAGAGAAGCTGTGAGTGAGGGAGATAGAGAGAGAGAAGCTGTGAGTGAGAGAGAGAAAGAGAAGCTATGAGTGAGATAGATAGAGAAAGTGAAGGTTTGAGTGAGTGAGAGAGCGAGAGAAAGAGATACTGTGAGTGAGAGAGAGAGAAAGAAGCTATGAGAGAGAAAGAGAAGCTATGAGTGAGAGAGTGAAAGAGAAGCGGTGAATGAGTGAGAGAGAGGGAAAGATGAAGCTGTGAGTGAGAGAGAGAGAAAGAGAAACTGTTAGAGAGAGAGAGAGAGAGAGAAGCTGTGTGGAGAGAGAGAAACAGAGAAGCTGTGAGTGAGAGAGCAAAAGAGAAGCGGCGAGTGAGTGAGAGAGAGAGAAAGAGAAGCTGTGAGTGAGAGAGAAAGAGAAGCTGTGAGTGAGAGAGAGAGAGAAGCTGTGAGTGAGAGAGAGAGAGACCAATAGAAGCTGTTAGAGAGAGAGAGAAAGAGAAGCTGTGAGGGAGAGAGACAGAGAGAGAAAGAGAAGCTGTGAGTGAGTGAGTGAGAGAGAGAGAGAGAGGGAAGCTGTGAGTGAGAGAGAGAGAGAGAGAAGCTGTGAGTGAGAGAGAGAATGAGAAAGAGAAGCTGTGAGTGAGAGAGATAGAGAGAGAAGCTGTGAGTGAGGGAGACAGAGAGTAAAATAGAACCTGTGAGTCAGAGAGATAGAGAGAAAGAGAAGCTGTGAGAGAGAGAGAGAAATAGAAGATTTGAGTGAGTAAGAGAGAGAGATAAAGAGAAGCTGTGAGTGAGAGAGAGAGAGAGAGAAAGAGAGAAGCTGTGTGAGAGAGAGAGAAAGAGTAGCTGTGAGAGTGAGAGAGAGAGAAATAGAAGCCGTGAGTGAGAGAGACAGAGAGCGAAGCTGTGAGTGAGTGAGAGAGAGAGAAAGAGAAGCTGTGAGTCAGTGAGAGAGAGAGAAAAAGAAGCTGTGAGAGAGACAGAGAGAGAAAGAGAAGCGGTGAGTGAGTGAGAAAGAGAGAGAGAGAAAGAGAAGCTGTGAGTGAGAGAGAAAGAGAAGCTGTGAGTGAGTGAGAGAGAGAGAAGCTGGGAGTGAGAGAGAGAGACCAATAGAAGCTGTTAGAGAGAGAGAGAGAAAGAGAAGCTGTGAGGGAGGGAGAGAGAAAGAGAAGCTGTGAGGGAGAGAGAGAGAGAAGCTGTGAGTGAGAGAGAGAAAGAGAAGCTGCGAGTGAGAGAGAGAGAGAAAGAGAAGCTGTGAGTGAGTGAGAGAGAGAAAAGAGAAGCTGTGAGTGAGAGAGATAGAGAGAAAGAGAAGCTGTGAGAAAGAGAGAGAAATAGAAGATGTGAGTGAGTGAGAGAGAGAGAGAAAGAGAAGCTGTGAGTGAGTGAGAGAGAGAGAGAAAAGCTGTGTGTGTGTGAGAGAGAAAGATAAGCTGTGAGTTGTGTGTGAGAGAGAAATAGAAGCCGTGAGTGAGAGAGACAGAGAGAGAGAAGCTGTGAGTGAGTGAGAGAGAGAGAAAGAGAAGCTGTGAGTGAGAGAGAGAGAAGCTGTGAGAGAGAAAGAGAAGCTATGAGTGAGAGAGTGAAAGAGAAGCGGTGAATGAGTGAGAGAGAGGGAAAGCGAAGCTGTGAGTGAGAGAGAGAGAAAGAGAAACTGTTAGATAGAGAGATAGAGAGAGAAGCTGTGTGGAGAGAGAGAGAAAGAGAAGCTGTGAGGGAGAGAGAGAGAAAGAGAAGCTGTGAGTGAGTGATAGAGAGAGAAAAGAGAAGCTGTGAGTGAGAGAGATAGAGAGAAATAGAAGCTGTGAGAGAGAGAGAAATAGAAGATGTGAGTGAGAGAGAGAGAGAGAAAGAGAAGCTGTGAGTGAGAGAGAGAGAGAGAAAGAGAAGCTGTGAGAGAGAGAGAGAGAGAAAGAGAAGCTGTGAGTGATTGAGAGAAAGAGAAGCTGTGAGTGAGAGAGAGAGAGAGAAAGAGATGCTGTGAGTGAGAGAGAGAGAGAAAGAGAAGCTGTGAGTGAGAGAGAGAAAGCGAAAGAGAAGCTGTGAGTGAGAGAGAGAGAGAGAAAGAGAAGCTTTGAGTGAGGGAGACAGAGAGAGAAATAGAACCTGTGAGTGAGCAAGAGAGAGAGAGAAAGAGAAGCTGTGAGTGAGAGAGAGAGAGAAGCTGTGTGAGAGAGAGAGAAAGAGTAGCTGTGAATGAGAGAGAGAAAGAGAATCTGTGAGTGAGAGAGAGAGAGAAAGAGAAGCTGTGAGTGAGAGCGAGAGAGAGAAAGAGAAGCTGTGAGTGAAAGAGAGAAAGCAAAAAAGCTGTGAGTGAGAGAGAGAGAGAGAAAGAGAAGCTGTGAGTGAGAGAGAAAGAGAAGCTGTGAGTGAGTGAGAGAGAGAGAAGCTGTGAGTGAGAGAGAGAGACCAATAGAAGCTGTTAGAGAGAGAGAGAAAGAGAAGCTGTGAGGGAGAGAGAGAGAAAGAGAAGCTGTGAGGGAGAGAGAGAGAAGCTGTGAGTGAGAGAGAGAAAGAGAAGCTGCGAGTGAGAGAGAGAGAGAGAAAGAGAAGCTCTGAGTGAGTGAGAGAGAGAAAAGAGAAGCTGTGAGTGAGAGAGATAGAGAGAAAGAGAAGCTGTGAGAAAGAGAGAGAAATAGAAGATGTGAGTGAGTGAGAGAGAGAGAGAAAGATAAGCTGTGAGTGAGTGAGAGAGAGAGAGAGAAAAGCTGTGTGAGAGAGAGAGAGAAAGAGAAGCTTGAGTTAGTGTGAGAGAGAAATAGAAGCTGTGAGTGAGAGAGACAGAGAGAGAGAAGCTGTGAGTGAGTGAGAGAGAGAGAGAAAGAGAAGCTGTGAGTGAGAGAGAGAGAGAAAGAGAAGCTGTGAGTGAGTGAGAGTTAGAGAAAGAGAAGCTGTGAGTTAGTGAGAGAGAGAGAAAGAGAAATTGTGTGAGAGAGAGAGAGAGAGAAAGAGAAGCGGGTGTGAGTGTGAGAGAGGGAAAGCAAAGCTGTGAGTGAGAGAGAGAGAAATAGAAACTGTTAGAGAGAGAGAGAGAGAGAAAGAGAAGCTGTGAGTGAGAGAGAGAGAAAGAGAAGCTGTGAGTGAGAGAGAGAAAGCAAAAGAGAAGCTATGAGTGAGAGAGTGAAAGAGAAGCGGTGAATGAGTGAGAGAGAGGGAAAGCGAAGCTGTGAGTGAGAGAGAGAGAAAGAGAAACTGTTAGATAGAGAGATAGAGAGAGAAGCTGTGTGGAGAGAGAGAGAAAGAGAAGCTGTGAGGGAGAGAGAGAGAAAGAGAAGCTGTGAGTGAGTGATAGAGAGAGAAAAGAGAAGCTGTGAGTGAGAGAGATAGAGAGAAATAGAAGCTGTGAGAGAGAGAGAAATAGAAGATGTGAGTGAGAGAGAGAGAGAGAGAAAGAGAAGCTGTGAGAGAGAGAGAGAGAGAAAGAGAAGCTGTGAGTGATTGAGAGAAAGAGAAGCTGTGAGTGAGAGAGAGAGAGAGAAAGAGATGCTGTGAGTGAGAGAGAGAGAGAAAGAGAAGCTGTGAGTGAGAGAGAGAAAGCGAAAGAGAAGCTGTGAGTGAGAGAGAGAGAGAGAAAGAGAAGCTTTGAGTGAGGGAGACAGAGAGAGAAATAGAACCTGTGAGTGAGCAAGAGAGAGAGAGAAAGAGAAGCTGTGAGTGAGAGAGAGAGAGAAGCTGTGAGAGAGAGAGAGAAAGAGTAGCTGTGAATGAGAGAGAGAAAGAGAATCTGTGAGTGAGAGAGAGAGAGAAAGAGAAGCTGTGAGTGAGAGCGAGAGAGAGAAAGAGAAGCTGTGACTGAAAGAGAGAAAGCAAAAAAGGTGTGAGTGAGAGAGAGAGAGAGAAAGAGAAGCTGTGAGTGAGGGAGATAGAGAGAGAAATAGAACCTGTGAGTGAGCAAGAGAGAGAGAGAAAGAGAAGCTGTGAGTGAGAGAGAGAGAGAGAGAGAAGCTGTGAGTGAGAGAGAGAAAGAGAAGCTATGAGTGAGAGAGATAGAGAAAGTGAAGGTTTGAGTGAGTGAGAGAGTGAGAGAAAGAGATACTGTGAGTGAGAGAGAGAAAGAAGCTGTGAGAGAGAAAGAGAAGCTATGAGTGAGAGAGTGAAAGAGAAGCGGTGAATGAGTGAGAGAGAGGGAAAGCGAAGCTGTGAGTGAGAGAGAGAGAGAAAGAGAAACTGTTAGATAGAGAGATAGAGAGAGAAGCTGTGTGGAGAGAGAGAGAAAGAGAAGCTGTGAGTGAGAGAGCAAAAGAGAAGCCTTGAGTGAGTGAGAGAGAGAGAAAGAGAAGCTGTGAATTAGAGAGAAAGAGAAGCTGTGAGTGAGAGAGAGAGAGAGAAGCTGTGAGTGAGAGAGAGAGAGACCAATAGAAGCTGTTAGAGAGAGAGAGAGAGAAAGAGAAGCTGTGAGGGAGAGAGACAGAGAGAGAAAGAGAATCTGTGAGTGAGTGAGTGAGAGAGAGAGAGAGATGGAAGCTGTGAGGAGAGAGAGAGAGAAGCTGTGAGTGAGAGAGAGAATGAGAAAGAGAAGCTGTGAGTGAGAGAGATAGTGAGAGAAGCTGTGAGTGAGGGAGACAGAGAGTGAAATAGAACCTGTGAGTCAGAGAGATAGAGAGAAAGAGAAGCTGTGTGTGTGAGAGAGAAATAGAAGATGTGAGTGAGTGAGAGAGAGAGATAAAGAGAAGCTGTGAGTGAGTGAGAGAGAGAAAGAGAGAAAAGCTGTGTGAGAGAGAGAGGAAGAGTAGCTGTGAGAGTGAGAGAGAGAGAAATAGAAGCCGTGAGTGAGAGAGACAGAGAGAGAAGCTGTGAGTGAGAGAGAGAGAAAGAGAAGCTGTGAGTTAGAGAGAAAGAGAGAGAAAGAGAAGCTGTGAGTGAGAGAGAGAAAGAGAAGCTGTGAGTGAGAGAGAGAGAGAGAAAGAGAAGCTGTGAGTGAGAGAGAGAGAGAAAGAGAAGCTGTGAGTGAGAGAGAGAAAGCGAAAGAGAAGCTGTGAGTGAGAGAGAGAAACAGAAGCATTGAGTGAGGGAGACAGAGAGAGAAATAGAACCTGTGAGTGAGCAAGAGAGAGAGAGAAAGAGAAGCTGTGAGTGAGAGAGAGAGAGAGAAGCTGTGAGAGAGAGAGAGAAAGAGTAGCTGTGAATGAGAGAGAGAAAGAGAATCTGTGAGTGAGAGAGAGAGAGAAAGAGAAGCTGTGAGTGAGAGAGAGAGAGAAAGAGAAGCTGTGAGTGAAAGAGAGAAAGCAAAAGAGAAGCTGTGAGTGAGAGAGAGAGAGAGAGAAAGAGAAGCTGTGAGTGAGGGAGATAGAGAGAGAGAAGCTGTGAGTGAGAGAGAGAAAGAGAAGCTATGAGTGACATAGATAGAGAAAGTGAAGGTTTGAGTGAGTGAGAGAGTGAGAGAAAGAGATACTGTGAGTGAGAGAGAGAGAAAGAAGCTGTGAGACAGAAAGAGAAGCTGTGAGTGAGAGAGCAAAAGAGAAGCGGCGAGTGAGTGAGAGAGAGAGAAAGAGAAGCTGTGAGTGAGAGAGAAAGAGAAGCTGTGAGTGAGAGAGAGAGAGAGAAGCTGTGAGTGAGAGAGAGAGAGACCAATAGAAGCTGTTAGAGAGAGAGATAAAGAGAAGCTGTGTGGAGAGAGAGAGAAAGAGAAGCTGTGAGTGAGTGATTGAGTGAGTGAGAGAGAGAAAGAGACGTTGTGAGTGAGAAAGAAAGAGAAGCTGTGAGTGGGAGAGCAAAAGAGAAGCGGTGAGTGAGTGAGAGAGAGAGAAAGAGAAGCTGTGAGTGAGAGAGAAAGAGAAGCTGTGTGTGAGTGAGATAGAGTGAGAGAGAGAGACCAATAGAAGCGAGAGAGAGAGAGAGAGAGAGAAAGAGAAGCTGTGAGGGAGAGAGAGAGAAAGAGAAGCTGTGAGGGAGAGAGAGAGAAGTTGTGAGTGAGAGAGAGAAAGAGAAGCTGTGAGTGAGAGAGAGAGAGAGAAAGAGAAGCTGTGAGTGAGAGAGATAGAGAAAGAGAAGCTGTGAGAAAGAGAGAGAATAGAAGATGTGAGTGAGTGAGAGAGAAAGAGAAAGAGAAGCTGTGAGTGAGTGAGAGAGAGAGAGAGAAAAGCTGTGTGTGTGAGAGAGAGAAAGAAGCTGTGAGTTAGTGAGAGAGAGAAATAGAAGCCGTGAGTGAGAGAGACAGAGAGAGAGAAGCTGTGAGTGAGAGAGAGAGAGAGAGAAAGAGAAGCTGTGAGTGAGAGAGAGAGAGAAAGAGAAGCTGTGTGAGAGTTAGAGAAAAAGAAGCTGTGAGTTAGTGAGAGAGAGAAAGAGATGCTGTGTGAGTGAGACAGAGTGAGAAAGAGAAGTGTGTGTGAGTGAGAGAGAAAGAAAGAAAAGCTGTGAGGGAGAGAGAAAGAGAAGCTGTGAGTGAGAGAGTTAGAGAGAGAGAGAAAGAGAAGCTGTGTGTGAGTGAGAGAGAGAGAGAATGAGAAGCTGTGAGAGAGAGAGAGAAAGAGAAGCTGTTAGTGAGTGAGAGAGAGAGAAGGAGAAGCTGTGAGTTAGTGAGAGGGAGAGAAATTGAAGCTGTGAGTGAGAGACAGAGAGAAACAGAAGTTGTGAGTGAGTGACAGAAAGAGAGAAAGAGAAGCTGTGAGTGAGTGAGAGAGAGAGAGAAGCTGTGAGTCAGTGAGACAGAGAGAAAGAGAAGCAGTGAGTGAGAGAGACAGAGAGAGAAAGAGAAGCTGTGAGTGAGTGAGTGAGGGAGAGAAAGAAAGAGAAGCTGTGTGAGAGAGAGAAAGAGAAAGAGAAGCTGTGAGTGAGTGAGAGAGAGAGAGAAGCTGTGAGTCAGTGAGACAGAGAGAAAGAGAAGCAGTGAGTGAGAGAGACAGAGAGAGAAAGAGAATCTGTGAGTGAGTGAGTGAGAGAGAGAGAGAGATGGAAGCTGTGAGGAGAGAGAGAGAGAAGCTGTGAGTGAGAGAGAGAATGAGAAAGAGAAGCTGTGAGTGAGAGAGATAGTGAGAGAAGCTGTGAGTGAGGGAGACAGAGAGTGAAATAGAACCTGTGAGTCAGAGAGATAGAGAGAAAGAGAAGCTGTGTGTGTGAGAGAGAAATAGAAGATGTGAGTGAGTGAGAGAGAGAGATAAAGAGAAGCTGTGAGTGAGTGAGAGAGAGAAAGAGAGAAAAGCTGTGTGAGAGAGAGAGGAAGAGTAGCTGTGAGAGTGAGAGAGAGAGAAATAGAAGCCGTGAGTGAGAGAGACAGAGAGAGAAGCTGTGAGTGAGAGAGAGAGAAAGAGAAGCTGTGAGTTAGAGAGAAAGAGAGAGAAAGAGAAGCTGTGAGTGAGAGAGAGAAAGAGAAGCTGTGAGTGAGAGAGAGAGAGAGAAAGAGAAGCTGTGAGTGAGAGAGAGAGAGAAAGAGAAGCTGTGAGTGAGAGAGAGAAAGCGAAAGAGAAGCTGTGAGTGAGAGAGAGAAACAGAAGCTTTGAGTGAGGGAGACAGAGAGAGAAATAGAACCTGTGAGTGAGCAAGAGAGAGAGAGAAAGAGAAGCTGTGAGTGAGAGAGAGAGAGAGAAGCTGTGAGAGAGAGAGAGAAAGAGTAGCTGTGAATGAGAGAGAGAAAGAGAATCTGTGAGTGAGAGAGAGAGAGAAAGAGAAGCTGTGAGTGAGAGAGAGAGAGAAAGAGAAGCTGTGAGTGAAAGAGAGAAAGCAAAAGAGAAGCTGTGAGTGAGAGAGAGAGAGAGAGAAAGAGAAGCTGTGAGTGAGGGAGATAGAGAGAGAGAAGCTGTGAGTGAGAGAGAGAAAGAGAAGCTATGAGTGACATAGATAGAGAAAGTGAAGGTTTGAGTGAGTGAGAGAGTGAGAGAAAGAGATACTGTGAGTGAGAGAGAGAGAAAGAAGCTGTGAGACAGAAAGAGAAGCTGTGAGTGAGAGAGCAAAAGAGAAGCGGCGAGTGAGTGAGAGAGAGAGAAAGAGAAGCTGTGAGTGAGAGAGAAAGAGAAGCTGTGAGTGAGAGAGAGAGAGAGAAGCTGTGAGTGAGAGAGAGAGAGACCAATAGAAGCTGTTAGAGAGAGAGATAAAGAGAAGCTGTGTGGAGAGAGAGAGAAAGAGAAGCTGTGAGTGAGTGATTGAGTGAGTGAGAGAGAGAAAGAGACGTTGTGAGTGAGAAAGAAAGAGAAGCTGTGAGTGAGAGAGCAAAAGAGAAGCGGTGAGTGAGTGAGAGAGAGAGAAAGAGAAGCTGTGAGTGAGAGAGAAAGAGAAGCTGTGTGTGAGTGAGATAGAGTGAGAGAGAGAGACCAATAGAAGCGAGAGAGAGAGAGAGAGAGAGAAAGAGAAGCTGTGAGGGAGAGAGAGAGAAAGAGAAGCTGTGAGGGAGAGAGAGAGAAGTTGTGAGTGAGAGAGAGAAAGAGAAGCTGTGAGTGAGAGAGAGAGAGAGAAAGAGAAGCTGTGAGTGAGAGAGATAGAGAAAGAGAAGCTGTGAGAAAGAGAGAGAATAGAAGATGTGAGTGAGTGAGAGAGAAAGAGAAAGAGAAGCTGTGAGTGAGTGAGAGAGAGAGAGAGAAAAGCTGTGTGTGTGAGAGAGAGAAAGAAGCTGTGAGTTAGTGAGAGAGAGAAATAGAAGCCGTGAGTGAGAGAGACAGAGAGAGAGAAGCTGTGAGTGAGAGAGAGAGAGAGAGAAAGAGAAGCTGTGAGTGAGAGAGAGAGAGAAAGAGAAGCTGTGTGAGAGTTAGAGAAAAAGAAGCTGTGAGTTAGTGAGAGAGAGAAAGAGATGCTGTGTGAGTGAGACAGAGTGAGAAAGAGAAGTGTGTGTGAGTGAGAGAGAAAGAAAGAAAAGCTGTGAGGGAGAGAGAAAGAGAAGCTGTGAGTGAGAGAGTTAGAGAGAGAGAGAAAGAGAAGCTGTGTGTGAGTGAGAGAGAGAGAGAATGAGAAGCTGTGAGAGAGAGAGAGAAAGAGAAGCTGTTAGTGAGTGAGAGAGAGAGAAGGAGAAGCTGTGAGTTAGTGAGAGGGAGAGAAATTGAAGCTGTGAGTGAGAGACAGAGAGAAACAGAAGTTGTGAGTGAGTGACAGAAAGAGAGAAAGAGAAGCTGTGAGTGAGTGAGAGAGAGAGAGAAGCTGTGAGTCAGTGAGACAGAGAGAAAGAGAAGCAGTGAGTGAGAGAGACAGAGAGAGAAAGAGAAGCTGTGAGTGAGTGAGTGAGGGAGAGAAAGAAAGAGAAGCTGTGTGAGAGAGAGAAAGAGAAAGAGAAGCTGTGAGTGAGAGACAGAGAGAAAGAGAAGCTGTGAGGGGGAGAGAGAAATAGTAGATGTGAGTGAGTGAGAGAGAGAGAGAGAAGCTCTGAGTGAGTGAGAGAGAGAGAAGCTGTGAGTGAGAGAGAGAGAGAGAAAGAGAAGCTGTGAGTGAGAGAGAGAAAGAGAAGCTGTGAGTGAGAGAGAGAGAGAGAAAGAGAAGCTGTGAGTGAGAGAGAGAGAGAAAAAGAGAAGCTGTGAGTGAGAGAGAAAAAGTGAAAGAGAAGCTGTGAGTGAGAGAGAGAGAGAAAGAGAAGCTTTGAGTGCGGGAGACAGAGAGAGAAATAGAACCTGTGAGTGAGCAAGAGAGAGAGAGAAAGAGAAGTTGTGAGTGAGAGAGAGAGAGAGAAGCTGTGTGTGAGAGAGAGTAAGAGTAGCTGTGAATGAGAGAGAGAGAAAGAGAAGCTGTGAGTGAGAGAAAGAGAGAAAGAGAAGATGTGAGTGAGAGAGAGAGAGAGAAAGAGAAGCTGTGAGTGAGAGAGAGAAAGCAAAAGAGAAGCTGTGAGTGAGAGAGAGGGAGAGAGAAAGAGAAGCTGTGAGTGAGGGAGACAGAGAGAGAAATAGAACCTGTGAGTGAGTGAGTGAGAGAGAGAAAGAGAAGATGTGAGTGAGTGAGAAAAAGAGAGAAAGAGAAGCTGTGAGTGAGTGAGAGAGAGAGAGAGAAGCTGTGAGTCAGTGAGACAGAGAGAAAGAGAACCATTGAGTGAGACAGACAGAGAGAGAAAGAGAAGTTGTGAGTGAATGAGTGAGGGAGAGAAAGAAAGAGAAGCTGTGAGTGAGAGAGAGAAAGAGAAAGAGAAGCTGTGAGTGAGAGAGAGAGAGAAAGAGAAGCTGTGAGGGAGAGAGAGAGAAAGAGAAGCTGTGAGTGAGTGAGAGAGAGAGAAAAGAGAAGCTGTGAGAGAGATAGAGAGAAAGAGAAGCTGTGAGAGACAGAGAGAAATGGAAGATGTGAGTGAGAGAGAGAGAGAAAGAGAAGATGTGAGTGAGAGAGAGAGAGAGAGAAGCTGTGAGTGAGAGAGAGAGAGAGAAAGAGAAGCTGTGAGTGAGAGAGAGAAAGAGAAGCTGTGAGAGAGAGAGAGAGAAGCTGTGAGTGAGAGAGAGAGAGAGAAAGAGAAGCTGTGAGTGAGAGAGAGAAAGTGAAAGAGAAGCTGTGAGTGAGAGAGAGAGAGAGAAAGAGAAGCTGTGAGTGAGGGAGACAGAGAGAGAAATAGAACCTGTGAGTGAGCAAGAGAGAGAGAGAAAGAGAAGCTGTGTGTGTGAGAGAGAGAGAAGCTGTGTGTGAGAGAGAAAGAGTAGCTGTGAATCAGAGAGAGAGAGAAAGAGAAGCTGTGAGTGAGAGAGAGAGAGAAAGAGAAGCTGTGAGTGAGAGAGAGAGAAAGAAAGAGAAGCTGTGAGTGAGAGAGAGAAAGCAAAAGTGAAGCTGTGAGTGAGAGAGAAAGATAGAAAGAGAAGCTGTGAGTGAGGGAGACAGAGAGAGAAATAGAACCTGTGAGTGAGCAAGAGAGAGAGAGAAAGAGAAGCTGTGAGAGAGAGAGAAGCTGTGAGGGAGAGAGAAAGAGAAGCTGTGAGTGAGAGAGTTAGAGAGAGAGAGAAAGAGAAGCTGTGTGTGAGTGAGAGAGAGAGAGAATGAGAAGCTGTGAGAGAGAGAGAGAAAGAGAAGCTGTTAGTGAGTGAGAGAGAGAGAAGGAGAAGCTGTGAGTTAGTGAGAGGGAGAGAAATTGAAGCTGTGAGTGAGAGACAGAGAGAAACAGAAGTTGTGAGTGAGTGACAGAAAGAGAGAAAGAGAAGCTGTGAGTGAGTGAGAGAGAGAGAGAAGCTGTGAGTCAGTGAGACAGAGAGAAAGAGAAGCAGTGAGTGAGAGAGACAGAGAGAGAAAGAGAAGCTGTGAGTGAGTGAGTGAGGGAGAGAAAGAAAGAGAAGCTGTGTGAGAGAGAGAAAGAGAAAGAGAAGCTGTGAGTGAGTGAGAGAGAGAGAGAAGCTGTGAGTCAGTGAGACAGAGAGAAAGAGAAGCAGTGAGTGAGAGAGACAGAGAGAGAAAGAGAATCTGTGAGTGAGTGAGTGAGAGAGAGAGAGAGATGGAAGCTGTGAGGAGAGAGAGAGAGAAGCTGTGAGTGAGAGAGAGAATGAGAAAGAGAAGCTGTGAGTGAGAGAGATAGTGAGAGAAGCTGTGAGTGAGGGAGACAGAGAGTGAAATAGAACCTGTGAGTCAGAGAGATAGAGAGAAAGAGAAGCTGTGTGTGTGAGAGAGAAATAGAAGATGTGAGTGAGTGAGAGAGAGAGATAAAGAGAAGCTGTGAGTGAGTGAGAGAGAGAAAGAGAGAAAAGCTGTGTGAGAGAGAGAGGAAGAGTAGCTGTGAGAGTGAGAGAGAGAGAAATAGAAGCCGTGAGTGAGAGAGACAGAGAGAGAAGCTGTGAGTGAGAGAGAGAGAAAGAGAAGCTGTGAGTTAGAGAGAAAGAGAGAGAAAGAGAAGCTGTGAGTGAGAGAGAGAAAGAGAAGCTGTGAGTGAGAGAGAGAGAGAGAAAGAGAAGCTGTGAGTGAGAGAGAGAGAGAAAGAGAAGCTGTGAGTGAGAGAGAGAAAGCGAAAGAGAAGCTGTGAGTGAGAGAGAGAAACAGAAGCTTTGAGTGAGGGAGACAGAGAGAGAAATAGAACCTGTGAGTGAGCAAGAGAGAGAGAGAAAGAGAAGCTGTGAGTGAGAGAGAGAGAGAGAAGCTGTGAGAGAGAGAGAGAAAGAGTAGCTGTGAATGAGAGAGAGAAAGAGAATCTGTGAGTGAGAGAGAGAGAGAAAGAGAAGCTGTGAGTGAGAGAGAGAGAGAAAGAGAAGCTGTGAGTGAAAGAGAGAAAGCAAAAGAGAAGCTGTGAGTGAGAGAGAGAGAGAGAGAAAGAGAAGCTGTGAGTGAGGGAGATAGAGAGAGAGAAGCTGTGAGTGAGAGAGAGAAAGAGAAGCTATGAGTGACATAGATAGAGAAAGTGAAGGTTTGAGTGAGTGAGAGAGTGAGAGAAAGAGATACTGTGAGTGAGAGAGAGAGAAAGAAGCTGTGAGACAGAAAGAGAAGCTGTGAGTGAGAGAGCAAAAGAGAAGCGGCGAGTGAGTGAGAGAGAGAGAAAGAGAAGCTGTGAGTGAGAGAGAAAGAGAAGCTGTGAGTGAGAGAGAGAGAGAGAAGCTGTGAGTGAGAGAGAGAGAGACCAATAGAAGCTGTTAGAGAGAGAGATAAAGAGAAGCTGTGTGGAGAGAGAGAGAAAGAGAAGCTGTGAGTGAGTGATTGAGTGAGTGAGAGAGAGAAAGAGACGTTGTGAGTGAGAAAGAAAGAGAAGCTGTGAGTGAGAGAGCAAAAGAGAAGCGGTGAGTGAGTGAGAGAGAGAGAAAGAGAAGCTGTGAGTGAGAGAGAAAGAGAAGCTGTGTGTGAGTGAGATAGAGTGAGAGAGAGAGACCAATAGAAGCGAGAGAGAGAGAGAGAGAGAGAAAGAGAAGCTGTGAGGGAGAGAGAGAGAAAGAGAAGCTGTGAGGGAGAGAGAGAGAAGTTGTGAGTGAGAGAGAGAAAGAGAAGCTGTGAGTGAGAGAGAGAGAGAGAAAGAGAAGCTGTGAGTGAGAGAGATAGAGAAAGAGAAGCTGTGAGAAAGAGAGAGAATAGAAGATGTGAGTGAGTGAGAGAGAAAGAGAAAGAGAAGCTGTGAGTGAGTGAGAGAGAGAGAGAGAAAAGCTGTGTGTGTGAGAGAGAGAAAGAAGCTGTGAGTTAGTGAGAGAGAGAAATAGAAGCCGTGAGTGAGAGAGACAGAGAGAGAGAAGCTGTGAGTGAGAGAGAGAGAGAGAGAAAGAGAAGCTGTGAGTGAGAGAGAGAGAGAAAGAGAAGCTGTGTGAGAGTTAGAGAAAAAGAAGCTGTGAGTTAGTGAGAGAGAGAAAGAGATGCTGTGTGAGTGAGACAGAGTGAGAAAGAGAAGTGTGTGTGAGTGAGAGAGAAAGAAAGAAAAGCTGTGAGGGAGAGAGAAAGAGAAGCTGTGAGTGAGAGAGTTAGAGAGAGAGAGAAAGAGAAGCTGTGTGTGAGTGAGAGAGAGAGAGAATGAGAAGCTGTGAGAGAGAGAGAGAAAGAGAAGCTGTTAGTGAGTGAGAGAGAGAGAAGGAGAAGCTGTGAGTTAGTGAGAGGGAGAGAAATTGAAGCTGTGAGTGAGAGACAGAGAGAAACAGAAGTTGTGAGTGAGTGACAGAAAGAGAGAAAGAGAAGCTGTGAGTGAGTGAGAGAGAGAGAGAAGCTGTGAGTCAGTGAGACAGAGAGAAAGAGAAGCAGTGAGTGAGAGAGACAGAGAGAGAAAGAGAAGCTGTGAGTGAGTGAGTGAGGGAGAGAAAGAAAGAGAAGCTGTGTGAGAGAGAGAAAGAGAAAGAGAAGCTGTGAGTGAGAGACAGAGAGAAAGAGAAGCTGTGAGGGGGAGAGAGAAATAGTAGATGTGAGTGAGTGAGAGAGAGAGAGAGAAGCTCTGAGTGAGTGAGAGAGAGAGAAGCTGTGAGTGAGAGAGAGAGAGAGAAAGAGAAGCTGTGAGTGAGAGAGAGAAAGAGAAGCTGTGAGTGAGAGAGAGAGAGAGAAAGAGAAGCTGTGAGTGAGAGAGAGAGAGAAAAAGAGAAGCTGTGAGTGAGAGAGAAAAAGTGAAAGAGAAGCTGTGAGTGAGAGAGAGAGAGAAAGAGAAGCTTTGAGTGCGGGAGACAGAGAGAGAAATAGAACCTGTGAGTGAGCAAGAGAGAGAGAGAAAGAGAAGTTGTGAGTGAGAGAGAGAGAGAGAAGCTGTGTGTGAGAGAGAGTAAGAGTAGCTGTGAATGAGAGAGAGAGAAAGAGAAGCTGTGAGTGAGAGAAAGAGAGAAAGAGAAGATGTGAGTGAGAGAGAGAGAGAGAAAGAGAAGCTGTGAGTGAGAGAGAGAAAGCAAAAGAGAAGCTGTGAGTGAGAGAGAGAGAGAGAGAAAGAGAAGCTGTGAGTGAGGGAGACAGAGAGAGAAATAGAACCTGTGAGTGAGTGAGTGAGAGAGAGAAAGAGAAGATGTGAGTGAGTGAGAAAAAGAGAGAAAGAGAAGCTGTGAGTGAGTGAGAGAGAGAGAGAGAAGCTGTGAGTCAGTGAGACAGAGAGAAAGAGAACCATTGAGTGAGACAGACAGAGAGAGAAAGAGAAGTTGTGAGTGAATGAGTGAGGGAGAGAAAGAAAGAGAAGCTGTGAGTGAGAGAGAGAAAGAGAAAGAGAAGCTGTGAGTGAGAGAGAGAGAGAAAGAGAAGCTGTGAGGGAGAGAGAGAGAAAGAGAAGCTGTGAGTGAGTGAGAGAGAGAGAAAAGAGAAGCTGTGAGAGAGATAGAGAGAAAGAGAAGCTGTGAGAGACAGAGAGAAATGGAAGATGTGAGTGAGAGAGAGAGAGAAAGAGAAGATGTGAGTGAGAGAGAGAGAGAGAGAAGCTGTGAGTGAGAGAGAGAGAGAGAAAGAGAAGCTGTGAGTGAGAGAGAGAAAGAGAAGCTGTGAGAGAGAGAGAGAGAAGCTGTGAGTGAGAGAGAGAGAGAGAAAGAGAAGCTGTGAGTGAGAGAGAGAAAGTGAAAGAGAAGCTGTGAGTGAGAGAGAGAGAGAGAAAGAGAAGCTGTGAGTGAGGGAGACAGAGAGAGAAATAGAACCTGTGAGTGAGCAAGAGAGAGAGAGAAAGAGAAGCTGTGTGTGTGAGAGAGAGAGAAGCTGTGTGTGAGAGAGAAAGAGTAGCTGTGAATCAGAGAGAGAGAGAAAGAGAAGCTGTGAGTGAGAGAGAGAGAGAAAGAGAAGCTGTGAGTGAGAGAGAGAGAAAGAAAGAGAAGCTGTGAGTGAGAGAGAGAAAGCAAAAGTGAAGCTGTGAGTGAGAGAGAAAGATAGAAAGAGAAGCTGTGAGTGAGGGAGACAGAGAGAGAAATAGAACCTGTGAGTGAGCAAGAGAGAGAGAGAAAGAGAAGCTGTGAGAGAGAGAGAAGCTGTGAGTGAGAGAGAGAAAGAGAAGCTGTGTGTGAGAGAGATAGAGAAAGTGAAGGAGTGAGTGAGTGACAGAGCGAGAGAAAGAGATACTGTGAGTGAGAGAGAGAGAAAGAAGCTGTGAGAGAGAAAGAGAAGCTATGAGTCAGAGAGTGAAAGAGAAGCGGTGAATGAGTGAGAGAGAGGGAAAGCGAAGCTGTGAGTGAGAGAGAGAGAGAAAGAGAAACTGTTAGAGAGAGAGAGAGAGAGAGAGAGAAAGAGAAGCTGTGTAGAGAGAGAGAGAAAGAGAAGCTGTGAGTCAGTGATTGAGTGAGTGAGAGAGAGAAAGAGAAGTTGTGAGTGAGAAAGAAAGAAAGAGAAGCTGTGTGTGTGAGAGAGAAAGAGAAGCTGTGAGTGAGAGAGCAAAAGAGAAGCGGTGAGTGAGTGAGAGAGAGAGAGAGAGAAAGAGAAGCTGTGAGTGAGAGAGAAAGAGAAGCTGTGAGTGAGTGAGAGAGAGAGAAGCTGTGAGTGAGAGAGAGAGACCAATAGAAGCTGTTAGAGAGAGAGAGAGAAAGAGAAGCTGTGAGGGAGAGAGAGAGAAAGAGAAGCTGTGAGGGAGAGAGAGAGAAGCTGTGAGTGAGAGAGAGAAAGAGAAGCTGCGAGTGAGAGAGAGAGAGAGAAAGAGAAGCTCTGAGTGAGTGAGAGAGAGAAAAGAGAAGCTGTGAGTGAGAGAGATAGAGAGAAAGAGACGCTGTGAGAAAGAGAGAGAAATAGAAGATGTGAGTGAGTGAGAGAGAGAGAGAAAGATAAGCTGTGAGTGAGTGAGAGAGAGAGAGAGAAAAGCTGTGTGTGAGAGAGAGAGAAAGAGAAGCTTGAGTTAGTGTGAGAGAGAAATAGTAGCTGTGAGTGAGAGAGACAGAGAGAGAGAAGCTGTGAGTGAGTGAGAGAGAGAGAGTAAGAGAAGCTGTGAGTGAGAGAGAGAGAGAAAGAGAAGCTGTGAGTGAGTGAGAGTTAGAGAAAGAGAAGCTGTGAGTTAGTGAGAGAGAGAGAAAGAGAAATTGTGTGAGAGAGAGAGAGAGAGAAAGAGAAGCGTGTGTGAGTGAGAGAGAGGGAAAGCAAAGCTGTGAGTGAGAGAGAGAGAAATAGAAACTGTTAGAGAGAGAGAGAGAGAGAAAGAGAAGCTGTGAGTGAGAGAGAGAGAAAGAGAAGCTGTGAGTGAGAGAGAGAAAGCAAAAGAGAAGCTGTGAGTGAGAGAGAAAGAGAGAGAGAAAGAGAAGCTGTAAGTGAGGGAGACAGAGAGAGAAATAGAACCTGTGAGTGAGCAAGAGAGAGAGAGAAAGAGAAGCTGTGAGTGAGAGAGAGAGAGAGAGAGAGAAGCTGTGAGTGAGAGAGAGAAAGAGAAGCTGTGAGTGAGAGAGATAGAGAAAGTGAAGGAGTGAGTGAGTGACAGAGCGAGAGAAAGAGATACTGTGAGTTAGAGAGAGAGAAAGAAGCTGTGAGAGAGAAAGAGAAGCTATGAGTGAGAGAGTGAAAGAGAAGCGGGGAATGAGTGAGAGAGAGGGAAAGCGAAGCTGTGAGTGAGAGAGAGAGAGAAAGAGAAACTGTTAGAGAGAGAGAGAGAGAAGCTGTGTAGAGAGAGAGAGAAAGAGAAGCTGTGAGTGAGTGATTGAGTGAGTGAGAGGGAGAAAGAGAAGTTGTGAGTGAGAAAGAAAGAGAAGCTGTGTGTGAGAGAGAGAAAGAGAAGCTGTGAGTGAGAGAGCAAAAGAGAAGCGGTGAGTGAGTGAGAGAGAGAGAGAAAGAGAAGCTGTGAGTGAGAGAGAGAGAAGCTGTGAGTGAGTGAGAGAGAGAGAAGCTGTGAGTGAGAGAGAGAGACCAATAGAAGCTGTTAGAGAGAGAGAGAGAAAGAGAAGCTGTGAGTGAGAGAGAGAATGAGAAAGAGAAGCTGTGAGGGAGAGAGAGAGAGAAGCTGTGAGTTAGAGAGAGAAAGAGAAGCTGCGAGTGAGAGAGAGAGAGAGAAAGAGAAGCTGTGATTGAGTGAGAGAGAGAAAAGAGAAGCTGTGAGTGAGAGAGATAGAGAGAAAGAGAAGCTGTGAGAAAGAGAGAGAAATAGAAGATGTGAATGAGTGAGAGAGAGAGAGAAAGAGAAGCTGTGAGTGAGAGAGAGAGAGAGAGAGAGAGAAAAGCTGTGTGTGTGTGAGAGAGAAATAGAAGCTGTGAGTGAGAGAGACAGAGAGAGAGAAGCGGTGAGTGAGTGAGAAAGAGAGAGAGAGAAAGAGAAGCTGTGAGTGAGAGAGAAAGAGAAGCTGTGAGTGAGTGAGAGAGAGAGAAGCTGGGAGTGAGATAGAGAGACCAATAGAAGCTGTTAGAGAGAGAGAGAGAAAGAGAAGCTGTGAGTGAGAGAGAGAGAGAAAGAGAAGCTGTGAGGGAGAGAGAGAGAAAGAAGCTGTGAGTGAGTGAGAGAGAGAGAAAAGAGAAGCTGTGAGTGAGAGAGATAGAGAGAAAGAGAAGCTGTGTGTGTGTGAGAGAGAGAGAAGCTGTGAGTAAGAGAGAGAGAGAAAGAGAAGCTGTGAGTGAGAGAGAGAAAGAGAAGCTGTGAGTGAGAGAGAGAGAGAGAAGCTGTGAGTGAGAGAGAGAGAGAGAAAGAGAAGCTGTGAGTGAGAGAGAGAAAGCGAAAGAGAAGCTGTGAGTGAGACAGAGAGAGAGAGAAAGAGAAGCTGTGAGTGAGGGAGACAAAGAGAGAAATAGAACCTGTGAGTGAGCAAGAGAGAGAGAGAAAGAGAAGCTGTGTGTGTGTGTGAGAGAGAGAAGCTGTGTGAGAGAGAGAAAGAGTAGCTGTGAATGAGAGAGAGAGAGAGAAAGAGAAGCTGTGAGTGAGAGAGAGAGAGAGAGAAGCTGTGAGTGAGAGAGAGAGAAAGAGAAGCTGTGACGGAGAGAGAGAGAGAGAGAAGCTGTGAGTGAGAGAGAGAAAGAGAAGCTGTGAGTGAGAGAGAGAGAGAAAGAGAAACTGTTAGAGAGAGAGAGAGAGAAGCTGTGTAGAGAGAGAGAGAAAGAGAAGCTGTGAGTGAGTGATTGAGTGAGTGAGAGGGAGAAAGAGAAGTTGTGAGTGAGAAAGAAAGAGAAGCTGTGTGTGAGAGAGAGAAAGAGAAGCTGTGAGTGAGAGAGCAAAAGAGAAGCGGTGAGTGAGTGAGAGAGAGAGAGAAAGGGAAGCTGTGAGTGAGAGAGAGAGAAGCTGTGAGTGAGTGAGAGAGAGAGAAGCTGTGAGTGAGAGAGAGAGACCAATAGAAGCTGTTAGAGAGAGAGAGAGAAAGAGAAGCTGTGAGTGAGAGAGAGAATGAGAAAGAGAAGCTGTGAGGGAGAGAGAGAGAGAAGCTGTGAGTTAGAGAGAGAAAGAGAAGCTGCGAGTGAGAGAGAGAGAGAGAAAGAGAAGCTGTGATTGAGTGAGAGAGAGAAAAGAGAAGCTGTGAGTGAGAGAGATAGAGAGAAAGAGAAGCTGTGAGAAAGAGAGAGAAATAGAAGATGTGAATGAGTGAGAGAGAGAGAGAAAGAGAAGCTGTGAGTGAGAGAGAGAGAGAGAGAGAGAGAGAAAAGCTGTGTGTGTGTGAGAGAGAAATAGAAGCTGTGAGTGAGAGAGACAGAGAGAGAGAAGCGGTGAGTGAGTGAGAAAGAGAGAGAGAGAAAGAGAAGCTGTGAGTGAGAGAGAAAGAGAAGCTGTGAGTGAGTGAGAGAGAGAGAAGCTGGGAGTGAGATAGAGAGACCAATAGAAGCTGTTAGAGAGAGAGAGAGAAAGAGAAGCTGTGAGTGAGAGAGAGAGAGAGAAAGAGAAGCTGTGAGGGAGAGAGAGAGAAAGAAGCTGTGAGTGAGTGAGAGAGAGAGAAAAGAGAAGCTGTGAGTGAGAGAGATAGAGAGAAAGAGAAGCTGTGTGTGTGTGAGAGAGAGAGAAGCTGTGAGTAAGAGAGAGAGAGAAAGAGAAGCTGTGAGTGAGAGAGAGAAAGAGAAGCTGTGAGTGAGAGAGAGAGAGAGAAGCTGTGAGTGAGAGAGAGAGAGAGAAAGAGAAGCTGTGAGTGAGAGAGAGAAAGCGAAAGAGAAGCTGTGAGTGAGACAGAGAGAGAGAGAAAGAGAAGCTGTGAGTGAGGGAGACAGAGAGAGAAATAGAACCTGTGAGTGAGCAAGAGAGAGAGAGAAAGAGAAGCTGTGTGTGTGTGTGAGAGAGAGAAGCTGTGTGAGAGAGAGAAAGAGTAGCTGTGAATGAGAGAGAGAGAGAGAAAGAGAAGCTGTGAGTGAGAGAGAGAGAGAGAGAAGCTGTGAGTGAGAGAGAGAGAAAGAGAAGCTGTGACGGAGAGAGAGAGAGAGAGAAGCTGTGAGTGAGAGAGAGAAAGAGAAGCTGTGAGTGAGAGAGAGAGAGAAAGAGAAGCTGTGAGGGAGAGAGAGAGAAAGAGAAGCTGTGAGTGCGTGAGAGAGAAAAGAGAAGCTGTGAGTGAGAGAGATAGAGAGAAAGAGAAGCTGTGAGAAAGAGAGAGAAATAGAGGATGTGAGTGAGTGGGAGAGAGAGAGAAAGAGAAGCTGTGAGTGAGTGAGGGTTAGAGAAAGAGAAGCTGTGAGTTAGTGAAGGAGAGAGAAAGAGAAGCTGTGTGAGAGAGACAGAGTGAGAAAGAGAAGCGTGAGTGAGAGAGAGAGAAAGAAAAGCTGTGAGGGAGAGAGAAAGAGAAGCTGTGAGTGAGAGAGTTAGAGAGAGAGAGAAAGAGAAGCTGTGTGTGAGTGAGAGAGAGAGAGAGAATGAGAAGCTGTGTGAGAGAGAGAAAGAGTAGCTGTGAGTGAGTGAGAGAGAGAGAAGGAGAAGCTGTGAGTTAGTGAGAGAGAGAGAAACAGTTGTGAGTTAGTGACAGAAAGAGAGAAAGAGAAGATGTGAGTGAGTGAGAGAGAGAGAGAGAAGATGTGAGTCAGTGTGACAGAGAGAAAGAGAAGCAGTGAGTGAGAGAGACAGAGAGAGAAAGAGTAGCTGTGAGTGAGTGAGTGAGGGAGAGAAAGAAAGAGAAGCTGTGAGTGAGAGAGAGAGAGAAAGAGAAGCTGTGAGGGAGAGAGAGAGAGAAAGAGAAGCTGTGAGGGAGAGAGAGAGAAAGAGATGCTGTGAGTGAGTGAGAGAGAGAGAAAAGAGAAGCTGTGAGTGAGAGAGATAGAGAGAAAAAGAAGCTGTGTGAGAGAGAGAAATAGAAGATGTGAGTGAGAGAGAGAGAGAGAGAAGCTGTGAGTGAGAGAGAGAGAGAGAAAGAGATGCTGTGAGTGAGAGAGAGAGAGAGAAAGAGAAGCTGTGAGTGAGAGAGAGAAAGCGAAAGAGAAGCTGTGAGTGAGAGAGAGAGAGAGAAAGAGACGCTTTGAGTGAGGGAGACAGAGAGAGAAATAGAACCTGTGAGTGAGCAAGAGAGAGAGAGAAAGAGAAGCTGTGAGTGAGAGAGAGAGAGAAGCTGTGAGAGAGAGAGAAAGAGTAGCTGTGAATGAGAGAGAGAGAGAGAAAGAGAAGCTGTGAGTGAAAGAGAGAAAGCAAAAAAGCTGTGAGTGAGAGAGAGAGAGAAAGAGAAGCTGTGAGTGAAAGAGAGAAAGCAAAAAAGCTGTGAGTGAGAGAGAGAGAGAGAAAGAGAAGCTGTGAGTGAGGGAGATAGAGAGAGAAATAGAACCTGTGAGTGAGCAAGAGAGAGAGAGAAAGAGAAGCTGTGAGTGAGAGAGGGAGAGAGAAGCTGTGAGTGAGAGAGAGAAAGAGAACCTGTGAGTGAGAGAGAGAGAGAAAGAGATGCTGTGAGTGAGAGTGAGAGAGAGAGAAAGAGAAGCTGTGAGTGAGAGAGAGAAAGTGAAAGAGAAGCTGTGAGTGAGAGAGAGAGAGAGAAAGAGAAGCTTTGAGTGAGGGAGACAGAGAGAGAAATAGAACCTGTCAGTGAGCAAGAGAGAGAGAGAAAGAGAAGCTGTGAGAGAGAGAGAGAGAGAAGCTGTGAGAGAGAGAGAAATAGTAGCTGTGAATGAGAGAGAGAGAAAGAGAATCTGGGAGTGAGAGAGAGAGAGAAAGAGAAGCTGTGAGTGAGAGAGAGAGAGAAAGAGAAGCTGTGAGTGAAAGAGAGAAAGCAAAAAAGCTGTGAGTGAGAGAGAGAGAGAGAAAGAGAAGCTGTGAGTGAGGGAGATAGAGAGAGAAATAGAACCTGTGAGTGAGCAAGAGAGAGAGAGAAAGAGAAGCTGTGAGTGAGAGAGAGAGGGAGAGAAGCTGTGAGTGAGAGAGAGAAAGAGAAGCTATGAGTGAGAGAGATAGAGAAAGTGAAGGTTTGAGTGAGTGAGAGAAAGAGATACTGTGAGTGAGAGAGAGAGAAAGAAGCTGTGAGAGAGAGAGAGAGAGAGAGAAACTGTTAGAGAGAGAGCTAGAGAGAGAAGCTGTGTGGAGAGAGAGAGAAAGAGAAGCTGTGAGTGAGAGAGCAAAAGAGAAGCTGTGAGTGAGTGAGAGAGAGAGAAAGAGAGCTGTGAGTGAGAGAGAGAGAGAGAAGCTGTGAGTGAGAGAGAGAGACCAATAGAAGCTGTTAGAGAGAGAGAGAGAAAGAGAAGCTGTGAGGGAGAGAGACAGAGAGAGAAAGAGAAGCTGTGAGTGAGTGAGTGAGAGAGAGAGAGAGAGGGAAGCTGTGAGTGAGAGAGCTAGAGAGAGAAGCTGTGAGTGAGAGAGAGAATGAGAAAGAGAAGCTGTGAGTGAGAGAGATAGAGAGAGAAGCTGTGAGTGAGGGAGACAGAGAGTGAAATAGAACCTGTGAGTCAGAGAGATAGAGAGAAAGAGAAGCTGTGTGAGAGAGAGAGAAATAGAAGATTTGAGTGAGTGAGAGAGAGAGATAAAGAGAAGCTGTGAGTGAGTGAGAGAGAGAAAGAGAGAAAAGCTGTGTGTGAGAGAGAGAAAGAGTAGCTGTGAGAGTGAGAGAGAGAGAAATAGAAGCCATGAGTGAGAGAGACAGAGAGAGAAGCTGTGAGTGAGTGAGAGAGAGAGAAAGAGAAGCTGTGAGTTAGAGAGATAGAGAGAGAAAGAGAAGCTGTGAGTGAGAGAGAGAAAGAGAAGCTGTGAGTGAGAGAGAGAGAGAAAGAGAAGCTGTGAGTGAGAGAGAGAGAGAGAAAGAGAAGCTTTGAGTGAGGGAGACAGAGAGAGAAATAGAACCTGTGAGTGAGCAAGAGAGAGAGAGAAAGAGAAGCTGTGAGTGAGAGAGAGAGAGAAGCTGTGAGAGAGAGAGAAAGAGTAGCTGTGAATGAGAGAGAGAAAGAGAATATGTGAGTGAGAGAGAGAGAGAAAGAGAAGCTGTGAGTGAGAGAGAGAGAAGCTGTGAGTGAAAGAGAGAAAGCAAAAGAGAAGCTGTGAGTGAGTGAGAGAGAGAGAGAAAGAGAAGCTGTGAGTTAGTGAGAGAGAGAGAAAGAGATGCTGTGTGAGAGAGACAGAGTGAGAAAGAGAAGTGTGTGTGAGTGAGAGAGAAAGAAAGAAAAGCTGTGAGGGAGAGAGGAAGAGAAGCTGTGAGTGAGAGAGTTAGAGAGAGAGAGAAAGAGAAGCTGTGTGTGAGTGAGAGAGAGAGAGAGAATGAGAAGCTGTGAGAGAGAGAGAAAGAGAAGCTGTTAGTGAGTGAGAGAGAGAGAAGGAGAAGCTGTGAGTTAGTGAGAGAGAGAGAAATTGAAGCTGTGAGTGAGAGACAGAGAGAAACAGAAGTTGTGAGTGAGTGACAGAAAGAGAGAAAGAGAAGCTGTGAGTGAGTGAGAGAGAGAGAGAAGCTGTGAGTCAGTGAGACAGAGAGAAAGAGAAGCAGTGAGTGAGAGAGACAGAGAGAGAAAGAGAAGCTGTGAGTGAGTGAGTGAGGGAGAGAAAGAAAGAGAAGCTGTGAGTGAGAGAGAGAAAGAGAAAGAGAAGCTGTGAGTGAGAGAAAGAGAGAAAGAGAAGCTGTGAGGGAGAGAGAGAAAGAGAAGATGTGGGTGAGTGAGAGAGAGAGAGAAGCTGTGAGTGAGAGAGAGAGAGAGAAGCTGTGAGTGAGAGAGAGAGAGAGAAAGAGAAGCTGTGAGTGAGAGAGAGAAAGAGAAGCTGTGCGTGACAGAGAGAGAGAAAGAGAAGCTGTGAGTGAGAGAGAGAGAGAGAAAGAGAAGCTGTGAGTGAGAGAGAGAAAGTGAAAGAGAAGCTGTGAGTGAGAGAGAGAGAGAAAGAGAAGCTTTGAGTGCGGGAGACAGAGAGAGAAATAGAACCTGTGAGTGAGCAAGAGAGAGAGAGAAAGAGAAGTTGTGAGTGAGAGAGAGAGAGAGAAGCTGTGTGTGTGAGAGAGAAAGAGTAGCTGTGAATGAGAGAGAGAGAAAGAGAAGCTGTGAGTGAGAGAAAGAGAGAAAGAGAAGATGTGAGTGAGAGAGAGAGAGAAAGAGAAGCTGTGAGTGAGAGAGAGAAAGCAAAAGAGAAGCTGTGAGAGAGAGAGAGAGAGAGAGAGAAAGAGAAGCTGTGAGTGAGGGAGACAGAGAGAGAAATAGAACCTGTGAGTGAGTGAGTGAGAGAGAGAAAGAGAAGCTGTGAGTGAGTGAGAGAAAGAGAGAAAGAGAAGCTGTGAGTGAGTGAGAGAAAGAGAGAGAAGCTGTGAGTCAGTGAGACAGAGAGAAAGAGAAGCATTGAGTGAGACAGACAGAGAGAGAAAGAGAAGCTGTGAGTGAGTGAGTGAGGAAGAGAAAGAAAGAGAAGCTGTGAGTGAGAGAGAGAAAGAGAAAGAGAAGCTGTGAGTGAGAGAGAGAGAAAGAGAAGCTGTGAGGGAGAGAGAGAGAAAGAGAAGCTGTGAGTGAGTGAGAGAGAGAGAAAAGAGAAGCTGTGAGTGAGAGAGATAGAGAGAAAGAGAAGCTGTGAGAGACAGAGAGAAATAGAAGATGTGAGTGAGAGAGAGAGAGAAAGAGAAGCTGTGAGTGAAAAAGAGAGAGAGAAAGAGAAGCTGTGAGTGAGAGAGAGAGAGAATGAGAAGCTGTGAGTGAGAGAGAGAAAGAGAAGCTGTGTGAGAGAGAGAGAGAGAGAAGCTGTGAGTGAGAGAGAGAGAGAAAGAGAAGCTGTGAGTGAGAGAGAGAAAGCAAAAGAGAAGCTGTGAGTGAGAGAGAGAGAGAGAAAGAGAAGCTGTGAGTGAGGGAGACAGAGAGAGAAATAGAACCTGTGAGTGAGCAAGAGAGAGAGAGAGAGAAAGAGAAGCTGTGTGTGTGTGAGAGAGAGAGAAGCTGTGTGAGAGAGAAAGAGTAGCTGTGAATAAGAGAGAGAGAGAAAGAGAAGTTGTGAGTGAGAGAGAGAGAGAGAAAGAGAAGCTGTGAGTGAGAGAGAGAGAAAGAGAAGCTGTGAGTGAGAGAGAGAAAGCAAAAGAGAAGCTGTGAGTGAGAGAGAAAGAGAGAAAGAGAAGCTGTGAGTGAGGGAGACAGAGAGAGAAATAGAACCTGTGAGTGAGCAAGAGAGAGAGAGAAAGAGAAGCTGTGAGTGAGAGAGAGAGAGAAGCTGTGAGTGAGAGAGAGAAAGAGAAGCTGTGTGTGTGAGAGATAGAGAAAGTGAAGGAGTGAGTGAGTGACAGAGTGAGAGAAAGAGATACTGTGAGTGAGAGAGAGAGAAAGAAGCTGTGAGAGAGAAAGAGAAGCTATGAGTGAGAGAGTGAAAGAGAAGTGGTGAATGAGTGAGAGAGAGGGAAAGCGAAGCTGTGAGTGAGAGAGAGAGAGAAAGAGAAACTGTTAGAGAGAGAGAGAGAGAGAGAAAGGGAAGCTGTGTAGAGAGAGAGAGAAAGAGAAGCTGTGAGTCAGTGATTGAGTGAGTGAGAGAGAGAAAGAGAAGTTGTGAGTGAGAAAGAAAGAGAAGCTGTGTGTGTGAGAGAGAAAGAGAAGCTGTGAGTGAGAGAGCAAAAGAGAAGCGGTGAGTGAGTGAGAGAGAGAGAGAAAGAGAAGCTGTGAGTGAGAGAGAAAGAGAAGCTGTGAGTGAGTGAGAGAGAGAGAAGCTGTGAGTGAGAGAGAGAGACCAATAGAAGCTGTTAGAGAGAGAGAGAGAAGCTGTGAGGGAGAGAGAGAAAGAGAAGCTGTGAGGGAGAGAGAGAGAAGCTGTGAGTGAGAGAGAGAAAGAGAAGCTGCGAGTGAGAGAGAGAGAGAGAGAAAGAGAAGCTGTGAGTGAGTGAGAGAGAGAAAAGAGAAGCTATGAGTGAGAGAGATAGAGAGAAAGAGAAGCTGTGAGAAAGAGAGAGAAATAGAAGATGTGAGTGAGTGAGAGAGAGAGAGAAAGAGAAGCTGTGAGTGAGTGAGAGAGAGAGAGAAAAGCTGTGTGAGAGAGAGAGAGAAAGAGAAGCTGTGAGTTAGTGTGAGAGAGAAATAGAAACCGTGAGTGAGAGAGACAGAGAGAAGAAGCTGTGAGTGAGTGAGAGAGAGAGAGAGAGAAAGAGAAGCTGTGAGTGAGAGAGAGAGAGAGAGAAAGAGAAGCTGTGAGTGAGTGAGAGTTAGAGAAAGAGAAGCTGTGAGTTAGTGAGAGAGAGAGAAAGAGAAATTGTGTGAGAGAGACAGAGAGAGAAAGAGAAGCGTGTGTGAGTGAGAGAGAGGGAAAGCGAAGCTGTGAGTGAGAGAGAGAGAAATAGAAACTGTTAGAGAGAGAGAGAAAGAGAAGCTGTGAGTGAGAGAGAGAGAAAGAGAAGCTGTGAGTGAGAGAGAGAAAGCAAAAGAGAAGCTGTGAGTGAGAGAGAGAAAGAGAAGCTGTGAGTGAGAGAGAGAAAGAGAATCTGTGAGTGAGAGAGAGAGAGAAAGAGAAGCTGTGAGTGAGAGAGAGAGAGAGAAGCTGTGAGTGAAAGAGAGAAAGCAAAAGAGAAGCTGTGAGTGAGTGAGAGAGAGAGAGAAAGAGAAGCTGTGAGTTAGTGAGAGAGAGAGAAAGAGATGCTGTGTGAGAGAGACAGAGTGAGAAAGAGAAGTGTGTGTGAGTGAGAGAGAAAGAAAGAAAAGCTGTGAGGGAGAGAGGAAGAGAAGCTGTGAGTGAGAGAGTTAGAGAGAGAGAGAAAGAGAAGCTGTGTGTGAGTGAGTGAGAGAGAGAGAATGAGAAGCTGTGTGAGAGAGAGAGAAAGAGAAGCTGTTAGTGAGTGAGAGAGAGAGAAGGAGAAGCTGTGAGTTAGTGAGAGAGAGAGAAATTGAAGCTGTGAGTGAGAGACAGAGAGAAACAGAAGTTGTGAGTGAGTGACAGAAAGAGAGAAAGAGAAGCTGTGAGTGAGTGAGAGAGAGAGAGAAGCTGTGAGTCAGTGAGACAGAGAGAAAGAGAAGCAGTGAGTGAGAGAGACAGAGAGAGAAAGAGAAGCTGTGAGTGAGTGAGTGAGGGAGAGAAAGAAAGAGAAGCTGTGAGTGAGAGAGAGAAAGAGAAAGAAGCTGTGAGTGAGAGACAGAGAGAAAGAGAAGCTGTGAGGGAGAGAGAGAAAGAGAAGATGTGGGTGAGTGAGAGAGAGAGAGAGAGAAGCTGTGAGTGAGAGAGAGAGAGAGAGAAGCTGTGAGTGAGAGAGAGAGAGAAAGAGAAGCTGTGAGTGAGAGAGAGAAAGAGAAGCTGTGTGTGACAGAGAGAGAGAGAAAGAGAAGCTGTGAGTGAGAGAGAGAAAGAGAAGCTGTGAGTGACAGAGAGAGAGAGAAAGAGAAGCTGTGAGTGAGAGAGAGAGAGAGAGAGAAAGAGAAGCTGTGAGTGAGAGAGAGAAAGTGAAAGAGAAGCTGTGAGTGAGAGAGAGAGAGAAAGAGAAGCTTTGAGTGCGGGAGACAGAGAGAGAAATAGAACCTGTGAGTGAGCAAGAGAGAGAGAGAAAGAGAAGTTGTGAGTGAGAGAGAGAGAGAGAAGCTGTGTGTGTGAGAGAGAAAGAGTAGCTGTGAATGAGAGAGAGAGAAAGAGAAGCTGTGAGTGAGAGAAAGAGAGAAAGAGAAGATGTGAGTGAGAGAGAGAGAGAAAGAGAAGCTGTGAGTGAGAGAGAGAAAGCAAAAGAGAAGCTGTGAGTGAGAGAGAGAGAGAGAAAGAGAAGCTGTGAGTGAGGGAGACAGAGAGAGAAATAGAACCTGTGAGTGAGTGAGTGAGAGAGAGAAAGAGAAGCTGTGAGTGAGTGAGAGAAAGAGAGAAAGAGAAGCTGTGAGTGAGTGAGAGAGAGAGAGAGAAGCTGTGAGTCAGTGAGACAGAGAGAAAGAGAAGCATTGAGTGAGACAGACAGAGAGAGAAAGAGAAGCTGTGAGTGAGTGAGTGAGGGAGAGAAAGAAAGAGAAGCTGTGAGTGAGAGAGAGAAAGAGAAAGAGAAGCTGTGAGTGAGAGAGAGAGAGAAAGAGAAGCTGTGAGGGAGAGAGAGAGAAAGAGAAGCTGTGAGTGAGTGAGAGAGAGAGAAAAGAGAAGCTGTGAGTGAGAGAGATAGAGAGAAAGAGAAGCTGTGAGAGACAGAGAGAAATAGAAGTTGTGAGTGAGAGAGAGAGAGAAAGAGAAGCTGTGAGTGAAAAAGAGAGAGAGAAAGAGAATCTGTGAGTGAGAGAGAGAGAGAGAATGAGAAGCTGTGAGTGAGAGAGAGAAAGAGAAGCTGTGAGAGAGAGAGAGAGAGAAGCTGTGAGTGAGAGAGAGAGAGAAAGAGAAGCTGTGAGTGAGAGAGAGAAAGCAAAAGAGAAGCTGTGAGTGAGAGTGTGAGAGAGAGAAAGAGAAGCTGTGAGTGAGGGAGACAGAGAGAGAAATAGAACCTGTGAGTGAGCAAGAGAGAGAGAGAGAGAAAGAGAGCTGTGTGTGAGACAGAGAGAGAGAAGCTGTGTGAGAGAGAGAAAGAGTAGCTGTGAATAAGAGAGAGAGAGAAAGAGAAGCTGTGAGTGAAAGAGAGAGAGAGAAAGAGAAGCTGTGAGTGAGAGAGAGAGAAAGAGAAGCTGTGAGTGAGAGAGAGAAAGCAAAAGAGAAGCTGTGAGTGAGAGAGAAAGAGAGAAAGAGAAGCTGTGAGTGAGGGAGACAGAGAGAGAAATAGAACCTGTGAGTGAGCAAGAGAGAGAGAGAAAGAGAAGCTGTGAGTGAGAGAGAGAGAGAAGCTGTGAGTGAGAGAGAGAAAGAGAAGCTGTGTGTGTGAGAGATAGAGAAAGTGAAGGAGTGAGTGAGTGACAGAGTGAGAGAAAGAGATACTGTGAGTGAGAGAGAGAGAAAGAAGCTGTGAGAGAGAAAGAGAAGCTATGAGTGAGAGAGTGAAAGAGAAGCGGTGAATGAGTGAGAGAGAGGGAAAGCGAAGCTGTGAGTGAGAGAGAGAGAAAGAGAAACTGTTAGAGAGAGAGAGAGAAAGAGAAGCTGTGTAGAGAGAGAGGGAAAGAGAAGCTGTGAGTCAGTGATTGAGTGAGTGAGAGAGAGAAAGAGAAGTTGTGAGTGAGAAAGAAAGAGAAGCTGTGTGTGTGTGAGAGAAAGAGAAGCTGTGAGTGAGAGAGCAAGAGAGAAGCGGTGAGTGAGTGAGAGAGAGAGAGAGAAAGAGAAGCTGTGAGTGAGAGAGAAAGAGAAGCTGTGAGTGAGTGAGAGAGAGAGAAGCTGTGAGTGAGAGAGAGAGACCAATAGAAGCTGTTAGAGAGAGAGAGAGAGAGAAGCTGTGAGGGAGAGAGAGAGAAAGAGAAGCTGTGAGGGAGAGAGAGAGAAGCTGTGAGTGAGAGAGAGAAAGAGAAGCTGCGAGTGAGAGAGAGAGAGAGAAAGAGAAGCTGTGAGTGAGTGAGAGAGAGAAAAGAGAAGCTATGAGTGAGAGAGATAGAGAGAAAGAGAAGCTGTGAGAAAGAGAGAGAAATAGAAGATGTGAGTGAGTGAGAGAGAGAGAGAAAGAGAAGCTGTGAGTGAGTGAGAGAGAGAGAGAAAAGCTGTGTGTGAGAGAGAGAGAAAGAGAAGCTGTGAGTTAGTGTGAGAGAGAAATAGAAGCCGTGAGTGAGAGAGACAGAGAGAGAGAAGCTGTGAGTGAGTGAGAGAGAGAGAGAGAAAGAGAAGCTGTGAGTGAGAGAGAGAGAGAGAAAGAGAAGCTGTGAGTGAGTGAGAGTTAGAGAAAGAGAAGCTGTGAGTTAGTGAGAGAGAGAGAAAGAGAAATTGTGTGAGAGAGACAGAGAGAGAAAGAGAAGCGTGTGTGAGTGAGAGAGAGGGAAAGCGAAGCTGTGAGTGAGAGAGAGAGAAATAGAAACTGTTAGAGAGAGAGAAAGAGAAGCTGTGAGTGAGAGAGAGAGAAAGAGAAGCTATGAGTGAGAGAGAGAAAGCAAAAGAGAAGCTGTGAGTGAGAGAGAGAAAGAGAAGCTGTGAGTGAGAGAGATAGAGAAAGTGAAGGAGTGAGTGAGTGACAGAGCGAGAGAAAGAGATACTGTGAGTGAGAGAGAGAGAAAGAAGCTGTGAGAGAGAAAGAGAGGCTATGAGTGAGAGAGTGAAAGAGAAGCGGTGAATGAGTGAGAGAGAGGGAAAGCGAAGCTGTGAGTGAGAGAGAGAGAGAAAGAGAAACTGTTAGAGAGAGAGAGAGAGAGAGAAGCTGTGTAGAGAGAGAGAGAAAGAGAAGCTGTGAGTGAGGGACACAGAGAGAGAAATAGAACCTGTGAGTGAGCAAGAGAGAGAGAGAGAAAGAGAAGCTGTGAGTGAGAGAGAGAGAGAAGCTGTGCGTGAGAGAGAGAAAGAGAAGCTGTGAGTGAGAGAGATAGAGAAAGTGAAGGAGTGAGTGAGTGACAGAGCGAGAGAAAGAGATACTGTGAGTGAGAGAGAGAGAAAGAAGCTGTGAGAGAGAAAGAGAAGCTATGAGTGAGAGAGTGAAAGAGAAGCGGTGAATGAGTGAGAGAGAGGGAAAGCGAAGCTGTGAGTGAGAGAGAGAGAGAAAGAGAAACTGTTAGAGAGAGAGAGAGAGAGAAGCTGTGTAGAGAGAGAGAGAAAGAGAAGCTGTGAGTGAGTGATTGAGTGAGTGAGAGAGAGAAAGAGAAGCTGTGTGTGAGAGAGAGAAAGAGAAGCTGTGAGTGAGAGAGCAAAAGAGAAGCGGTGAGTGAGTGAGAGAGAGAGAGAAAGAGAAGCTATGAGTGAGAGAGAAAGAGAAGCTGTGAGTGAGTGAGAGAGAGAGAAGCTGTGAGTGAGAGAGAGAGACCAATAGAAGCTGTTAGAGAGAGAGAGAGAAAGAGAAGCTGTGAGTGAGAGAGAGAATGAGAAAGAGAAGCTGTGAGGGAGAGAGAGAGAGAAGCTGTGAGTGAGAGAGAGAAAGAGAAGCTGTGAGAGAGAGAGAGAGAAAGAGAAGCTGTGATTGAGTGAGAGAGAGAAAAGAGAAGCTGTGAGTGAGAGCGATAGAGAGAAAGAGAAGCTGTGAGAAAGAGAGAGAAATAGAAGATGTGAATGAGTGAGAGAGAGAGAAAGAGAAGCTGTGAGTGAGTGAGAGAGAGAGAGAAAAGCTGTGTGTGTGAGAGAGAGAAAGAGAAGCTGTGAGTGAGAGAGACAGAGAGAGAGAAGCTGTGAGTGAGTGAGAGAGAGAGAGAAAGAGAAGCTGTGAGTGAGAGAGAGAGAGAAAGAGAAGCTTTGAGTGAGTGAGTTAGAGAAAGAGAAGCTGTGAGAGAGAGAGAGAGAGAGAAGCTGTGAGTGAGTGAGAGAGAGAGAAAGAGTAGCTGTGAATGAGAGAGAGAGAGAAAAGAGTAGCTGTGAGTGAGAGAGATAGAGAGAAAGAGAAGCTGTGTGTGTGAGAGAGAAATAGAACCTGTGAGTGAGTGAGTGAGTGAGAGAGAGAAAGAGAACTGTGAGTGAGTGAGATAAAGAGAGAAAGAGAAGCTGGGAGTGTGTGTGAGAGAGAGAGAAGCTGTGAATCAGTGAGACAGAGAGAAAGAGAAGCAGTGAGTGAGAGAGACAGAGAGAGAAAGAGAAACTGTGAGTGAGTGAGGGAGGGAGAGAAAGAAAGAGAAGCTGTGAGTGAGAGAGAAAGAGAAAGAGAAGCTGTGAGTGAGAGAGAGAGAGAAAGAGAAGCTGTGAGGGAGAGAGAGAAAGAGAAGCTGTGAGTGAGTGAGAGAGAGAGAAAAGAGAAGCTGTGAGTGAGAGAGATAGAGAGAAAGAGAAGCTGTGTGTGTGTGAGAGAGAGAGAAGCTGTGAGTAAGAGAGAGAGAGAAAGAGAAGCTGTGGATGAGAGAGAGAAAGAGAAGCTGTGAGTGAGAGAGAGAGAGAGAAGCTGTGAGTGAGAGAGAGAGAAAGAGAAGCTGTGAGTGAGAGAGAGAAAGCGAAAGAGAAGCTGTGAGTGAGAGAGAGAGAGAGAAAGAGAAGCTGTGAGTGAGGGAGACAGAGAGAGAAATAGAACCTGTGAGTGAGCAAGAGAGAGAGAGAAAGAGAAGCTGTGTGTGTGTGTGAGAGAGAAGCTGTGAGAGAGAGAGAAAGAGTAGCTGTGAATGAGAGAGAGAGAGAGAAAGAGAAGCTGTGAGTGAGAGAGAGAGAGAGAGAAGCTGTGAGTGAGAGAGAGAGAAAGAGAAGCTGTGAGGGAGAGAGAGAGAGAGAAGCTGTGAGTGAGAGAGAGAAAGAGAAGCTGAGAGTGAGAGAGAGAGAGAAAGAGAAGCTGTGAGGGAGAGAGAGAGAAAGAGAAGCTGTGAGTGCGTGAGAGAGAACAGAGAAGCTGTGAGTGAGAGAGATAGAGAGAAAGAGAAGCTGTGAGAAAGAGAGAGAAATAGAAGATGTGCGTGAGTGGGAGAGAGAGAGAAAGAGAAGCTGTGAGTGAGTGAGAGTTAGAGAAAGAGAAGCTGTGAGTTAGTGAGAGAGAGAGAAAGAGAAGCTGTGTGAGAGAGACAGAGTGAGAAAGAGAAGCGTGAGTGAGTGAGAGAGAAAGAAAAGCTGTGAGGGAGAGAGAAAGAGAAGCTGTGAGTGAGAGAGTTAGAGAGAGAGAGAAAGAGAAGCTGTGTGTGAGTGAGAGAGAGAGAATGAGAAGCTGTGTGAGAGAGAGAAAGAGTAGCTGTGAGTGAGTGAGAGAGAGAGAAGGAGAAGCTGTGAGTTAGTGAGAGAGAGAGAAACAGAAGTTGTGAGTTAGTGACAGAAAGAGAGAAAGAGAAGATGTGAGTGAGAGAGAGAGAGAGAGAGAGAAGCTGTGAGTCAGTGAGACAGAGAGAAAGAGAAGCAGTGAGTGAGAGAGACAGAGAGAGAATGAGTAGCTGTGAGTGAGTGAGTGAGGGAGAGAAAGAAAGAGAAGCTGTGAGTGAGAGAGAGAGAGAAAGAGAAGCTGTGAGTGAGAGAGAGAGAGAAAGAGAAGCTGTGAGGGAGAGAGAGAGAAAGAGAAGCTGTGAGTGAGGGAGAGAGGGAGAAAAGAGAAGCTATGAGTGAGAGAGATAGAGAGAAAGAGAAGCTGTGAGAGAGAGAGAAATAGAAGATGTGAGTGAGAGAGAGAGAGAGAAGCTGTGAGTGAGAGAGAGAGAGAGAAAGAGAAGCTGTGAGTGAGAGAGAGAGAGAGAAAGAGAAGCTGTGAGTGAGAGAGAGAAAGAGAACCTGTGAGTGAGAGAGAGAGAGAGAAAGAGATGCTGTGCGTGAGAGAGAGAGAGAGAAAGAGAAGCTGTGAGTGAGAGAGAGAAAGCGAAAAAGAAGCTGTGAGTGAGAGAGAGAGAGAAAAAGAGAAGTTTTGAGTGAGGGAGACAGAGAGAGAAATAGAACCTGTGAGTGAGCAAGAGAGAGAGAGAGAGAAAGAGAAGCTGTGAGTGAGAGAGAGAGAGAAGCTGTGAGAGAGAGAGAAAGAATAGCTGTGAATGAGAGAGAGAGAAAGAGAATCTGGGAGTGAGAGAGAGAGAAAGAGAAGCTGTGAGTGAGAGAGAAAGAGAGAAAGAGAAGCTGTGAGTGAAAGAGCGAAAGCAAAAAAGCTGTGAGTGAGAGAGAGAGAGAAAGAGAAGCTGTGAGTGAGGGAGATAGAGAGAGAAATAGAACCTGTGAGTGAGCAAGAGAGAGAGAGAAAGAGAAGCTGTGAGTGAGAGAGAGAGAGAGAGAAGCTGTGAGTGAGAGAGAGAAAGAGAAGCTATGAGTGAGAGAGATAGAGAAAGTGAAGGTTTGAGTGAGTGAGAGAGTGAGAGAAAGAGATACTGTGAGTGAGAGAGAGAGAAAGAAGCTGTGAGAGAGAGAGAAAGAGAAACTGTTAGAGAGAGAGATAGAGAGAGAAGCTGTGTGGAGAGAGAAAGAGAAGCTGTGAGTGAGAGAGAGAGAGAGAGAGAGAAGCTGTGAGTGAGAGAGAGCGAGACCAATAGAAGCTGTTAGAGAGAGAGAGAGAAAGAGAAGCTGTGAGGGAGAGAGACAGAGAGAGAAAGAGAAGCTGTGAGTGAGTGAGTGAGAGAGAGAGAGAGGGAAGCTGTGAGTGAGAGAGCTAGAGAGAGAAGCTGTGAGTGAGAGAGAGAATGAGAAAGAGAAGCTGTGAGTGAGAGAGATAGAGAGAGAAGCTGTGAGTGAGGGAGACAGAGAGTGAAATAGAACCTGTGAGTCAGAGAGATAGAGAGAAAGAGAAGCTGTGAGAGAGAGAGAAATAGAAGATTTGAGTGAGTGAGAGAGAGAGATAAAGAGAAGCTGTGAGTGAGTGAGAGAGAGAAAGAGAGAAAAGCTGTGTGAGAGAGAGAGAAAGAGTAGCTGTGAGAGTGAGAGAGAGAGAAATAGAAGCCGTGAGTGAGAGAGACAGAGAGAGAAGCTGTGATTGAGTGAGAGAGAGAGAAAGAGAAACTGTGAATTAGAGAGATAGAGAGAGAAAGAGAAGCTGTGAGTGAGTGAGAGAGAGAGAAAGAGAAGGTGTGAGTTAGTGAGAGAGAGAAAAAGAAGCTGTGTGAGAGAGACAGAGAGAGAAAGAGAAGCATGAGTGAGTGAGAGAGAAAGAAAAGCTGTGAGTGAGAGAGAAAGAGAAGCTGTGAGTGAGAGAGTTAGAGAGAGAGAGAAAGAGAAGCTGTGTTGAGTGAGAGAGAGAGAGAGAATGAGAAGCTGTGAGAGAGAGAGAAATAGAAGCTGTGAGTGAGAGAGAGAGAAGGAGAAGCTGTGAGTTAGTGAGAGAGAAATTGAAGCTGTGAGTGAGAGACAGAGAGAAACAGAAGTTGTGAGTGAGTTATAGAGAGAGAGAAAGCGAAACTGTGTGAGAGAGAGAGAATGAGAAGCTGTGAGTGAGAGAGACAGAGAGAGAGAAGCTGTGAGTGAGTGAGAGAGAGAGAGAGAAAGAGAAGCTGTGAGTGAGAGAGAGAGAGAGAAGCTGTGAGTGAGTGAGAGAGAGAGAAAGAGAAGAGTGAGTGAGAGTCAGAGAGAGAAAGAGAAGCTGTGAGTGAGTGAGAGAGAGAAAGATTAGCTGTGAATGAGAGAGAGAGAGAGAGAAGAGAAGCTGTGAGTGAGAGAGATAGAGAGAAAGAGAAGCTGTGTGTGTGAGAGAGAAATAGAACCTGTGAGTGAGTGAGTGAGAGAGAGAGAGAGAGAAAGAGAAGCTGTGAGTGAGTGAGAGAAAGAGAGGGAAGCTTTGAGTCAATGAGACAGAGAAAGAGAAGCAGTGAGTGAGAGAGACAGAGAGAGAAAGAGAAGCTGTGAGTGAGTGAGTGAGTGAGGGAGAGAAAGAAAGAGAAGCTGTGAGTGAGAGAGAGAAAGAGAAAGAGAAGCTGTGAGTGAGAGAGAGAAAGAGAAGTTGTGAGGGAGAGAGAGAGAAAGAGAAGCTGTGAGTGTGTGTGAGAGAGAGAAAGAGAAGCTGTGTGTGTGAGAAAGAGAAGCTGTGAGTGAGAGAGACAGAGAGAGAGAAGCTGTGAGTGAGTGAGAGAGAGAGAAAGAGAAGCTGTGAGTGAGAGAGAGAGAGAGAAAGAGAAGCTGTGAGTGAGTGAGAGAGAGAGAAAGAGAAGCAGTGAGTGAGAGAGAGAGAAAGAGAAGCTGTGAGTGCAAGAGAAAGAGAGAGAAAGAGAAGCTGTGAGTGAGTGAGAGAGAGAGAGAGAAAGAGAAGTTGTGAGTGTGTGTGTGTGAGAGAGAAGCTGTGAATGAGAGAGAGATAGAAATAGAAGCTGTGAGTTAGAGAGAGAGAAAGAGAAAGAGAAGCTGTGAGAGAGAGAGAGAAAAAGAAGCTGTGAATGAGAGAGAGAAAGAGAAAGAGAAGCTGTGAGTGAGAGAGAGAGAGAAAGAGAAGGTTTGTGTGAGTGAGAGAGAGAAAGAGAAACTGTGAGTGAGAGAGAGACAGAAAGAGAAGCTGTGTGGAGAGAGAAAGAAAAAGAAGCTGTGAGTGAGTGAGTGAGAGAGAGAAAGAGAAGTTGTGAGTGAGAGAGAAAGAGAAGCTGTGAGAGAGAGACAGAAAGAGAAGCTGTGAGTGAGAGAGCAAAAGAGAAGCGGTGAGTGAGTGAGTGAGAGAGAAAGAGAAGCTGTGAGTGAGAGAGAAAGAGAAGCTGTGAGTGAGAGAGAGAGAGAAGCTGTGAGTGAGAGAGAGAACCAATAGAAGCTGTTAGAGAGAGAGAGAGAGAAGCTGTAAGTGAGGGAGAGAGAGAGAAAGAGAAGCTGTGTGTGTGAGAGAGAGAAGCTGAGTGAGAGAGAGAAAGAGAAAGAGAACCTGTGAGTGAGAGAGAGAGAGAAAGAGAAGCTTTGAGGGAGAGAGAGAGAGAAAGAGAAGCTGTGAGTGAGTGAGAGAGAGGGAAAAGAGAAGCTGAGTGAGAGAGATAGAGAGAAAGAGAAGCTGTGTGTGAGAGAGAAATAGAAGATGTGTGAGTGAGAGAGAGAGAGAAAGAGAAGCTGTGAGTGAGAGAGAGAGAGAAAAGCTGAGAGAGAGAGAGAAAGAGAAGCTGTGAGTTAGTGAGAGAGAGAAATAGAAGCCGTGAGTGAGAGAGACAGAGAGAGAGAAAATGTGAGTGAGTGAGAGAGAGAGAGAGAGAGAAAGAGAAGCTGTGAGTGAGAGAGAGAGAGAGAGAGAAGCTGTGAGTGAGTGAGAGAGAGAAAGAGAAGCTGTGAGTTAGTGAGAGAGAGAGAGAGAGAAGCTGTGTGGAGAGAGAAAGAAAGAGAAGCTGTGAGTGAGTGAGTGAGAGAGAGAAAGAGAAGTTGTGAGTGAGAGAGAAAGAGAAGCTGTGAGAGAGAGTCAGAAAGAGAAGCTGTGAGTGAGAGAGCAAAAGAGAAGCGGTGAGTGAGTGAGAGAGAAAGAGAAGCTGTGAGTGAGAGAGAAAGAGAAGCTGTGAGTGAGAGAGAGAGAGAAGCTGTGAGTGAGAGAGAGAACCAATAGAAGCTGTTAGAGAGAGAGAGAAGCTGTAAGTGAGGGAGAGAGAGAGAAAGAGAAGCTGTGTGTGTGAGAGAGAGAAGCTGACTGAGAGAGAGAAAGAGAACCTGTGAGTGAGAGAGAGAGAGAGAAAGAGAAGCTTTGAGGGAGAGAGAGTGAAAGAGAAGCTGTGAGTGAGTGAGAGAGAGGGAAAAGAGAAGCTGTGAGTGAGAGAGATAGAGAGAAAGAGAAGCTGTGTGTGAGAGAGAAATAGAAGATGTGAGTGAGTGAGAGAGAGAGAGAAAGAGAAGCTGTGAGTGAGAGAGAGAGAGAAAAGCTGAGAGAGAGAGAGAAAGAGAAGCTGTGATTTAGTGAGAGAGAGAAATAGAAGCCGTGAGTGAGAGAGACAGAGAGAGAGAAGCTGTGAGTGAGTGAGAGAGAGAGAGAGAGAAGCTGTGAGTGAGAGAGAGAGAGAGAGAAGCTGTGAGTGAGTGAGAGAGAGAAAGAGAAGCTGTGAGTTAGTGAGAGAGAGAGAAAGAGAAGCTGTGTGAGAGAGAAAGAGAGAGAAAGAGAAGGGTGAGTGAGAGAGATAGAGAAAGAGAAGGTTTGAGTGAGTGAGAGAGAGAGAAAAAGAGATTCTGTGAGTGAGAGAGAGAGAAAGAAGCTGTGAGAGAGAAAGAGAAGCTGTGAGTGAGAGTGAAAGAAGCAGTGAATGAGTGAGAGAGAGAGAAAGCGAAGCTGTGAGTGAGAGAGAGAGAAAGAGAAACTGTGAGTGAGAGAGAGAGAGAAAGAGAAGCTGTGTGGAGAGAGAAAGAAAGAGGAGCTGTGAGTGAGTGAGTGAGAGAGAGAAAGAGAACTTGTGAGTGAGAGAGAAAGAGAAGCTGTGAGAGAGAGACAGAAAGAGAAGCTGTGAGTGGGAGAGCAAAAGAGAAGCGGTGAGTGAGTGAGTGAGAGAGAAAGAGAAGCTCTGAGTGAGAGAGAAAGAGAAGCTGTGAGTGAGAGAGAGAGAGAGAAGCTGTGAGTGAGAGAGAGAACCAATAGAAGCTGTTAGAGAGAGAAAGAGAAGCTGTGTGTGTGTGAGAGAGAGAAGCTGAGTGAGAGAGAGAAAGAGAAAGAGAAGCTGTGAGTGAGAGAGAGAGAGAAAGAGAAGCTGTGAGTGAGAGATAGAGAGAAAGTGAAGCTGAGAGAGAGAGAGAAATAGAAGCTGTGAGTGAGTGAGAGAGAGAGAGAAAGAGAAGCTGTGAGTGTGTGTGAGAGAGAAAGAGAAGCTGTGAGTGAGAGAGAGACAAAAAGAAGCTGTGAGTGAGAAAGAGAAAGAGAAGGTGTGAGTGAGTGAGTGAGAGAGAGAGAATATGTGTGTGTGTGAGAGAGAAGCTGTGTGTGTGAGAGAGAGAGAAAGAGAAGATGTGAGTGAGAGAGAGTGATAGAGAAGCTGTGAGTGAGAGAGAGAGAAAGAGAAGCTGTGAGTTTGAGAGAGTGAGAGAAAGAGAAGCTGTGAGAGAGGGAGAGAGAAAGAGAAGCTGTGAGTTAGATAGACAGAGAGAGAAAGAGAAGCTGTGAGTGAGAGAGAGAGAGTGGGAGAGAAGCTGTGTGAGAGAGAGAAAGAGAAGCAGTGAGTTAGAGAGACAGAGAGAGAAAGAGAAGCTGTGAGTGAGAGAGAGAGAGAGAGAAAGAGAAGCTGGAGAGAGAGACAAAAAGAAGCTGTGAGTGAGAAAGAGAAGGTGTGAGTGAGTGAGAGAGAGAGAATATGTGTGTGTGTATGAGAGAGAGAAGCTGTGTGTGTGAGAGAGAGATAAGCTGTGAGTTTGAGAGAGTGAGAGAAAGAGAAGCTGTGAGAGAGAGAGAGAGAAGCTGTGAGTTTGAGAGAGTGAGAGAAAGAGAAGCTGTGAGAGAGAGAGAAAGATAAGCTGTGAGTGAGAGAGAGAGAGAAAGAGAAGCTGTCAGTGAGAGAGAGAAAGAGAAGCTGAGTGTGTGAGAGAGATAAATAGAAGGTTTGAGTGAGTGAGAGAGAGAGAGAAAGAGGAGCTGTGAGAGAGAGAGAGAGAAAGAGTAGCTGTGAGTGAGGGAGACAGAGAGAGAAATAGAACCTGTGTGTGTGTGAGAGAGAGAGAGAATGAGAAGCTGTGAGTGAGTGAGAGAGATAGAGAAAGAGAAGGTTTGAGTGAGTGAGAGAGCGAGAGAAAGAGAAGCTGTGAGCGAGAGAGAGAAAGAGAAGCTGTGAGTGAGAGAGAGAGAGCAAGAGAAGATGTGAGTGAGAGAGAGAGAAAGAGAAGCTGTGAGTGAGTGAGAGAGGGAGAGAAAGAAAGAGAAGCTGTGAGTGAGAGAGAGAGAAAGAGAAGCTGTGAGTGAGAGAGAGAGCAAGAGAAGATGTGATTGAGACAGGGAGAGAGAGAGAAAGCTGTGAGTGTGTGAGATAGAGATAGAGAAGCTGTGATTGAGTGAGAGAGAGATTAAATAGAAGCTGTGAGTGAGAGAGATAGAGAGAAAGAGAAGCTGTGTGTGTGTGAGAGAGAAATAGTAGCTGTGAGTGAGTGAGAGAGAGAGAGAAAGAGAAGCTGTGAGTGAGTGAGAGAGAGAGAGAAAGAGAAGCTGTGAGAGAGAGAGAAAAAGAAGCTGTGAGTTACGGAGAGAGAGAGAAAGAGAAGCTTTGAGTGAGAAAGAGAGAGAAAGAGAAGCTGTGAGTGAGAAAGAGAAAGAGAAGGTGTGAGTGAGTGAGAGAGAGAGAGAATATGTGTGTGTGAGAGAGAGAAGCTGTGTGTGTGAGAGAGAGAGAGAGAAAGAGAAGCTGTGAGTGAGTGAGAGAGAAAAAAGAGAATCTGTGAGTGAGAGAGATAGAGAGAAAGAGAAGCTGTGTGTGTGAGAGAGAGAGATAGAAGATGTGAGTGAGTCAGAGAGAAAGAGAAGCTGTGAGTGAGAGAGAGAGAGAGAGAGAAAGAGCTGTGAGTGATCGAGAGAGTGAGAGAAAGAGAAGCTGTGAGTGAGTGAGAGAGAGAGAAAGAGAACTAGTGAGAGAGAGAGAAAGAGAAGGTGTGAGTGAGAGAGACAGAGAGAGAAAGAGAAGCTGTGAGTGAGAGAGAGAAAAGAAAGAGAAGCTGTGAGTGAGAGAGAGAGAGAGAAAGAGAAGCTGTGAATGAGAGAGAGAGAATGAGAAGCTGTGAGAGAGAGAAAGAGAAGCTTTGAGTGAGAGAGAGAGAGAGCAAGAAAAGATGAGATTGAGACAGAGCGAGAGAAAGAAAGCTGTGAGTGTGTGAGATAGAGAAAGAGAAGCTGTGAGTGAGTGAGAGAGAGAGAGAAAGAAAGAGAAGCTGTGAGTTAGAGAGAGAGGGCGAGAAAGAGAAGCTGTGAGAGAGAGAGAGAAAGAAAAGCTGTGAGTGAGAGAGAGAGAGAGAAGCTGTGTGTGAGGGAGAGAGAGAGAAAGCGTACCTGTGAGTGAGAGAGAGAGAAAGAAAGAGCTGTGAGTGAGAGAGAGAGAGAGAAAGAAAAGCTGTGTTAGAGAGAGAGAGAGAAAGAGAAGCTGTGAGTGAGAAAGAGAAAGAGAAGGTGTGAGTGAGTGAGAGAGAGGGAGAATATATGTGTGTGTGTGTGAGAGAGAAATAGAAGATATGAGTGAGTGAGAGAGAGAGAGAAAGAGAAACTGTGAGTGAGAGAGACAGAGAGAAAAGCTGAGAGAGAGAGAGAGAAAGAGAAGCTGTGAGTTAGTGAGAGAGTGAAATAGAAGCCGTGAGTGAGAGAGACAGAGAGAGAGAAGCTATGAGTGAGTGAGAGAGAGAGAGAAAGAGAAGCTGTGAGTGAGAGAGAGAGAGAGAAAGAGAAGCTGTGAGTGAGTGAGAGAGAGAAAGAGAAGCTGTGAGTTAGTGAGAGAGAGAGAAAGAGAAGCTGTGTGAGAGAGAAAGAGAAGCGTGAGTGAGTGACAGAGAGAGAGAAAGAAAAGCTGTGAGTGAGAGAGAAAGAGAAGCTGTGAGTGAGAGAGTTAGAGAGAGAGAGAAAGAGAAGCTGTGTGTGAGTGAGAGAGAGAGAGAGAATGAGAAGCTTTGTGTGAGAGAGAAACAAAAGTTGTGAGTGAGAGAGAGAGAGAGAGAGAGAAGCTGTGTGTGTGTGAGAGAGAGAAAGAGAAGCTGTGTGTGTGAGAGAGAAAGAGAAGCTGTGAGTGAGAGAGACACAGAGAGAGAAGCTGTGAGTGAGAGAGAGAGAGAGAGCTGTGAGTGAGAGAGAGAGAGAAAGAGAAGCTGTGAGTGAGAGAGAGGGAGAAACAGAAGCTGTGAGTGAGTGAGTGAGAGAGAGAGAAGCTGTGAGTGAGTGAGAGAGAGAGAGAAGCTGTGAATGAGGGAGAGATAGAAATAGAAGTTGTGAGTGAGAGAGACCGAAAGAGAAGCTGTGTGTGTGAGAGAGAGAGAAAGAGAAGCTGTGAGTGAGAGAGACAGAGAGAGAGAAGCTGTAAGTGAGGGAGAGAGAGAGAAAGAAAAGCTGTGAGTGAGGGAGAGAGAGAAAGAGAAGCTGTGAGTGAGAGAGAGAAAGCGAAAGAAAAGATGTGAGTGAGAGAGAGAGAGAGAGAAAGAGAAGCTGTGAGTGAGTGAGTGAGGGAGAGAAAGAAAGAGGAGCTGTGAGTGAGAGAGAGAGAGAAAGAGTAGCTGTGAATGAGAGAGAGAGAGAAAGAGAAGCTGTGAGTGAGAGAGAGAGAAAGAAAAGCTGTGAGTGAGAGAGAGAGAGAGAAGCTGTGAGAGAGAAAGAGAAGCTGTGAGTGGGAGAGTGAAAGAGAAGCGGTGAATGAGTGAGAGAGAGAGAAAGCGAAGCTGTGAGTGAGAGAGAGAAAGAGAAACTGTGAGTGAGAGAGAGAGAGAAAGAGAAGCTGTGAGTGAGAGAGAAAGAGAAGCTGTGTGTGAGAGAGAAAGAGAAGCTGTGAGTGAGAGAACAAAAGAGAAGCGGTGGATGAGTGAGTGAGAGAGAAAGAGAAGCTGTGAGTGAGAGAGAAAGAGAAGCTGTGAGTGAGAGAGAGAGAGAGAAGCTGTGAGTGAGAGAGAGAGACCAATAGAAGCTGTTAGAGAGAGAGAGAGAGAGAGAAGCTGTAAGTGAGGGAGAGAGAGAAAGAGATGCTGTGAGTGAGAGAGAGAAAGAGAAAGAGAAGCTGTGAATGAGATAGAGAGAGAAAGAGAAGCTGTGATGGAGAGAGAGATAAAGAGAAGCTGTGAGTGAGTGAGAGAGAGAAAAGAGAAGCTGTGAGTGAGAGAGATAGAGAGAAAGAGAAGCTGTGTCAGAGAGAGAGAAATAGAAGATGCGAGTGAGTGAGAGACAGAGAAAGAGAAGCTGTGAGTGAGTGAGTGAGAGAGAGAAAAGCTGTGAGAGAGAGAGAAAAAAAGAAGCTGTGAGTTAGTGAGAGAGAGAGAGAAATAGAAGCCGTGAGTGAGAGAGACAGAGAGATAGAAGCTGTGATTGAGTGAGAGAGAGAGAGAGAGAAAGAGAAGCTGTGAGTGTGAGAGAGAGAGAGAAAGAGAAGCTGTGAGTGAGTGAGAGAGAGAGAAAGAGAAGCTGTGGGTTAGTGATAAAGAGAGAAAGAGAAGCTGTGTGAGAGAGACAGAGAGAAAGAGAAGTGTGAGTGAGTGAGAGAGAGAAAGAAAAGCTGTGAGTGAGAGAGAAAGAGAAGCTGTGAGTGAGTGAGTGAGGGAGAGAAAGAAAGAGAAACTGTGAGTGAGAGAGAGAGAGAGAAATAGAAGCTGTGAGTGAGAGAGAGAGATAGAAGATGTGAGTGAGTCAGAGAGAGAGAGAAAGAGAAGCTGTGAGTGAATGAGTGAGAGAGAGAGAGAGAAAGAGATGCTGTGAGTGAGCGAGAGAGTGAGAGAAAGAGAAGCTGTGAGTGAGTGAGTGAGAGAGAAAGAGAAGCTGTGAGAGAGAGAGAGAGAAAGAGAAGGTGAATGAGAGAGACAGAGAGAGAAAGAGAAGCTGTGAGTGAGTGAGAGAGAGAGAAAAAAGAGAAGCTGTGAGTGAGTGAGAGAGAGAGAAGCTGTGATTGTGAGAGAGAGACCAATAGAAGCTGTTAGAGAGAGAGAGAGAAAGAGAAGCTGTAAGTGAGGGAGAGAGAGAGAAAGAGAAGGTGTGAGTGAGAGAGAGAGAAGCTGTGAGTGAGAGAGAGAAAGAGAAAGAGAAGCTGTGAGTGAGAGAGAGAGAGAAAGAGAAGCTGTGAGGGAGAGAGAGAGAAAGAGAAGCTGTGAATGAGTGAGAGAGAGAGAAAAGAGAAGCTGTGAGTGAGAGAGATAGAGAGAAAGAGAAGCTGTGTGTGAGAGAGAGAAATAGAAGATGCGAGTGAGTGAGAGACAGAGAAAGAGAAGCTGTGAGTGAGATAGAGAGAGAGAAAAGCTGTGTGAGAGAGAGAGAAAGAGAAGCTGTGAGTTAGTGAGAGGGAGAAATAGAAGCCGTGAGTGAGAGAGACAGAGAAAGAGAAGCTGTGAGTGAGAGAGAGAGAGAGAGAAAGAGAAGCTGTGAGTGAGAGAGAGAGAGAAAGAGAAGCTGTGAGTGAGTGAGAGAGAGAGAGAGAGAGAGAAGCTGTGGGTTAGTGATAAAGAGAGAAAGAGAAGCTGTGTGAGAGAGACAGAGAGAAAGAGAAGTGTGAGTGAGTGAGAGAGAGAACGAAAAGCTGTGAGAGAGAGAAAGAAAAGCTGTGAGTGAGTGAGTGAGGGAGAGAAAGAAAGAGAAGCTGTGAGTGAGTGAGAGAGAGAAAGAGAAGCTGTGAGTGAGAGAGCGAAAGTGAAAGTGAAGCTGTGAGTGAGAGAGAGAGAGAGAAAGAGAAGCTGTGAGTGAGTGAGTGAGGGAGAGAAAGAAAGAGAAGCTGTGAGTGAGAGAGAGAGAGAAAGAGTAGCTGTGAATGAGAGAGAGAGAGAGAAGCTGTGAGTGAGAGAGAGAGAGAAAGAGAAGCTGTGAGTGAGAGAGAGAAAGCGAAAGAGAAGCTGTGAGTGAGAGAGAGAGAGAGAGAAGCTGTGAGTGAGAGAGAGAAAGAGAATCTGTGAGTGAGAGATAGAGAGAAATAGAAGCTGTGTGGAGAGAGAGAGAAAGAAAAGCTGTGAGTGAGTGAGAGAGAGAAAGAGAAGCTGTGAGAGAGAGAGAGAAAGAGAAGCTGTGAGTGAGAGAGCAAAAGAGAAGCGGTGAGTGAGTGAGTGAGAGAGAAAGAGAAGCTGTGAGTGAGAGAGAAAGAGAAGCTGTGAGTGAGAGAGAGAGAGAAGCTGTGAGTGAGAGAGAGAGAGACCAATAGAAGCTGTTAGAGAGAGAGAGAAAGAGAAGCTGTGAGTGAGTGAGAGAGAGAGAAAAGAGAAGCTGTGAGTGAGAGAGATAGAGAGAAAGAGAAGCTGTGAGAGAGAGAGAAATAGAAGATGTGAGTGAGTGTGTGAGAGAGAAAGAGAAGCTGTGAGTGAGAGAGAGAGAAAAGCTGTGTGTGTGAGAGAGAAAGAGAAGCTATGAGTTAGTGAGAGAGAGAGAAATAGAAGCCGTGAGTGAGAGACAGAGAGAGAGAAGCTGTGAGTGAGTGAGAGAGAGAGAGAGAAAGAGAAGCTGTGAGTGAGAGAGAGAGAGAGAGAAAGAGAATCTGTGAGTGAGTGAGAGAGAGAGAAAGAGAAGCTGTGGGTTAATGAGAAAGAGAGAAAGAGAAGCTGTGTGAGAGAGACAGAGAGAGAAAGAGAAGCGTGAGTGAGTGAGAGAGAGAAAGAAAAGCTGTGAGTGAGAGAGAAAGAGAAGCTGTGTGTGAGTGAGAGAGAGAGAGAATGAGAAGCTGTGTGAGAGAGAGAAAGGAAGCTGTGAGTGAGTGAGAGAGAGAGAAGGAGAAGCTGTGAGTGAGAGATAGAGAAAGAAGCTGTGAGTGTGAGAGTTAGAGAGAGAGAGAGAAAGAGAAGCTGTGAGTGAGTGAGAGAGAGAGAAGGAGAAGCTGCGAGTTAGTGAGAGAGAAAGAGAAGCTGTGAGTGAGAGAGAGAGAGAAAGAGAAGCTGTGAGTGAGAGATAGAGAGAAAGTGAAGCTAAGAGAGAGAGAGAAATAGAAGCTGTGAGTGAGTGAGAGAGAGAGAGAGAAAGAGAAGCTGTGATTGAGATAGAAAGAGAAGCTGTGAGTGAGAGACAGAGAGAGAAAGAGAAGGTGTGAGTGAGAGAGAGAGAAAGAGATGCTGTGAGTGAGAGAGAGAGAGAAAGAGAAGCTGTGAGTGAGAGAGAAAAAGAGAAAGAGAAGCTGTGAGTGAAAGAGAGAGAAAGAGATGGTGTGAATGAGAGAGAGAGAAATTGAAGCTGTGAGTGAGAGAGAGAAAGAGAAGCTGTGAGTTAGTGTGTGAGAGAGAAAGAGAAGCTGTGAGTGAGTGAGAGAGAGAGAGAGAAGCTGTGTGTGTGAGAGAGAGAAAGAGTAGCTGTGAGTGAGTGAGAGAGAGAGAAAGAAAAGCTGTGAGTGAGTGAGGGAGAGAAAGAGAACCTGTGTGAGAGAGAGAGAAAGAGAAGCTGTGAGTGAGAGAGAGAGAAAGAGAATCTGTGTGAGAGAAAGAGAAGCTGTGAGCGAGAGAGTGAAAGAGGAGCGGTGAATGAGTGAGAGAGGGAGAAAGAGAAGCTGTGAGTGAGAGAGAGAAAGAGAAGCTGTGAGTGAGAGAGAGAGAGAAAGAGAAGCTGTGTGTGTGAGAGACAGATAAAGAGAAGCTGTGAGTGAGTGAGAGAGAGAGAAAGAGAAGCTGTGAGTTAGTGAGAGAGAGAGAAAGTGAAGCTGTGAGTGAGAGAGACAGAGAGAGAGAGAGAAGCTATGAGTGAGTGAGAGAGAGAGAAAGAGAAGCTGTGAGTGTGTGTGTGAGAGAGAAAGAGAAGCTGTGTGTGTGAGAAAGAGAAGCTGTGAGTGAGAGAGACAGAGAGAGAGAAGCTGTGAGTGAGTGAGAGAGAGAGAAAGAGAAGCTGTGAGTGAGAGAGAGAGAGAGAAAGAGAAGCTGTGAGTGAGTGAGAGAGAGAGAAAGAGAAGCAGTGAGTGAGAGAGAGAGAAAGAGAAGCTGTGAGTGCAAGAGAAAGAGAGAGAAAGAGAAGCTGTGAGTGAGTGAGAGAGAGAGAGAGAGAGAGAAAGAGAAGGTGTGAGTGTGTGTGTGAGAGAGAGAAGCTGTGAATGAGAGAGAGATAGAAATAGAAGCTGTGAGTTAGAGAGAGAGAAAGAGAAAGAGAAGCTGTGAGAGAGAGAGGGAAAAAGAAGCTGTGAATGAGAGAGAGAAAGAGAAAGAGAAGCTGTGAGTGAGAGAGAGAGAGAAAGAGAAGCTGTGAGAGATAGAGAGAAAGTGAAGCTGAGAGAGAGAGAGAAATAGAAGCTGTGAGTGAGTGAGAGAGAGAGAGAAAGAGAAGCTGTGAGTGTGTGTGTGAGAGAAAGAGAAGCTGTGAGTGAGAGAGAGACAAAAAGAAGCTGTGAGTGAGAAAGAGAAAGAGAAGGTGTGAGTGAGTGAGTGAGAGAGAGAGAATATGTGTGTGTGTGAGAGAGAAGCTGTGTGAGAGAGAGAGAGAGAAAGAGAAGATGTGAGTGAGAGAGAGTGATAGAGAAGCTGTGAGTGAGAGAGAGAGAAAGAGAAGCTGTGAGTTTGAGAGAGTGAGAGAAAGAGAAGCTGTGAGAGATGGAGAGAGGAAGAGACGCTGTGAGTTAGATAGACAGAGAGAGAAAGAGAAGCTGTGAGTGAGAGAGAGAGAGAAAGAGAAGCTGTGAGTGAGAGAGAGAGTGGGAGAGAAGCTGTGTGAGAGAGAGAAAGAGAAAGAGAAGCAGTGAGTTAGAGAGACAGAGAGAGAAAGAGAAGCTGTGAGTGAGAGAGAGAGAGAAAGAGAAGCTGGAGAGAGAGACAAAAAGAAGCTGTGAGTGAGAAAGAGAAGGTGTGAGTGAGTGAGAGAGAGAGAGAATATGTGTGTGTGTATGAGAGAGAGAAGCTGTGTATGTGTGTGAGAGAGAGAAGCTGAGTGTGTGAGAGAGATAAATAGAAGGTTTGAGTGAGTGAGAGAGAGAGAGAGAAAGAGAAGCTGTGAGAGAGAGAGAGAAAGAGTAGCTGTGAGTGAGGGAGACAGATAGAGAAATAGAACCTGTGTGTGTGTGAGAGAGAGAGAGAAAGAGAAGCTGTGATTGAGTGAGAGAGATAGAGAAAGAGAAGGTTTGAGTGAGTGAGAGAGCGAGAGAAAGAGAAGCTGTGAGCGAGAGAGAGAGAGAAAGAGAAGCTGTGAGTGAGAGAGAGAGAGCAAGAGAAGATGTGAGTGAGAGAGAGAGAAAGAGAAGCTGTGAGTGAGTGAGAGAGGGAGAGAAAGAAAGAGAAGCTGTGAGTGAGAGAGAGAGAAAGAGAAGCTGTGAGTGAGAGAGAGAGCAAGAAAAGATGTGATTGAGACAGGGAGAGAGAGAGAAAGCTGTGAGTGTGTGAGATAGAGAAAGAGAAGCTGTGTTTGAGTGAGAGAGAGATTAAATAGAAGCTGTGAGTGAGAGAGATAGAGAGAAAGAGAAGCTGTGTGTGTGAGAGAGAGAAATAGTAGCTGTGAGTGAGTGAGAGAGAGAGAAAGAGAAGCTGTGAGTGAGTCAGAGAGAGAGAAAGAGAAGGTGTGAGAGAGAGAAAGAGAAGCTGTGAGTTACGGAGAGAGAGAAAGAGAAGCTGTGAGTGAGAAAGAGAGAGAAAGAGAAGCTGTGAGTGAGAAAGAGAAAGAGAAGGTGTGAGTGAGTGAGAGAGAGAGAGAATATGTGTGTGTGTGAGAGAGAGAAGCTGTGTGTGTGTGAGAGAGAGAAGCTGTGTGTGTGTGAGAGAGAGAGAAAGAGAAGCTGTGAGTGAGTGAAGTGAGAGAGAGAGAAAAAAGAGAATCTGTGAGTGAGAGAGATAGAGAGAAAGAGAAGCTGTGTGTGTGAGAGAGAGAGATAGAAGATGTGAGTGAGTCAGAGAGAAAGAGAAAGAGAAGCTGTGAGTGAGAGAGAGAGAGAGAGAAAGAGAAGCTGTGAGTGAGCGAGAGAGTGAGAGAAAGAGAAGCTGTGAGTGAGTGAGAGAGAGAGAAAGAGAAGCTGTGAGAGTGAGAGAGAGAAAGAGAAGGTGTGAGTGAGAGAGACAGAGAGAGAAAGAGAAGCTGTGAGTGAGAGAGAGAGAAAGAAAGAGAAGCTGTGAGTGAGAGAGAGAGAGAAAGAGAAGCTGTGAGTGAGAGAGAGAGAATGAGAAGCTGTGAGAGAGAGAAAGAGAAGCTGTGAGTGAGAGAGAGAGAGCAAGAAAAGATGAGATTGAGACAGAGCGAGAGAAAGAAAGCTGTGAGTGTGTGAGATAGAGAAAGAGAAGCTGTGAGTGAGTGAGAGAGAGAGAGAAAGAAAGAGAAGCTGTGAGTTAGAGAGAGAGGGAGAGAAAGAGAAGCTGTGAGAGAGAGAGAGAAAGAAAAGCTGTGAGTGAGAGAGAGAGAAGCTGTGTGTGAGGGAGAGAGAGAGAAAGCGTACCTGTGAGTGAGAGAGAGAGAAAGAAAGAGCTGTGAGTGAGAGAGAGAGAGAAAGAAAAGCTGTGTTAGAGAGAGAGAGAGAAAGAGAAGCTGTGAGTGTGAAAGAGAAAGAGAAGGTGTGAGTGAGTGAGAGAGAGGGAGAATATGTGTGTGTGTGTGAGAGAGAGAGAAGCTGTGTGTGAGAGAGAAAGAGAAAGAGAAGATGTGTGTGAGAGAGAAATAGAAGCTGTGAGTTAGAGAGAGAGACAGAGAAGCTGTGAGTGAGAGAGACAGAGAGAGAGAAGCTGTGAGTGACTGAGAGAGAGAGAAAGAGAAGCTGTGAGTGAGAGAAGGAGAGAGAGAAAGAGAAGCTGTGAGTGAGAGAGACAAAGAGAGTAAGAGAAGCTGTGAGTGAGTGAGAGAGAGATAGAAAGAAAGAGAAGCTGTGAGTGAGTGAGAGAGAGAGAAGCTGAGAGAGAGAGAGAAAGAGAAGCTGTGAGTGAGAGAGAGAAAGAGAAGCTGTGAGGGAGACAGAGAGAGAAAGAGAACCTGTGAGTGAGAGAGAGAGAAAGAGAAGATGTGAGTGAGACAGAGATAGTGATAGTGAAGCTGTGAGTGAGAGAGAGAGAGAAGCAGTGAGTTTGACAGAGTGAGAGAAAGAGAAGCTGTGAGAGAGAGAGAAAGAGAAGCTGTGAGTGAGAGAGAGAAAGAAAGAGAAACTGTGAGTGAGAGAGAGAGCAAGAGAAGATGTTATTGAGACAGGGAGAGAGAAAGAAAGCTGTGAGTGTGTGAGATACAGAAAGAGAAGCTGTGATTGAGTGAGAGAGAGAGAAAGAGAAGCTGTGAGTGAGAGAGAGAGAGAGAAAGAGAAGCTGTGAGTGAGTGAGAGAGAGAGAAAGAGAAGCAGTGAGTGCAAGAGACAGAGAGAGAAAGAGAAGCTGTGAGTGAGAGAGAGAGAGAAGCTGTGAATGAGAGAGAGATAGAAATAGAAGCTGTGAGTTAGAGAGAAAGAGAAAGAGAAGCTGTGTGAGAGAGAGAGAAAGAGAAGCTGTGAATGAGAGAGAGAAAGAGAAAGAGAAGCTGTGAGTGAGAGAGAGAGAGAAAGAGAAGCTGTGAGTGAGAGAGAGAGAGAAACAGAAGCTGTGTGAGAGACAAAAAGAAGCTGTGAGTTAGAAAGAGAAAGAGAAGGTGTGAGTGAGTGAGTGAGAGAGAGAGAATATGTGTGTGTGTGTGTGTGAGAGAGAAGCATTGTGTGTGAGAGAGAGAGAAAGAGAAGATGTGAGTGAGAGAGAGAGTGATAGAGAAGCTGTGAGTGAGAGAGAGAGAAAGAGAAGCTGTGAGTTTGAGACAGTGAGAGAAAGAGAAGCTGTGAGAGAGGGAGAGAGAAAGAGAAGCTGTGAGTTAGATAGACAGAGAGAGAAAGAGAAGCTGTGAGTGAGAGAGAGAGAGAAAGAGAAGCTGTGAGTGAAAGAGAGAGAGGGAGAGAAGCTGTGTGAGAGAGAGAAAGAGAAGCTGTGAGTTAGAGAGAGAGGGAGAGAAAGAGAAGCTGTGAGAGAGAGAGAGAAAGAGAAGCTGTGAGTGAGTGAGAGAGAGAGAAAAGAGAAGCTGTGAGTGAGAGAGATAGAGAGAAAGAGAAGCTGTGAGAGAGAGAGAAATAGAAGATGTGAGTGAGTGTGTGAGAGAGAAAGAGAAGCTGTGAGTGAGAGAGAGAGAAAAGCTGTGTGTGTGAGAGAGAAAGAGAAGCTATGAGTTAGTGAGAGAGAGAGAAATAGAAGCTGTGAGTGAGAGACAGAGAGAGAGAAGCTGTGAGTGAGTGAGAGAGAGAGAGAGAAAGAGAAGCTGTGAGTGAGAGAGAGAGAGAGAAAGAGAAAATGTGAGTGAGTGAGAGAGAGAGAAAGAGAAGCTGTGGGTTAATGAGAAAGAGAGAAAGAGAAGCTGTGTGAGAGAGACAGAGAGAGAAAGAGAAGCGTGAGTGAGTGAGAGAGAGAAAGAAAAGCTGTGAGTGAGAGAGAAAGAGAAGCTGTGTGTGAGTGAGAGAGAGAGAGAATGAGAAGCTGTGTGAGAGAGAGAAAGGAAGCTGTGAGTGAGTGAGAGAGAGAGAAGGAGAAGCTGTGAGTGAGAGATAGAGAAAGAAGCTGTGAGTGTGAGAGTTAGAGAGAGAGAGAGAAAGAGAAGCTGTGAGTGAGTGAGAGAGAGAGAAGGAGAAGCTGCGAGTTAGTGAGAGAGAAAGAGAAGCTGTGAGTGAGAGAGAGAGAGAAAGAGAAGCTGTGAGTGAGAGATAGAGAGAAAGTGAAGCTAAGAGAGAGAGAGAAATAGAAGCTGTGAGTGAGTGAGAGAGAGAGAGAGAAAGAGAAGCTGTGATTGAGATAGAAAGAGAAGCTGTGAGTGAGAGACAGAGAGAGAAAGAGAAGGTGTGAGTGAGAGAGAGAGAAAGAGATGCTGTGAGTGAGAGAGAGAGAGAAAGAGAAGCTGTGAGTGAGAGAGAAAAAGAGAAAGAGAAGCTGTGAGTGAAAGAGAGAGAAAGAGATGGTGTGAATGAGAGAGAGAGAAATTGAAGCTGTGAGTGAGAGAGAGAAAGAGAAGCTGTGAGTTAGTGTGTGAGAGAGAAAGAGAAGCTGTGAGTGAGTGAGAGAGAGAGAGAGAAGCTGTGTGTGTGTGAGAGAGAAAGAGTAGCTGTGAGTGAGTGAGAGAGAGAAAGAAAAGCTGTGAGTGAGTGAGGGAGAGAAAGAGAACCTGTGTGAGAGAGAGAGAAAGAGAAGCTGTGAGTGAGAGAGAGAGAAAGAGAATCTGTGTGAGAGAAAGAGAAGCTGTGAGCGAGAGAGTGAAAGAGGAGCGGTGAATGAGTGAGAGAGGGAGAAAGAGAAGCTGTGAGTGAGAGAGAGAAAGAGAAGCTGTGAGAGAGAGAGAGAGAGAAAGAGAAGCTGTGTGTGTGAGAGACAGATAAAGAGAAGCTGTGAGTGAGTGAGAGAGAGAGAAAGAGAAGCTGTGAGTTAGTGAGAGAGAGAGAAAGTGAAGCTGTGAGTGAGAGAGACAGAGAGAGAGAGAGAAGCTATGAGTGAGTGAGAGAGAGAGAAAGAGAAGCTGTGAGTGTGTGTGTGAGAGAGAAAGAGAAGCTGTGTGTGTGAGAAAGAGAAGCTGTGAGTGAGAGAGACAGAGAGAGAGAAGCTGTGAGTGAGTGAGAGAGAGAGAAAGAGAAGCTGTGAGTGAGAGAGAGAGAGAGAAAGAGAAGCTGTGAGTGAGTGAGAGAGAGAGAAAGAGAAGCAGTGAGTGAGAGAGAGAGAAAGAGAAGCTGTGAGTGCAAGAGAAAGAGAGAGAAAGAGAAGCTGTGAGTGAGTGAGAGAGAGAGAGAGAAAGAGAAGGTGTGAGTGTGTGTGTGAGAGAGAGAAGCTGTGAATGAGAGAGAGATAGAAATAGAAGCTGTGAGTTAGAGAGAGAGAAAGAGAAAGAGAAGCTGTGAGAGAGAGAGGGAAAAAGAAGCTGTGAATGAGAGAGAGAAAGAGAAAGAGAAGCTGTGAGTGAGAGAGAGAGAGAAAGAGAAGCTGTGAGAGATAGAGAGAAAGTGAAGCTGAGAGAGAGAGAGAGAAATAGAAGCTGTGAGTGAGTGAGAGAGAGAGAGAAAGAGAAGCTGTGAGTGTGTGTGTGAGAGAAAGAGAAGCTGTGAGTGAGAGAGAGACAAAAAGAAGCTGTGAGTGAGAAAGAGAAAGAGAAGGTGTGAGTGAGTGAGTGAGAGAGAGAGAATATGTGTGTGTGTGAGAGAGAAGCTGTGTGAGAGAGAGAGAGAGAAAGAGAAGATGTGAGTGAGAGAGAGTGATAGAGAAGCTGTGAGTGAGAGAGAGAGAAAGAGAAGCTGTGAGTTTGAGAGAGTGAGAGAAAGAGAAGCTGTGAGAGAGGGAGAGAGAAAGAGACGCTGTGAGTTAGATAGACAGAGAGAGAAAGAGAAGCTGTGAGTGAGAGAGAGAGAGAAAGAGAAGCTGTGAGTGAGAGAGAGAGTGGGAGAGAAGCTGTGTGAGAGAGAGAAAGAGAAAGAGAAGCAGTGAGTTAGAGAGACAGAGAGAGAAAGAGAAGCTGTGAGTGAGAGAGAGAGAGAAAGAGAAGCTGGAGAGAGAGACAAAAAGAAGCTGTGAGTGAGAAAGAGAAGGTGTGAGCGAGTGAGAGAGAGAGAGAATATGTGTGTGTGTATGAGAGAGAGAAGCTGTGTATGTGTGAGAGAGAGAGAAGCTGAGTGTGTGAGAGAGATAAATAGAAGGTTTGAGTGAGTGAGAGAGAGAGAGAGAAAGAGAAGCTGTGAGAGAGAGAGAGAGAAAGAGTAGCTGTGAGTGAGGGAGACAGACAGAGAAATAGAACCTGTGTGTGTGTGAGAGAGAGAGAGAAAGAGAAGCTGTGATTGAGTGAGAGAGATAGAGAAAGAGAAGGTTTGAGTGAGTGAGAGAGCGAGAGAAAGAGAAGCTGTGAGCGAGAGAGAGAGAGAAAGAGAAGCTGTGAGTGAGAGAGAGAGAGCAAGAGAAGATGTGAGTGAGAGAGAGAGAAAGAGAAGCTGTGAGTGAGTGAGAGAGGGAGAGAAAGAAAGAGAAGCTGTGAGTGAGAGAGAGAGAAAGAGAAGCTGTGAGTGAGAGAGAGAGCAAGAAAAGATGTGATTGAGACAGGGAGAGAGAGAGAAAGCTGTGAGTGTGTGAGATAGAGAAAGAGAAGCTGTGTTTGAGTGAGAGAGAGATTAAATAGAAGCTGTGAGTGAGAGAGATAGAGAGAAAGAGAAGCTGTGTGTGTGAGAGAGAGAAATAGTAGCTGTGAGTGAGTGAGAGAGAGAGAAAGAGAAGCTGTGAGTGAGTCAGAGAGAGAGAAAGAGAAGCTGTGAGAGAGAGAAAGAGAAGCTGTGAGTTACGGAGAGAGAGAAAGAGAAGCTGTGAGTGAGAAAGAGAGAGAAAGAGAAGCTGTGAGTGAGAAAGAGAAAGAGAAGGTGTGAGTGAGTGAGAGAGAGAGAGAATATGTGTGTGTGTGAGAGAGAGAAGCTGTGTGTGTGTGAGAGAGAAGCTGTGTGTGTGTGAGAGAGAGAGAAAGAGAAGCTGTGAGTGAGTGAGAGAGAAAAAAGAGAATCTGTGAGTGAGAGAGATAGAGAGAAAGAGAAGCTGTGTGTGTGAGAGAGAGAGATAGAAGATGTGAGTGAGTCAGAGAGAAAGAGAAAGAGAAGCTGTGAGTGAGAGAGAGAGAGAGAGAAAGAGAAGCTGTGAGTGAGCGAGAGAGTGAGAGAAAGAGAAGCTGTGAGTGAGTGAGAGAGAGAGAAAGAGAAGCTGTGAGAGTGAGAGAGAGAAAGAGATGGTGTGAGTGAGAGAGACAGAGAGAGAAAGAGAAGCTGTGAGTGAGAGAGAGAGAAAGAAAGAGAAGCTGTGAGTGAGAGAGAGAGAGAAAGAGAAGCTGTGAGTGAGAGAGAGAGAATGAGAAGCTGTGAGAGAGAGAAAGAGAAGCTGTGAGTGAGAGAGAGAGAGCAAGAAAAGATGAGATTGAGACAGAGCGAGAGAAAGAAAGCTGTGAGTGTGTGAGATAGAGAAAGAGAAGCTGTGAGTGAGTGAGAGAGAGAGAGAAAGAAAGAGAAGCTGTGAGTTAGAGAGAGAGGGAGAGAAAGAGAAGCTGTGAGAGAGAGAGAGAAAGAAAAGCTGTGAGTGAGAGAGAGAGAAGCTGTGTGTGAGGGAGAGAGAGAGAAAGCGTACCTGTGAGTGAGAGAGAGAGAAAGAAAGAGCTGTGAGTGAGAGAGAGAGAGAAAGAAAAGCTGTGTTAGAGAGAGAGAGAGAAAGAGAAGCTGTGAGTGTGAAAGAGAAAGAGAAGGTGTGAGTGAGTGAGAGAGAGGGAGAATATGTGTGTGTGTGTGAGAGAGAGAAGCTGTGTGTGAGAGAGAAAGAGAAAGAGAAGATGTGTGTGAGAGAGAAATAGAAGCTGTGAGTTAGAGAGAGAGACAGAGAAGCTGTGAGTGAGAGAGACAGAGAGAGAGAAGCTGTGAGTGACTGAGAGAGAGAGAAAGAGAAGCTGTGAGTGAGAGAAGGAGAGAGAGAAAGAGAAGCTGTGAGTGAGAGAGACAAAGAGAGTAAGAGAAGCTGTGAGTGAGTGAGAGAGAGATAGAAAGAAAGAGAAGCTGTGAGTGAGTGAGAGAGAGAGAAGCTGAGAGAGAGAGAGAAAGAGAAGCTGTGAGTGAGAGAGAGAAAGAGAAGCTGTGAGGGAGACAGAGAGAGAAAGAGAACCTGTGAGTGAGAGAGAGAGAAAGAGAAGATGTGAGTGAGACAGAGATAGTGATAGTGAAGCTGTGAGTGAGAGAGAGAGAGAAGCAGTGAGTTTGACAGAGTGAGAGAAAGAGAAGCTGTGAGAGAGAGAGAAAGAGAAGCTGTGAGTGAGAGAGAGAAAGAAAGAGAAACTGTGAGTGAGAGAGAGAGCAAGAGAAGATGTTATTGAGACAGGGAGAGAGAAAGAAAGCTGTGAGTGTGTGAGATACAGAAAGAGAAGCTGTGATTGAGTGAGAGAGAGAGAAAGAGAAGCTGTGAGTGAGAGAGAGAGAGAGAAAGAGAAGCTGTGAGTGAGTGAGAGAGAGAGAAAGAGAAGCAGTGAGTGCAAGAGACAGAGAGAGAAAGAGAAGCTGTGAGTGAGAGAGAGAGAGAAGCTGTGAATGAGAGAGAGATAGAAATAGAAGCTGTGAGTTAGAGAGAGAGAAAGAGAAAGAGAAGCTGTGTGAGAGAGAGAGAAAGAGAAGCTGTGAATGAGAGAGAGAAAGAGAAAGAGAAGCTGTGAGTGAGAGAGAGAGAGAAAGAGAAGCTGTGAGTGAGAGAGAGAGAGAAACAGAAGCTGTGTGAGAGACAAAAAGAAGCTGTGAGTTAGAAAGAGAAAGAGAAGGTGTGAGTGAGTGAGTGAGAGAGAGAGAATATGTGTGTGTGTGTGTGTGAGAGAGAAGCATTGTGTGTGTGAGAGAGAGAAAGAGAAGATGTGAGTGAGAGAGAGAGTGATAGAGAAGCTGTGAGTGAGAGAGAGAGAAAGAGAAGCTGTGAGTTTGAGACAGTGAGAGAAAGAGAAGCTGTGAGAGAGGGAGAGAGAAAGAGAAGCTGTGAGTTAGATAGACAGAGAGAGAAAGAGAAGCTGTGAGTGAGAGAGAGAGAGAAAGAGAAGCTGTGAGTGAAAGAGAGAGAGGGAGAGAAGCTGTGTGAGAGAGAGAAAGAGAAGCTGTGAGTTAGAGAGAGAGGGAGAGAAAGAGAAGCTGTGAGAGAGAGAGAGAAAGAGAAGCTGTGAGTGAGTGAGAGAGAGAGAAAAGAGAAGCTGTGAGTGAGAGAGATAGAGAGAAAGAGAAGCTGTGAGAGAGAGAGAAATAGAAGATGTGAGTGAGTGTGTGAGAGAGAAAGAGAAGCTGTGAGTGAGAGAGAGAGAAAAGCTGTGTGTGTGAGAGAGAAAGAGAAGCTATGAGTTAGTGAGAGAGAGAGAAATAGAAGCTGTGAGTGAGAGACAGAGAGAGAGAAGCTGTGAGTGAGTGAGAGAGAGAGAGAGAAAGAGAAGCTGTGAGTGAGAGAGAGAGAGAGAGAGAAAGAGAAAATGTGAGTGAGTGAGAGAGAGAGAAAGAGAAGCTGTGGGTTAATGAGAAAGAGAGAAAGAGAAGCTGTGTGAGAGAGACAGAGAGAGAAAGAGAAGCGTGAGTGAGTGAGAGAGAGAAAGAAAAGCTGTGAGTGAGAGAGAAAGAGAAGCTGTGTGTGAGTGAGAGAGAGAGAGAATGAGAAGCTGTGTGAGAGAGAGAAAGGAAGCTGTGAGTGAGTGAGAGAGAGAGAAGGAGAAGCTGTGAGTGAGAGATAGAGAAAGAAGCTGTGAGTGTGAGAGTTAGAGAGAGAGAGAGAAAGAGAAGCTGTGAGTGAGTGAGAGAGAGAGAAGGAGAAGCTGCGAGTTAGTGAGAGAGAAAGAGAAGCTGTGAGTGAGAGAGAGAGAGAAAGAGAAGCTGTGAGTGAGAGATAGAGAGAAAGTGAAGCTAAGAGAGAGAGAGAAATAGAAGCTGTGAGTGAGTGAGAGAGAGAGAGAGAAAGAGAAGCTGTGATTGAGATAGAAAGAGAAGCTGTGAGTGAGAGACAGAGAGAGAAAGAGAAGGTGTGAGTGAGAGAGAGAGAAAGAGATGCTGTGAGTGAGAGAGAGAGAGAAAGAGAAGCTGTGAGTGAGAGAGAAAAAGAGAAAGAGAAGCTGTGAGTGAAAGAGAGAGAAAGAGATGGTGTGAATGAGAGAGAGAGAAATTGAAGCTGTGAGTGAGAGAGAGAAAGAGAAGCTGTGAGTTAGTGTGTGAGAGAGAAAGAGAAGCTGTGAGTGAGTGAGAGAGAGAGAGAAGCTGTGTGTGTGTGAGAGAGAAAGAGTAGCTGTGAGTGAGTGAGAGAGAGAAAGAAAAGCTGTGAGTGAGTGAGGGAGAGAAAGAGAACCTGTGTGAGAGAGAGAGAAAGAGAAGCTGTGAGTGTGAGAGAGAGAAAGAGAATCTGTGTGAGAGAAAGAGAAGCTGTGAGCGAGAGAGTGAAAGAGGAGCGGTGAATGAGTGAGAGAGGGAGAAAGAGAAGCTGTGAGTGAGAGAGAGAAAGAGAAGCTGTGAGAGAGAGAGAGAGAGAAAGAGAAGCTGTGTGTGTGAGAGACAGATAAAGAGAAGCTGTGAGTGAGTGAGAGAGAGAGAAAGAGAAGCTGTGAGTTAGTGAGAGAGAGAGAAAGTGAAGCTGTGAGTGAGAGAGACAGAGAGAGAGAGAGAAGCTATGAGTGAGTGAGAGAGAGAGAAAGAGAAGCTGTGAGTGTGTGTGTGAGAGAGAAAGAGAAGCTGTGTGTGTGAGAAAGAGAAGCTGTGAGTGAGAGAGACAGAGAGAGAGAAGCTGTGAGTGAGTGAGAGAGAGAGAAAGAGAAGCTGTGAGTGAGAGAGAGAGAGAGAAAGAGAAGCTGTGAGTGAGTGAGAGAGAGAGAAAGAGAAGCAGTGAGTGAGAGAGAGAGAAAGAGAAGCTGTGAGTGCAAGAGAAAGAGAGAGAAAGAGAAGCTGTGAGTGAGTGAGAGAGAGAGAGAGAAAGAGAAGGTGTGAGTGTGTGTGTGAGAGAGAGAAGCTGTGAATGAGAGAGAGATAGAAATAGAAGCTGTGAGTTAGAGAGAGAGAAAGAGAAAGAGAAGCTGTGAGAGAGAGAGGGAAAAAGAAGCTGTGAATGAGAGAGAGAAAGAGAAAGAGAAGCTGTGAGTGAGAGAGAGAGAGAAAGAGAAGCTGTGAGAGATAGAGAGAAAGTGAAGCTGAGAGAGAGAGAGAGAAATAGAAGCTGTGAGTGAGTGAGAGAGAGAGAGAAAGAGAAGCTGTGAGTGTGTGTGTGAGAGAAAGAGAAGCTGTGAGTGAGAGAGAGACAAAAAGAAGCTGTGAGTGAGAAAGAGAAAGAGAAGGTGTGAGTGAGTGAGTGAGAGAGAGAGAATATGTGTGTGTGTGAGAGAGAAGCTGTGTGAGAGAGAGAGAGAGAAAGAGAAGATGTGAGTGAGAGAGAGTGATAGAGAAGCTGTGAGTGAGAGAGAGAGAAAGAGAAGCTGTGAGTTTGAGAGAGTGAGAGAAAGAGAAGCTGTGAGAGAGGGAGAGAGAAAGAGACGCTGTGAGTTAGATAGACAGAGAGAGAAAGAGAAGCTGTGAGTGAGAGAGAGAGAGAAAGAGAAGCTGTGAGTGAGAGAGAGAGTGGGAGAGAAGCTGTGTGAGAGAGAGAAAGAGAAAGAGAAGCAGTGAGTTAGAGAGACAGAGAGAGAAAGAGAAGCTGTGAGTGAGAGAGAGAGAGAAAGAGAAGCTGGAGAGAGAGACAAAAAGAAGCTGTGAGTGAGAAAGAGAAGGTGTGAGTGAGTGAGAGAGAGAGAGAATATGTGTGTGTGTATGAGAGAGAGAAGCTGTGTATGTGTGAGAGAGAGAGAAGCTGAGTGTGTGAGAGAGATAAATAGAAGGTTTGAGTGAGTGAGAGAGAGAGAGAGAAAGAGAAGCTGTGAGAGAGAGAGAGAGAAAGAGTAGCTGTGAGTGAGGGTGACAGACAGAGAAATAGAACCTGTGTGTGTGTGAGAGAGAGAGAGAAAGAGAAGCTGTGATTGAGTGAGAGAGATAGAGAAAGAGAAGGTTTGAGTGAGTGAGAGAGCGAGAGAAAGAGAAGCTGTGAGCGAGAGAGAGAGAAAGAGAAGCTGTGAGTGAGAGAGAGAGAGCAAGAGAAGATGTGAGTGAGAGAGAGAGAAAGAGAAGCTGTGAGTGAGTGAGAGAGGGAGAGAAAGAAAGAGAAGCTGTGAGTGAGAGAGAGAGAAAGAGAAGCTGTGAGTGAGAGAGAGAGCAAGAAAAGATGTGATTGAGACAGGGAGAGAGAGAGAAAGCTGTGAGTGTGTGAGATAGAGAAAGAGAAGCTGTGTTTGAGTGAGAGAGAGATTAAATAGAAGCTGTGAGTGAGAGAGATAGAGAGAAAGAGAAGCTGTGTGTGTGTGAGAGAGAAATAGTAGCTGTGAGTGAGTGAGAGAGAGAGAAAGAGAAGCTGTGAGTGAGTCAGAGAGAGAGAAAGAGAAGCTGTGAGAGAGAGAAATAGAAGCTGTGAGTTACGGAGAGAGAGAGAAAGAGAAGCTGTGAGTGAGAAAGAGAGAGAAAGAGAAGCTGTGAGTGAGAAAGAGAAAGAGAAGGTGTGAGTGAGTGAGAGAGAGAGAGAATATGTGTGTGTGTGAGAGAGAGAAGCTGTGTGTGTGTGAGAGAGAGAAGCTGTGTGTGTGTGAGAGAGAGAGAAAGAGAAGCTGTGAGTGAGTGAGAGAGAAAAAAGAGAATCTGTGAGTGAGAGAGATAGAGAGAAAGAGAAGCTGTGTGTGTGTGAGAGAGAGATAGAAGATGTGAGTGAGTCAGAGAGAAAGAGAAAGAGAAGCTGTGAGTGAGAGAGAGAGAGAGAGAAAGAGAAGCTGTGAGTGAGCGAGAGAGTGAGAGAAAGAGAAGCTGTGAGTGAGTGAGAGAGAGAGAAAGAGAAGCTGTGAGAGTGAGAGAGAGAAAGAGAAGGTGTGAGTGAGAGAGACAGAGAGAGAAAGAGAAGCTGTGAGTGAGAGAGAGAGAAAGAAAGAGAAGCTGTGAGTGAGAGAGAGAGAGAAAGAGAAGCTGTGAGTGAGAGAGAGAGAATGAGAAGCTGTGAGAGAGAGAAAGAGAAGCTGTGAGTGAGAGAGAGAGAGCAAGAAAAGATGAGATTGAGACAGAGCGAGAGAAAGAAAGCTGTGAGTGTGTGAGATAGAGAAAGAGAAGCTGTGAGTGAGTGAGAGAGAGAGAGAAAGAAAGAGAAGCTGTGAGTTAGAGAGAGAGGGAGAGAAAGAGAAGCTGTGAGAGAGAGAGAGAAAGAAAAGCTGTGAGTGAGAGAGAGAGAAGCTGTGTGTGAGGGAGAGAGAGAGAAAGCGTACCTGTGAGTGAGAGAGAGAGAAAGAAAGAGCTGTGAGTGAGAGAGAGAGAGAAAGAAAAGCTGTGTTAGAGAGAGAGAGAGAAAGAGAAGCTGGGAGTGTGAAAGAGAAAGAGAAGGTGTGAGTGAGTGAGTGAGAGGGAGAATATGTGTGTGTGTGTGTGAGAGAGAAGCTGTGTGTGAGAGAGAAAGAGAAAGAGAAGATGTGTGAGAGAGAGAAATAGAAGCTGTGAGTTAGAGAGAGAGACAGAGAAGCTGTGAGTGAGAGAGACAGAGAGAGAGAAGCTGTGAGTGACTGAGAGAGAGAGAAAGAGAAGCTGTGAGTGAGAGAAGGAGAGAGAGAAAGAGAAGCTGTGAGTGAGAGAGACAAAGAGAGTAAGAGAAGCTGTGAGTGAGTGAGAGAGAGATAGAAAGAAAGAGAAGCTGTGAGTGAGTGAGAGAGAGAGAAGCTGAGAGAGAGAGAGAAAGAGAAGCTGTGAGTGAGAGAGAGAAAGAGAAGCTGTGAGGGAGACAGAGAGAGAAAGAGAACCTGTGAGTGAGAGAGAGAGAAAGAGAAGATGTGAGTGAGACAGAGATAGTGATAGTGAAGCTGTGAGTGAGAGAGAGAGAGAAGCAGTGAGTTTGACAGAGTGAGAGAAAGAGAAGCTGTGAGAGAGAGAGAAAGAGAAGCTGTGAGTGAGAGAGAGAAAGAAAGAGAAACTGTGAGTGAGAGAGAGAGCAAGAGAAGATGTTATTGAGACAGGGAGAGAGAAAGAAAGCTGTGAGTGTGTGAGATACAGAAAGAGAAGCTGTGATTGAGTGAGAGAGAGAGAAAGAGAAGCTGTGAGTGAGAGAGAGAGAGAGAAAGAGAAGCTGTGAGTGTGTGAGAGAGAGAGAAAGAGAAGCAGTGAGTGCAAGAGACAGAGAGAGAAAGAGAAGCTGTGAGTGAGAGAGAGAGAGAAGCTGTGAATGAGAGAGAGATAGAAATAGAAGCTGTGAGTTAGAGAGAGAGAAAGAGAAAGAGAAGCTGTGTGTGAGAGAGAGAAAGAGAAGCTGTGAATGAGAGAGAGAAAGAGAAAGAGAAGCTGTGAGTGAGAGAGAGAGAGAAAGAGAAGCTGTGAGTGAGAGAGAGAGAGAAACAGAAGCTGTGTGAGAGACAAAAAGAAGCTGTGAGTTAGAAAGAGAAAGAGAAGGTGTGAGTGAGTGAGTGAGAGAGAGAGAATATGTGTGTGTGTGTGTGTGAGAGAGAAGCATTGTGTGTGTGAGAGAGAGAAAGAGAAGATGTGAGTGAGAGAGAGAGTGATAGAGAAGCTGTGAGTGAGAGAGAGAGAAAGAGAAGCTGTGAGTTTGAGACAGTGAGAGAAAGAGAAGCTGTGAGAGAGGGAGAGAGAAAGAGAAGCTGTGAGTTAGATAGACAGAGAGAGAAAGAGAAGCTGTGAGTGAGAGAGAGAGAGAAAGAGAAGCTGTGAGTGAAAGAGAGAGAGGGAGAGAAGCTGTGTGAGAGAGAGAAAGAGAAGCTGTGAGTTAGAGAGAGAGGGAGAGAAAGAGAAGCTGTGAGAGAGAGAGAGAAAGAGAAGCTGTGAGTGAGAGAGAGAGAGAAAGAGAAGCTGTGTTAGAGAGAGAGAGAGAAAGAGAAGCTGTGAGTGAGAAAGAGAAAGAGAAGGTGTGAGTGAGTGAGAGAGAGAGAGAATATATGTGTGTGTGTGTGAGAGAGAAGCTGTGTGTGAGAGAGAAAGAGAAAGAGAAGATGTGAGAGAGAGAGAAAGAGAAGCTGCGAGTTAGAGAGAGAGAAAGAGAAGCTGTGAGTGAGAGAGACAGAGAGAGAGAAGCTGTGAGTGACTGAGAGAGAGAGAAAGAGAAGATGTGAGTGAGTGAGAGAGGGAGAAAGAGAAGCTGTGAGTTAGTGAGAGAGTGAGAAAGAGAAGCTGTGAGTGAGAGAGACAAAGAGAGTAAGAGAAGCTGTGAGTGAGTGAGAGAGAGATAGAAAGAAAGAGAAGCTGTGAGTGAGAGAGAGAGAGAAAGGAAGCTGAGAGAGAGAGAGAGAAAGAGAAGATGTGAGTGAGAGAGAGAAAGAGAAGCTGTGAGTGAGGGAGACAGAGAGAGAAAGAGAACCTGTGAGTGAGAGAGAGAGAGAAAGAGAAGATGTGAGTGAGACAGAGATAGTGATAGAGAAGCTGTGAGTGAGAGAGAGAGAGTAGCTGTGAGTTTGAGAGAGTGAGAGAAAGAGAAGCTGTGAGAGAGAGAGAAAGATAAGCTGTGAGTGAGAGAGAGAGAAAGAGAAGCTGTCAGTGAGAGAGAGAAAGAGAAGCTGAGTGTGTGAGAGAGATAAATAGAAGGTTTGAGTGAGTGAGAGAGAGAGAGAAAGAGAAGCTGTGAGAGAGAGAGAGAGAGAAAGAGTAGCTGTGAGTGAGGGAGACAGAGAGAGAAATAGAACCTGTGTGTGTGTGAGAGAGAGAGAGAGAGAGGGAAGCTGTGAGTGAGAGAGAGAGAGAGAGAAGCTGTGAGTGAGAGAGAAAGAAGCTGAGTGAGTGAGAGAGATAGGGAAAGAGAAGGTTTGAGTGAGTGAGAGAGATAGAGAAAGAGAAGCTGTGAGCGAGAGAGAGAGAAAGAGAAGCTGTGAGTGAGAGAGAGAGCAATAGAAAATGTGAGTGAGAGAGAGAGAAAGAGAAGCTGTGAGTGAGAGAGAGAGAGAAAGAGAAGCTGTGTTAGAGAGAGAGAGAGAAAGAGAAGCTGTGAGTGAGAAAGAGAAAGAGAAGGTGTGAGTGAGTGAGAGAGAGAGAGAATATATGTGTGTGTGTGTGAGAGAGAAGCTGTGTGTGAGAGAGAAAGAGAAAGAGAAGATGTGAGAGAGAGAGAAAGAGAAGCTGCGAGTTAGAGAGAGAGAAAGAGAAGCTGTGAGTGAGAGAGACAGAGAGAGAGAAGCTGTGAGTGACTGAGAGAGAGAGAAAGAGAAGATGTGAGTGAGAGAGGGAGAAAGAGAAGCTGTGAGTTAGTGAGAGAGTGAGAAAGAGAAGCTGTGAGTGAGAGAGACAAAGAGAGTAAGAGAAGCTGTGAGTGAGTGAGAGAGAGATAGAAAGAAAGAGAAGCTGTGAGTGAGAGAGAGAGAGAAAGGAAGCTGAGAGAGAGAGAGAGAAAGAGAAGCTGTGAGTGAGAGAGAGAAAGAGAAGCTGTGAGTGAGGGAGACAGAGAGAGAAAGAGAACCTGTGAGTGAGAGAGAGAGAGAAAGAGAAGATGTGAGTGAGACAGAGATAGTGATAGAGAAGCTGTGAGTGAGAGAGAGAGAGTAGCTGTGAGTTTGAGAGAGTGAGAGAAAGAGAAGCTGTGAGAGAGAGAGAAAGATAAGCTGTGAGTGAGAGAGAGAGAAAGAGAAGCTGTCAGTGAGAGAGAGAAAGAGAAGCTGAGTGTGTGAGAGAGATAAATAGAAGGTTTGAGTGAGTGAGAGAGAGAGAGAAAGAGAAGCTGTGAGAGAGAGAGAGAAAGAAAGAGAAGCTGTGAGTGAGAGAGAGAAAGAAAGAGAAACTGTGAGTGAGAGAGAGAGAAAGAGAAGCTGTGAGTGAGAGAGAGAGCAAGAGAAGATGTGATTGAGACAGGGAGAGAGAAAGAAAGCTGTGAGTGTGTGAGATACAGAAAGAGAAGCTGTGATTGAGTGAGAGAGAGATTAAAGAGAAGCTGTGAGTGAGAGAGATAGAGAGAAAGAGAAGCTGTGTGTGTGAGAGAGAGAAATAGTAGCTGTGTGAGTGAGAGAGAGAGAGAAAGAGAAGCTGTGAGTGAGTGAGAGAGAGAGAAAGAGAAGCTGTGAGAGAGAGAGAAAGAGAAGCTGTGAGTTAGGGAGAGAGAGAAAGAGAAGCTGTGAGTGAGAGGGAGAGAAAGAGAAGCTGTGAGTGAGAAAGAGAAAGAGAAGGTGTGAGTGAGTGAGAGAGAGAGAATATGTGTGTGTGTGAGAGAGAGAAGCTGTGTGTGAGAGAGAGAGAGAGAGAAAGAGAAGCTGTGAGTGAGTGAGAGAGAAAAAAGAGAATCTGTGAGTGAGAGAGATAGAGAGAAAGAGAAGCTGGGTGAGAGAGAGAGATAGAAGATGTGAGTGAGTCAGAGAGATAGAGAAAGAGAAGCTGTGAGTGAGAGAGAGAGAGAGAAAGAGAAGCTGTGAGTGAGCGAGAGAGTGAGAGAAAGAGAAGCTGTGATTGAGTGAGAGAGACAGAGAAGCTGTGAGAGTGAGAGAGAGAGAAAGAGAAGGTATGAGTGAGAGAGACAGAGAGAGAAAGAGAAGCTATGAGTGAGTGAGAGAGAAAGAAAGAAAGAGAAGCTGTGAGTGAGAGAGAGAGAGAAAGAGAAGCTGTGAGTGAGAGAGAGAATGAGAAGCTGTGAGAGAGAGAAAGAGAAGCTGTGAGTGAGAGAGAGAGAGCAAGAAAAGATGAGATTGAGACAGAGCGAGAGAAAGAAAGCTGTGAGTGTGTGAGATAGAGAAAGAGAAGCTGTGAGTGAGTGAGAGAGAGAAAGAAAGAGAAGCTGTGAGTTAGAGAGAGAGAGAGAAAGAGAAGCTGTGAGAGAGTGAGAGAAAGAGAAGCTGTGAGTGAGAGGGAGAGAGAGAAGCTGTGAGTGAGAAAGAGAAGGTGTGAGTGAGTGAGAGAGAGAATATGTGTGTGTGTGAGAGAGAAAGCTGTGTGTGTGTGAGTGAGAGAGAGAAAGAGAAAGAGATGCTGTGAGTGAGTGAGAGAGAAAAAAGAGAATCTGTTAGTGAGAGAGATAGAGAGAAAGAGAAGCTGTGTGTGTGTGAGAGAGAGATAGAAGATGTGAGTGAGTCAGAGAGAGAGAGAAAGAGAAGCTGTGAGTGAGAAAGAGAAAGAGAAGGTGTGAGTGAGTGAGAGAGAGAGAGAAAATATGTGTGTGTGTGAGAGAGAGAAGCTGTGTGTGAGAGAGAAAGAGAAAGAGAAGATGTGAGAAAGAGAAAGAGAAGCTGTGAGTTAGAGAGAGAGAAAGAGAAGCTGTGAGTGAGAGAGACAGAGAGAAAGAGAAGCTGTGTGTGTGAGAGAGAGAGATAGAAGATGTGAGTGAGTCAGAGAGAGAGAGAAAGAGAAGCTGTGAGTGAGTGAGAGAGAGAGAGAAAGAGATGCTGTGAGTGAGCGAGAGAGTGAGAGAAAGAGAAGCTGTGAGTGAGTGAGAGAGAGAAAAAGAGAAGCTGTGAGAGTGAGAGAGAGAGAAAGAGAAGGTGTGAGTGAGAGAGACAGAGAGAGAAAGAAAAGCTGTGAGTGAGAGAGAGAGAGAGAAAGAAAGAGAAGCTGTGAGTGAGAGAGAGAGAGAGAAAGAGAAGCTGTGAGTGAGAGAGAGAGAATGAGAAGCTGTGAGAGAGAGAAAGAGAAGCTGTGAGTGAGAGAGAGAGAGCAAGAAAAGATGAGATTGAGACAGAGCGAGAGAAAGAAAGCTGTGAGTGTGTGAGATAGAGGAAGAGAAGCTGTGAGTGAGTGAGAGAGAGAGAGAAAGAAAGAGAAGCTGTGAGTGAGAGAGAGAGAGAAGCTGTGTGTGAGGGAGAGAGAGAGAAAGCGTACCTGTGAGTGAGAGAGAGAGAAAGAAAGAGCTGAGAGTGAGAGAGAGAGAGAAAGAGAAGCTGTGTTAGAGAGAGAGAAAGAGAAGCTGTGAGTGAGAAAGAGAAAGAGAAGGTGTGAGTGAGTGAGAGAGAGAGAATATATGTGTGTGTGTGAGAGAGAGAAGCTGTGTGTGAGAGAGAAAGAGAAAGAGAAAATGTGAGAGAGAGAAAGAGAAGCTGTGAGTTAGAGAAAGAGAAGCTGTGAGTGAGAGAGACAGAGAGAGAGAAGCTGTGAGTGACTGAGAGAGAGAGAGAGAAAGAGAAGCTGTGAGTGAGAGAGAGAGAGAAAGAGAAGATGTGAGTGAATGAGAGAGAGAGAAAGAGAAGCTGTGAGTTAGTGAGAGAGTGAGAAAGAGAAGCTGTGAGTGAGAGAGACAAAGAGAGTAAGAGAAGCTGTGAGTGAGTGAGAGAGAGATAGAAAGAAAGAGAAGCTGTGAATGAGAGAGAGAGAGAAAGAGAAGCTGAGAGAGAGAGAGAAAGAGAAGCTGAGAGTGAGAGAGAGAAAGAGAAGCTGTGAGTGAGAGAGAGAGAGAGAAGTTGTGAGTGAGAGAGAGAAAGAGAAGCTGTGAGTTTGAGAGAGTGAGAGAAAGAGATGCTGTGAGAGAGAGAAAGAGAAGGTGTGAGTGAGAGAGAGAAAGGTAAGGTGTGATTGAGAGAGAGAAAGAGAAGCTGTCAGTGAGAGAGAGAAAGTGAAGCTGAATGAGTGAGAGAGATAAAGAGAAGGTTTGAGTGAGTGAGAGAGAGAGAGAGAAAGAGAAGCTGTGAGTGAGAGAGAGAGAGAAAGAGAAGGTGTGAGTGAGGGAGACAGAGAGAGAAATAGAACCTGTGAGTGAGTGAGAGAGAAAAACTGAAGCTGAGTGAGTGAGAGAGATAGAGAAAGAGAAGGTTTGAGTGAGTGAGAGAGCGAGAGAAAGAGAAGCTCTGAGGAGAGAGAGAAAGAGAAGCTGTGAGTGAGAGAGAGAGAGCAAGAGAAGCTATGTGTGAGAGAGAAAGAGAACCTGTGTGAGTGAGATAGAGAGAGAAAGAAAGAGAAGGTGTGAGTGAGAGAGAGAGAAGCTGTAAATGAGAGAGAGAGAGAAATAGAAGCTGTGAGTGAGAGAGAGAGAAAGAGAAGCTGTGAGTGAGAGAGAGAGAGAGAGAGAAAGAGAAGCTGTGAGTGGGAGAGAGAGAGAGAGAAAGAGATGCTTTAAATGAGAGAGAGAGAAATAGAAGCTGTGAGTGAGAGAGAGAGAAAGAGAAGCTGTGAGAGAGAGAGAAAGAGAAGCTGTGAGTGAGAGAGATAGAGAGAAAGAGAAGCTGTGTGTGTGAGAGAGAAATAAAAGCTGTGAGTGAGTGAGAGAGAGAGAAAGAGAAGCTGTGAGTGAGAGAGAGAGAAATAGAAGCTGTGAGTGAGTGAGTGAGAGAGAGAAGCTGTGAGTGAGTGTGAGAGAGAGAAAGAGAAGCAGTGAGTGAGAGAGACAGAGAGAGAAAGAGAAGCTGTGAGTGAGTGAGAGAGAGAGAGAAAGAGAAGCTGAGAGAGAGAGAGAGAAAGAGTAGCTGTGAATGTGTGTGTGAGAGAGAGAAAGAGAAGATGTGAGTGAGACAGAGATAGTGATAGAGAAGCTGTGAGTGTGTGAGAGGGAGAGAGAACCTGTGAGTTTGAGAGAGTGAGAGAAAGAGAAGCTGTGAGAGAGAGAGAGAGAGATAAGCTGTGAGTGAGAAAGAGAGAGAAAGAGAAGCTGTCAGTGAGAGAGAGAAAGAGAAGCTGAGTGTGTGAGAGAGATAAATAGAAGGTTTGAGTGAGTGAGAGAGAGAGAGAAAGAGAAGCTGTGAGTGAGAGAGAGAGAGAAAGAGTAGCTGCGAGTGAGGGAGACAGAGGGAGAAATAGAACCTGTGTGTGAGAGAGAGAGAGAGAGAGAAAGAGAAGCTGTGAGTGAGAGAGAGAGAGCAAGAGAAGATGTGAGTGAGAGAGAGAGAGAAAGAGAAGCTGTGAGTGAGTGAGAGAGGGAGAGAAAGAAAGAGAAGCTGTGAGTGAGAGAGAGAGAAAGAGAAGCTGTGAGTGAGAGAGATAGAGAGAAAGAGAAGTTATGTGTGTGTGAGAGAGAAATAGTAGCTGTGAGTGAGTGAGAGAGAGAGAGAAAGGGAAGCTGTGAGTGAGTGAGAGAGAGAGAAAAAGAAGCTGTGAGAGAGAGAGAAAGAGAAGCTGTGAGTTAGTGAGAGAGAGAGAAAGAGAAGCTGTGAGTGAGAAAGAGAGAGAAAGTGAAGCTGTGAGTGAGAGAGGGAGAGAAAGAGAAGCTGTGAGTGAGAAAGAGAAAGAGAAGGTGTGAGTGAGTGAGAGAGAGAGAATATGTGTGTGTGTGAGAGAGAGAAGTTGTGTGTTTTTGAGAGAGAGAGAGAGAGAGAAAGAGAAAGAGATGCTGTGAGAGAGTGAGAGAGAAAAAAGAGAATCTGTGAGTGAGGGAGATAGAGAGAAAGAGAAGCTGTGTGTGAGAGAGAGAGATAGAAGATGTGAGTGAGTCAGAGAGAGAGAGAAAGAGAAGCTGTGAGTGAGTGAGAGAGAGAGAGAAAGAGATGCTGTGAGTGAGCGAGAGAGTGAGAGAAAGAAAGAGAAGCTGTGAGTGAGAGAGAGAGAGAGAAAGAGAAGCTGTGAGAGTGAGAGAGAGAGAAAGAGAAGGTGTGCGTGAGAGAGACAGAGAGAGAAAGAAAAGCTGTAAGTGAGTGAGAGAGAGAGAAAGAAAGAGAAGCTGCGAGTGAGAGAGAGAGAGAGAAAGAGAAGCTGTGAGTGAGAGAGAGAGAATGAGAAGCTGTGAGAGAGAGAAAGAGAAGCTGTGAGTGAGAGAGAGAGAGAGCAAGAAAAGATGGGATTGATACAGAGTGAGAGAAAGAAAGCTGTGAGTGTGTGAGATAGAGAAAGAGAAGCTGTGAGTGAGTGAGAGAGAGAGAGAAAGAAAGAGAATCTGTGAGTTAGAGAGAGAGAACGAGAAGCTGTGAGAGAGAGAGAGAGAAAGAGAAGCTGTGAGTGAGAGAGAGAGAGAAAGAGTAGCTGCAAGTGAGGGAGACAGAGGGAGAAATAGAACCTGTCTGTGAGAGAGAGAGAGAGAGAAAGAGAAGCTGTGAGTGAGAGAGAGAGAGAGAAGCTGTGTGTGAGGGAGAGAGAGAGAAAGCGTACCTGTGAGTGAGAGAGAGAGAAAGAAAGAGCTGTGAGTGAGAGAGAGAGAGAGAAAGAGAAGCTGTGTTAGAGAGAGAGAAAGAGAAGCTGTGAGTGAGAAAGAGAAAGAGAAGGTGTGAGTGAGTGAGAGAGAGAATATATGTGTGTGTGTGAGAGAGAGAAGCTGTGTGTGAGAGAGAAAGAGAAAGAGAAGATGTGAGAGAGAGAAAGAGAAGCTGTGAGTTAGAGAGAGAGAAAGAGAAGCTGTGAGTGAGAGAGACAGAGAGAGAGAGAAGCTGTGAGTGACTGAGAGAGAGAGAGAGAAAGAGAAGCTGTGAGTGAGAGAGAGAGAGAAAGAGAAGATGTGAGTGAGTGAGAGAGAGAGAAAGAGAAGCTGTGAGTTAGTGAGAGAGTGAGAAAGAGAAGCTGTGAGTGAGAGAGACAAAGAGAGTAAGAGAAGCTGTGAGTGAGTGAGAGAGAGATAGAAAGAAAGAGAAGCTGTGAATGAGAGAGAGAGAGAAAGAGAAGCTGAGAGAGAGAGAAAGAGAAGCTGAGAGTGAGAGAGAGAAAGAGAAGCTGTGAGTGAGAGAGAGAGAGAAGTTGTGAGTGAGAGAGAGAAAGAGAAGCTGTGAGTTTGAGAGAGTGAGAGAAAGAGATGCTGTGAGAGAGAGAAAGAGAAGGTGTGAGTGAGAGAGAGAAAGATAAGATATGATTGAGAGAGAGAAAGAGAAGCTGTCAGTGAGAGAGAGAAAGTGAAGCTGAATGAGTGAGAGAGATAAAGAGAAGGTTTGAGTGAGTGAGAGAGAGAGAGAGAAAGAGAAGCTGTGAGTGAGAGAGAGAGAGAGAAAGAGAAGGTGTGAGTGAGGGAGACAGAGAGAGAAATAGAACCTGTGAGTGAGTGAGAGAGAAAAACTGAAGCTGAGTGAGTGAGAGAGATAGAGAAAGAGAAGGTTTGAGTGAGTGAGAGAGCGAGAGAAAGAGAAGCTCTGAGGAGAGAGAGAAAGAGAAGCTGTGAGTGAGAGAGAGAGAGCAAGAGAAGCTATGTGTGAGAGAGAAAGAGAACCTGTGTGAGTGAGATAGAGAGAGAAAGAAAGAGAAGGTGTGAGTGAGAGAGAGAGAGAAGCTGTAAATGAGAGAGAGAGAGAAATAGAAGCTGTGAGTGAGAGAGAGGGAAAGAGAAGCTGTGAGTGAGAGAGAGAGAGAGAAAGAGAAGCTGTGAGTGAGAGAGAGAGAGAGAAAGAGAAGCTTTAAATGAGAGAGAGAGAAATAGAAGCTGTGAGTGAGAGAGAGAGAAAGAGAAGCTGTGAGAGAGAGAGAGAAAGAGAAGCTGTGAGTGAGAGAGATAGAGAGAAAGAGAAGCTGTGTGTGAGAGAGAGAAATAAAAGCTGTGAGTGAGTGAGAGAGAGAGAAAGAGAAGCTGTGAGTGAGAGAGAGAGAAATAGAAGCTGTGAGTGAGTGAGAGAGAGAGAAGCTGTGAGTGAGTGAGAGAGAGAGAAAGAGAAGCAGTGAGTGAGAGAGACAGAGAGAGAAAGAGAAGCTGTGAGTGAGTGAGAGAGAGAGAGAAAGAGAAGCTGAGAGAGAGAGAGAGAAAGAGTAGCTGTGAATGAGAGAGAGAGAGAGAAAGAGAAGCTGTGAGTGAGAGAGAGAGAGAGAAAGAGAAGCTTTAAATGAGAGAGAGAGAAATAGAAGCTGTGAGTGAGAGAGAGAGAAAGAGAAGCTGTGAGAGAGAGAGAGAAAGAGAAGCTGTGAGTGAGAGAGATAGAGAGAAAGAGAAGCTGTGTGTGAGAGAGAGAAATAAAAGCTGCGAGTGAGAGAGAGAGAGAGAAAGAGAAGCTGTGAGTGAGAGAGAGAGAATGAGAAGCTGTGAGAGAGAGAAAGAGAAGCTGTGAGTGAGAGAGAGAGAGAGCAAGAAAAGATGGGATTGATACAGAGTGAGAGAAAGAAAGCTGTGAGTGTGTGAGATAGAGAAAGAGAAGCTGTGAGTGAGTGAGAGAGAGAGAGAAAGAAAGAGAATCTGTGAGTTAGAGAGAGAGAACGAGAAGCTGTGAGAGAGAGAGAGAGAAAGAGAAGCTGTGAGTGAGAGAGAGAGAGAAAGAGTAGCTGCGAGTGAGGGAGACAGAGGGAGAAATAGAACCTGTCTGTGAGAGAGAGAGAGAGAGAAAGAGAAGCTGTGAGTGAGAGAGAGAGAGAGAAGCTGTGTGTGAGGGAGAGAGAGAGAAAGCGTACCTGTGAGTGAGAGAGAGAGAAAGAAAGAGCTGTGAGTGAGAGAGAGAGAGAGAAAGAGAAGCTGTGTTAGAGAGAGAGAAAGAGAAGCTGTGAGTGAGAAAGAGAAAGAGAAGGTGTGAGTGAGTGAGAGAGAGAATATATGTGTGTGTGAGAGAGAGAGAAGCTGTGTGTGAGAGAGAAAGAGAAAGAGAAGATGTGAGAGAGAGAAAGAGAAGCTGTGAGTTAGAGAGAGAGAAAGAGAAGCTGTGAGTGAGAGAGACAGAGAGAGAGAGAAGCTGTGAGTGACTGAGAGAGAGAGAGAGAAAGAGAAGCTGTGAGTGAGAGAGAGAGAGAAAGAGAAGATGTGAGTGAGTGAGAGAGAGAGAAAGAGAAGCTGTGAGTTAGTGAGAGAGTGAGAAAGAGAAGCTGTGAGTGAGAGAGACAAAGAGAGTAAGAGAAGCTGTGAGTGAGTGAGAGAGAGATAGAAAGAAAGAGAAGCTGTGAATGAGAGAGAGAGAGAAAGAGAAGCTGAGAGAGAGAGAAAGAGAAGCTGAGAGTGAGAGAGAGAAAGAGAAGCTGTGAGTGAGAGAGAGAGAGAAGTTGTGAGTGAGAGAGAGAAAGAGAAGCTGTGAGTTTGAGAGAGTGAGAGAAAGAGATGCTGTGAGAGAGAGAAAGAGAAGGTGTGAGTGAGAGAGAGAAAGATAAGATATGATTGAGAGAGAGAAAGAGAAGCTGTCAGTGAGAGAGAGAAAGTGAAGCTGAATGAGTGAGAGAGATAAAGAGAAGGTTTGAGTGAGTGAGAGAGAGAGAGAGAAAGAGAAGCTGTGAGTGAGAGAGAGAGAGAGAAAGAGAAGGTGTGAGTGAGGGAGACAGAGAGAGAAATAGAACCTGTGAGTGAGTGAGAGAGAAAAACTGAAGCTGAGTGAGTGAGAGAGATAGAGAAAGAGAAGGTTTGAGTGAGTGAGAGAGCGAGAGAAAGAGAAGCTCTGAGGAGAGAGAGAAAGAGAAGCTGTGAGTGAGAGAGAGAGAGCAAGAGAAGCTATGTGTGAGAGAGAAAGAGAACCTGTGTGAGTGAGATAGAGAGAGAAAGAAAGAGAAGGTGTGAGTGAGAGAAAGAGAGAAGCTGTAAATGAGAGAGAGAGAGAAATAGAAGCTGTGAGTGAGAGAGAGGGAAAGAGAAGCTGTGAGTGAGAGAGAGAGAGAGAAAGAGAAGCTGTGAGTGAGAGAGAGAGAGAGAAAGAGAAGCTTTAAATGAGAGAGAGAGAAATAGAAGCTGTGAGTGAGAGAGAGAGAAAGAGAAGCTGTGAGAGAGAGAGAGAAAGAGAAGCTGTGAGTGAGAGAGATAGAGAGAAAGAGAAGCTGTGTGTGAGAGAGAGAAATAAAAGCTGTGAGTGAGTGAGAGAGAGAGAAAGAGAAGCTGTGAGTGAGAGAGAGAGAAATAGAAGCTGTGAGTGAGTGAGAGAGAGAGAAGCTGTGAGTGAGTGAGAGAGAGAGAAAGAGAAGCAGTGAGTGAGAGAGACAGAGAGAGAAAGAGAAGCTGTGAGTGAGTGAGAGAGAGAGAGAAAGAGAAGCTGAGAGAGAGAGAGAGAAAGAGTAGCTGTGAATGAGAGAGAGAGAGAGAAAGAGAAGCTGTGAGTGAGAGAGAGAGAGAGAAAGAGAAGCTTTAAATGAGAGAGAGAGAAATAGAAGCTGTGAGTGAGAGAGAGAGAAAGAGAAGCTGTGAGAGAGAGAGAGAAAGAGAAGCTGTGAGTGAGAGAGATAGAGAGAAAGAGAAGCTGTGTGTGAGAGAGAGAAATAAAAGCTGTGAGTGAGTGAGAGAGAGAGAAAGAGAAGCTGTGAGTGAGAGAGAGAGAAATAGAAGCTGTGAGTGAGTGAGAGAGAGAGAAGCTGTGTGTGTGTGTGAGAGAGAAAGAGAAGATGTGAGTGAGACAGAGATAGTGATAGAGAAGCTGTGAGAGTGTGTGAGAGAGAGAGAACCTGTGAGTTTGAGAGAGTGAGAGAAAGAGAAGCTGTGAGAGAGAGAGAGAGAAAGATAAGCTGTGAGTGAGAAAGAGAGAGAAAGAGAAGCTGTCAGTGAGAGAGAGAAAGAGAAGCTGAGTGTGTGAGAGAGATAAATAGAAGGTTTGAGTGAGTGAGAGAGAGAGAGAAAGAGAAGCTGTGAGTGAGAGAGAGAGAGAAAGAGTAGCTGCGAGTGAGGGAGACAGAGGGAGAAATAGAACCTGTCTGTGAGAGAGAGAGAGAAAGAGAAGCTGTGAGTTACAGAGAGAGAGAGAAAGAGAAGCTGTGAGTGAGAGAGAAAAACAGAAGCTGAGTGAGTGAGAGAGATAGAGAAAGAGAAGGTTTGAGTGAGTGAGAGAGCGAGAGAAAGAGAAGCTGTGAGCGAGAGAGAGAGAAAGAGAAGCTGTGAGTGAGAGAGAGAGAGCAAGAGAAGATGTGAGTTAGAGAGAGAGAGAAAGAGAAGCTGTGAGTGAGTGAGAGAGGGAGAGAAAGAAAGAGAAGCTGTGAGTGAGAGAGAGAAAGAAAGAGAAGCTGTGAGTGAGAGAGAGAGAAAGAGAAGCTGTGAGTGAGAGAGAGAGCAAGAGAAGATGTGATTGAGACAGGGAGAGAGAAAGAAAGCTGGGAGTGTGTGAGATAGAGAAAGATAAGGTGTGATTGAATGAGAGAGAGAGAAAAGAGAAGCTGTGAGTGAGAGAGATAGAGAGAAAGAGAAGTTATGTGTGTGTGAGAGAGAAATAGTAGCTGTGAGTGAGTGAGAGAGAGAGAGAAAGAAGCTGTGTGAGAGAGAGAAAGAGAAGCTGTGAGTTAGTGAGAGAGAGAGAAAGAGAAGCTGTGAGTGAGAAAGAGAGAGAAAGAGAAGCTGTGAGTGAGAGAGGGAGAGAAAGAGAAGCTGTGAGTGAGAAAGAGAAAGAGAAGGTGTGAGTGAGTGAGAGAGAGAGAATATGTGTGTGTGTGTGAGAGAGAGAAGTTGTGTGTTTTTGAGAGAGAGAGAGAGAGAGAAAGAGATGCTGTGAGAGAGTGAGAGAGAAAAAAGAGAATCTGTGAGTGAGAGAGATAGAGAGAAAGAGAAGCTGTGTGTGAGAGAGAGAGATAGAAGATGTGAGTGAGTCAGAGAGAGAGAGAAAGAGAAGCTGTGAGTGAGTGAGAGAGAGAGAGAAAGAGATGCTGTGAGTGAGCGAGAGAGTGAGAGAAAGAAAGAGAAGCTGTGAGTGAGAGAGAGAGAGAAAGAAAAGCTGTGAGAGTGAGAGAGAGAGAAAGAGAAGGTGTGCGTGAGAGAGACAGAGAGAGAAAGAAAAGCTGTGAGTGAGTGAGAGAGAGAGAAAGAAAGAGAAGCTGCGAGTGAGAGAGAGAGAGAGAAAGAGAAGCTGTGAGTGAGAGATAGAGAATGAGACGCTGTGAGAGAGAGAAAGAGAAGCTGTGAGTGAGAGAGAGAGAGAGCAAGAAAAGATGGGATTGATACAGAGTGAGAGAAAGAAAGCTGTGAGTGTGTGAGATAGAGAAAGAGAAGCTGTGAGTGAGTGAGAGAGAGAGAGAAAGAAAGAGAATCTGTGAGTGAGAGAGAGAGAGAAAGGGAAGCTGTGAGTGAGTGAGAGAGAGAGAAAGAGAAGCTGTGAGAGAGAGAGAAAGAGAAGCTGTGAGTTAGTGAGAGAGAGAGAGAAAGAGAAGCTGTGAGTGAGAAAGAGAGAGAAAGAGAAGCTGTGAGTGAGAGAGGGAGAGAAAGAGAAGCTGTGAGTGAGAAATAGAAAGAGAAGGTGTGAGTGAGTGAGAGAGAGAGAATATGTGTGTGTGTGAGAGAGAGAGAAGTTGTGTGTTTTTGAGAGAGAGAGAGAGAGAAAGAAAGAGAAGCTGTGAGTCAGAGAGAGAGAGAGAAAGAGAAGCTGTCAGAGTGAGAGAGAGAGAAAGAGAAGGTGTGCGTGAGAGAGACAGAGAGAGAAAGAAAAGCTGTGAGTGAGTGAGAGAGAGAGAAAGAAAGAGAAGCTGTGAGTGAGAGAGAGAGAGAGAAAGAGAAGCTGTGAGTGAGAGAGAGAGAATGAGAAGCTGTGAGAGAGAAAAAGAGAAGCTGTGAGTGAGAGAGAGAGAGCAAGAAAAGATGGGAATGATACAGAGTGAGAGAAAGAAAGCTGTGAGTGTGTGATATAGAGAAAGAGAAGCTGTGAGTGAGTGAGAGAGAGAGAGAAAGAAAGAGAATCTGTGAGTTAGAGAGAGAGAGAAAGAGAAGCCGTGAGTGAGTGAGAGAGAGAGAGAAGCTGTGTGTGAGGGAGAGAGAGAAAGAGTACCTGTGAGTGAGAGAGAGAGAAAGAGCTGTGAGTGAGAGAGAGAGAGAAAGAGAAGCTGTGTTAGAGAGAGAGAGAGAAAGAGAAGCTGTGAGTGAGAAAGAGAAAGAGAAGGTGTGAGTGAGTGAGTGAGAGAGAGAATATATATGTGTGTGTGAGAGAGAGAAGCTGTGTGTGAGAGAGAAAAAGAGAAGCTGTGAGTGAGAGAGAGAAAGAGAAGCTGTGTGTGTGAGAGAGAGAAAGAGAAGCTGTGAGTGAGTGAGAGAGAGAAAGAGAAGCTGTGAGTGAGTGAGAGAGAGAGAAAGAGAAGCTGTGAGTGAGTGAGAGAGAGTGAAAGAGAAGCTGTGAGTTAGAGAGAGAGAAAAAGAGAAGCTGTGAGTGAGAGAGACAGAGAGAGAGAAGCTGTGAGTGACTGAGAGAGAGAGAAAGAGAAGCTGTGAGTGAGAGAGAAAAAGAGAAGCTGTGAGTGAGAGAGAGAGAGAAAGAGAAGCTGAGTGTGTGAGAGAGAAAGAGAAGCTGTGAGTGAGTGAGAGAGAGAGAAAGAGAAGCTGTGAGTGAGTGAGAGAGAGAGAGAGAAAGAGAAGCTGTGAGTTAGAAAGAGAGAAAGAGAAGCTGTGAGTGAGATTGACAGAGAGAGAGAGAAGCTGTGAGTGACTGAGAGAGAGGGAGAAAGAGAAGCTGTGAGTGAGAGAGAGAGAGAGAGAAAGAGAAGATGTGAGTGAGTGAGAGAGAGAGAAAGAGAAGCTGTGAGTTAGTGAGAGAGTGAGAAAGAGAAGCTGTGAGTGAGACAAAGAGAGTAAGAGAAGCTGTGAGTGAGTGAGAGAGAGATAGAAAGAAAGAGAAGCTGTGAGTGAGAGAGAGAGAGAAAGAGAAGCTGAGAGAGAGAGAGAGAAAGAGAAGCTGTGAGTGAGAGAGAGAAAGAGAAGCTGTGAGTGAGGGAGACAGAGAGAGAAAGAGAACCTGTGAGTGAGAGAGAGAGAGAGAAAGAGAAGATGTGAGTGAGGGAGAGAGAAGATGTGAGTTTGAGAGAGTGAGAGAAAGAGAAGCTGTGAGAGAGAGAGAAAGAAAAGCTGTGAGTGAGAGAGAGAAAGATAAGGTGTGAGTGAGAGAGAGAAAGAGAAGCTGTTAGTGAGAGAGAGAAAGTGAACCTGAGTGAGTGAGAGAGATAAAGAGAAGGTTTGTGTGAGTGAGAGAGAGAGAGAGAGAAAGAGAAGCTGTGAGTGAGAGAGAGAGAGAAAGAGAAGGTGTGAGTGAGGGAGACAGAGAGAGAAATAGAACCTGTGAGTGAGAGAGAAAAACAGAAGCTAAGTGAGTGAGAGAGATAGAGAAAGAGAAGGTTTGAGTGAGTGAGTGAGTGAGAGAGAGAGAAGCTGTGAGTGATTGAGAGAGAGAGAAAGAGAAGCAGTGAGTGAGAGAGACAGAGAGAAAGAGAAGCTATGAGTGAGTGAGAGAGAGAGAGAAAGAAAGAGAATCTGTGAGTGAGAGAGAGAGAGAGAAAGAGTAGCTGTGAATGAGAGAGAGAGAGAAATAGAAGCTGTGAGTGAGAGAGAGAGAAATACAAGCTGTGTGTGTGAGAGAGAGAGAAAGAGAAGCTGTGAGTGAGTGAGAGAGAGAGAGAAAGAGAAGCTGTGAGTGAGAGAGAGAAAGAGAAAGAGAATCTGTGAGTGAGAGAGAGAGAGAAAGAGAAGTTGTGAGTGAGGGAGACAGAGAGAGAAATAGAACCTGTGAGTGAGCAAGAGAGAGAGAGATAGAGAAGCTGTGAGTGAGAGAAAGAGATACTGTGAGTGAGAGAGAGAGAAAGAGAAGTTGTGAGAGAGAAAGAGAAGCTGTGAGTGAGAGAGTGAAAGAGAAGCGGTAAATGAGTGTGAGAGAGAGAAAGCGAAGCTGTGAGTGAGTGAGAGAGAGAAAGAGAAGCTGTGAGTGAGAGAGAGAGAGAAAGAGAAGCTGTGTGGAGAGAGAGAGAAAGAGAAACTGTGAGTGAGTGAGTGAGAGAGAGAGAAAGAGACGTTGTGAGTGAGAGAGAAAGAGAAGCTGTGAGTGAGAGAGCAAAGGAGAAGTGGTGAGTGAGTGAGAGAGAGAGAAAGAGAAGCTGTGAGTGAGAGAGACAGAGAAGCTGTGAGTGAGAGAGAGAGAGAGAAGCTGTGAGTGAGAGAGAGAGAGACCAATAGAAGCTGTTAGAGAGAGAGAGAGAAAGAGAAGCTGTGAGTGAGAGAGAGAGAGAAGCTGTGAGTGAGAGAGAGAGAAAGAGAAGGTGTGAGTGAGAGAGAGTGAGAGAAAGAGAAGCTGTGAGTGAGAGAGATAGAGAGAAAGAGAAGCTTTGTGTGTGTGAGAGAGAAATAGTAGCTGTGAGTGAGTGAGAGAGAGAGAGAAAGGGAAGCTGTGAGTGAGAAAGAGAAAGAGAAGGTGTGAGTGAGTGAGAGAGAGAGAATATATTTTTGTGTGTGTGAGAGAGAGAAGCTGTGTGTGAGAGAGAAAGAGAAAGAGAAGATGTGTGAGAGAGAGAAAGAGAAGCTGTGAGTTAGAGAGAGAGAAAGAGAAGCTGTGAATGAGAGAGACAGAGAGAGAGAGAAGCTGTGAGTGACTGAGAGAGAGAGAGAGAAAGAGAAGCTGTGAGTGAGAGAGAGAGAGAGAGAGAAGATGTGAGTGAGTGAGAGAGAGAGAAAGAGAAGCTGTGAGTTAGTGAGAGAGTGAGAAAGAGAAGCTGTGAGTTAGTGAGAGAGTGAGAAAGAGAAGCTGTGAGTGAGAGACAAAGAGAGTAAGAGAAGCTGTGAGTGAGTGAGAGAGAGATAGAGAAGCTGAGAGAGAGAGAGAGAGAGAGAGAAGCTGAGAGTGAGAGAGAGAAAGAGCTGTGAGTGAGGGAGACAGAGAGAGAAAGAGATGCTGTGAGTGAGAGAGAAAGAGAGAAAGAGAAGATGTGAGTGAGAGAGAGAGAGAGAAGTTGTGAGTGAGAGAGAGAAAGAGAAGCTGTGAGTTTGAGAGAGTGAGAGAAAGAGATGCTGTGAGAGAGAGAAAGAGAAGGTGTGAGTGAGAGAGAGAAAGATAAGGTGTGATTGAGAGAGAGAAAGAGAAGCTGTCAGTGAGAGAGAGAAAGTGAAGCTGAGTGAGTGAGAGAGATAAAGAGAAGGTTTGAGTGAGTGAGAGAGAGAGAGAAAGAGAAGCTGTGAGTGAGAGAGAGAGAGAAAGAGAAGGTGTGAGTGAGGGAGACAGAGAGAGAAATAGAACCTGTGAGTGAGTGAGAGAGAAAAACTGAAGCTGAGTGAGTGAGAGAGTGAGAAGCTGTGTGTGAGGGAGAGAGAGAAAGAGTACCTGTGAGTGAGAGAGAAAGAGCTGTGAGTGAGAGAGAGAGAGAAAGAGAAGCTGTGTTAGAGAGAGAGAGAGAAAGAGAAGCTGTGAGTGAGAAAGAGAAAGAGAAGGTGTGAGTGAGTGAGTGAGAGAGAGAATATATATGTGTGTGTGAGAGAGAGAAGCTGTGTGTGAGAGAGAAAAAGAGAAGCTGTGAGTGAGAGAGAGAAAGAGAAGCTGTGTGTGTGTGAGAGAGAAAGAGAAGCTGTGAGTGAGTGAGAGAGAGAAAGAGAAGCTGTGAGTGAGTGAGAGAGAGAGAAAGAGAAGCTGTGAGTGAGTGAGAGAGAGTGAAAGAGAAGCTGTGAGTTAGAGAGAGAGAAAGAGAAGCTGTGAGTGAGAGAGACAGAGAGAGAGAGAGAAGCTGTGAGTGACTGAGAGAGATAGAAAGAGAAGCTGTGAGTGAGAGAGAAAAAGAGAAGCTGTGAGTGAGAGAGAGAGAGAAAGAGAAGCTGTGTGTGAGAGAGAAAGAGAAGCTGTGAGTGAGTGAGAGAGAGAGAAAGAGAAGCTGTGAGTGAGTGAGAGAGAGAGAGAAAGAAAAGCTGTGAGTTAGAGAGAGAGAAAGAGAAGCTGTGAGTGAGATTGACAGAGAGAGAGAGAAGCTGTGAGTTAGTGAGAGAGTGAGAAAGAGAAGCTGTGAGTGAGACAAAGAGAGTAAGAGAAGCTGTGAGTGAGTGAGAGAGAGATAGAAAGAAAGAGAAGGTGTGAGTGAGAGAGAGAGAGAGAAAGAGAAGCTGAGCGAGAGAGAGAGAAAGAGAAGCTGTGAGTGAGAGAGAGAAAGAGAAGCTGTGAGTGAGGGAGACTGAGAGAGAATGAGAACCTGTGAGTGAGAGAGAGAGAGAGAAAGAGAAGATGTGAGTGAGAGAGAGAGATGTGAGTTTGAGAGAGTGAGAGAAAGAGAAGCTGTGTGAGAGAGAGAAAGAGAAGCTGTGAGTGAGAGAGAGAAAGATAAGGTGTGAGTGAGAGAGAGAAAGAGAAGCTGTTAGTGAGAGAGAGAAAGTGAACCTGAGTGAGTGAGAGAGATAGAGAAGGTTTGTGTGAGTGAGAGAGAGAGAGAGAGAAAGAGAAGCTGTGAGTGAGAGAGAGAGAGAAAGAGAAGGTGTGAGTGAGGGAGACAGAGAGAGAAATAGAACCTGTGAGTGAGAGAGAAAAACAGAAGCTAAGTGAGTGAGAGAGATAGAGAAAGAGAAGGTTTGAGTGAGTGAGTGAGTGAGAGAGAGAAGCTGTGAGTGATTGAGAGAGAGAGAAAGAGAAGCAGTGAGTGAGAGAGACAGAGAGAGAAAGAGAAGCTATGAGTGAGTGAGTGAGAGAGAGAAAGAAAGAGAATCTGTGAGTGAGAGAGAGAGAGAGAAAGAGTACCTGTGAATGAGAGAGAGCGAGAAATAGAAGCTGTGAGTGAGAGAGAGAGAAATAGAAGCTGTGAGTGAGAGAGAGAGAGAGAAAGAGAAGCTGTGAGTGAGTGAGAGAGAGAGAGAAAGAGAAGCTGTGAGTGAGAGAGAGAAAGAGAAAGAGAATCTGTGAGTGAGAGAGAGAGAGAAAGAGAAGTTGTGAGTGAGGGAGACAGAGAGAGAAATAGAACCTGTGAGTGAGCAAGAGAGAGAGAGAAAGAGAAGCTGTGAGTGAGAGAAAGAGATACTGTGAGTGAGAGAGAGAGAAAGAGAAGTTGTGAGAGAGAAAGAGACGCTGTGAGTGAGAGAGTGAAAGAGAAGCAGTGAATGAGTGTGAGAGAGAGAAAGCGAAGCTGTGAGTGAGTGAGAGAGAGAAAGAGAAGCTGTGAGTGAGAGAGAGAGAGAAAGAGAAGCTGTGTGGAGAGAGAGAGAAAGAGAAACTGTGAGTGAGTGAGTGAGAGAGAGAGAAAGAGAAGTTGTGAGTGAGAGAGAAAGAGAAGCTGTGAGTGAGAGAGCAAAAGAAAAGCGGTGAGTGAGTGAGAGAGAGAGAAAGAGAAGCTGTGAGTGAGAGAGACAGAGAAGCTGTGAGTGAGAGAGAGAGAGAGAAGCTGTGAGTGAGAGAGAGAGAGACCAATAGAAGCTGTTAGAGAGAGAGAGAAAGAGAAGCTGTAAGTGAGAGAGAGAGAGTGAAAGAGAAGCTGTGAGAGAGAGAGAGAGAAGCTGTGAGTGAGAGAGAGAGAAAGAGAAGGTGTGAGTGAGAGAGATAGAGAGAAAGAGAAGCTATGTGTGTGTGAGAGAGAAATAGTAGCTGTGAGTGAGTGAGAGAGAGAGAGAAAGGGAAGCTGTGAGAGAGTGAGAGAGAGAGAAAGAGAAGCTGTGTGAGAGAGAGAAAGAGAAGCTGTGAGTTAGTGAGAGAGAGAGAAAGAGAAGCTGTGAGTGAGAAAGAGTGAGAAAGAGAAGCTGTGAGTGAGAGAGGGAGAGAAAGAGAAGCTGTGAGTGAGAAAGAGAAGGTATGAGTGAGTGAGAGAGAGAGAATATGTGTGTGTGTGAGAGAGAAAGCTGTGTGTGTGAGAGAGAGAGAGAGAAAGAGAAAGAGATGCTGTGAGTGAGTGAGAGAGAGATAGAAGATGTGAGTGAGTCAGAGAGAGAGAGAGAAAGAGAAGCTGTGAGTGAGTGAGAGAGAGAGAAAGAGAAGCTGTGAGAGTGAGAGAGAGAAAAAGAGAAGGTGTGAGTGAGAGAGACATAGAGAGAGAAAGTAAAGCTGTGTGTGTGAGAGAGAGAGATAGAAGATGTGAGTGAGAGAGAGAGAGAGAGATGCTGTGAGTGAGCGAGAGAGTGAGAGAAAGAGAAGCTGTGAGTGAGTGAGTGAGAGAGAAAGAGAAGCTGTGAGAGTGAGAGAGAGAGAAAGAGAAGGTGTGAGTGAGAGAGACAGAGAGAGAAAGAAAAGCTGTGAGAGTGAGAGAGAGAGAAAGAGAAGGTGTGAGTGAGAGAGACAGAGAGAGAAAGAAAAGCTGTGTGTGTGTGAGAGAGAGATAGAAGCTGTGAGTGAGAGAGAGAGAGAAAGAGATGCTGTGAGTGAGCGAGAGAGTGAGAGAAAGAGAAGCTGTGAGTGAGTGAGTGAGAGAAAAGAAGCTGTGAGAGTGAGAGAGAGAGAAAGAGAAGGTGTGAGTGAGAGAGACAGAGAGAGAAAGAAAAGCTGAGAATGAGTGAGAGAGAGAGAAAGAAAGAGAAGGTGTGAGTGAGAGAGAGAGAGAGAAAGAGAAGCTGTGAGTGAGAGAGAGAGAATGAGAAGCTGTGAGAGAGAGAAAGAGAAGCTGTGAGTGAGAGAGAGAGAGCAAGAAAAGATGAAATTGAGACAGAGCGAGAGAAAGAAAGCTGTGAGTGTGTGAGATAGAGAAAGAGAAGCTGTGAGTGAGTGAGTGAGAGAGAGAAAGAAAGAGAAGCTGTGAGAGAGAGAGAGAGAGAAAGAGAAGCTGTGTGTGTGAGAGAGAAAGAGAAGCTGTGAGTGAGAGAGAGAGAGAGAAGCTGTGTGTGAGGGAGAGAGAGAGAAAGCGTACCTGTGAGTGAGAGAGAGAGAGAAATAAAGAGCTGTGAGTGAGAGAGAGAAAGAGAAGCTGTGTTAGAGAGAGAGAGAGAAAGAGAAGCTGTGAGTGAGAAAGAGAAAGAGAAGGTGTGAGTGAGTGAGAGAGAGAGAGAATATATTTTTGTGTGTGTGTGAGAGAGAAGCTGTGTGTGAGAGAGAAAGAGAAAGAGAAGATGTGTGTGAGAGAGAAAGAGAAGCTGTGAGTTAGAGAGAGAGAAAGAGAAGCTGTGAGTGAGAGAGACAGAGAGAGAGAGAAGCTGTGAGTGACTGAGAGAGAGAGAGAGAAAGAGAAGCTGTGAGTGAGAGAGAGAGAGAAAGAGAAGATGTGAGTGAGTGAGAGAGAGAAAGAGAAGCTGTGAGTTAGTGAGAAAGTGAGAAAGAGAAGCTGTGAGTTAGTGAAAGAGTGAGAAAGAGAAGCTGTGAGTGAGAGACAAAGACAGTAAGAGAAGCTGTGAGTGAGTGAGAGAGAGATAGAGAAGCTGAGAGAGAGAGAGAAAGAGAAGCTGAGAGTGAGAGAGAGAAAGAGAAGCTGTGAGTGAGGGAGAGAGAGAGAGAAAGAGAAGCTGTGAGTGAGAGAGAAAGAGAGAAAGAGAAGATGTGAGTGAGAGAGAGAGAGAAGTTGTGAGTGAGAGAGAGAAAGAGAAGATGTGAGTTTGAGAGAGTGAGAGAAAGAGATGCTGTGAGAGAGAGAAAGAGAAGGTGTGAGTGAGAGAGAGAAAGATAAGGTGTGATTGAGAGAGAGAAAGAGAAGCTGTCAGTGAGAGAGAGAAAGTGAAGCTGAGTGAGTGAGAGAGATAAAGAGAAGGTTTGAGTGAGTGAGAGAGAGAGAGAGAAAGAGAAGCTGTGAGTGAGAGAGAGAGAGAAAGAGAAGGTGTGAGTGAGGGAGAGAGAGAGAGAAATAGAACCTGTGAGTGAGTGAGAGAGAAAAACTGAAGCTGAGTGAGTGAGAGAAATAGAGAAAGAGAAGGTTTGAGTGAGTGAGAGAGCGAGAGAAAGAGAAGCTCTGAGGAGAGAGAGAAAGAGAAGCTGTGAGTGAGAGAGAGAGCAAGAGAAGCTATGTGTGAGAGAGAAAGAGAACCTGTGTGAGTGAAATAGAGAGAGAAATAGAAGCTGTGAGTGAGAGAGAGAGAAAGAGAAGCTGTGAGTGAGAGAGAGAGAGAAAGAGAAGCTGTGAGTGAGAGAGAGAGAGAGAGAAAGAGAAGCTTTAAATGAGAGAGAGAGAAATAGAAGCTGTGAGTGAGAGAGAGAGAAAGAGAAGCTGTGAGAGAGAGAAAGAGAAGCTGTGAGTGAGCGAGATAGAGAGAAAGAGAAGCTGTGTGTGTGTGAGAGAAATAGAAGCTGTGAGTGAGTGAGAGAGAGAGAAAGAGAAGCTGTGAGTGAGAGAGAGAGAAATAGAAGCTGTGAGTGAGTGAGTGAGAGAGAGAAGCTATGAGTGAGTGAGAGAGAGAGAAAGAGAAGCAGTGAGTGAGAGAGACAGAGAGAGGAAGAGAAGGTGTGAGTGAGTGAGAGAGAGAGAGAAAGAGAAGCTGAGAGAGAGAGAGAAAGATTAGCTGTGAATGAGAGAGAGAGAGAGAAAAGAGAAGCTGTGTGTGTGAGAGAGAAAAAGAGAAGATGTGAGTGAGAGAGATAGTGATAGAGAAGCTGTGAGTGTGTGTGAGAGAGAGAAGCTGTGAGTTTGAGAGAGTGAGAGAAAGAGAAGCTGTGAGAGAGAGAGAAAGATAAGCTGTGAGTGAGAAAGAGAGAGAAAGAGAAGCTGTCAGTGAGAGAGAGAAAGAGAAGCTGAGTGTGTGAGAGAGATAAATAGAAGGTTTGAGTGAGTGAGAGAGAGAGAGAAAGAGAAGCTGTGAGTGAGAGAGAGAGAAAGAGTAGCTGCGAGTGAGGGAGACAGAGGGAGAAATAGAACCTGTGTGTGTGAGAGAGAGAGAGAGAGAAAGAGAAGCTGTGAGTGAGAGAGAGAGAGAGAAAGAGAAGCTGTGAGTGAGAGAGAAAAACAGAAGCTGAGTGAGTGAGAGAGATAGAGAAAGAGAAGGTTTGAGTGAGTGAGAGAGCGAGAGAAAGAGAAGCTGTGAGCGAGAGAGAGAGAAAGAGAAGCTGTGAGTGAGAGAGAGAGAGCAAGAGAAGATGTGAGTGAGAGAGAGAGAAAGAGAAGCTGTGAGTGAGTGAGAGAAGGGGAGAAAGAAAGAGAAGCTGTGAGTGAGAGAGAGAAAGAAAGAGAAGCTGTGAGTGAGAGAGAGAGAAAGAAAGCTGTGAGTGTGTGAGATAGAGAAAGAGAAGGTGTGATTGAATGAGAGAGAGAGAAAAGAGAAGCTGTGAGTGAGAGAGATAGAGAGAAAGAGAAGCTGTGAGAGAGAGAGAAAGAGAAGCTGTGAGTTAGTGAGAGAGAGAGAAAGAGAAGCTGTGAGTGAGAAAGAGAGAGAAAGAGAAGCTGTGAGTGAGAGAGGGAGAGAAAGAGAAGCTGTGAGTGAGAAAGAGAAAGAGAAGGTGTGAGTGAGTGAGAGAGAGAATATGTGTGTGTGTGAGAGAGAGAGAAGCTGTGTGTGAGAGAGAGAGAGAGAGAAAGAGAAAGAGATGCTATGAGTGAGTGAGAGAGAAAAAAGAGAATCTGTGAGTGAGAAAGATAGAGAGAAAGAGAAGCTGTGTGTGAGTGAGAGAGAGAGAGAAAGAGATCCTGTGAGTGAGCGAGAGAGAGAGAGAAAGAGAAGGTGTGAGTGAGAGAGACAGAGAGAGAAAGAAAAGCTGTGAGTGAGTGAGAGAGAGAGAAAGAAAGAGAAGCTGTGAATGAGAGAGAGAGAGAAAGAGAAGCTGTGAGTGAGAGAGAGAGAATGAGAAGCTGTGAGAGAGAGAAAGAGAAGCTGTGAGTGAGAGAGAGAGCAAGAAAAGATGGGATTGATACAGAGTGAGAGAAAGAAAGCTGTGAGTGTGTGAGAAAGAGAAACAGAAGCTGTGAGTGAGAGAGAGAGAGAGAGAAAGAAAGAGAAGCTGTGAGTTAGATAGAGAGAGAGAAAGAGAAGCTGTGTGAGAGAGAGAGAGAAAGAGAAGCTGTGAGTGAGTGAGAGAGAGAGAAGCTGTGTGTGAGGGTGAGAGAGAGAAAGAGTACCTGTGAGTGAGAGAGAGAGAAAGAGCTGTGAGTGAGAGAGAGAGAAAGAGAAGCTGTATTAGAGAGAGAGAGAGAAAGAGAAGCTGTGAGTGAGAAAGAGAAAGAGAAGGTGTGAGTGAGTGAGAGAGAGAGAGAATATATATGTGTGTGTGAGAGAGAGAAGCTGTGTGTGAGAGAGAAAAAGAGAATCTGTGAGTGAGAGAGAGAGAGAAAGAGAAAGAGAAGCTGTGAGTGAGTGAGAGAGAGAAAGAGAAGCTGTGAGTGAGTGAGAGAGAGAGAAAGAGAAGCTGTGAGTGAGTGAGAGAGAGAGAAAGAGAAGCTGTGAGTTAGAGAGAGAGAAAAAGAAGCTGTGAGTGAGAGAGACAGAGAGAGATAGAAGCTGTGAGTGACTGAGAGAGAGAGAAAGAGAAGCTGTGAGTGAGAGAGAAAAAGAGAAGCTGTGAGTGAGAGAGAGAGAAAGAGAAGCTGTGTGTGTGAGAGAGAGAAAGAGAAGCTGAGAGTGAGTGAGAGAGAGAGAGAGAAGCTGTGAGTGAGTGAGAGAGAGAGAAAGAGAAGCTGTGAGTTAGAGAGAAAGAGAAGCTGTGAGTGAGAGAGACAGAGAGAGAGAAGCTGTGAGTGACTGAGAGAGAGAGAAAGAGAAGCTGTGAGTGAGAGAGAGAGAGAAAGAGAAGATGTGAGTGAGTGAGAGAGAGAGAAAGAGAAGCTGTGAGTTAGTGAGAGAGTGAGAAAGAGAAGCTGTGAGTGAGACAAAGAGAGTAAGAGAAGCTGTGAGTGAGTGAGAGAGAGATAGAAAGAAAGAGAAGCTGTGAGTGAGAGAGAGAGAGAAAGAGAAGCTGAGAGAGAGAGAGAAAGAGAAGCTGTGAGTGAGAGAGAGAAAGAGAAGCTGTGAGTGAGGGAGACAGAGAGAGAAAGAGAAGCTGTGAGTGAGAGAGAGAGAGAGAAAGAGAAGATGTGGGTGAGAGAGAGAGAGAAGCTGTGAGTTTGAGAGAGTGAGAGAAAGAGAAGCTGTGTGTGTGAGAGAGAAAGAAGCTGTGAGTGAGAGAGAGAAAGATAAGGTGTGAGTGAGAGAGAGAAAGAGAAGCTGTTAGTGAGAGAGAGAAAGTGAAGCTGAGTGAGTGAGAGAGATAAAGAGAAGGTTTGAGTGAATGAGAAAGAGAGAGAGAGAGAGAAGCTGTGAGTGAGAGAGAGAGAATAAGAGAAGGTGTGAGTGAGGGAGACAGAGAGAGAAATAGAACCTGTGAGTGAGTGAGAGAGAAAAACAGAAGCTGAGTGAGTGAGAGAGATAGAGAAAGAGAAGGTTTGAGTGAGTGAGTGAGTGAGAGAGAGAGAGGCTGTGAGTGAGTGAGAGAGAGAGAAAGAGAAGCAGTGAGTGAGAGAGACAGAGAGAGAAAGAGAAGCTATGAGTGAGTGAGTGAGAGAGAGAAAGAAAGAGAATCTGTGAGTGAGTGAGTGAGAGAGAAAGAGTAGCTGTGAATGAGAGAGAGAGAGAAATAGAAGCTGTGAGTGAGAGAGAGAGAAATAGAAGCTGTGAGTGAGAGAGAGAGAGAGAGAAAGAGAAGCTGTGAGTGAGTGAGAGAGAGAGAGAAAGAGAAGCTGTGAGTGAGAGAGAGAAAGAGAAAGAGAAGCTGTGAGTGAGAGAGAGAGAGAAAGAGAAGTTGTGAGTGAGGGAAACAGAGAGAGAAATAGAACCTGTGAGTGAGCAAGAGAGAGAGAGAAAGAGAAGCTGTGAGTGAGAGAGAGAGAGAAGCTGTGAGTGAGAGAGAGAAAGAGAAGCTGTGACTGAGAGAGATAGAGAAACAGATAGTTTGAGAGAGAGAGTGAGAGAAAGAGATACTGTGAGTGAGAGAGAGAGAAAGAGAAGCTGTGAGAGAGAAAGAGAAGCTGTGAGTGAGAGAGTGAAAGAGAAGCGGTGAATGAGTGTGAGAGAGAGAAAGTGAAGCTGTGAGTGAGTGAGAGAGAGAAAGAGAAGCTGTGAGTGAGAGAGAGAGAGAAAGAGAAGCTGTGTGGAGAGAGAGAGAAAGAGAAACTGTGAGTGAGTGAGTGAGAGAGAGAGAAAGAGAAGTTGTGAGTGAGAGAGAAAGAGAAGCTGTGAGTGAGAGAGCAAAAGAGAAGCGGTGAGTGAGTGAGAGAGAGAGAAAGAGAAGCTGTGAGTGAGAGAGAAAGAGAAGCTGTGAGTGAGAGAGAGAGAGAGAAGCTGTGAGTGAGAGAGAGAGACCAATAGAAGCTGTTAGAGAGAGAGAGAGAAAGAGAAGCTGTAAGTGAGAGAGAGAGAGTGAAAGAGAAGCTGTGAGTGAGCGAGATAGAGAGAAAGAGAAGCTGTGTGTGTGTGAGAGAAATAGAAGCTGTGAGTGAGTGAGAGAGAGAGAAAGAGAAGCTGTGAGTGAGAGAGAGAGAAATAGAAGCTGTGAGTGAGTGAGTGAGAGAGAAGCTATGAGTGAGTGAGAGAGAGAGAAAGAGAAGCAGTGAGTGAGAGAGACAGAGAGAGGAAGAGAAGGTGTGAGTGAGTGAGAGAGAGAGAGAAAGAGAAGCTGAGAGAGAGAGAGAAAGAGTAGCTGTGAATGAGAGAGAGAGAAAAGAGAAGCTGTGTGTGTGTGAGAGAGAAAAAGAGAAGATGTGAGTGAGACAGAGATAGTGATAGAGAAGCTGTGAGTGTGTGTGAGAGAGAGAATCTGTGAGTTTGAGAGAGTGAGAGAAAGAGAAGCTGTGAGAGAGAGAGAAAGATAAGTTGTGAGTGAGAAAGAGAGAGAAAGAGAAGCTGTCAGTGAGAGAGAGAAAGAGAAGCTGAGTGTGTGAGAGAGATAAATAGAAGGTTTGAGTGAGTGAGAGAGAGAGAGAAAGAGAAGCTGTGAGTGAGAGAGAGAGAGAGAGTAGCTGCGAGTGAGGGAGACAGAGGGAGAAATAGAACCTGTGTGTGTGAGAGAGAGAGAGAGAGAAAGAGAAGCTGTGAGTGAGAGAGAGAGAGAGAAAGAGAAGCTGTGAGTGAGAGAGAAAAACAGAAGCTGAGTGAGTGAGAGAGATAGAGAAAGAGAAGGTTTGAGTGAGTGAGAGAGCGAGAGAAAGAGAAGCTGTGAGCGAGAGAGAGAGAAAGAGAAGCTGTGAGTGAGAGAGAGAGAGCAAGAGAAGATGTGAGTGAGAGAGAGAGAAAGAGAAGCTGTGAGTGAGTGAGAGAGGGAGAGAAAGAAAGAGAAGCTGTGAGTGAGAGAGAGAAAGAAAGAGAAGCTGTGAGTGAGAGAGAGAGAAAGAAAGCTGTGAGTGTGTGAGATAGAGAAAGAGAAGGTGTGATTGAATGAGAGAGAGAGAAAAGAGAAGCTGTGAGTGAGAGAGATAGAGAGAAAGAGAAGCTGTGAGAGAGAGAGAAAGAGAAGCTGTGAGTTAGTGAGAGAGAGAGAAAGAGAAGCTGTGAGTGAGAAAGAGAGAGAAAGAGAAGCTGTGAGTGAGAGAGGGAGAGAAAGAGAAGCTGTGAGTGAGAAAGAGAAAGAGAAGGTGTGAGTGAGTGAGAGAGAGAATATGTGTGTGTGTGAGAGAGAGAGAAGCTGTGTGTGAGAGAGAGAGAGAGAAAGAGAAAGAGATGCTATGAGTGAGTGAGAGAGAAAAAAGAGAATCTGTGAGTGAGAGAGATAGAGAGAAAGAGAAGCTGTGTGTGAGTGAGAGAGAGAGAGAAAGAGATGCTGTGAGTGAGCGAGAGAGAGAGAGAAAGAGAAGGTGTGAGTGAGAGAGACAGAGAGAGAAAGAAAAGCTGTGAGTGAGTGAGAGAGAGAGAAAGAAAGAGAAGCTGTGAATGAGAGAGAGAGAGAAAGAGAAGCTGTGAGTGAGAGAGAGAATGAGAAGCTGTGAGAGAGAGAAAGAGAAGCTGTGAGTGAGAGAGAGAGCAAGAAAAGATGGGATTGATACAGAGTGAGAGAAAGAAAGCTGTGAGTGTGTGAGAAAGAGAAAGAGAAGCTGTGAGTGAGTGAGAGAGAGAGAGAAAGAAAGAGAAGCTGTGAGTTAGATAGAGAGAGAGAAAGAGAAGCTGTGTGAGAGAGAGAGAGAAAGAGAAGCTGTGAGTGAGTGAGAGAGAGAGAAGCTGTGTGTGAGGGTGAGAGAGAGAAAGAGTACCTGTGAGTGAGAGAGAGAGAAAGAGCTGTGAGTGAGAGAGAGAGAAAGAGAAGCTGTATTAGAGAGAGAGAGAAAGAGAAGCTGTGAGTGAGAAAGAGAAAGAGAAGGTGTGAGTGAGTGAGAGAGAGAGAATATATATGTGTGTGAGAGAGAGAGAAGCTGTGTGTGAGAGAGAAAAAGAGAATCTGTGAGTGAGAGAGAGAGAGAAAGAGAAAGAGAAGCTGTGAGTGAGTGAGAGAGAGAAAGAGAAGCTGTGAGTGAGTGAGAGAGAGAGAAAGAAAGAGAAGCTGTGAGTGAGTGAGAGAGAGAGAAAGAGAAGCTGTGAGTTAGAGAGAGAGAAAAAGAAGCTGTGAGTGAGAGAGACAGAGAGAGATAGAAGCTGTGAGTGACTGAGAGAGAGAGAAAGAGAAGCTGTGAGTGAGAGAGAAAAAGAGAAGCTGTGAGTGAGAGAGAGAGAAAGAGAAGCTGTGTGTGTGTGAGAGAGAAAGAGAAGCTGAGAGTGAGTGAGAGAGAGAGAGAGAAGCTGTGAGTGAGTGAGAGAGAGAGAAAGAGAAGCTGTGAGTTAGAGAGAGAGAAAGAGAAGCTGTGAGTGAGAGAGACAGAGAGAGAGAGAAGCTGTGAGTGACTGAGAGAGAGAGAAAGAGAAGCTGTGAGTGAGAGAGAGAGAGAAAGAGAAGATGTGAGTGAGTGAGAGAGAGAGAAAGAGAAGCTGTGAGTTAGTGAGAGAGTGAGAAAGAGAAGCTGTGAGTGAGACAAAGAGAGTAAGAGAAGCTGTGAGTGAGTGAGAGAGAGATAGAAAGAAAGAGAAGCTGTGAGTGAGAGAGAGAGAGAAAGAGAAGCTGAGAGAGAGAGAGAAAGAGAAGCTGTGAGTGAGAGAGAGAAAGAGAAGCTGTGAGTGAGGGAGACAGAGAGAGAAAGAGAAGCTGTGAGTGAGAGAGAGAGAGAGAAAGAGAAGATGTGAGTGAGAGAGAGAGAGAAGCTGTGAGTTTGAGAGAGTGAGAGAAAGAGAAGCTGTGTGTGAGAGAGAGAAAGAAGCTGTGAGTGAGAGAGAGAAAGATAAGGTGTGAGTGAGAGAGAGAAAGAGAAGCTGTTAGTGAGAGAGAGAAAGTGAAGCTGAGTGAGTGAGAGAGATAAAGAGAAGGTTTGAGTGAATGAGAAAGAGAGAGAGAGAGAGAAGCTGTGAGTGAGAGAGAGAGAATAAGAGAAGGTGTGAGTGAGGGAGACAGAGAGAGAAATAGAACCTGTGAGTGAGTGAGAGAGAAAAACAGAAGCTGAGTGAGTGAGAGAGATAGAGAAAGAGAAGGTTTGAGTGAGTGAGTGAGAGAGAGAGAGAGAAGCTGTGAGTGAGTGAGAGAGAGAGAAAGAGAAGCAGTGAGTGAGAGAGACAGAGAGAGAAAGAGAAGCTATGAGTGAGTGAGTGAGAGAGAGAAAGAAAGAGAATCTGTGAGTGAGTGAGTGAGAGAGAAAGAGTAGCTGTGAATGAGAGAGAGAGAGAAATAGAAGCTGTGAGTGAGAGAGAGAGAAATAGAAGCTGTGAGTGAGAGAGAGAGAGAGAGAAAGAGAAGCTGTGAGTGAGTGAGAGAGAGAGAAAGAGAAGCTGTGAGTGAGAGAGAGAAAGAGAAAGAGAAGCTGTGAGTGAGAGAGAGAGAGAAAGAGAAGTTGTGAGTGAGGGAAACAGAGAGAGAAATAGAACCTGTGAGTGAGCAAGAGAGAGAGAGAAAGAGAAGCTGTGAGTGAGAGAGAGAGAGAAGCTGTGAGTGAGAGAGAGAAAGAGAAGCTGTGACTGAGAGAGATAGAGAAACAGATAGTTTGAGAGAGAGAGTGAGAGAAAGAGATACTGTGAGTGAGAGAGAGAGAAAGAGAAGCTGTGAGAGAGAAAGAGAAGCTGTGAGTGAGAGAGTGAAAGAGAAGCGGTGAATGAGTGTGAGAGAGAGAAAGTGAAGCTGTGAGTGAGTGAGAGAGAGAAAGAGAAGCTGTGAGTGAGAGAGAGAGAGAAAGAGAAGCTGTGTGGAGAGAGAGAGAAAGAGAAACTGTGAGTGAGTGAGTGAGAGAGAGAGAAAGAGAAGTTGTGAGTGAGAGAGAAAGAGAAGCTGTGAGTGAGAGAGCAAAAGAGAAGCGGTGAGTGAGTGAGAGAGAGAGAAAGAGAAGCTGTGAGTGAGAGAGAAAGAGAAGCTGTGAGTGAGAGAGAGAGAGAGAAGCTGTGAGTGAGAGAGAGAGAGACCAATAGAAGCTGTTAGAGAGAGAGAGAGAAAGAGAAGCTGTAAGTGAGAGAGAGAGTGAAAGAGAAGCTGTGAGTGAGAGAGAGAGAGAAGCTGTGAGTGAGATAGAGAGAAAGAGAAGCTGTGAGTGAGAGAGAGTGAGAGAAAGAGAAGTTGTGAGTGAGAGAGAGAAAGAGAAGCTGTGAGTGAGAGAGAGAGAGTGAGAAAAGAGAATCTGTGAGTGAGAGAGATAGAGAGAAAGAGAAGCTGTGAGAGAGAGAGAAATAGAAGCTGTGAGTGAGAGAGAGAGAGAGAAGCTGTGAGTGAGTGAGAGAGAGAGAGAAAGAGAAGCTGTGAGTGAGTGTGAGAGAGAGAGAAGCTGTGAGTGAGTGAGAGAGAGAGAAAGAGAAGCAGTGAGTGAGAGACAGAGAGAGAAAGAGAAGCTGTGAGTGAGTGAGTGAGAGAGAGAAAGAAAGAGAAGCTGTGTGAGAGAAAGAGTAGCTGTGAATGAGAGAGAGAGAGAGAATAGAAGCTGTGAGTGAGAGGGATAGAGAGAAAGAGAAGCTGTGTGAGAGAAAGAGAAAAAGAAGCTGTGAGTGAGTGAGAGAGAGAGAAAGAGAAGCTGTGAGTGAGTGAGAGAGAGAGAAAGAGAAGCTGTGAGTGAGTGATAGAGAGAGAAGCTGTGAGTGAGTGAGAGAGAGCGAAAGAGAAGCAGTGAGTGAGAGAGACAGAGAGAGAGAGAAAGAGAAGCTGTGAGTGAGAGAGCAAAAGAGAAGCGGTGAGTGAGTGAGAGAGAGAGAAAGAGAAGCTGTGAGTGAGAGAGAAAGAGAAGCTATGAGTGAGAGAGAGAGAGAGAAGCTGTGAGTGAGAGAGAGAGAGACCAATAGAAGCTGTTAGAGAGAGAGAAAGAGAAGCTGTAAGTGAGAGAGAGAGAGTGAAAGAGAAGCTGTGTGTGTGAGAGAGAGAGAAGCTGTGAGTGAGAGAGAGAGAAAGAGGCTGTGAGTGAGAGAGAGTGAGAGAAAGAGAAGCTGTGAGTGAGAGAGAGAGAAAGAGAAGCTGTGAGTGAGTGAGAGAGAGAAAGAGAAGCTGTGAGTGAGTGAGAGAGAGAGAAAGAGAAGCTGTGAGTGAGTGAGAGAGAGTGAAAGAGAAGCTGTGAGTTAGAGAGAGAGAAAGAGAAGCTGTGAGTGAGAGAGACAGAGAGAGAGAGAAGCTGTGAGTGACTGAGAGAGATAGAAAGAGAAGCTGTGAGTGAGAAAAAAAAGAGAAGCTGCGAGTGAGAGAGAGAGAGAAAGAGAAGCTGTGTGTGTGAGAGAGAAAGAGAAGCTGTGAGTGAGTGAGAGAGAGAGAAAGAGAAGCTGTGAGTGAGTGAGAGAGAGAGAGAGAGAAAGAGAAGCTGTGAGTTAGAGAGAGAGAAAGAGAAGCTGTGAGTGAGATTGACAGAGAGAGAGAGAAGCTGTGAGTGACTGAGAGAGAGAGAGAGAGAAAGAGAAGCTGTGAGTGAGAGAGAGAGAGAGAGAGAGAGAAAGAGAAGATGTGAGTGAGTGAGAGAGAGAGAAAGAGAAGCTGTGAGTTAGTGAGAGAGTGAGAAAGAGAAGCTGTGAGTGAGACAAAGAGAGTAAGAGAAGCTGTGAGTGAGTGAGAGAGAGATAGAAAGAAAGAGAAGCTGTGAGTGAGAGAGAGAGCGAAAGAGAAGCTGAGAGAGAGAGAGAGAAAGAGAAGCTGTGAGTGAGGGAGACAGAGAGAGAAAGAGAACCTGTGAGTGAGAGAGAGAGAGAGAAAGAGAAGATGTGAGTGAGAGAGAGAGAAGATGTGAGTTTGAGAGAGTGAGAGAAAGAGAAGCTGTGAGAGAGAGAGAAAGAGAAGCTGTGAGTGAGAGAGAGAAAGATAAGGTGTGAGTGAGAGAGAGAAAGAAAGAGAAGCTGTTAGTGAGAGAGAGAAAGTGAACCTGAGTGAGTGAGAGAGATAAAGAGAAGGTTTGTGTGAGTGAGAGAGAGAGAGAGAGAAAGAGAAGCTGTGAGTGAGAGAGAGAGAGAAAGAGAAGGTGTGAGTGAGGGAGACAGAGAGAGAAATAGAACCTGTGAGTGAGAGAGAAAAACAGAAGCTAAGTGAGTGAGAGAGATAGAGAAAGAGAAGGTTTGAGTGAGTGAGTGAGTGAGAGAGAGAGAAGCTGTGAGTGAGTGAGAGAGAGAGAAAGAGAAGCAGTGAGTGAGAGAGACAGAGAGAGAAAGAGAAGCTATGAGTGAGTGAGTGAGTGAGAGAAAGAAAGAGAATCTGTGAGTGAGTGAGAGAGAAAGAGTAGCTGTGAATGAGAGAGAGAGAGAAATAGAAGCTGTGAGTGAGTGAGAGAGAAATACAAGCTGTGAGTGCGTGAGAGAGAGAGAAAGAGAAGCTGTGAGTGAGTGAGAGAGAGAGAGAAAGAGAAGCTGTGAGTGAGAGAGAGAAAGAGAAAGAGAATCTGTGAGTGAGAGAGAGAGAGAAAGAGAAGCTGTGAGTGAGAGAAAGAGATACTGTGAGTGAGAGAGAGAGAAAGAGAAGTTGTGAGAGAGAAAGAGAAGCTGTGAGTGAGAGAGTGAAAGAGAAGCGGTGAATGAGTGTGTGAGAGAGAAAGCGAAGCTGTGAGTGAGTGAGAGAGAGAAAGAGAACCTGTGAGTGAGAGAGAGAGAGAAAGAGAAGCTGTGTGGAGAGAGAGAGAAAGAGAAACTGTGAGTGAGTGAGTGAGAGAGAGAAAGAGAAGTTGTGAGTGAGAGAGAAAGAGAAGCGGTGAGTGAGAGAGCAAAAGAGAAGCGGTGAGTGAGTGAGAGAGAGAGAAAGAGAAGCTGTGAGTGAGAGAGACAGAGAAGCTGTGAGTGAGAGAGAGAGAGAGAAGCTGTGAGTGAGAGAGAGAGAGACCAATAGAAGCTGTTAGAGAGAGAGAGAGAAAGAGAAGCTGTAAGTGAGAGAGAGAAAGTGAAAGAGAAGCTGTGAGAGAGAGAGAGAGAAGCTGTGAGTGAGAGAGAGAGAAAGAGAAGGTGTGAGTGAGAGAGAGTGAGAGAAAGAGAAGCTGTGAGTGAGAGAGATAGAGAGAAAGAGAAGCTATGTGTGTGTGAGAGAGAAATAGTAGCTGTGAGTGAGTGAGAGAGAGAGAGAAAGGGAAGCTGTGAGAGAGTGAGAGAGAGAGAAAGAGAAGCTGTGAGAAAGAGAGAAAGAGAAGCTGTGAGTTAGTGAGAGAGAGAGAAAGAGAAGCTGTGAGTGAGAAAGAGTGAGAAAGAGAAGCTGTGAGTGAGAGAGGGAGAGAAAGAGAAGCTGTGAGTGAGAAAGAGAAGGTATGAGTGAGTGAGAGAGAGAGAATATGTGTGTGTGTGAGAGAGAAAGCTGTGTGTGAGAGAGAGAGAGAGAAAGAGAAAGAGAAAGAGATGCTGTGAGTGAGTGAGAGAGAGATAGAAGATGTGAGTGAGTCAGAGAGAGAGAGAGAAAGAGAAGCTGTGAGTGAGTGAGAGAGAGAGAAAGAGAAGCTGTGAGAGTGAGAGAGAGAGAAAGAGAAGGTGTGAGTGAGAGAGACAGAGAGAGAAAGAAAAGCTGTGTGTGTGAGAGAGAGAGATAGAAGATGTGAGTGAGAGAGAGAGAGATGCTGTGAGTGAGCGAGAGAGTGAGAGAAAGAGAAGCTGTGAGTGAGTGAGTGAGAGAGAAAGAGAAGCTGTGAGAGTGAGAGAGAGAGAAAGAGAAGGTGTGAGTGAGAGAGACAGAGAGAGAAAGAAAAGCTGTGAGAGTGAGAGAGAGAGAAAGAGAAGATGTGAGTGAGAGAGACAGAGAGAGAAAGAAAAGCTGTGTGTGTGTGAGAGAGAGATAGAAGCTGTGAGTGAGAGAGAGAGAGAAAGAGATGCTGTGAGTGAGCGAGAGAGTGAGAGAAAGAGAAGCTGTGAGTGAGTGAGTGAGAGAGAAAGAGAAGCTGTGAGAGTGAGAGAGAGAGAAAGAGAAGGTGTGAGTGAGAGAGACAGAGAGAATGAGAAGCTGTGAGAGAGAGAAAGAGAAGCTGTGAGTGAGAGAGAGAGAGCAAGAAAAGATGAAATTGAGACAGAGCGAGAGAAAGAAAGCTGTGAGTGTGTGAGATAGAGAAAGAGAAGCTGTGAGTGAGTGAGTGAGAGAGAGAAAGAAAGAGAAGCTGTGAGTTAGAGAGAGAGAGAGAGAAAGAGAAGCTGTGTGTGAGAGAGAGAAAGAGAAGCTGTGAGTGAGAGTGAGAGAGAGAAGCTGTGTGTGAGGGAGAGAGAGAGAAAGCGTACCTGTGAGTGAGAGAGAGAGAAAGAGAGAGCTGTGAGTGAGAGAGAGAAAGAGAAGCTGTGTTAGAGAGAGAGAGAGAAAGAGAAGCTGTGAGTGAGAAAGAGAAAGAGAAGGTGTGAGTGAGTGAGAGAGAGAGAATATATTTTTGTGTGTGTGAGAGAGAGAAGCTGTGTGTGAGAGAGAAAGAGAAAGAGAAGATGTGTGTGAGAGAGAAAGAGAAGCTGTGAGTTAGAGAGAGAGAAAGAGAAGCTGTGAGTGAGAGAGACAGAGAGAGAGAGAAGCTGTGAGTGACTGAGAGAGAGAGAGAAAGAGAAGCTGTGAGTGAGAGAGAGAGAGAGAAAGAGAAGATGTGAGTGAGTGAGAGAGAGAGAAAGAGAAGCTGTGAGTTAGTGAGAGAGTGAGAAAGAGAAGCTGTGAGTTAGTGAGAGAGTGAGAAAGAGAAGCTGTGAGTGAGAGACAAAGAGAGTAAGAGAAGCTGTGAGTGAGTGAGAGAGAGATAGAGAAGCTGAGAGAGAGAGAGAGAGAAAGAGAAGCTGAGAGTGAGAGAGAGAAAGAGAAGCTGTGAGTGAGGGAGACAGAGAGAGAAAGAGAAGCTGTGAGTGAGAGAGAAAGAGAGAAAGAGAAGATGTGAGTGAGAGAGAGAGAGAGAAGTTGTGAGTGAGAGAGAGAAAGAGAAGCTGTGAGTTTGAGAGAGTGAGAGAAAGAGATGCTGTGAGAGAGAGAAAGAGAAGGTGTGAGTGAGAGAGAGAAAGATAAGGTGTGATTGAGAGAGAGAAAGAGAAGCTGTCAGTGAGAGAGAGAAAGTGAAGCTGAGTGAGTGAGAGAGATAAAGAGAAGGTTTGAGTGAGTGAGAGAGAGAGAGAGAAAGAGAAGCTGTGAGTGAGAGAGAGAGAGAAAGAGAAGGTGTGAGTGAGGGAGACAGAGAGAGAAATAGAACCTGTGAGTGAGTGAGAGAGAAAACCTGAAGCTGAGTGAGTGAGAGAAATAGAGAAAGAGAAGGTTTGAGTGAGTGAGAGAGAGAGAGAAAGAGAAGCTGTGAGTGAGAGAGAGAGCAAGAGAAGCTATGTGTGAGAGAGAAAGAGAACCTGTGTGAGTGAGATAGAGAGAGAAATAGAAGCTGTGAGTGAGAGAGAGAGAAAGAGAAGCTGTGAGTGAGAGAGAGAGAGAAAGAGAAGCTGTGAGTGAGAGAGAGAGAGAAAGAGAAGCTTTAAATGAGAGAGAGAGAAATAGAAGCTGTGAGTGAGAGAGAGAGAAAGAGAAGCTGTGAGAGAGAGAGAGAAAGAGAAGCTGTGAGTGAGCGAGATAGAGAGAAAGAGAAGCTGTGTGTGTGAGAGAGAAATAGAAGCTGTGAGTGAGTGAGTGAGAGAGAAAGAGAAGCTGTGAGTGAGAGAGAGAGAAATAGAAGCTGTGAGTGAGTGAGAGAGAGAGAGAAGCTGTGAGTGAGTGAGAGAGAGAGAAAGAGAAGCAGTGAGTGAGAGAGACAGAGAGAGGAAGAGAAGGTGTGAGTGAGTGAGAGAGAGAGAGAAAGAGAAGCTGAGAGAGAGAGAGAGAAAGAGTAGCTGTGAATGAGAGAGAGAGAGAGAAAAGAGAAGCTGTGTGTGTGAGAGAGAGAGAAAGAGAAGATGTGAGTGAGACAGAGATAGTGATAGAGAAGCTGTGAGTGTGTGTGAGAGAGAGAGAAGCTGTGAGTTTGAGAGAGTGAGAGAAAGAGAAGCTGTGTGAGAGAGAGAAAGATAAGCTGTGAGTGAGAAAGAGAGAGAAAGAGAAGCTGTCAGTGAGAGAGAGAAAGAGAAGCTGAGTGTGTGAGAGAGATAAATAGAAGGTTTGAGTGAGTGAGAGAGAGAGAGAAAGAGAAGCTGTGAGTGAGAGAGAGAGAGAGAGAGTAGCTGCGAGTGAGGGAGACAGAGGGAGAAATAGAACCTGTGTGTGTGAGAGAGAGAGAGAGAAAGAGAAGCTGTGAGTGAGAGAGAGAGAGAGAAAGAGAAGCTGTGAGTGAGAGAGAAAAACAGAAGCTGAGTGAGTGAGAGAGAGAGATAGAGAAAGAGAAGGTTTGAGTGAGTGAGAGAGCGAGAGAAAGAGAAGCTGTGAGCGAGAGAGAGAGAAAGAGAAGCTGTGAGTGAGAGAGAGAGAGCAAGAGAAGATGTGAGTGAGAGAGAGAGAAAGAGAAGCTGTGAGTGAGTGAGAGAGGGAGAGAAAGAAAGAGAAGCTGTGAGTGAGAGAGAGAAAGAAAGAGAAGCTGTGAGTGAGAGAGAGAGAAAGAGAAGCTGTGATTGAGAGAGAGAGCAAGAGAAGATGTGATTGAGACAGGGAGAGAGAAAGAAAGCTGTGAGTGTGTGAGATAGAGAAAGAGAAGGTGTGATTGAATGAGAGAGAGAGAAAAGAGAAGCTGTGAGTGAGAGAGATAGAGAGAAAGAGAAGTTATGTGTGTGAGAGAGAGAAATAGTAGCTGTGAGTGAGTGAGAGAGAGAGAGAAAGGGAAGCTGTGAGTGAGTGAGAGAGAGAGAGAAAGAGAAGCTGTGTGAGAGAGAGAAAGAGAAGCTGTGAGTTAGTGAGAGAGAGAGAAAGAGAAGCTGTGAGTGAGAAAGAGAGAGAAAGAGAAGCTGTGAGTGAGAGAGGGAGAGAAAGAGAAGCTGTGAGTGAGAAAGAGAAAGAGAAGGTGTGAGTGAGTGAGAGAGAGAATATGTGTGTGTGTGAGAGAGAGAGAAGCTGTGTGTGAGAGAGAGAGAGAGAAAGAGAAAGAGATGCTGTGAGTGAGTGAGAGAGAAAAAAGAGAATCTGTGAGTGAGAGAGATAGAGAGAAAGAGAAGCTGTGAGTGAGTGAGAGAGAGAGAGAAAGAGATGCTGTGAGTGAGCGAGAGAGAGAGAGAAAGAGAAGGTGTGAGTGAGAGAGACAGAGAGAGAAAGAAAAGCTGTGAGTGAGTGAGAGAGAGAGAAAGAAAGAAAGAGAAGCTGTGAGTGAGAGAGAGAGAGAAAGAGAAGCTGTGAGTGAGAGAGAGAGAATGAGAAGCTGTGAGAGAGAGAAAGAGAAGCTGTGAGTGAGAGAGAGAGCAAGAAAAGATGGGATTGATACAGAGTGAGAGAAAGAAAGCTGTGAGTGTGTGAGAAAGAGAAAGAGAAGCTGTGAGTGAGTGAGAGAGAGAGAGAGAGAAAGAGAAGCTGTGAGTTAGAGAGAGAGAAAGAGAAGCTGTGTGTGAGAGATAGAGAGAAAGAGAAGCTGTGAGTGAGTGAGAGAGAGAGAAGCTGTGTGTGAGGGTGAGAGAGAGAGAGAGTACCTGTGAGTGAGAGAGAGAGAAAGAGCTGTGAGTGAGAGAGAGAGAAAGAGAAGCTGTATTAGAGAGAGAGAGAGAAAGAGAAGCTGTGAGTGAGAAAGAGAAAGAGAAGGTGTGAGTGAGTGAGAGAGAGAGAGAATATATATGTGTGTGTGTGAGAGAGAAGCTGTGTGTGAGAGAGAAAAAGAGAATCTGTGAGTGAGAGAGAGAGAGAAAGAGAAGCTGTGTGTGTGTGAGAAAGAAAGAGAAGCTGTGAGTGAGTGAGAGAGAGAAAGAGAAGCTGTGAGTGAGTGAGAGAGAGAGAAAGAGAAGCTGTGAGTGAGTGAGAGAGAGAGAAAGAGAAGCTGTGAGTTAGAGAGAGAGAAAAAGAAGCTGTGAGTGAGAGAGACAGAGAGAGATAGAAGCTGTGAGTGACTGAGAGAGAGAGAAAGAGAAGCTGTGAGTGAGAGAGAAAAAGAGAAGCTGTGAGTGAGAGAGAGAGAAAGAGAAGCTGTGTGTGTGTGAGAGAGAAAGAGAAGCTGAGAGTGAGTGAGAGAGAGAGAGAGAAGCTGTGAGTGAGTGAGAGAGAGAGAAAGAGAAGCTGTGAGTTAGAGAGAGAGAAAGAGAAGCTGTGAGTGAGAGAGACAGAGAGAGAGAGAAGCTGTGAGTGACTGAGAGAGAGAGAAAGAGAAGCTGTGAGTGAGAGAGAGAGAGAGAAAGAGAAGATGTGAGTGAGTGAGAGAGAGAGAAAGAGAAGCTGTGAGTTAGTGAGAGAGTGAGAAAGAGAAGCTGTGAGTGAGACAAAGAGAGTAAGAGAAGCTGTGAGTGAGTGAGAGAGAGATAGAAAGAAAGAGAAGCTGTGAGTGAGAGAGAGAGAGAAAGAGAAGCTGAGAGAGAGAGAGAAAGAGAAGCTGTGAGTGAGAGAGAGAAAGAGAAGCTGTGAGTGAGGGAGACAGAGAGAGAAAGAGAAGCTGTGAGTGAGAGAGAGAGAGAGAAAGAGAAGATGTGAGTGAGAGAGAGAGAGAAGCTGTGAGTTTGAGAGAGTGAGAGAAAGAGAAGCTGTGAGAGAGAGAGAGAAAGAAGCTGTGAGTGAGAGAGAGAAAGATAAGGTGTGAGTGAGAGAGAGAAAGAGAAGCTGTTAGTGAGAGAGAGAAAGTGAAGCTGAGTGAGTGAGGAGATAAAGAGAAGGTTTGAGTGAGTGAGAAAGAGAGAGAGAGAGAGAAGCTGTGAGTGAGAGAGAGAGAATAAGAGAAGGTGTGAGTGAGGGAGACAGAGAGAGAAATAGAACCTGTGAGTGAGTGAGAGAGAAAAACAGAAGCTGAGTGAGTGAGAGAGATAGAGAAAGAGAAGGTTTGAGTGAGTGAGTGAGTGAGAGAGAGAGAAGCTGTGAGTGAGTGAGAGAGAGAGAAAGAGAAGCAGTGAGTGAGAGAGACAGAGAGAGAAAGAGAATCTGTGAGCGAGTGAGAGAGAGAGAAAGAGTAGCTGTGAATGAGAGAGAGAGAGAAATAGAAGCTGTGAGTGAGAGAGAGAGAAATAGAAGCTGTGAGTGAGAGAGAGAGAGAGAGAAAGAGAAGCTGTGAGTGAGTGAGAGAGAGAGAGAAAGAGAAGCTGTGAGTGAGCGAGAGAAAGAGAAAGAGAAGCTGTGAGTGAGAGAGAGAGAGAAAGAGAAGTTTTGAGTGAGGGAAACAGAGAGAGAAATAGAACCTGTGAGTGAGCAAGAGAGAGAGAGAAAGAGAAGCTGTGAGTGAGAGAGAGAGAGAAGCTGTGAGTGAGAGAGAAAGAGAAGCTGTGACTGAGAGAGATAGAGAAACAGATAGTTTGAGAGAGAGAGAGTGAGAGAAAGAGATACTGTGAGTGAGAGAGAGAGAAAGAGAAGCTGTGAGAGAGAAAGAGAAGCTGTGAGTGAGAGAGTGAAAGAGAAGCGGTGAATGAGTGTGTGAGAGAGAAAGTGAAGCTGTGAGTGAGTGAGAGAGAGAAAGAGAAGTTGTGAGTGAGAGAGAGAGATAGAAAGAGAAGCTGTGTGGAGAGAGAGAGAAAGAGAAACTGTGAGTGAGTGAGTGAGAGAGAGAGAAAGAGAAGTTGTGAGTGAGAGAGAAAGAGAAGCTGTGAGTGAGAGAGCAAAAGAGAAGCGGTGAGTGAGAGAGAGAGAAAGAGAAGCTGTGAGTGAGAGAGAAAGAGAAGCTGTGAGTGAGAGAGAGAGAGAGAAGCTGTGAGTGAGAGAGAGAGAGACCAATAGAAGCTGTTAGAGAGAGAGAGAGAAAGAGAAGCTGTAAGTGAGAGAGAGAGAGTGAAAGAGAAGCTGTGAGTGAGAGAGAGAGAGAGAAGCTGTGAGTGTGAGAGAGAGAAAGCGAAGCTGTGAGTGAGAGAGAGTGAGAGAAAGAGAAGTTGTGAGTGAGAGAGAGCAAGAGAAGCTGTGAGTGAGAGAGAGAGAGTGAGAAAAGAGAAGCTGTGAGTGAGAGAGAGAAAGAGAAGCTGTGAGTGAGAGAGAGAGAGTGAGAAAAGAGAAGCTGTGAGTGAGAGAGATAGAGAGAAAGAGAAGCTGTGAGAGAGAGAGAAATAGAAGCTGTGAGAGAGAGAGAGAGAGAGAGAAGCTGTGAGTGAGTGAGAGAGAGAGAAAGAGAAGCTGTGAGTGAGTGTGAGAGAGAGAGAAGCTGTGAGTGAGTGAGAGGGAGAGAAAGAGAAGCAGTGAGTGAGAGACAGAGAGAGAAAGAGAAGCTGTGAGTGAGTGAGTGAGAGAGAGAAAGAAAGAGAAGCTGTGTGAGAGAAAGAGTAGCTGTGAATGAGAGAGAGAGAGAGAGAAAATAGAAGCTGTGAGTGAGAGGGATAGAGAGAAAGAGAAGCTGTGTGAGAGGAAGAGAAATAGAAGCTGTGAGTGAGTGAGAGAGAGAGAGAAAGAGAAGCTGTGAGTGAGTGAGAGAGAGAGAAGCTGTGAGTGAGTGAGAGAGAGCAAAAGAGAAGCAGTGAATGAGAGAGACAGTGAGACAGAGATAGTGATAGAGAGCTGTGAGAGAGAGAGAAAGAGAAGCTGTGTGTGTGAGAGAGAGAGAAGCTAAGTGAGAGAGAGAAAGAGAAAGAGAACCTGTGAGTGAGAGAGAGAGAGAGAAAGAGAAGCTTTGAGGGAGAGAGAGAGAAAGAGAAGCTGTGAGTGAGTGAGAGAGAGGGAAAAGAGAAGCTGTGAGTGAGAGAGATAGAGAGAAAGAGAAGCTGTGTGTGAGAGAGAAATAGAAGATGTGAGTGAGTGAGAGAGAGAGAGAGAAAGAGAAACTGTGAGTGAGAGAGAGAGAGAGAAAAGCTGAGAGAGAGAGAGAGAAAGAGAAGCTGTGAGTTAGTGAGAGAGAGAAATAGAAGCCGTGAGTGAGAGAGACAGAGAGAGAGAAGCTGTGAGTGAGTGAGAGAGAGAGAGAAAGAGAAGCTGTGAGTGAGAGAGAGAGAGAGAAAGAGAAGCTGTGAGTGAGAGACAGAGAGAAACAGAAGTTGTGAGTGAGTGACAGAAAGAGAGAAAGAGAAGCTGTAAGAGAGGGAGAGAGAGAGAAAGAGAAGCTGTGAGTGAGAGAGAGAGAGAAAGAGAAGCTGTGAGTGAGAGAGAGAAAGCGAAAGAAAAGATGTGAGTGAGAGAGAGAGAGAAAGAGAAGCTGTGAGTGAGTGAGTGAGGGAGAGAAAGAAAGAGGTGCTGTGAGTGAGAGAGAGAGAGAAAGAGTAGCTGTGAATGAGAGAGAGAGAGAAAGAGAAGCTGTGAGTGAGAGCTAGAGAGAGAAAGAGAAGCTGTGAATGAGAGAGAGAAAGCAAAAGAGAAGCTGTGAGAGAGAGAGAGAGAGAGAGAGAGAAGCTGTGAGTGAGGGAGACAGAGAGAGAAATAGAACCTGTGAGTGAGCGAGAGAGTGAGAGAAAGAGAAGCTGTGAGTGAGTTAGTGAGAGAGAAAGAGAAGCTGTGAGAGTGAGAGAGAGAGAAAGAGAAGGTGTGAGTGAGAGAAACAGAGAGAGAAAGAGAAGCTGTGTGTGAGTGAGAGAGAGAGAAAAAAGAGAAGCTGTGAGTGAGAGAGAGAGAGAAGCTGTGAGTGTGAGAGAGAGACCAATAGAAGCTGTTAGAGAGAGAGAGAAAGTGAAGCTGTAAGTGAGGGAGAGAGAGAGAGAAAGAGAAGTTGTGAGTGAGAGAGAGAGAGAAGCTGTGAGTGAGAGAGAGAAAGAGAAAGAGAAGCTGTGAGTGAGAGAGAGAGAGAAAGAGAAGCTGTGAGGGAGAGAGAGAGAAAGAGAAGCTGTGAATGAGTGAGAGAGAGAGAAAAGAGAAGCTGTGAGTGAGAGAGATAGAGAGAAAGAGAAGCTGTGTGTGAGAGAGAGAAATAGAAGCCGTGAGTGAGAGAGACAGAGAAAGAGAAGCTGTGAGTGAGTGAGAGAGAGAGAAAGAGAAGCTGTGAGTGAGAGAGAGAGAGAGAGAAAGAGAAGCTGTGACTGAGTGAGAGAGAGAGAAAGAGAAGCTGTGGGTTAGTGATAAAGAGAGAAAGAGAAGCTGTGTGAGAGAGACAGAGAGAAAGAGAAGTGTGAGTGAGTGAGAGAGAAAGAAAAGCTGTGTGTGAGAGAGAAAGAGAAGCTGTGAGTGAGTGAGTGAGGGAGAGAAAGAAAGAGAAGCTGAGAGGGAGAGAGAGAGAGAGAAAGAGAAGCTGTGAGTGAGAGAGCGAAAGCGAAGCTGTGAGTGAGAGAGAGAGAGAGAAAGAGAAGCTGTGAGTGAGTGAGTGAGGGAGAGAAAGAAAGAGAAGCTGTGAGTGTGAGAGAGAGAAAGAGTAGCTGTGAATGAGAGAGAGAGAAAGAGAAGCTGTGAGTGAGAGAGAGAGAGAAAGAGAAGCTGTGAGTGAGAGAGAGAAAGCAAAAGAGAAGCTGTGAGTGAGAGAGAGAGAGAAGCTGTGAGTGAGAGAGAGAAAGAGAATCTGTGAGAGAGAGAGAGAGAGAGAAAGAGAAGCTGTGTGGAGAGAGAGAGAAAGAAAAGCTGTGAGTGAGTGAGAGAGAGAAAGAGAAGTTGTGAGTGAGAGAGAAAGAGAAGCTGTGAGAGAGAGAAAGAGAAGCTGTGAGTGAGAGAGCAAAAGAGAAGCGGTGAGTGAGTGAGTGAGAAAGAGAAGCTTTGAGTGAGAGAAAGAGAGAGAAGCTGTGAGTGAGAGAGAGAGAGAGAAGCTGTGAGAGAGAGAGAGAAAGAAAAGCTGTGAGTGAGGGAGAGAGAGAGAAAGATAAGCTGTGAGTGAGTGAGAGAGAGAAAAGAGAAGCTGTGAGTGAAAGAGATAGAGAGAAAGAGAAGCTGTGAGAGAGAGAGAAATAGAAGATGTGAGTGAGTGAGAGAGAGAGAAAGAGAAGCTGTGAGTGAGAGAGAGAGAAAAGCTGTGTGTGTGAGAGAGAAAGAGAAGCTATGAGTTAGTGAGAGAGAGAGAAATAGAAGCCGTGAGTGAGAGAGACAGAGAGAGAGAAGCTGTGAGTGAGTGAGAGAGAGAGAGAGAAAGAGAAGCTGTGAGTGAGAGAGAGAGAGAGAGAATCTGTGAGTGAGTGAGAGAGAGAGAAAGAGAAGCTGTGGGTTAATGAGAAAGAGAGAAAGAGAAGCTGTGTGAGAGAGACAGAGAGAGAAAGAGAAGCGTGAGTGAGTGAGAGAGAGAAAGAAAAGCTGTGAGTGAGAGAGAAAGAGAAGCTGTGAGTGAGAGAGTTAGAGAGAGAGAGAGAGAGAAGCTGTGTGTGAGTGAGAGAGAGAGAATGAGAAGCTGTGTGAGAGAGAGAAAGGAAGCTGTGAGTGAGTGAGAGAGAGAGAAGGAGAACCTGGGAGTGAGAGAGAGAGAAAGAAGCTGTGAGTGAGAGAGTTAGAGAGAGAGAGAGAGAGAAAGAGAAGCTGTGTGTGAGTGAGAGAGAGAGAATGAGAAGCTGTGAGAGAGAGAGAGAAGCTGTGAGTGAGTGAGAGAGAGAGAAGGAGAAGCTGTGAGTTAGTGAGAGAGAAAGAGAAGCTGTGAGTGAGAGAGAGAGAGAAAGAGAAGCTGTGAGTGAGAGATAGAGAGAAAGTGAAGCTAAGAGAGAGAGAGAAATAGAAGCTGTGAGTGAGTGAGAGAGAGAGAGAGAAAGAGAAGCTGTGATTGAGATAGAAAGAGAAGCTGTGAGTGAGAGACAGAGAGAGAAAGAGAAGGTGTGAGTGAGAGAGAGAGAAAGAGATGCTGTGAGTGAGAGAGAGAGTGAAAGAGAAGCTGTGAGTGAGAGAGAGAGAGAGAAAGAGAAGCTGTGAGTGAGAGAGAGAAAGAGAAAGAGAAGCTGTGAGTGAGAGAGAGAGAGAAGCTGTGAGTGAGTGTGTGAGAGAGAAAGAGAAGCTGTGAGTGAGAGAGAGAGAGAGAGAAGCTGTGTGTGTGAGAGAGAGAAAGAGTAGCTGTGAGTGAGTGAGAGAGAGAGAAAGAGAAGCTGTGAGTGAGTGAGGGAGAGAAAGAGAACCTGTGAGAGAGAGAGAGAAAGAGAAGCTGTGAGTGAGAGAGAGAGAAAGAGAAGCTGTGAGAGAGAAAGAGAAGCTGTGAGCGAGAGAGTGAAAGAGGAGCGGTTAATGAGTGAGAGAGGGAGAAAGAGAAGCTGTGAGTGAGAGAGAGAAAGAGAAGCTGTGAGTGAGAGAGAGACAGAAAGAGAAGCTGTGTGTGTGAGAGACAGATAAAGAGAAGCTGTGAGTGAGTGAGAGAGAGAGAAAGAGAAGCTGTGAGTTAGTGAGAGAGAGAAAGTGAAGCTGTGAGTGAGAGAGACAGAGAGAGATAGAGAAGCTGTGAGTGAGTGAGAGAGAGAGAGAGAAAGAGAAGCTGTGAGTGTGTGTGAGAGAGAGAAAGAGAAGCTGTGTGTGTGAGAAAGAGAAGCTGTGAGTGTGAGAGACAGAGAGAGAGAAGCTGTGAGTGAGTGAGAGAGAGAGAAAGAGAAGCTGTGAGTGTGTGAGAGAGAGAGAAAGAGAAGCTGTGAGTGAGTGAGAGAGAGAGAAAGAGAAGCAGTGAGTGAGAGAGAGAGGGAAAGAGAAGCTGTGTGTGTAAGAGACAGAGAGAGAAAGAGAAGCTGTGAGTGAGTGAGAGAGAGAGAGAGAAAGAGAAGCTGTGAGTGAGAGAGAGAGAGAGAGTAGCTGTGAATGAGAGAGAGATAGAAATAGAAGCTGTGAGAGAGAGAGAGAAAGAGAAATAGAAGCTGTGAGAGAGAGAGAGAAAAAGAAGCTGTGAATGAGAGAGAGAAAGAGAAAGAGAAGCTGTGAGTGAGAGAGAGAGAGAAAGAGAAGCTGTGTGTGAGAGATAGAGAGAAAGTGAAGCTGAGAGAGAGAGAGAAATAGAAGCTGTGAGTGAGTGAGTGAGAGAGAGAGAAAGAGAAGCTGTGAGTGAGAGAGAGAGAGAAAGAGAAGCTGTGAGTGAGAGAGACAAAAAGAAGCTGTGAGTGAGAAAGAGAAGGTGTGAGTGAGTGAGTGAGAGAGAGAGAATATGTGTATGTGAGAGAGAGAGAGAAGCTGTGTGTGTGTGAGAGAGAGAAAGAGAAGATGTGAGTGAGAGAGAGTGATAGAGAAGCTGTGAGTGAGAGAGAGAGAAAGAGAAGCTGTGAGTTTGAGAGAGGGAGAGAAAGAGAAGCTGTGAGAGAGGGAGAGTGAAAGAGAAGCTGTGAGTTAGATAGACAGAGAGAGAAAGAGAAGCTGTGAGTGAGAGAGAGAGAGTAAGAGAAGCTGTGAGTGAGAGAGAGACAAAAAGAAGCTGTGAGTGAGAAAGAGAAGGTGTGAGTGAGTGAGAGAGAGAGAATATGTGTGTGTGTATGAGAGAGAGAAGCTGTGTGTGAGAGAGAGAGAGAAAGAGAAGATGTCAGTGAGACAGAGATAGTGATAGAGAAGCTGTGAGTGAGAGAGAGAGAGAGAAGCTGTGAGTTTGAGAGAGTGAGAGAAAGAGAAGCTGTGTGAGAGAGAGAAAGATAAGCTGTGAGTGAGAGAGAGAGAGAAAGAGAAGCTGTCAGTGAGAGAGATAAAGAGAAGCTGAGTGTGTGAGAGAGATAAATAGAAGGTTTGAGTGAGTGAGAGAGAGAGAGAAAGAGAAGCTGTGTGTGTGAGAGAGAGAGAAAGAGTAGCTGTGAGTGAGGGAGACAGAGAGAGAAATAGAACCTGTGTGTGTGTGAGAGAGAGTGAGAGAGAAAGAGAAGCTGTGAGTGAGAGAGAAAGAGAAGCTGTGAGTGAGAGAGAGAGAGAGAAGCTGTGAGTGAGAGAGAGAGACCAATAGAAGCTGTTAGAGAGAGAGAGAGAAAGAGAAGCTGTAAGTGAGGGAGAGAGAGAGAAAGAGAAGCTGTGAGTGACAGAGAGAAAGAAAGAGAAAGAGAAGATGTGAATGAGATAGAGAGAGAAAGAGAAGCTGTGAGGGAGAGAGAGATAAAGAGAAGCTGTGAGTGAGTGAGAGAGAGAAAAGAGAAGCTGTGAGTGAGAGAGATAGAGAGAAAGAGAAGCTGTGTCAGAGAGAGAGAAATAGAAGATGCGAGTGAGTGAGAGACAGAGAAAGAGAAGCTGTGAGTGAGTGAGAGAGAGAGAGAGAAAATCTGTGTGAGAGAGAGAGAAAAAGAAGCTGTGAGTTAGTGAGAGAGAGAGAAATAGAAGCCGTGAGTGAGAGAGAGAGAGAGAAAGAGAAGCTGTGAGTGAGTGAGAGAGAGAGAAAGAGAAGCTGTGGGTTAGTGATAAAGAGAGAAAGAGAAGCTGTGTGGGAGAGACAGAGAGAAAGAGAAGTGTGAGTGAGTGAGAGAGAGAAAGAAAAGCTGTGAGTGACAGAGAAAGAGAAGCTGTGAGTGAGTGAGTGAGTGAGGGAGAGAAAGAAAGATAAGCTGTGAGTGAGAGAGAGAGAGAGAGAAAGAGAAGCTGTGAGTGAGAGAGACATAAAGAGAAGCTGTGAGTGAGTCAGAGAGAGAGAGAAAGAGAAGCTGTGAGTGAGTGAGTCAGAGAGAGAGAAAGAGAAGCTGTGAGTGAGCGAGAGAGTGAGAGAAAGAGAAGCTGTGAGTGAGTGAGTGAGAGAGAAAGAGAAGCTGTGAGAGTGAGAGAGAGAGAAAGAGAAGGTGTGAGTGAGAGAGACAGAGAGAGAAAGAGAAGCTGAGAGTGAGTGAGAGAGAGAGAAAAAAGAGAAGCTGTGTGTGAGTGAGAGAGAGAGAAGCTGTGAGTGTGAGAGAGAGACCAATAGAAGCTGTTAGAGAGAGAGAGAGAAAGAGAAGCTGTAAGTGAGGGAGAGAGAGAGAAAGAGAAGCTGTGAGTGAGAGAGAGAGAAGCTGTGAGTGAGAGAGAGAAAGAGAAAGAGAAGCTGTGAGTGAGAGAGAGAGAGAAAGAGAAGCTGTGAGGGAGAGAGAGAGAAAGAGAAGCTGTGAATGAGTGAGAGAGAGAGAAAAGAGAAGCTGTGAGTGAGAGAGATAATGAGAAAGAGAAGCTGAGAGAGAGAGAGAAATAGAAGATGCGAGTGAGTGAGAGACAGAGAAAGAGAAGCTGTGAGTGAGAGAGAGAGAGAGAAAAGCTGTGTGAGAGAGAGAGAAAGAGAAGCTGTGAGTTAGTGAGAGAGAGAAATAGAAGCCGTGAGTGAGAGAGACAGAGAAAGAGAAGCTGTGAGTGAGTGAGAGAGAGAGAGAAATAGAAGCTGTGAGTGAGAGAGAGAGAGAGAGAGAGAAGCTGTGAGTTTGAGAGAGGGAGAGAAAGAGAAGCTGTGAGAGAGGGAGAGTGAAAGAGAAGCTGTGAGTTAGATAGACAGAGAGAGAAAGAGAAGCTGTGAGTGAGAGAGAGAGAGTAAGAGAAGCTGTGAGTGAGAGAGAGAGAGGGAGAGAAGCTGTGTGAGAGAGAGAAAGAGAAAGAGAAGCAGTGAGTTAGAGAGACAGAGAGAGAAAGAGAAGCTGCGAGTGAGAGAGAGAGAGAGAGAGAAAAGCTGTGAGTGAGAGAGAGACAAAAAGAAGCTGTGAGTGAGAAAGAGAAGGTGTGAGTGAGTGAGAGAGAGAGAATATGTGTGTGTGTATGAGAGAGAGAAGCTGTGTGTGAGAGAGAGAGAGAAAGAGAAGATGTCAGTGAGACAGAGATAGTGATAGAGAAGCTGTGAGTGAGAGAGAGAGAAGCTGTGAGTTTGAGAGAGTGAGAGAAAGAGAAGCTGTGTGAGAGAGAGAAAGATAAGCTGTGAGTGAGAGAGAGAGAGAAAGAGAAGCTGTCAGTGAGAGAGATAAAGAGAAGCTGAGTGTGTGAGAGAGATAAATAGAAGGTTTGAGTGAGTGAGAGAGAGAGAGAAAGAGAAGCTGTGTGTGTGAGAGAGAGAGAAAGAGTAGCTGTGAGTGAGGGAGACAGAGAGAGAAATAGAACCTGTGTGTGTGTGTGAGAGAGTGAGAGAGAAAGAGAAGCTGTGAGTGAGAGAGAAAGAGAAGCTGTGAGTGAGAGAGAGAGAGAAGCTGTGAGTGAGAGAGAGAGACCAATAGAAGCTGTTAGAGAGAGAGAGAGAAAGAGAAGCTGTAAGTGAGGGAGAGAGAGAGAAAGAGAAGCTGTGAGTGACAGAGAGAAAGAAAGAGAAAGAGAAGATGTGAATGAGATAGAGAGAGAAAGAGAAGCTGTGAGGGAGAGAGAGATAAAGAGAAGCTGTGAGTGAGTGAGAGAGAGAAAAGAGAAGCTGTGAGTGAGAGAGATAGAGAGAAAGAGAAGCTGTGTCAGAGAGAGAGAAATAGAAGATGCGAGTGAGTGAGAGACAGAGAAAGAGAAGCTGTGAGTGAGTGAGAGAGAGAGAGAGAAAATCTGTGTGAGAGAGAGAGAAAAAGAAGCTGTGAGTTAGTGAGAGAGAGAGAAATAGAAGCCGTGAGTGAGAGAGAGAGAGAGAAAGAGAAGCTGTGAGTGAGTGAGAGAGAGAGAAAGAGAAGCTGTGGGTTAGTGATAAAGAGAGAAAGAGAAGCTGTGTGGGAGAGACAGAGAGAAAGAGAAGTGTGAGTGAGTGAGAGAGAGAAAGAAAAGCTGTGAGTGACAGAGAAAGAGAAGCTGTGAGTGAGTGAGTGAGGGAGAGAAAGAAAGAGAAGCTGTGAGTGAGAGAGAGAGAGAGAGAAAGAGAAGCTGTGAGTGAGAGAGACATAAAGAGAAGCTGTGAGTGAGTCAGAGAGAGAGAGAAAGAGAAGCTGTGAGTGAGTGAGTCAGAGAGAGAGAAAGAGATGCTGTGAGTGAGTGAGTCAGAGAGAGAGAAAGAGATGCTGTGAGTGAGCGAGAGAGTGAGAGAAAGAGAAGCTGTGAGTGAGTGAGTGAGAGAGAAAGAGAAGCTGTGAGAGTGAGAGAGAGAGAAAGAGAGAAAGAGAAGCTGAGAGTGAGTGAGAGAGAGAGAAAAAAGAGAAGCTGTGAGTGAGTGAGAGAGAGAGAAGCTGTGAGTGTGAGAGAGAGACCAATAGAAGCTGTTAGAGAGAGAGAGAGAAAGAGAAGCTGTAAGTGAGGGAGAGAGAGAGAAAGAGAAGCTGTGAGTGAGAGAGAGAGAAGCTGTGAGTGAGAGAGAGAAAGAGAAAGAGAAGCTGTGAGTGAGAGAGAGAGAGAAAGAGAAGCTGTGAGGGAGAGAGAGAGAAAGAGAAGCTGTGAATGAGTGAGAGAGAGAGAAAAGAGAAGCTGTGAGTGAGAGAGATAATGAGAAAGAGAAGCTGAGAGAGAGAGAGAAATAGAAGATGCGAGTGAGTGAGAGACAGAGAAAGAGAAGCTGTGAGTGAGAGAGAGAGAGAGAAAAGCTGTGTGAGAGAGAGAGAAAGAGAAGCTGTGAGTTAGTGAGAGAGAGAAATAGAAGCCGTGAGTGAGAGAGACAGAGAAAGAGAAGCTGTGAGTGAGTGAGAGAGAGAGAGAAATAGAAGCTGTGAGTGAGAGAGAGAGAGAGAGAGAGAAGCTGTGAGTGAGTGAGAGAGAGAGAAAGAGAAGCTGTGGGTTAGTGATAAAGAGAGAAAGAGAAGCTGTGTGAGAGAGACAGAGAGAAAGAGAAGTGTGAGTGAGTGAGAGAGAGAAAGAAAAGCTGTGAGAGAGAGAGAAAGAGAAGCTGTGAGTGAGTGAGTGAGGGAGAGAAAGAAAGAGAAGCTGAGAGTGAGAGAGAGAGAGAAAGAGAAGCTGTGAGTGAGAGAGCGAAAGCGAAAGTGAAGCTGTGAGTGAGAGAGAGAGAGAGAAAGAGAAGCTGTGAGTGAGGGAGTGAAAGAGAGAAAGAAAGAAAGAGAAGCTGTGAGTGAGAGAGAGAGAGAAAGAGAAGCTGTGAATGAGAGAGAGAGAAAGAGAAGCTGTGAGTGAGAGAGAGAGAGAAAGAGAAGCTGTGAGTGAGAGAGAGAAAGCAAAAGAGAAGCTGTGAGTGAGAGAGAGAGAGAGAGAAGCTGTGAGTGAGAGAGAAAGAGAAGCTGTGAGTGAGAGAGAGAGAGAAGCTGTGAGTGAGAGAGAGAGACCAATAGAAGCTGTTAGAGAGAGAGAGAGAAAGAGAAGCTGTAAGTGAGGGAGAGAGAGAGAAAGAGAAGCTGTGAGTGACAGAGAGAAAGAAAGAGAAAGAGAAGATGTGAATGAGATAGAGAGAGAAAGAGAAGCTGTGAGGGAGAGAGAGATAAAGAGAAGCTGTGAGTGAGTGAGAGAGAGAAAAGAGAAGCTGTGAGTGAGAGAGATAGAGAGAAAGAGAAGCTGTGTCAGAGAGAGAGAAATAGAAGATGCGAGTGAGTGAGAGACAGAGAAAGAGAAGCTGTGAGTGAGTGAGAGAGAGAGAGAGAAAATCTGTGTGAGAGAGAGAGAAAAAGAAGCTGTGAGTTAGTGAGAGAGAGAGAAATAGAAGCCGTGAGTGAGAGAGAGAGAGAGAAAGAGAAGCTGTGAGTGAGTGAGAGAGAGAGAAAGAGAAGCTGTGGGTTAGTGATAAAGAGAGAAAGAGAAGCTGTGTGGGAGAGACAGAGAGAAAGAGAAGTGTGAGTGAGTGAGAGAGAGAAAGAAAAGCTGTGAGTGACAGAGAAAGAGAAGCTGTGAGTGAGTGAGTGAGGGAGAGAAAGAAAGAGAAGCTGTGAGTGAGAGAGAGAGAGAGAGAAAGAGAAGCTGTGAGTGAGAGAGACATAAAGAGAAGCTGTGAGTGAGTCAGAGAGAGAGAGAAAGAGAAGCTGTGAGTGAGTGAGTCAGAGAGAGAGAAAGAGATGCTGTGAGTGAGTGAGTCAGAGAGAGAGAAAGAGATGCTGTGAGTGAGCGAGAGAGTGAGAGAAAGAGAAGCTGTGAGTGAGTGAGTGAGAGAGAAAGAGAAGCTGTGAGAGTGAGAGAGAGAGAAAGAGAGAAAGAGAAGCTGAGAGTGAGTGAGAGAGAGAGAAAAAAGAGAAGCTGTGAGTGAGTGAGAGAGAGAGAAGCTGTGAGTGTGAGAGAGAGACCAATAGAAGCTGTTAGAGAGAGAGAGAGAAAGAGAAGCTGTAAGTGAGGGAGAGAGAGAGAAAGAGAAGCTGTGAGTGAGAGAGAGAGAAGCTGTGAGTGAGAGAGAGAAAGAGAAAGAGAAGCTGTGAGTGAGAGAGAGAGAGAAAGAGAAGCTGTGAGGGAGAGAGAGAGAAAGAGAAGCTGTGAATGAGTGAGAGAGAGAGAAAAGAGAAGCTGTGAGTGAGAGAGATAATGAGAAAGAGAAGCTGAGAGAGAGAGAGAAATAGAAGATGCGAGTGAGTGAGAGACAGAGAAAGAGAAGCTGTGAGTGAGAGAGAGAGAGAGAAAAGCTGTGTGAGAGAGAGAGAAAGAGAAGCTGTGAGTTAGTGAGAGAGAGAAATAGAAGCCGTGAGTGAGAGAGACAGAGAAAGAGAAGCTGTGAGTGAGTGAGAGAGAGAGAGAAATAGAAGCTGTGAGTGAGAGAGAGAGAGAGAGAGAGAAGCTGTGAGTGAGTGAGAGAGAGAGAAAGAGAAGCTGTGGGTTAGTGATAAAGAGAGAAAGAGAAGCTGTGTGAGAGAGACAGAGAGAAAGAGAAGTGTGAGTGAGTGAGAGAGAGAAAGAAAAGCTGTGAGAGAGAGAGAAAGAGAAGCTGTGAGTGAGTGAGTGAGGGAGAGAAAGAAAGAGAAGCTGAGAGTGAGAGAGAGAGAGAAAGAGAAGCTGTGAGTGAGAGAGCGAAAGCGAAAGTGAAGCTGTGAGTGAGAGAGAGAGAGAGAAAGAGAAGCTGTGAGTGAGGGAGTGAAAGAGAGAAAGAAAGAAAGAGAAGCTGTGAGTGAGAGAGAGAGAGAAAGAGAAGCTGTGAATGAGAGAGAGAGAAAGAGAAGCTGTGAGTGAGAGAGAGAGAGAAAGAGAAGCTGTGAGTGAGAGAGAGAAAGCAAAAGAGAAGCTGTGAGTGAGAGAGAGAGAGAGAGAAGCTGTGAGTGAGAGAGAGAAAGAGAATCTGTGAGTGAGAGAGAGAGAGAAAGAGAAGCTGTGTGGAGAGAGAGAAAGAAAATCTGTGAGTGAGTGAGAGAGAGAAAGAGAAGTTGTGAGTGAGAGAGAAAGAGAAGCTGTGAGAGAGAGAGAGAAAGAGAAGCTGTGAGTGAGAGAGCAAAAGAGAAGCTGTGAGTGAGAGAGAGAGAGACCAATAGAAGCTGTTAGAGAGAGAGAGAAAGAGAAGCTGTAAGTGAGGAAGAGAGAGAGAAAGAGAAGCTGTGAGTGAGAGAGAGAGAAGCTGTGAGTGAGAGAGAGAAAGAAAAGCTGTGAGTGAGGGAGAGAGAGAGAAAGAGAAGCTGTGAGTGAGAGAGAGAGAGAAAGAGGAGCTGTGAGTGAGAGATAGAGAGAAAGTGAAGCTAAGAGAGAGAGAGAAATAGAAGCTGTGAGTGAGAGAGAGAGAGAGAAAGAGAAGCTGTGATTGAGATAGAAAGAGAAGCTGTGAGTGAGAGACAGAGAGAGAAATAGAAGGTGTGAGTGAGAGAGAGAGAAAGAGATGCTGTGAGTGAGAGGGAGAGAGAAAGAGAAGCTGTGAGTGAGAGAGAGAGAGAAAGAGAAGCTGTGAGTGAGAGAGAAAAAGAGAAAGGGAAGCTGTGAGTGAGAGAGAGAGAGAGAAAGAGAAGGTGTGAATGAGAGAGAGAGAAATTGAATCTGTGAGTGAGAGATAGAAAGAGAAGCTGTGAGTGAGTGTGTGAGAGAGAAAGAGAAGCTGTGAGTGAGAGAGAGAGAGAGAAGCTGTGTGTGTGTGAGAGAGAAAGAGTAGCTGTGAGTGAGTGAGAGAGAGAGAAAGAGAAGCTGTGAGTGAGTGAGGGAGAGAAAGAGAACCTGTGTGAGAGAGAGAGAGAAGCTGTGAGTGAGAGAGAGAGAAAGAGAAGCTGTGAGAGAGAAAGAGAAGCTGTGAGCGAGAGAGTGAAAGAGGAGCGGTGAATGAGTGAGAGAGGGAGAAAGAGAAGCTGTGAGTGAGAGAGAGAAAGAGAAGCTGTGAGTGAGAGAGAGAGAAAGAGAAGCTGTCAGTGAGAGAGAGAAAGAGAAGCTGAGTGTGTGAGAGAGATAAATAGAAAGTTTGAGTGAGTGAGAGAGAGAGAGAGAGAGAAAGAGAAGCTGTGAGAGAGAGAGAGAGAAAGAGTAGCTGTGAGTGAGGGAGACAGAGAGAGAAATAGAACCTGTGTGTGTGTGTGAGAGAGAGAGAGAAATAGAAGCTGTGAGCGAGAGAGAGAGAAAGAGAAGCTGTGAGTGAGAGAGAGAGAGCAAGAGAAGATGTGAGTGAGAGAGAGAGAAAGAGAAGCTGTGAGTGAGTGAGAGAGGGAGAGAAAGAAAGAGAAGCTGTGAGTGAGAGAGAGAAAGAAAGAGAAACTGTGAGTGAGAGAGAGAGAAAGAGAAGCTGTGAGTGAGAGAGAGAGCATGAGAAGATGTGATTGAGACAGGGAGAGAGAAAGAAAGCTGTGAGTGTGTGAGATACAGAAAGAGAAGCTGTGATTGAGTGAGAGAGAGATTAAATAGAAGCTGTGAGTGAGAGAGATAGAGAGAAAGAGAAGCTGTGTGTGTGTGAGAGAGAAATAGTAGCTGTGAGTGAGTGAGAGAGAGAGAGAAAGAGAAGCTGTGAGTGAGTGAGAGAGAGAGAGAAAGAGAAGCTGTGAGAGAGAGAGAGAGAAAGAGAAGCTGTCAGTGAGCAAGAGAGTGAGAGAAAGAGAAGCTGTGGGTGAGTGAGAGAGAGAGAAAGAGAAGCTGTGAGAGTGAGAGAGAGAGAGAAAGAGAAGCTGTGAGTGAGAAAGGGAGTGAAAGAGAAGCTGTGAGTGAGAGGGAGAGAAAGAGAAGCTGTGAGTGAGAAAGAGAAAGAGAAGGTGTGAGTGAGAAAGGGAGTGAAAGAGAACCTGTGAGTGAGAGGGAGAGAAAGAGAAGCTGTGAGTGAGAAAGAGAAAGAGAAGGTGTGAGTGAGTGAGAGAGAGAGAGAATATGTGTGTGTGTGTGTGAGAGAGAGAAGCTGTGTGTGAGAGAGAGAGAGAGAAAGAGAAGCTGTGAGTGAGTGAGAGAGAAAAAAGAGAATCTGTGAGTGAGAGAGATGGAGAGAAAGAGAAGCTGTGTGTGAGAGAGAGAGATAGAAGATGTGAGTGAGTCAGAGAGAGAGAGAAAGAGAAGCTGTGAGTGAGAGAGAGAGAGAAAGAGAAGCTGTCAGTGAGCGAGAGAGTGAGAGAAAGAGAAGCTGTCAGTGAGTGAGAGAGAGAGAGAAAGAGAAGCTGTGAGAGTGAGAGAGAGAGAGAAAGAGAAGGTGTGAGTGAGAGAGACAGAGAGAGAAAGAGAAGCTGTGAGTGAGAGAGAGAGAAAGAAAGAGAAGCTGTGAGTGAGAGAGAGAGAGAGAAAGAGAAGCTGTGAGTGAGAGAGAGAGAGAATGAGAAGCTGTGAGAGAGAGAAAGAGAAGCTGTGAGTGAGAGAGAGAGAGCAAGAAAAGATGAGATTGAGACAGAGCAAGAGAAAGAAAGCTGTGAGTGTGTGAGATAGAGAAAGAGAAGCTGTGAGTGAGTGAGAGAGAGAGAGAAAGAAAGAGAAGCTGTGAATGAGAGAGAGAGAAAGAGAAGCTGTGAGTGAGAGAGAGAGAGAAAGAGAAGCTGTGAGTGAGAGAGAGAAAGAGAATCTGTGAGTGAGAGAGAGAGAGAAAGAGAAGCTGTGTGGAGAGAGAGAGAAAGAAAATCTGTGAGTGAGTGAGAGAGAGAAAGAGAAGTTGTGAGTGAGAGAGAAAGAGAAGCTGTGAGAGAGAGAGAGAAAGAGAAGCTGTGAGTGAGAGAGCAAAAGAGAAGCTGTGAGTGAGAGAGAGAGAGACCAATAGAAGCTGTTAGAGAGAGAGAGAAAGAGAAGCTGTAAGTGAGGGAGAGAGAGAGAAAGAGAAGCTGTGAGTGTGAGAGAGAGAAGCTGTGAGTGAGAGAGAGAAAGAAAAGCTGTGAGTGAGGGAGAGAGAGAGAAAGAGAAGCTGTGAGTGAGAGAGAGAGAGAAAGAGAAGCTGTGAGTGAGAGATAGAGAGAAAGTGAAGCTAAGAGAGAGAGAGAAATAGAAGCTGTGAGTGAGTGAGAGAGAGAGAGAGAGAGAAAGAGAAGCTATGATTGAGATAGAAAGAGAAGCTGTGAGTGAGAGACAGAGAGAGAAATAGAAGGTGTGAGTGAGAGAGAGAGAAAGAGATGCTGTGAGTGAGAGGGAGAGAGAAAGAGAAGCTGTGAGTGAGAGAGAGAGAGAAAGAGAAGCTGTGAGTGAGAGAGAGAGAGAGAAAGAGAAGGTGTGAATGAGAGAGAGAGAAATTGAATCTGTGAGTGAGAGATAGAAAGAGAAGCTGTGAGTGAGTGTGTGAGAGAGAAAGAGAAGCTGTGAGTGAGAGAGAGAGAGAGAGAAGCTGTGTGTGTGTGAGAGAGAAAGAGTAGATGTGAGTGAGTGAGAGAGAGAGAAAGAGAAGCTGTGAGTGAGTGAGGGAGAGAAAGAGAACCTGTGTGAGAGAGAGAGAGAAGCTGTGAGTGAGAGAGAGAGAAAGAGAAGCTGTGAGAGAGAAAGAGAAGCTGTGAGCGAGAGAGTGAAAGAGGAGCGGTGAATGAGTGAGAGAGGGAGAAAGAGAAGCTGTGAGTGAGAGAGAGAAAGAGAAGCTGTGAGTGAGAGAGAGAGAAAGAGAAGCTGTCAGTGAGAGAGAGAAAGAGAAGCTGAGTGTGTGAGAGAGATAAATAGAAAGTTTGAGTGAGTGAGAGAGAGAGAGAGAAAGAGAAGCTGTGAGAGAGAGAGAGAGAGAAAGAGTAGCTGTGAGTGAGGGAGACAGAGAGAGAAATAGAACCTGTGTGTGTGTGTGTGAGAGAGAGAGAAATAGAAGCTGTGAGCGAGAGAGAGAGAAAGAGAAGCTGTGAGTGAGAGAGAGAGAGCAAGAGAAGATGTGAGTGAGTGAGAGAGAGAGAAAGAGAAGCTGTGAGTGAGTGAGAGAGGGAGAGAAAGAAAGAGAAGCTGTGAGTGAGAGAGAGAAAGAAAGAGAAACTGTGAGTGAGAGAGAGAGAAAGAGAAGCTGTGAGTGAGGGAGAGAGCATGAGAAGATGTGATTGAGACAGGGAGAGAGAAAGAAAGCTGTGAGTGTGTGAGATACAGAAAGAGAAGCTGTGATTGAGTGAGAGAGAGATTAAATAGAAGCTGTGAGTGAGAGAGATAGAGAGAAAGAGAAGCTGTGTGTGTGAGAGAGAGAAATAGTAGCTGTGAGTGAGTGAGAGAGAGAGAGAAAGAGAAGCTGTGAGTGAGTGAGAGAGAGAGAGAAAGAGAAGCTGAGAGAGAGAGAGAGAGAAAGAGAAGCTGTCAGTGAGCGAGAGAGTGAGAGAAAGAGAAGCTGTGGGTGAGTGAGAGAGAGAGAAAGAGAAGCTGTGAGAGTGAGAGAGAGAGAGAAAGAGAAGCTGTGAGTGAGAAAGGGAGTGAAAGAGAAGCTGTGAGTGAGAGGGAGAGAAAGAGAAGCTGTGAGTGAGAAAGAGAAAGAGAAGGTGTGAGTGAGAAAGGGAGTGAAAGAGAAGCTGTGAGTGAGAGGGAGAGAAAGAGAAGCTGTGAGTGAGAAAGAGAAAGAGAAGGTGTGAGTGAGTGAGAGAGAGAGAATATGTGTGTGTGTGTGTGTGTGAGAGAGAAGCTGTGTGTGTGAGAGAGAGAGAGAAAGAGAAGCTGTGAGTGAGTGAGAGAGAAAAAAGAGAATCTGTGAGTGAGAGAGATAGAGAGAAAGAGAAGCTGTGTGTGAGAGAGAGAGAGATAGAAGATGTGAGTGAGTCAGAGAGAGAGAGAAAGAGAAGCTGTGAGTGAGAGAGAGAGAGAAAGAGAAGCTGTCAGTGAGCGAGAGAGTGAGAGAAAGAGAAGCTGTCAGTGAGTGAGAGAGAGAGAGAAAGAGAAGCTGTGAGAGTGAGAGAGAGAGAGAAAGAGAAGGTGTGAGAGAGACAGAGAGAGAAAGAGAAGCTGTGAGTGAGAGAGAGAGAAAGAAAGAGAAGCTGTGAGTGAGAGAGAGAGAGAGAAAGAGAAGCTGTGAGTGAGAGAGAGAGAGAATGAGAAGCTGTGAGAGAGAGAAAGAGAAGCTGTGAGTGAGAGAGAGAGAGCAAGAAAAGATGAGATTGAGACAGAGCAAGAGAAAGAAAGCTGTGAGTGTGTGAGATAGAAAGAGAAGCTGTGAGTGAGTGAGAGAGAGAGAGAAAGAAAGAGAAGCTGTGAGTTAGAGAGAGAGAGAAAGAGAAGCTGTGAGAGAGAGAGAAAGAAAAGCTGTGAGTGAGAGAGAGAGAAGCTGTGTGTGAGGGAGAGAGAGAGAAAGCGTACCTGTGAGTGAGAGAGAGAGAAAGAAAGAGCTGTGAGTGAGAGAGAGAGAGAAAGAGAAGCTGTGAGTGAGAAAGAGAAGGAGAAGGTGTGAGTGAGTGAGAGAGAGAGAATATATGTGTGTGTGAGAGAGAGAGAAGCTGTGTGTGAGAGAGAAAGAGAAAGAGAAGATGTGTGTGAGAGAGAAATAGAAGCTGTGAGTTAGAGAGAGAGAAAGAGAAGCTGTGAGTGAGAGAGACAGAGAGAGAGAAGCTGTGAGTGACTGAGAGAGAGAGAAAGAGAAGCTGTGAGTGAGAGAGAGAGAGAAAGAGAAGATGTGAGTGAGTGAGAGAGAGAGAAAGAGAAGCTGTGAGTTAGTGAGAGAGTGAGAAAGAGAAGCTGTGAGTGAGAGAGACAAAGAGAGTAAGAGAAGCTGTGAGTGAGTGAGAGAGAGATAGAAAGAAAGAGAAGCTGTGAGTGAGAGAGAGAGAGAGAAGCTGAGAGAGAGAGAGAGAAAGAGAAGCTGTGAGTGAGAGAGAGCGAGAGAAGCTGTGAGGGAGACAGAGAGAGAAAGAGAACCTGTGAGTGAGAGAGATAGAGAAAGTGAAGGAGTGAGTGAGTGACAGAGCGAGAGAAAGAGATACTGTGAGTGAGAGAGAAAGAAGCTGTGAGAGAGAAAGAGAAGCTATGAGTGAGAGAGTGAAAGAGAAGTGGTGAATGAGTGAGACAGAGGGAAAGCGAAGCTGTGAGTGAGAGAGAGAGAGAAAGAGAAACTGTTAGGGAGAGAGAGAGAAAGAGAAGCTGTGTGGAGAGAGAGAAAGAGAAGCTGTGAGTGAGTGATTGAGTGAGTGAGAGAGAGAAAGAGAAGTTGTGAGTGAGAAAGAAAGAGAAGCTGTGTGTGTGAGAGAGAAAGAGAAGCTGTGAGTGAGAGAGCAAAAGAGAAGCAGTGAGTGAGTGAGAGAGAGAGAAAGAGAAGCTGTGAGTGAGAGAGAAAGAGAAGCTGTGAGTGAGAGAGAGAGAGAGAAGCTGTGTGGGAGAGAGAGAGAGACCAATACAAGCTGTTAGAGAGAGAGAGAGAGAAAGAGAAGCTGTGAGGGAGAGAGAGAGAAAGAGAAGCTGTGAGTGAGAGAGAGAGAGAAGCTGTGAGTGAGAGAGAGAAAGAGAAGCTGTGAGTGAGAGAGAGAGAGAGAGAAAGAGAAGCTGTGAGGGAGAGAGAGAGAAAGAGAAGCTGTGAGTGAGTGAGAGAGAGAAAAGAGAAGCTGTGAGTGAGAGAGATAGAGAGAAAGAGAAGCTGTGAGAAAGAGAGAGAAATAGAAGATGTGAGTGAGTGAGAGAGAGAGAGAAAGAGAAGCTGTGAGTGAGAGAGAGAGAGAGAGAAAAGCTGTGTGTGAGAGAGGGAAAGAGAAGCTGTGAGTTAGTGAGAGAGAGAGAAATAGAAGCCGTGAGTGAGAGAGACAGAGAGAGAGAAGCTGTGAGTGAGTGAGAGAGAGAGAGAAAGAGAAGCTGTGTGTGAGAGAGAGAGAGAAACAGAAGCTGTGAGTGAGTGAGAGTTAGAGAAAGAGAAGCTGTGAGTTAGTGAGAGAGAGAGAAAGAGAAGCTGTGTGAGAGAGACAGAGTGAGAAAGAGAAGTGTGAGTGAGTGAGAGAGAGAGAAAGAAAAGCTGTGAGGGAGAGAGAAAGAGAAGCTGTGAGTGAGAGAGTTTGAGAGAGCGAGAAAGAGAAGCTGTGTGTGAGTGAGAGAGAAGAGAGAATGAGAAGCTGTGTGAGAGAGAAGGAGAAGCTGTGAGTGAGTGAGAGAGAGAAGGAGAAGCTGTGAGTTAGTGAGAGAGAGAGAAATTGAAGCTGTGAGTGAGACACAGAGAGAAACAGAAGCTGTGAGTGAGACACAGAGAGAAACAGAAGTTGTGAGTGAGTGACAGAAAGAGAGAAAGAGAAGCTGTGAGTGAGTGAGGGAGAGAGAGAGAAGCTGTGAGTCAGTGAGACAGAGAGAAAGAGAACCAGTGAGTGAGAGAGACAGAGAGAGAAAGAGAAGCTGTGAGTGAGTGAGTGAGGGAGAGAAAGAAAGAAGCTGTGAGTGAGAGAGAGAAAGAGAAAAAGAAGCAGTGAGTGAGAGAGAGAGAGAAAGAGAAGCTGTGAGGGAGAGAGAGAGAAAGAGAAGCTGTGAGTGAGTGAGAGAGAGAGAAAAGAGAAGCTGTGAGTGAGAGAGAGAGAGAGAGAGAAGCTGTGAGAGAGAGAGAAAGAGAAGCTGTGAGTGAGAGAGAAAGAGAAGCTGTGAGTGAGAGAGAGAGAGAGAGAAGCTGTGAGTGTGAGAGAGAGAGACCAATAGAAGCTGTTAGAGAGAGAGAGAAAGAGAAGCTGTAAGTGAGGGAGAGAGAGAGAAAGAGAAGCTGTGAGTGAGAGAGAGAGAAGCTGTGAGTGAGAGAGAGAAAGAAAAGCTTTGAGTGAGGGAGAGAGAGAGAAAGAGAAGCTGTGAGTGAGAGAGAGAGAGAAAGAGAAGCTGTGAGTGAGAGATAGAGAGAAAGTGAAGCTAAGAGAGAGAGAGAGAAATAGAAGCTGTGAGTGAGTGAGAGAGAGAGAGAGAAAGAGAAGCTGTGATTGAGATAGAAAGAGAAGCTGTGAGTGAGAGACAGAGAGAGAAAGAGAAGGTGTGAGTGAGAGAGAGAAAGAGATGCTGTGAGTGAGAGAGAGAGAGAAAGAGAAGCTGTGAGTGAGAGAGAGAGAGAAAGAGAAGGTGTGAATGAGAGAGAGAGAAGTTGAATCTGTGAGTGAGAGATAGAAAGAGAAGCTGTGAGTGAGTGTGTGAGAGAGAAAGAGAAGCTGTGAGTGAGAGAGAGAGAGAGAAGCTGTGTGTGTGTGAGAGAGAAAGAGTAGCTGTGAGTGAGTGAGAGAGAGAGAAAGAGAAGCTGTGAGTGAGTGAGGGAGAGAAAGAGAACCTGCGAGAGAGAGAGAGAGAGAAGCTGTGAGTGAGAGAGAGAGAAAGAGAAGTTGTGAGAGAGAAAGAGAAGCTGTGAGCGAGAGAGTGAAAGAGGAGCGGTGAATGAGTGAGAGAGGGAGAAAGAGAAGCTGAGAGTGAGAGAGAGAAAGAGAAGCTGTGAGTGAGAGAGAGAGAGAAAGAGAAGCTGTGTGTGTGAGAGACAGATAAAGAGAAGCTGTGAGTGAGAGAGAGAGAAAGAGAAGCAGTGAGTTAGTGAGAGAGAGAGAAAGTGAAGCTGTGAGTGAGAGAGACAGAGAGAGATAGAGAAGCTGTGAGTGAGTGAGAGAGAGAGAGAGAAAGAGAAGCTGTGAGTGTGTGTGAGAGAGAGAAAGAGAAGCTGTGTGTGTGAGAAAGAGAAGCTGTGAGAGAGAGAGACAGAGAGAGAGAAGCTGTGAGTGAGTGAGAGAGAGAGAAAGAGAAGCTCTGAGTGTGTGAGAGAGAGAGAAAGAGAAGCTGTGAGTGAGTGATAGAGAGAGAAAGAGAAGCAGTGAGTGAGAGAGAGAGAGAAAGAGAAGCTGTGAGTGTAAGAGTCAGAGAGAGAAAGAGAAGCTGTGAGTGAGTGAGAGAGTGAGAGAAAGAGAAGCTGTGAGTGAGAGAGAGAGAGAAGCTGTGAATGAGAGAGAGATAGAAATAGAAGCTGTGAGTTAGAGAGAGAGAGAGAGAGAGAGAAGCTGTGAGAGAGAGAGAGAAAAAGAAGCTGTGAATGAGAGAGAGAAAGAGAAAGAGAAGCTGTGAGTGAGAGAGAGAGAGAAAGAGAAGCTGTGAGTGAGAGATAGAGAGAAAGAGAAGCAGTGAGTGAGAGAGAGAGAGAAAGAGAAGCTGTGAGTGTAAGAGACAGAGAGAGAAAGAGAAGCTGTGAGTGAGTGAGAGAGAGAGAGAAAGAGAAGCTGTGAGTGAGAGAGAGAGAGAGAAGCTGTGAATGAGAGAGAGAAAGAAATAGAAGCTGTGAGTTAGAGGGAGAGAAAGAGAAAGAGAAGCTGTGAGAGAGAGAGAGAAAAAGAAGCTGTGAATGAGAGAGAGAAAGAGAAAGAGAAGCTGTGAGTGAGAGAGAGAGAGAAAGAGAAGCTGTGAGTGAGAGAGAGAGAAAGAGAAAGAGAAGCTGTGAGAGAGAGAGAAAAAGAAGCTGTGAATGAGAGAGAGAAAGAGAAAGAGAAGCTGTGAGTGAGAGAGAGAGAGAAAGAGAAGCAGTGAGTGAGAGAGAGAGAGAAAGAGAAGCTGTGAGTGTAAGAGACAGAGAGAGAAAGAGAAGCTGTGAGTGAGTGAGAGAGAGAGAGAGAGAAAGAGAAGCTGTGAGTGAGAGAGAGAGAGAGAAGCTGTGAATGAGAGAGAGATAGAAATAGAAGCTGTGAGTTAGAGAGAGAGAAAGAGAAAGAGAAGCTGTGAGAGAGAGAGAGAAAAAGAAGCTGTGAATGAGAGAGAGAAAGAGAAAGAGAAGCTGTGAGTGAGAGAGAGAGAGAAAGAGAAGCTGTGAGTGAGAGATAGAGAGAAAGTGAAGCTGAGAGAGAGAGAGAAATAGAAGCTGTGAGTGAGTGAGAGAGAGAGAGAGAAAGAGAAGCTGTGAGTGAGAGAGAGAGAGAACGAGAAGCTGTGAGTGAGAGAGAGACAAAAAGAAGCTGTGAGTGAGAAAGAGAAAGAGAAGGTGTGAGTGAGTGAGTGAGAGAGAGAGAATATGTGTGTGTGTGAGAGAGAGAAGCTGTGTGTGTGTGAGAGAGAGAAAGAGAAGTTGTGAGTGAGAGAGAGAGTGATAGAGAAGCTGTGAGTGAGAGAGAGAGAAAGAGAAGCTGTGAGTTTGAGAGAGTGAGAGAAAGAGAAGCTGTGAGATAGGGAGAGAGAAAGAGAAGCTGTGAGTTAGATAGACAGAGAGAGAAAGAGAAGCTGTGAGTGAGAGAGAGAGAGAAAGAGAAGCTGTGAGTGAGAGAGAGAGGGAGAGAAGCTGTGTGACAGAGAGAAAGAGAAAGAGAAGCAGTGAGTTAGAGAGACAGAGAGAGAAAGAGAAGCTGTGAGAGAGAGAGAGAGAGAGAAAGAGAAGCTGTGAGTGAGAGAGAGACAAAAAGAAGCTGTGAGTGAGAAAGAGAAGGTGTGAGTGAGAGAGAGAAAGAGATGCTGTGAGTGAGAGAGAGAGAGAAAGAGAAGCTGTGAGTGAGAGAGAGAGAGAGAAAGAGAAGGTGTGAATGAGAGAGAGAGAAGTTGAATCTGTGAGTGAGAGATAGAAAGAGAAGCTGTGAGTGAGTGTGTGAGAGAGAAAGAGAAGCTGTGAGTGAGAGAGAGAGAGAGAAGCTGTGTGTGTGTGAGAGAGAAAGAGTAGCTGTGAGTGAGTGAGAGAGAGAGAAAGAGAAGCTGTGAGTGAGTGAGGGAGAGAAAGAGAACCTGCGAGAGAGAGAGAGAGAGAAGCTGTGAGTGAGAGAGAGAGAAAGAGAAGTTGTGAGAGAGAAAGAGAAGCTGTGAGCGAGAGAGTGAAAGAGGAGCGGTGAATGAGTGAGAGAGGGAGAAAGAGAAGCTGAGAGTGAGAGAGAGAAAGAGAAGCTGTGAGTGAGAGAGAGAGAGAAAGAGAAGCTGTGTGTGTGAGAGACAGATAAAGAGAAGCTGTGAGTGAGAGAGAGAGAAAGAGAAGCTGTGAGTTAGTGAGAGAGAGAGAAAGTGAAGCTGTGAGTGAGAGAGACAGAGAGAGATAGAGAAGATGTGAGTGAGTGAGAGAGAGAGAGAGAAAGAGAAGCTGTGAGTGTGTGTGAGAGAGAGAAAGAGAAGCTGTGTGTGTGAGAAAGAGAAGCTGTGAGAGAGAGAGACAGAGAGAGAGAAGCTGTGAGTGAGTGAGAGAGAGAGAAAGAGAAGCTCTGAGTGTGTGAGAGAGAGAGAAAGAGAAGCTGTGAGTGAGTGATAGAGAGAGAAAGAGAAGCAGTGAGTGAGAGAGAGAGAGAAAGAGAAGCTGTGAGTGTAAGAGTCAGAGAGAGAAAGAGAAGCTGTGAGTGAGTGAGAGAGTGAGAGAAAGAGAAGCTGTGAGTGAGAGAGAGAGAGAAGCTGTGAATGAGAGAGAGATAGAAATAGAAGCTGTGAGTTAGAGAGAGAGAGAGAGAAAGAGAAGCTGTGAGAGAGAGAGAGAAAAAGAAGCTGTGAATGAGAGAGAGAAAGAGAAAGAGAAGCTGTGAGTGAGAGAGAGAGAGAAAGAGAAGCTGTGAGTGAGAGATAGAGAGAAAGAGAAGCAGTGAGTGAGAGAGAGAGAGAAAGAGAAGCTGTGAGTGTAAGAGACAGAGAGAGAAAGAGAAGCTGTGAGTGAGTGAGAGAGAGAGAGAAAGAGAAGCTGTGAGTGAGAGAGAGAGAGAGAAGCTGTGAATGAGAGAGAGAAAGAAATAGAAGCTGTGAGTTAGAGGGAGAGAAAGAGAAAGAGAAGCTGTGAGAGAGAGAGAGAAAAAGAAGCTGTGAATGAGAGAGAGAAAGAGAAAGAGAAGCTGTGAGTGAGAGAGAGAGAGAAAGAGAAGCTGTGAGTGAGAGAGAGAGAAAGAGAAAGAGAAGCTGTGAGAGAGAGAGAAAAAGAAGCTGTGAATGAGAGAGAGAAAGAGAAAGAGAAGCTGTGAGTGAGAGAGAGAGAGAAAGAGAAGCAGTGAGTGAGAGAGAGAGAGAAAGAGAAGCTGTGAGTGTAAGAGACAGAGAGAGAAAGAGAAGCTGTGAGTGAGTGAGAGAGAGAGAGAGAGAAAGAGAAGCTGTGAGTGAGAGAGAGAGAGAGAAGCTGTGAATGAGAGAGAGATAGAAATAGAAGCTGTGAGTTAGAGAGAGAGAAAGAGAAAGAGAAGCTGTGAGAGAGAGAGAGAAAAAGAAGCTGTGAATGAGAGAGAGAAAGAGAAAGAGAAGCTGTGAGTGAGAGAGAGAGAGAAAGAGAAGCTGTGAGTGAGAGATAGAGAGAAAGTGAAGCTGAGAGAGAGAGAGAAATAGAAGCTGTGAGTGAGTGAGAGAGAGAGAGAGAAAGAGAAGCTGTGAGTGAGAGAGAGAGAGAACGAGAAGCTGTGAGTGAGAGAGAGACAAAAAGAAGCTGTGAGTGAGAAAGAGAAAGAGAAGGTGTGAGTGAGTGAGTGAGAGAGAGAGAATATGTGTGTGTGTGAGAGAGAGAAGCTGTGTGTGTGTGAGAGAGAGAAAGAGAAGTTGTGAGTGAGAGAGAGAGTGATAGAGAAGCTGTGAGTGAGAGAGAGAGAAAGAGAAGCTGTGAGTTTGAGAGAGTGAGAGAAAGAGAAGCTGTGAGATAGGGAGAGAGAAAGAGAAGCTGTGAGTTAGATAGACAGAGAGAGAAAGAGAAGCTGTGAGTGAGAGAGAGAGAGAAAGAGAAGCTGTGAGTGAGAGAGAGAGGGAGAGAAGCTGTGTGACAGAGAGAAAGAGAAAGAGAAGCAGTGAGTTAGAGAGACAGAGAGAGAAAGAGAAGCTGTGAGAGAGAGAGAGAGAGAGAAAGAGAAGCTGTGAGTGAGAGAGAGACAAAAAGAAGCTGTGAGTGAGAAAGAGAAGGTGTGAGTGAGTGAGAGAGAGAGAATATGTGTGTGTGTGTGAGAGAGAGAAGCTGTGTGTTTGAGAGAGAGAGAAAGAGAAGATGTCAGTGAGACAGAGATAGTGATAGAGAAGCTGTGAGTGAGAGAGAGAGAGAGAGAAGCTGTGAGTTTGAGAGAGTGAGAGAAAGAGAAGCTGTGAGAGAGAGAGAAAGATAAGCTGTGAGTGAGAGAGAGAGAAAGAGAAGCTGTCAGGGAGAGAGAGAAAGAGAAGCTGAGTGTGTGAGAGAGATAAATAGAAGGTTTGAGTGAGAGAGAGAGAGAGAGAGAAAGAGAAGCTGTGAGAGAGAGAGAGAGAGAGTAGCTGTGAGTGAGGGAGACAGAGAGAGAAATAGAACCTGTGTGTGTGTGAGAGAGAGAGAGAGAAAGAGAAGCTGTGAGCGAGAGAGAGAGAAAGAGAAGCTGTGAGTGAGAGAGAGAGAGCAAGAGAAGATGTGAGTGAGAGAGAGAGAAAGAGAAGCTGTGAGTGAGTGAGAGAGGGAGAGAAAGAAAGAGAAGCTGTGAGTGAGAGAGAGAAAGAAAGAGAAACTGTGAGTGAGAGAGAGAGAAAGAGAAGCTGTGAGTGAGAGAGAGAGCATGAGAAGATGTGATTGAGACAGGGAGAGAGAAAGAAAGCTGTGAGTGTGTGAGATACAGAAAGAGAAGCTGTGATTGAGTGAGAGAGAGATTAAATAGAAGCTGTGAGTGAGAGAGATAGAGAGAAAGAGAAGCTGTGTGTGTGAGACAGAGAAATAGTAGCTGTGAGTGAGTGAGAGAGAGAGAGAAAGAGAAGCTGTGAGTGAGTGAGAGAGAGAGAGAAAGAGAAGCTGTGAGAGAGAGAGAGAGAAAGAGAAGCTGTCAGTGAGCGAGAGAGTGAGAGAAAGAGAAGCTGAGAGTGAGTGAGAGAGAGAGAAAGAGAAGCTGTGAGAGTGAGAGAGAGAGAAAGAGAAGCTGCGAGTGAGAAAGGGAGAGAAAGAGAAGCTGTGAGTGAGAGGGAGAGAAAGAGAAGCTGTGAGTGAGAAAGAGAAAGAGAAGGTGTGAGTGAGTGAGAGAGAGAGAGAATATGTGTGTGTGTGTGTGAGAGAGAGAATCTGTGTGTGAGAGAGAGAGAGAGAGAGAAAGAGAAGCTGTGAGTGAGTGAGAGAGAAAAAAGAGAATCTGTGAGTGAGAGAGATAGAGAGAAAGAGAAGCTGTGTGTGAGAGAGAGAGAGATAGAAGATGTGAGTGAGTCAGAGAGAGAGAGAAAGAGAAGCTGTGAGTGAGAGAGAGAGAAAGAGAAGCTGTCAGTGAGCGAGAGAGTGAGAGAAAGAGAAGCTGTCAGTGAGTGAGAGAGACAGAAAGAGAAGCTGTGAGAGTGAGAGAGAGAGAGAAAGAGAAGGTGTGAGTGAGAGAGACAGAGAGAGAAAGAGAAGCTGTGAGTGAGAGAGAGAAAGAAAGAGAAGCTGTGAGTGAGAGAGAGAATGAGAAGCTGTGAGAGAGAGAAAGAGAAGCTGTGAGTGAGAGAGAGAGCATGAAATGATGAGATTGAGACAGAGCAAGAGAAAGAAAGCTGTGAGTGTGTGAGATAGAGAAAGAGAAGCTGTGAGTGAGTGAGAGAGAGAGAGAAAGAAAGAGAAGCTGTGAGTTAGAGAGAGAGAGAGAGAAAGAGAAGCTGTGAGAGAGAGAGAAAGAAAAGCTGTGAGTGAGAGAGAGAGAAGCTGTGTGTGAGGGAGAGAGAGAGAAAGCGTACCTGTGAGTGAGAGAGAGAGAAAGAAAGAGCTGTGAGTGAGAGAGAGAGAGAAAGAGAAGCTGTGTTAGAGAGAGAGAGAGAAAGAGAAGCTGTGAGTGAGAAAGTAAAATAGAAGGTGTGAGTGAGTGAGAGAGAGAATATATGTGTGTGTGTGAGAGAGAGAAGCTGTGTGTGAGAGAGAAAGAGAAAGAGAAGATGTGTGTGAGAGAGAAATAGAAGCTGTGAGTTAGAGAGAGAGAAAGAGAAGCTGTGAGTGAGAGAGACAGAGACAGAGAAGCTGTGAGTGACTGAGAGAGGGAGAAAGAGAAGCTGTGAGTGAGAGAGAGAGAGAGAAAGAGAAGATGTGAGTGAGTGAGAGAGAGAGAAAGAGAAGCTGTGAGTTAGTGAGAGAGTGAGAAAGAGAAGCTGTGAGTGAGGGAGAGAGAGAGAAGCTGTGAGTCAGTGAGACAGAGAGAAAGAGAACCAGTGAGTGAGAGAGACAGAGAGAGAAAGAGAAGCTGTGAGTGAGTGAGTGAGGGAGAGAAAGAAAGAAGCTGTGAGTGAGAGAGAGAAAGAGAAAAAGAAGCAGTGAGTGAGAGAGAGAGAGAAAGAGAAGCTGTGAGGGAGAGAGAGAGAAAGAGAAGCTGTGAGTGAGTGAGAGAGAGAGAGAAAAGAGAAGCTGTGAGTGAGAGAGAGAGAGAGAGAAAGAGAAGCTGTGAGTGAGCGAGAGAGAAAGAGAAGCTGTGAGTGAGAGAGAGAGAGAAAGAGCAGTGAGTGAGAGAGAGAAAGCGAAGCTGTGAGTGAGAGAGAGAGAAAGCGAAGCTGTGAGTGAGAGAGAGAGAGAAAGAGAAGCTGTGAGTGAGAGAAAGAAAGTGAAAGAGAAGCTGTGAGTGAGAGAGAGAGAGAAGCTTTGAGTGAGGGAGACAGAGAGAGAAATAGAACCTGTGAGTGAGCAAGAGAGAGAGAGAAAGAGAAGCTGTGAGGGAGAGAGACAGAGAGAGAAAGAGAAGCTGTGAGTGAGTGAGTGAGAGAGAGAGAGAGGGAAGCTGTGAGTGAGAGAGCTAGAGAGAGAAGCTGTGAGTGAGAGAGAGAATGAGAAAGAGAAGCTGTGAGTGAGAGAGATAGAGAGAGAAGCTGTGAGTGAGGGAGACAGAGAGTGAAATAGAACCTGTGAGTCAGAGAGAAAGAGAGAAAGAGAAGCTGTGAGAGAGAGAGAAATAGAAGATTTGAGTGAGTGAGAGAGAGAGATAAAGAGAAGCTGTGAGTGAGTGAGAGAGAGAAAGAGAGAAAAGCTGTGTGAGAGAGAGAGAAAGAGTAGCTGTGATAGTGAGAGAGAGAGAAATAGAAGCCGTGAGTGAGAGAGACAGAGAGAGAAGCTGTGAGTGAGTGAGAGAGAGAGAAAGAGAAACTGTGAGTTAGAGAGATAGAGAGAGAAAGAGAAGCTGTGAGTGAGTGAGAGAGAGAGAAAGAGAAGGTGTGAGTTAGTGAGAGAGAGAGAAAAAGAAGCTGTGTGAGAGAGACAGAGAGAGAAAGAGAAGCATGAGTGAGTGAGAGAGAAAGAAAAGCTGTGAGTGAGAGAGAAAGAGAAGCTGTGAGTGAGAGAGTTAGAGAGAGAGAGAAAGAGAAGCTGTGTTGAGTGAGAGAGAGAGAGAGAATGAGAAGCTGTGAGAGAGAGAGAAATAGAAGCTGTGAGTGAGAGAGAGAGAAGGAGAAGCTGTGAGTTAGTGAGAGAGAAATTGAAGCTGTGAGTGAGAGACAGAGAGAAACAGAAGTTGTGAGTGAGTTATAGAGAGAGAGAAAGCGAAACTGTGAGAGAGAGAGAGAATGAGAAGCTGTGAGTGAGAGAGACAGAGAGAGAGAAGCTGTGAGTGAGTGAGAGAGAGAGAGAGAAAGAGAAGCTGTGAGTGAGAGAGAGAGAGAGAAGCTGTGAGTGAGTGAGAGAGAGAGAAAGAGAAGAGTGAGTGAGAGTCAGAGAGAGAAAGAGAAGCTATGAGTGAGTGAGAGAGAGAAAGATTAGCTGTGAATGAGAGAGAGAGAGAGAAAAGAGAAGCTGTGAGTGAGAGAGATAGAGAGAAAGAGAAGCTGTGTGTGTGAGAGAGAAATAGAACCTGTGAGTGAGTGAGTGAGAGAGAGAGAGAGAGAAAGAGAAGCTGTGAGTGAGTGAGAGAAAGAGAGGGAAGCTTTGAGTCAATGAGACAGAGAAAGAGAAGCAGTGAGTGAGAGAGACAGAGAGAGAAAGAGAAGCTGTGAGTGAGTGAGTGAGTGAGGGAGAGAAAGAAAGAGAAGCTGTGAGTGAGAGAGAGAAAGAGAAAGAGAAGCTGTGAGTGAGAGAGAGAAAGAGAAGTTGTGAGGGAGAGAGAGAGAAAGAGAAGCTGTGAGTGTGTGTGAGAGAGAGAAAGAGAAGCTGTGTGTGTGAGAAAGAGAAGCTGTGAGTGAGAGAGACAGAGAGAGAGAAGCTGTGAGTGAGTGAGAGAGAGAGAAAGAGAAGCTGTGAGTGAGAGAGAGAGAGAGAAAGAGAAGCTGTGAGTGAGTGAGAGAGAGAGAAAGAGAAGCAGTGAGTGAGAGAGAGAGAAAGAGAAGCTGTGAGTGCAAGAGAAAGAGAGAGAAAGAGAAGCTGTGAGTGAGTGAGAGAGAGAGAGAGAGAAAGAGAAGTTGTGAGTGTGTGTGTGTGAGAGAGAAGCTGTGAATGAGAGAGTGATAGAAATAGAAGCTGTGAGTTAGAGAGAGAGAAAGAGAAAGAGAAGCTGTGAGAGAGAGAGAGAAAAAGAAGCTGTGAATGAGAGAGAGAAAGAGAAAGAGAAGCTGTGAGTGCGAGAGAGAGAGAAAGAGAAGGTTTGAGTGAGTGAGAGAGAGAAAGAGAAACTGTGAGTGAGAGAGAGAGAGAAAGAGAAGCTGTGTGGAGAGAGAAAGAAAGAGAAGCTGTGAGTGAGTGAGTGAGAGAGAAAGAGAAGTTGTGAGTGAGAGAGAAAGAGAAGCTGTGAGAGAGAGACAGAAAGAGAAGCTGTGAGTGAGAGAGCAAAAGAGAAGCGGTGAGTGAGTGAGTGAGAGAGAAAGAGAAGCTGTGAGTGAGAGAGAAAGAGAAGCTGTGAGTGAGAGAGAGAGAAGCTGTGAGTGAGAGAGAGAACCAATAGAAGCTGTTAGAGAGAGAGAGAGAGAAGCTGTAAGTGAGGGAGAGAGAGAGAAAGAGAAGCTGTGTGTGAGAGAGAGAGAAGCTGAGTGAGAGAGAGAAAGAGAAAGAGAACCTGTGAGTGAGAGAGAGAGAGAAAGAGAAGCTTTGAGGGAGAGAGAGAGAAAGAGAAGCTGTGAGTGAGTGAGAGAGAGGGAAAAGAGAAGCTGAGTGAGAGAGATAGAGAGAAAGAGAAGCTGTGTGTGAGAGAGAAAGAGAAGCTGTGAGTGAGAGAGAGAGAGAAAAGCTGAGAGAGAGAGAGAAAGAGAAGCTGTGAGTTAGTGAGAGAGAGAAATAGAAGCCGTGAGTGAGAGAGACAGAGAGAGAGAAGATGTGAGTGAGTGAGAGAGAGAGAGAGAGAGAAAGAGAAGCTGTGAGTGAGAGAGAGAGAGAGAAAGAGAAGCTGTGTGTGAGTGAGAGAGAGAAAGAGAAGCTGTGAGTTAGTGAGAGAGAGAGAAAGAGAAGCTGTGTGGAGAGAGAAAGAAAGAGAAGCTGTGAGTGAGTGAGTGAGAGAGAGAAAGAGAAGTTGTGAGTGAGAGAGAACGAGAAGCTGTGAGAGAGAGTCAGAAAGAGAAGCTGTGAGTGAGAGAGCAAAAGAGAAGCGGTGAGTGAGTGAGTGAGAGAGAAAGAGAAGCTGTGAGTGAGAGAGAAAGAGAAGCTGTGAGTGAGAGAGAGAGAGAAGCTGTGAGTGAGAGAGAGAACCAATAGAAGCTGTTAGAGAGAGAGAGAAGCTGTAAGTGAGGGAGAGAGAGAGAAAGAGAAGCTGTGTGTGTGAGAGAGAGAAGCTGACTGAGAGAGAGAAAGAGAACCTGTGAGTGAGAGAGAGAGAGAGAAAGAGAAGCTTTGAGGGAGAGAGAGTGAAAGAGAAGCTGTGAGTGAGTGAGAGAGAGGGAAAAGAGAAGCTGTGAGTGAGAGAGATAGAGAGAAAGAGAAGCTGTGTGTGAGAGAGAAATAGAAGATGTGAGTGAGTGAGAGAGAGAGAGAAAGAGAAGCTGTGAGTGAGAGAGAGAGAGAAAAGCTGAGAGAGAGAGAGAAAGAGAAGCTGTGAGTTAGTGAGAGAGAGAAATAGAAGCCGTGAGTGAGAGAGACAGAGAGAGAGAAGCTGTGAGTGAGTGAGAGAGAGAGAGAGAGAAGCTGTGAGTGAGAGAGAGAGAGAGAAGCTGTGAGTGAGAGAGAGAAAGAGAAGCTGTGAGTTAGTGAGAGAGAGAGAAAGAGAAGCTGTGTGAGAGAGAAAGAGAGAGAAAGAGAAGCGTGAGTGAGAGAGATAGAGAAAGAGAAGGTTTGAGTGAGTGAGAGAGAGAGAAAAAGAGATTCTGTGAGTGAGAGAGAGAGAAAGAAGCTGTGAGAGAGAAAGAGAAGCTGTGAGTGAGAGTGAAAGAAGCAGTGAATGAGTGAGAGAGAGAGAAAGCGAAGCTGTGAGTGAGAGAGAGAGAAAGAGAAACTGTGAGTGAGAGAGAGAGAGAAAGAGAAGCTGTGTGGAGAGAGAAAGAAAGAGGAGCTGTGAGTGAGTGAGTGAGAGAGAGAAAGAGAAGTTGTGAGTGAGAGAGAAAGAGAAGCTGTGAGAGAGAGACAGAAAGAGAAGCTGTGAGTGGGAGAGCAAAAGAGAAGCGGTGAGTGAGTGAGTGAGAGAGAAAGAGAAGCTCTGAGTGAGAGAGAAAGAGAAGCTGTGAGTGAGAGAGAGAGAGAGAAGCTGTGAGTGAGAGAGAGAACCAATAGAAGCTGTTAGAGAGAGAAAGAGAAGCTGTGTGTGTGTGAGAGAGAGAAGCTGAGTGAGAGAGAGAAAGAGAAGCTGTGAGTGAGAGAGAGAGAGAAAGAGAAGCTGTGAGTGAGAGATAGAGAGAAAGTGAAGCTGAGAGAGAGAGAGAAATAGAAGCTGTGAGTGAGTGAGAGAGAGAGAGAAAGAGAAGCTGTGAGTGTGTGTGAGAGAGAAAGAGAAGCTGTGAGTGAGAGAGAGACAAAAAGAAGCTGTGAGTGAGAAAGAGAAAGAGAAGGTGTGAGTGAGTGAGTGAGAGAGAGAGAATATGTGTGTGTGTGAGAGAGAAGCTGTGTGTGTGAGAGAGAGAGAAAGAGAAGATGTGAGTGAGAGAGAGTGATAGAGAAGCTGTGAGTGAGAGAGAGAGAAAGAGAAGCTGTGAGTTTGAGAGAGTGAGAGAAAGAGAAGCTGTGAGAGAGGGAGAGAGAAAGAGAAGCTGTGAGTTAGATAGACAGAGAGAGAAAGAGAAGCTGTGAGTGAGAGAGAGAGAGTGGGAGAGAAGCTGTGTGAGAGAGAGAAAGAGAAGCAGTGAGTTAGAGAGACAGAGAGAGAAAGAGAAGCTGTGAGTGAGAGAGAGAGAGAGAGAAAGAGAAGCTGGAGAGAGAGACAAAAAGAAGCTGTGAGTGAGAAAGAGAAGGTGTGAGTGAGTGAGAGAGAGAGAATATGTGTGTGTGTATGAGAGAGAGAAGCTGTGTGTGTGTGAGAGAGAGAGAAGCTGTGAGTTTGAGAGAGTGAGAGAAAGAGAAGCTGTGAGAGAGAGAGAGAGATGCTGTGAGTTTGAGAGAGTGAGAGAAAGAGAAGCTGTGTGAGAGAGAGAAAGATAAGCTGTGAGTGAGAGAGAGAGAGAAAGAGAAGCTGTCAGTGAGAGAGAGAAAGAGAAGCTGAGTGTGTGAGAGAGATAAATAGAAGGTTTGAGTGAGTGAGAGAGAGAGAGAGAAAGAGAAGCTGTGAGAGAGAGAGAGAGAAAGAGTAGCTGTGAGTGAGAGAGAGAGAGCAAGAGAAGATGTGAGTGAGAGAGAGAGAAAGAGAAGCTGTGAGTGAGTGAGAGAGGGAGAGAAAGAAAGAGAAGCTGTGAGTGAGAGAGAGAGAAATAGAACCTGTGTGTGTGTGAGAGAGAGAGAGAATGAGAAGCTGTGAGTGAGTGAGAGAGATAGAGAAAGAGAAGGTTTGAGTGAGTGAGAGAGCGAGAGAAAGAGAAGCTGTGAGCGAGAGAGAGAAAGAGAAGCTGTGAGTGAGAGAGAGAGAGCAAGAGAAGATGTGAGTGAGAGAGAGAGAAAGAGAAGCTGTGAGTGAGTGAGAGAGGGAGAGAAAGAAAGAGAAGCTGTGAGTGAGAGAGAGAGAAAGAGAAGCTGTGAGTGAGAGAGAGAGCAAGAGAAGATGTGATTGAGACAGGGAGAGAGAGAGAAAGCTGTGAGTGTGTGAGATAGAGATAGAGAAGCTGTGATTGAGTGAGAGAGAGATTAAATAGAAGCTGTGAGTGAGAGAGATAGAGAGAAAGAGAAGCTGTGTGTGTGAGAGAGAGAAATAGTAGCTGTGAGTGAGTGAGAGAGAGAGAGAAAGAGAAGCTGTGAGTGAGTGAGAGAGAGAGAGAAAGAGAAGCTGTGAGAGAGAGAGAAAAAGAAGCTGTGAGTTACGGAGAGAGAGAGAAAGAGAAGCTGTGAGTGAGAAAGAGAGAGAAAGAGAAGCTGTGAGTGAGAAAGAGAAAGAGAAGGTGTGAGTGAGTGAGAGAGAGAGAGAATATGTGTGTGTGAGAGAGAGAGAAGCTGTGTGTGTGAGAGAGAGAGAGAGAAAGAGAAGCTGTGAGTGAGTGAGAGAGAAAAAAGAGAATCTGTGAGTGAGAGAGATAGAGAGAAAGAGAAGCTGTGTGTGTGAGAGAGAGAGATAGAAGATGTGAGTGAGTCAGAGAGAAAGAGAAGCTGTGAGTGAGAGAGAGAGAGAGAGAAAGAGCTGTGAGTGATCGAGAGAGTGAGAGAAAGAGAAGCTGTGAGTGAGTGAGAGAGAGAGAAAGAGAACTAGTGAGAGAGAGAGAAAGAGAAGGTGTGTGTGAGAGAGACAGAGAGAGAAAGAGAAGCTGTGAGTGAGAGAGAGAGAAAGAAAGAGAAGCTGTGAGTGAGAGAGAGAGAGAGAAAGAGAAGCTGTGAATGAGAGAGAGAGAATGAGAAGCTGTGAGAGAGAGAAAGAGAAGCTTTGAGTGAGAGAGAGAGAGCAAGAAAAGATGAGATTGAGACAGAGCGAGAGAAAGAAAGCTGTGAGTGTGTGAGATAGAGAAAGAGAAGCTGTGAGTGAGTGAGAGAGAGAGAGAAAGAAAGAGAAGCTGTGAGTTAGAGAGAGAGGGCCAGAAAGAGAAGCTGTGAGAGAGAGAGAGAAAGAAAAGCTGTGAGTGAGAGAGAGAGAGAGAAGCTGTGTGTGAGGGAGAGAGAGAGAAAGCGTACCTGTGAGTGAGAGAGAGAGAAAGAAAGAGCTGTGAGTGAGAGAGAGAGAGAGAAAGAAAAGCTGTGTTAGAGAGAGAGAGAGAAAGAGAAGCTGTGAGTGAGAAAGAGAAAGAGAAGGTGTGAGTGAGTGAGAGAGAGGGAGAATATATGTGTGTGTGTGAGAGAGAGATAGAAGATATGAGTGAGTGAGAGAGAGAGAGAAAGAGAAACTGTGAGTGAGAGAGACAGAGAGAAAAGCTGAGAGAGAGAGAGAGAAAGAGAAGCTGTGAGTTAGTGAGAGAGTGAAATAGAAGCCGTGAGTGAGAGAGACAGAGAGAGAGAAGCTATGAGTGAGTGAGAGAGAGAGAGAAAGAGAAGCTGTGAGTGAGAGAGAGAGAGAGAAAGAGAAGCTGTGAGTGAGTGAGAGAGAGAAAGAGAAGCTGTGAGTTAGTGAGAGAGAGAGAAAGAGAAGCTGTGTGAGAGAGAAAGAGAAGCGTGAGTGAGTGACAGAGAGAGAGAAAGAAAAGCTGTGAGTGAGAGAGAAAGAGAAGCTGTGAGTGAGAGAGTTAGAGAGAGAGAGAAAGAGAAGCTGTGTGTGAGTGAGAGAGAGAGAGAGAATGAGAAGCTGTGTGAGAGAGAGAAACAAAAGTTGTGAGTGAGAGAGAGAGAGAGAGAGAGAGAGAGAGAAGCTGTGTGTGTGTGAGAGAGAGAAAGAGAAGCTGTGTGTGTGAGAGAGAAAGAGAAGCTGTGAGTGAGAGAGACACAGAGAGAGAAGCTGTGAGTGAGAGAGAGAGAGAGCTGTGAGTGAGAGAGAGAGAGAAAGAGAAGCTGTGAGTGAGAGAGAGGGAGAAACAGAAGCTGTGAGTGAGTGAGTGAGAGAGAGAGAAGCTGTGAGTGAGTAAGAGAGAGAGAAGCTGTGAATGAGGGAGAGATAGAAATAGAAGTTGTGAGTGAGAGAGACCGAAAGAGAAGCTGTGTGTGTGTGAGAGAGAGAAAGAGAAGCTGTGAGTGAGAGAGACAGAGAGAGAGAAGCTGTAAGTGAGGGAGAGAGAGAGAAAGAAAAGCTGTGAGTGAGGGAGAGAGAGAAAGAGAAGCTGTGAGTGAGAGAGAGAAAGCGAAAGAAAAGATGTGAGTGAGAGAGAGAGAGAGAAAGAGAAGCTGTGAGTGAGTGAGTGAGGGAGAGAAAGAAAGAGGAGCTGTGAGTGAGAGAGAGAGAGAAAGAGTAGCTGTGAATGAGAGAGAGAGAGAAAGAGAAGCTGTGAGTGAGAGAGAGAGAAAGAGAAGCTGTGAGTGAGAGAGAGAGAGAAGCTGTGAGAGAGAAAGAGAAGCTGTGAGTGGGAGAGTGAAAGAGAAGCGGTGAATGAGTGAGAGAGAGAGAAAGCGAAGCTGTGAGTGAGAGAGAGAAAGAGAAACTGTGAGTGAGAGAGAGAGAAAGAGAAGCTGTGAGTGAGAGAGAAAGAGAAGCTGTGTGTGAGAGAGAAAGAGAAGCTGTGAGTGAGAGAACAAAAGAGAAGCGGTGGATGAGTGAGTGAGAGAGAAAGAGAAGCTGTGAGTGAGAGAGAAAGAGAAGCTGTGAGTGAGAGAGAGAGAGAGAAGCTGTGAGTGAGAGAGAGAGACCAATAGAAGCTGTTAGAGAGAGAGAGAGAGAGAGAAGCTGTAAGTGAGGGAGAGAGAGAAAGAGATGCTGTGAGTGAGAGAGAGAAAGAGAAAGAGAAGCTGTGAATGAGATAGAGAGAGAAAGAGAAGCTGTGAGGGAGAGAGAGATAAAGAGAAGCTGTGAGTGAGTGAGAGAGAGAAAAGAGAAGCTGTGAGTGAGAGAGATAGAGAGAAAGAGAAGCTGTGTCAGAGAGAGAGAAATAGAAGATGCGAGTGAGTGAGAGACAGAGAAAGAGAAGCTGTGAGTGAGTGAGTGAGAGAGAGAAAAGCTGTGAGAGAGAGAGAAAAAAAGAAGCTGTGAGTTAGTGAGAGAGAGAGAGAAATAGAAGCCGTGAGTGAGAGAGACAGAGAGATAGAAGCTGTGATTGAGTGAGAGAGAGAGAGAGAGAAAGAGAAGCTGTGAGTGTGAGAGAGAGAGAGAAAGAGAAGCTGTGAGTGAGTGAGAGAGAGAGAAAGAGAAGCTGTGGGTTAGTGATAAAGAGAGAAAGAGAAGCTGTGTGAGAGAGACAGAGAGAAAGAGAAGTGTGAGTGAGTGAGAGAGAGAAAGAAAAGCTGTGAGTGAGAGAGAAAGAGAAGCTGTGAGTGAGTGAGGGAGGGAGAGAAAGAAAGAGAAACTGTGAGTGAGAGAGAGAGAGAGAGAAATAGAAGCTGTGAGTGAGAGAGAGAGATAGAAGATGTGAGTGAGTCAGAGAGAGAGAGAAAGAGAAGCTGTGAGTGAGTGAGTGAGAGAGAGAGAGAGAAAGAGATGCTGTGAGTGAGCGAGAGAGTGAGAGAAAGAGAAGCTGTGAGTGAGTGAGTGAGAGAGAAAGAGAAGCTGTGAGAGAGAGAGAGAGAAAGAGAAGGTGAATGAGAGAGACAGAGAGAGAAAGAGAAGCTGTGAGTGAGTGAGAGAGAGAGAAAAAAGAGAAGCTGTGAGTGAGAGAGAGAGAGAAGCTGTGATTGTGAGAGAGAGACCAATAGAAGCTGTTAGAGAGAGAGAGAGAAAGAGAAGCTGTAAGTGAGGGAGAGAGAAAGAGAAGCTGTGAGTGAGAGAGAGAGAAGCTGTGAGTGAGAGAGAGAAAGAGAAAGAGAAGCTGTGAGTGAGAGAGAGAGAGAAAGAGAAGCTGTGAGGGAGAGAGAGAGAAAGAGAAGCTGTGAATGAGTGAGAGAGAGAGAAAAGAGAAGCTGTGAGTGAGAGAGATAGAGAGAAAGAGAAGCTGTGTGTGAGAGAGAGAAATAGAAGATGCGAGTGAGTGAGAGACAGAGAAAGAGAAGCTGTGAGTGAGATAGAGAGAGAGAAAAGCTGTGTGAGAGAGAGAGAAAGAGAAGCTGTGAGTTAGTGAGAGGGAGAAATAGAAGCCGTGAGTGAGAGAGACAGAGAAAGAGAAGCTGTGAGTGAGAGAGAGAGAGAGAGAAAGAGAAGCTGTGAGTGAGAGAGAGAGAGAAAGAGAAGCTGTGAGTAAGTGAGAGAGAGAGAGAGAGAAGCTGTGGGTTAGTGATAAAGAGAGAAAGAGAAGCTGTGTGAGAGAGACAGAGAGAAAGAGAAGTGTGAGTGAGTGAGAGAGAGAAAGAAAAGCTGTGAGAGAGAGAAAGAGAAGCTGTGAGTGAGTGAGTGAGGGAGAGAAAGAAAGAGAAGCTGTGAGTGAGTGAGAGAGAGAAAGAGAAGCTGTGAGTGAGAGAGCGAAAGTGAAAGTGAAGCTGTGAGTGAGAGAGAGAGAGAGAAAGAGAAGCTGTGAGTGAGTGAGTGAGGGAGAGAAAGAAAGAGAAGCTGTGAGTGAGAGAGAGAGAGAAAGAGTAGCTGTGAATGAGAGAGAGAGAGAGAGAAGCTGTGAGTGAGAGAGAGAGAGAAAGAGAAGCTGTGAGTGAGAGAGAGAAAGCGAAAGAGAAGCTGTGAGTGAGAGAGAGAGAGAGAGAAGCTGTGAGTGAGAGAGAGAAAGAGAATCTGTGAGTGAGAGATAGAGAGAAATAGAAGCTGTGTGGAGAGAGAGAGAAAGAAAAGCTGTGAGTGAGTGAGAGAGAGAAAGAGAAGCTGTGAGAGAGAGAGAGAAAGAGAAGCTGTGAGTGAGAGAGCAAAAGAGAAGCGGTGAGTGAGTGAGTGAGAGAGAAAGAGAAGCTGTGAGTGAGAGAGAAAGAGAAGCTGTGAGTGAGAGAGAGAGAGAAGCTGTGAGTGAGAGAGAGAGAGACCAATAGAAGCTGTTAGAGAGAGAGAGAAAGAGAAGCTGTGAGTGAGTGAGAGAGAGAGAAAAGAGAAGCTGTGAGTGAGAGAGATAGAGAGAAAGAGAAGCTGTGAGAGAGAGAGAAATAGAAGATGTGAGTGAGTGTGTGAGAGAGAAAGAGAAGCTGTGAGTGAGAGAGAGAGAAAAGCTGTGTGTGTGAGAGAGAAAGAGAAGCTATGAGTTAGTGAGAGAGAGAGAAATAGAAGCCGTGAGTGAGAGACAGAGAGAGAGAAGCTGTGAGTGAGTGAGAGAGAGAGAGAGAAAGAGAAGCTGTGAGTGAGAGAGAGAGAGAGAAAGAGAATCTGTGAGTGAGTGAGAGAGAGAGAAAGAGAAGCTGTGGGTTAATGAGAAAGAGAGAAAGAGAAGCTGTGTGAGAGAGACAGAGAGAGAAAGAGAAGCGTGAGTGAGTGAGAGAGAGAAAGAAAAGCTGTGAGTGAGAGAGAAAGAGAAGCTGTGAGTGAGAGAGTTAGAGAGAGAGAGAAAGAGAAGCTGTGTGTGAGTGAGAGAGAGAGAGAATGAGAAGCTGTGTGAGAGAGAGAAAGGAAGCTGTGTGAGTGAGTGAGAGAGAAGGAGAAGCTGTGAGTGAGAGATAGAGAAAGAAGCTGTGAGTGTGAGAGTTAGAGAGAGAGAGAAAGAGAAGCTGTGAGTGAGTGTGAGAGAGAGAAGGAGAAGCTGCGAGTTAGTGAGAGAGAAAGAGAAGCTGTGAGTGAGAGAGAGAGAGAAAGAGAAGCTGTGAGTGAGAGATAGAGAGAAAGTGAAGCTAAGAGAGAGAGAGAAATAGAAGCTGTGAGTGAGTGAGAGAGAGAGAGAGAAAGAGAAGCTGTGATTGAGATAGAAAGAGAAGCTGTGAGTGAGAGACAGAGAGAGAAAGAGAAGGTGTGAGTGAGAGAGAGAGAAAGAGATGCTGTGAGTGAGAGAGAGAGAGAGAGAAAGAGAAGCTGTGAGTGAGAGAGAAAAAGAGAAAGAGAAGCTGTGAGTGAAAGAGAGAGAGAGAAAGAGATGGTGTGAATGAGAGAGAGAGAAATTGAAGCTGTGAGTGAGAGAGAGAAAGAGAAGTTGTGAGTTAGTGTGTGAGAGAGAAAGAGAAGCTGTGAGTGAGTGAGAGAGAGAGAGAGAGAAGCTGTGTGTGTGAGAGAGAGAAAGAGTAGCTGTGAGTGAGTGAGAGAGAGAGAAAGAAAAGCTGTGAGTGAGTGAGGGAGAGAAAGAGAACCTGTGTGAGAGAGAGAGAAAGAGAAGCTGTGAGTGAGAGAGAGAGAAAGAGAATCTGTGTGAGAGAAAGAGAAGCTGTGAGCGAGAGAGTGAAAGAGGAGCGGTGAATGAGTGAGAGAGGGAGAAAGAGAAGCTGTGAGTGAGAGAGAGAAAGAGAAGCTGTGAGTGAGAGAGAGAGAGAAAGAGAAGCTGTGTGTGTGAGAGACAGATAAAGAGAAGCTGTGAGTGAGTGAGAGAGAGAGAAAGAGAATCTGTGAGTTAGTGAGAGAGAGAGAAAGTGAAGCTGTGAGTGAGAGAGACAGAGAGAGAGAGAGAAGCTATGAGTGAGTGAGAGAGAGAAAGAGAAGCTGTGAGTGTGTGTGTGAGAGAGAAAGAGAAGCTGTGTGTGTGAGAAAGAGAAGCTGTGAGTGAGAGAGACGGAGAGAGAGAAGCTGTGAGTGAGTGAAAGAGAGAGAAAGAGAAGCTGTGAGTGAGAGAGAGAGAGAGAAGCTGTGAGTGAGAGAGAGAACCAATAGAAGCTGTTAGAGAGAGAAAGAGAAGCTGTGTGTGTGTGAGAGAGAGAAGCTGAGTGAGAGAGAGAAAGAGAAAGAGAAGCTGTGAGTGAGAGAGAGAGAGAAAGAGAAGCTGTGAGTGAGAGATAGAGAGAAAGTGAAGCTGAGAGAGAGAGAGAAATAGAAGCTGTGAGTGAGTGAGAGAGAGAGAGAAAGAGAAGCTGTGAGTGTGTGTGAGAGAGAAAGAGAAGCTGTGAGTGAGAGAGAGACAAAAAGAAGCTGTGAGTGAGAAAGAGAAAGAGAAGGTGTGAGTGAGTGAGTGAGAGAGAGAGAATATGTGTGTGTGTGAGAGAGAAGCTGTGTGTGTGTGAGAGAGAGAAAGAGAAGATGTGAGTGAGAGAGAGTGATAGAGAAGCTGTGAGTGAGAGAGAGAGAAAGAGAAGCTGTGAGTTTGAGAGAGTGAGAGAAAGAGAAGCTGTGAGAGAGGGAGAGAGAAAGAGAAGCTGTGAGTTAGATAGACAGAGAGAGAAAGAGAAGCTGTGAGTGAGAGAGAGAGAGTGGGAGAGAAGCTGTGTGAGAGAGAGAAAGAGAAGCAGTGAGTTAGAGAGACAGAGAGAGAAAGAGAAGCTGTGAGTGAGAGAGAGAGAGAGAGAAAGAGAAGCTGGAGAGAGAGACAAAAAGAAGCTGTGAGTGAGAAAGAGAAGGTGTGAGTGAGTGAGAGAGAGAGAATATGTGTGTGTGTATGAGAGAGAGAAGCTGTGTGTGTGTGAGAGAGAGAGAAGCTGTGAGTTTGAGAGAGTGAGAGAAAGAGAAGCTGTGAGAGAGAGAGAGAGATGCTGTGAGTTTGAGAGAGTGAGAGAAAGAGAAGCTGTGAGAGAGAGAGAAAGATAAGCTGTGAGTGAGAGAGAGAGAGAAAGAGAAGCTGTCAGTGAGAGAGAGAAAGAGAAGCTGAGTGTGTGAGAGAGATAAATAGAAGGTTTGAGTGAGTGAGAGAGAGAGAGAGAAAGAGAAGCTGTGAGAGAGAGAGAGAGAAAGAGTAGCTGTGAGTGAGAGAGAGAGAGCAAGAGAAGATGTGAGTGAGAGAGAGAGAAAGAGAAGCTGTGAGTGAGTGAGAGAGGGAGAGAAAGAAAGAGAAGCTGTGAGTGAGAGAGAGAGAAATAGAACCTGTGTGTGTGTGTGAGAGAGAGAGAATGAGAAGCTGTGAGTGAGTGAGAGAGATAGAGAAAGAGAAGGTTTGAGTGAGTGAGAGAGCGAGAGAAAGAGAAGCTGTGAGCGAGAGAGAGAAAGAGAAGCTGTGAGTGAGAGAGAGAGAGCAAGAGAAGATGTGAGTGAGAGAGAGAGAAAGAGAAGCTGTGAGTGAGTGAGAGAGGGAGAGAAAGAAAGAGAAGCTGTGAGTGAGAGAGAGAGAAAGAGAAGCTGTGAGTGAGAGAGAGAGCAAGAGAAGATGTGATTGAGACAGGGAGAGAGAGAGAAAGCTGTGAGTGTGTGAGATAGAGATAGAGAAGCTGTGATTGAGTGAGAGAGAGATTAAATAGAAGCTGTGAGTGAGAGAGATAGAGAGAAAGAGAAGCTGTGTGTGTGTGAGAGAGAAATAGTAGCTGTGAGTGAGTGAGAGAGAGAGAGAAAGAGAAGCTGTGAGTGAGTGAGAGAGAGAGAGAAAGAGAAGCTGTGAGAGAGAGAGAAAAAGAAGCTGTGAGTTACGGAGAGAGAGAGAAAGAGAAGCTGTGAGTGAGAAAGAGAGAGAAAGAGAAGCTGTGAGTGAGAAAGAGAAAGAGAAGGTGTGAGTGAGTGAGAGAGAGAGAGAATATGTGTGTGTGTGAGAGAGAGAAGCTGTGTGTGTGAGAGAGATAGAGAGAAAGAGAAGCTGTGTGTGTGAGAGAGAGAGATAGAAGATGTGAGTGAGTCAGAGAGAAAGAGAAGCTGTGAGTGAGAGAGAGAGAGAGAGAAAGAGCTGTGAGTGATCGAGAGAGTGAGAGAAAGAGAAGCTGTGAGTGAGTGAGAGAGAGAGAAAGAGAACTAGTGAGAGAGAGAGAAAGAGAAGGTGTGAGTGAGAGAGACAGAGAGAGAAAGAGAAGCTGTGAGTGAGAGAGAGAGAAAGAAAGAGAAGCTGTGAGTGAGAGAGAGAGAGAGAAAGAGAAGCTGTGAATGAGAGAGAGAGAATGAGAAGCTGTGAGAGAGAGAAAGAGAAGCTTTGAGTGAGAGAGAGAGAGCAAGAAAAGATGAGATTGAGACAGAGCGAGAGAAAGAAAGCTGTGAGTGTGTGAGATAGAGAAAGAGAAGCTGTGAGTGAGTGAGAGAGAGAGAGAAAGAAAGAGAAGCTGTGAGTTAGAGAGAGAGGGCGAGAAAGAGAAGCTGTGAGAGAGAGAGAGAAAGAAAAGCTGTGAGTGAGAGAGAGAGAGAGAAGCTGTGTGTGAGGGAGAGAGAGAGAAAGCGTACCTGTGAGTGAGAGAGAGAGAAAGAAAGAGCTGTGAGTGAGAGAGAGAGAGAGAGAAAGAAAAGCTGTGTTAGAGAGAGAGAGAGAAAGAGAAGCTGTGAGTGAGAAAGAGAAAGAGAAGGTGTGAGTGAGTGAGAGAGAGGGAGAATATATGTGTGTGTGTGAGAGAGAGATAGAAGATATGAGTGAGTGAGAGAGAGAGAGAGAGAGAAACTGTGAGTGAGAGAGACAGAGAGAAAAGCTGAGAGAGAGAGAGAGAAAGAGAAGCTGTGAGTTAGTGAGAGAGTGAAATAGAAGCCGTGAGTGAGAGAGACAGAGAGAGAGAAGCTATGAGTGAGTGAGAGAGAGAGAGAAAGAGAAGCTGTGAGTGAGAGAGAGAGAGAGAAAGAGAAGCTGTGAGTGAGTGAGAGAGAGAAAGAGAAGCTGTGAGTTAGTGAGAGAGAGAGAAAGAGAAGCTGTGTGAGAGAGAAAGAGAAGCGTGAGTGAGTGACAGAGAGAGAGAAAGAAAAGCTGTGAGTGAGAGAGAAAGAGAAGCTGTGAGTGAGAGAGTTAGAGAGAGAGAGAAAGAGAAGCTGTGTGTGAGTGAGAGAGAGAGAGAGAATGAGAAGCTGTGTGAGAGAGAGAAACAAAAGTTGTGAGTGAGAGAGAGAGAGAGAGAGAGAAGCTGTGTGTGTGTGAGAGAGAGAAAGAGAAGCTGTGTGTGTGAGAGAGAAAGAGAAGCTGTGAGTGAGAGAGACACAGAGAGAGAAGCTGTGAGTGAGAGAGAGAGAGAGAGCTGTGAGTGAGAGAGAGAGAGAAAGAGAAGCTGTGAGTGAGAGAGAGGGAGAAACAGAAGCAGTGAGTGAGTGAGTGAGAGAGAGAGAAGCTGTGAGTGAGTGAGAGAGAGAGAGAAGCTGTGAATGAGGGAGAGATAGAAATAGAAGTTGTGAGTGAGAGAGACCGAAAGAGAAGCTGTGTGTGTGTGAGAGAGAGAAAGAGAAGCTGTGAGTGAGAGAGACAGAGAGAGAGAAGCTGTAAGTGAGGGAGAGAGAGAGAAAGAAAAGCTGTGAGTGAGGGAGAGAGAGAAAGAGAAGCTGTGAGTGAGAGAGAGAAAGCGAAAGAAAAGATGTGAGTGAGAGAGAGAGAGAGAGAAAGAGAAGCTGTGAGTGAGTGAGTGAGGGAGAGAAAGAAAGAGGAGCTGTGAGTGAGAGAGAGAGAGAAAGAGTAGCTGTGAATGAGAGAGAGAGAGAAAGAGAAGCTGTGAGTGAGAGAGAGAGAAAGAGAAGCTGTGAGTGAGAGAGAGAGAGAAGCTGTGAGAGAGAAAGAGAAGCTGTGAGTGGGAGAGTGAAAGAGAAGCGGTGAATGAGTGAGAGAGAGAGAAAGCGAAGCTGTGAGTGAGAGAGAGAAAGAGAAACTGTGAGTGAGAGAGAGAGAAAGAGAAGCTGTGAGTGAGAGAGAAAGAGAAGCTGTGTGTGAGAGAGAAAGAGAAGCTGTGAGTGAGAGAACAAAAGAGAAGCGGTGGATGAGTGAGTGAGAGAGAAAGAGAAGCTGTGAGTGAGAGAGAAAGAGAAGCTGTGAGTGAGAGAGAGAGAGAGAAGCTGTGAGTGAGAGAGAGAGACCAATAGAAGCTGTTAGAGAGAGAGAGAGAGAGAGAAGCTGTAAGTGAGGGAGAGAGAGAAAGAGATGCTGTGAGTGAGAGAGAGAAAGAGAAAGAGAAGCTGTGAATGAGATAGAGAGAGAAAGAGAAGCTGTGAGGGAGAGAGAGATAAAGAGAAGCTGTGAGTGAGTGAGAGAGAGAAAAGAGAAGCTGTGAGTGAGAGAGATAGAGAGAAAGAGAAGCTGTGTCAGAGAGAGAGAAATAGAAGATGCGAGTGAGTGAGAGACAGAGAAAGAGAAGCTGTGAGTGAGTGAGTGAGAGAGAGAAAAGCTGTGAGAGAGAGAGAAAAAAAGAAGCTGTGAGTTAGTGAGAGAGAGAGAGAAATAGAAGCCGTGAGTGAGAGAGACAGAGAGATAGAAGCTGTGATTGAGTGAGAGAGAGAGAGAGAGAAAGAGAAGCTGTGAGTGTGAGAGAGAGAGAGAAAGAGAAGCTGTGAGTGAGTGAGAGAGAGAGAAAGAGAAGCTGTGGGTTAGTGATAAAGAGAGAAAGAGAAGCTGTGTGAGAGAGACAGAGAGAAAGAGAAGTGTGAGTGAGTGAGAGAGAGAAAGAAAAGCTGTGAGAGAGAAAGAGAAGCTGTGAGTGAGTGAGTGAGGGAGAGAAAGAAAGAGAAACTGTGAGTGAGAGAGAGAGAGAGAGAAATAGAAGCTGTGAGTGAGAGAGAGAGATAGAAGATGTGAGTGAGTCAGAGAGAGAGAGAAAGAGAAGCTGTGAGTGAGTGAGTGAGAGAGAGAGAGAGAAAGAGATGCTGTGAGTGAGCGAGAGAGTGAGAGAAAGAGAAGCTGTGAGTGAGTGAGTGAGAGAGAAAGAGAAGCTGTGAGAGAGAGAGAGAGAAAGAGAAGGTGAATGAGAGAGACAGAGAGAGAAAGAGAAGCTGTGAGTGAGTGAGAGAGAGAGAAAAAAGAGAAGCTGTGAGTGAGAGAGAGAGAGAAGCTGTGATTGTGAGAGAGAGACCAATAGAAGCTGTTAGAGAGAGAGAGAGAAAGAGAAGCTGTAAGTGAGGGAGAGAGAAAGAGAAGCTGTGAGTGAGAGAGAGAGAAGCTGTGAGTGAGAGAGAGAAAGAGAAAGAGAAGCTGTGAGTGAGAGAGAGAGAAAGAGAAGCTGTGAGGGAGAGAGAGAGAAAGAGAAGCTGTGAATGAGTGAGAGAGAGAGAAAAGAGAAGCTGTGAGTGAGAGAGATAGAGAGAAAGAGAAGCTGTGTGTGTGAGAGAGAAATAGAAGATGCGAGTGAGTGAGAGACAGAGAAAGAGAAGCTGTGAGTGAGATAGAGAGAGAGAAAAGCTGTGTGAGAGAGAGAGAAAGAGAAGCTGTGAGTTAGTGAGAGGGAGAAATAGAAGCCGTGAGTGAGAGAGACAGAGAAAGAGAAGCTGTGAGTGAGAGAGAGAGAGAGAGAAAGAGAAGCTGTGAGTGAGAGAGAGAGAGAAAGAGAAGCTGTGAGTAAGTGAGAGAGAGAGAGAGAGAAGCTGTGGGTTAGTGATAAAGAGAGAAAGAGAAGCTGTGTGAGAGAGACAGAGAGAAAGAGAAGTGTGAGTGAGTGAGAGAGAGAAAGAAAAGCTGTGAGAGAGAGAAAGAGAAGCTGTGAGTGAGTGAGTGAGGGAGAGAAAGAAAGAGAAGCTGTGAGTGAGTGAGAGAGAGAAAGAGAAGCTGTGAGTGAGAGAGCGAAAGTGAAAGTGAAGCTGTGAGTGAGAGAGAGAGAGAGAAAGAGAAGCTGTGAGTGAGTGAGTGAGGGAGAGAAAGAAAGAGAAGCTGTGAGTGAGAGAGAGAGAGAAAGAGTAGCTGTGAATGAGAGAGAGAGAGAGAGAGAAGCTGTGAGTGAGAGAGAGAGAGAAAGAGAAGCTGTGAGTGAGAGAGAGAAAGCGAAAGAGAAGCTGTGAGTGAGAGAGAGAGAGAGAAGCTGTGAGTGAGAGAGAGAAAGAGAATCTGTGAGTGAGAGATAGAGAGAAATAGAAGCTGTGTGGAGAGAGAGAGAAAGAAAAGCTGTGAGTGAGTGAGAGAGAGAAAGAGAAGCTGTGAGAGAGAGAGAGAAAGAGAAGCTGTGAGTGAGAGAGCAAAAGAGAAGCGGTGAGTGAGTGAGTGAGAGAGAAAGAGAAGCTGTGAGTGAGAGAGAAAGAGAAGCTGTGAGTGAGAGAGAGAGAGAAGCTGTGAGTGAGAGAGAGAGAGACCAATAGAAGCTGTTAGAGAGAGAGAGAAAGAGAAGCTGTGAGTGAGTGAGAGAGAGAGAAAAGAGAAGCTGTGAGTGAGAGAGATAGAGAGAAAGAGAAGCTGTGAGAGAGAGAGAAATAGAAGATGTGAGTGAGTGTGTGAGAGAGAAAGAGAAGCTGTGAGTGAGAGAGAGAGAAAAGCTGTGTGTGTGAGAGAGAAAGAGAAGCTATGAGTTAGTGAGAGAGAGAGAAATAGAAGCCGTGAGTGAGAGACAGAGAGAGAGAAGCTGTGAGTGAGTGAGAGAGAGAGAGAGAAAGAGAAGCTGTGAGTGAGAGAGAGAGAGAGAGAAAGAGAATCTGTGAGTGAGTGAGAGAGAGAGAAAGAGAAGCTGTGGGTTAATGAGAAAGAGAGAAAGAGAAGCTGTGTGAGAGAGACAGAGAGAGAAAGAGAAGCGTGAGTGAGTGAGAGAGAGAAAGAAAAGCTGTGAGTGAGAGAGAAAGAGAAGCTGTGAGTGAGAGAGTTAGAGAGAGAGAGAAAGAGAAGCTGTGTGTGAGTGAGAGAGAGAGAGAATGAGAAGCTGTGTGAGAGAGAGAAAGGAAGCTGTGAGTGAGTGAGTGAGAGAGAAGGAGAAGCTGTGAGTGAGAGATAGAGAAAGAAGCTGTGAGTGTGAGAGTTAGAGAGAGAGAGAGAAAGAGAAGCTGTGAGTGAGTGAGAGAGAGAGAAGGAGAAGCTGCGAGTTAGTGAGAGAGAAAGAGAAGCTGTGAGTGAGAGAGAGAGAGAAAGAGAAGCTGTGAGTGAGAGATAGAGAGAAAGTGAAGCTAAGAGAGAGAGAGAAATAGAAGCTGTGAGTGAGTGAGAGAGAGAGAGAGAAAGAGAAGCTGTGATTGAGATAGAAAGAGAAGCTGTGAGTGAGAGACAGAGAGAGAAAGAGAAGGTGTGAGTGAGAGAGAGAGAAAGAGATGCTGTGAGTGAGAGAGAGAGAGAGAGAAAGAGAAGCTGTGAGTGAGAGAGAAAAAGAGAAAGAGAAGCTGTGAGTGAAAGAGAGAGAGAGAAAGAGATGGTGTGAATGAGAGAGAGAGAAATTGAAGCTGTGAGTGAGAGAGAGAAAGAGAAGCTGTGAGTTAGTGTGTGAGAGAGAAAGAGAAGCTGTGAGTGAGTGAGAGAGAGAGAGAGAGAAGCTGTGTGTGTGAGAGAGAGAAAGAGTAGCTGTGAGTGAGTGAGAGAGAGAGAAAGAAAAGCTGTGAGTGAGTGAGGGAGAGAAAGAGAACCTGTGTGAGAGAGAGAGAAAGAGAAGCTGTGAGTGAGAGAGAGAGAAAGAGAATCTGTGTGAGAGAAAGAGAAGCTGTGAGCGAGAGAGTGAAAGAGGAGCGGTGAATGAGTGAGAGAGGGAGAAAGAGAAGCTGTGAGTGAGAGAGAGAAAGAGAAGCTGTGAGTGAGAGAGAGAGAGAAAGAGAAGCTGTGTGTGTGAGAGACAGATAAAGAGAAGCTGTGAGTGAGTGAGAGAGAGAGAAAGAGAATCTGTGAGTTAGTGAGAGAGAGAAAGTGAAGCTGTGAGTGAGAGAGACAGAGAGAGAGAGAGAAGCTATGAGTGAGTGAGAGAGAGAAAGAGAAGCTGTGAGTGTGTGTGTGAGAGAGAAAGAGAAGCTGTGTGTGTGAGAAAGAGAAGCTGTGAGTGAGAGAGACGGAGAGAGAGAAGCTGTGAGTGAGTGAGAGAGAGAGAAAGAGAAGCTGTGAGTGAGAGAGAGAGAGAAAGAGAAGCTGTGAGTGAGTGAGAGAGAGAGAAAGAGAAGCAGTGAGTGAGAGAGAGAGAAAGAGAAGCTGTGAGTGCAAGAGAAAGAGAGAGAAAGAGAAGCTGTGAGTGAGTGAGAGAGAGAGAGAGAGAGAAAGAGAAGGTGTGAGTGTGTGTGTGAGAGAGAGAAGCTGTGAATGAGAGAGAGATAGAAATAGAAGCTGTGAGTTAGAGAGAGAGAAAGAGAAAGAGAAGCTGTGAGAGAGAGAGGGAAAAAGAAGCTGTGAATGAGAGAGAGAAAGAGAAAGAGAAGCTGTGAGTGAGAGAGAGAGAGAAAGAGAAGCTGTGAGAGATAGAGAGAAAGTGAAGCTGAGAGAGAGAGAAATAGAAGCTGTGAGTGAGTGAGAGAGAGAGAGAAAGAGAAGCTGTGAGTGTGTGTGTGAGAGAAAGAGAAGCTGTGAGTGAGAGAGAGACAAAAAGAAGCTGTGAGTGAGAAAGAGAAAGAGAAGGTGTGAGTGAGTGAGTGAGAGAGAGAGAATATGTGTGTGTGTGAGAGAGAAGCTGTGTGAGAGAGAGAGAGAGAAAGAGAAGATGTGAGTGAGAGAGAGTGATAGAGAAGCTGTGAGTGAGAGAGAGAGAAAGAGAAGCTGTGAGTTTGAGAGAGTGAGAGAAAGAGAAGCTGTGAGAGAGGGAGAGAGAAAGAGACGCTGTGAGTTAGATAGACAGAGAGAGAAAGAGAAGCTGTGAGTGAGAGAGAGAGAGAAAGAGAAGCTGTGAGTGAGAGAGAGAGTGGGAGAGAAGCTGTGTGAGAGAGAGAAAGAGAAAGAGAAGCAGTGAGTTAGAGAGACAGAGAGAGAAAGAGAAGCTGTGAGTGAGAGAGAGAGAGAAAGAGAAGCTGGAGAGAGAGACAAAAAGAAGCTGTGAGTGAGAAAGAGAAGGTGTGAGTGAGTGAGAGAGAGAGAATATGTGTGTGTGTATGAGAGAGAGAAGCTGTGTATGTGTGAGAGAGAGAGAAGCTGAGTGTGTGAGAGAGATAAATAGCAGGTTTGAGTGAGTGAGAGAGAGAGAGAGAAAGAGAAGCTGTGAGAGAGAGAGAGAGAAAGAGTAGCTGTGAGTGAGGGAGACAGACAGAGAAATAGAACCTGTGTGTGTGTGTGAGAGAGAGAGAGAGAAAGAGAAGCTGTGATTGAGTGAGAGAGATAGAGAAAGAGAAGGTTTGAGTGAGTGAGAGAGCGAGAGAAAGAGAAGCTGTGAGCGAGAGAGAGAGAAAGAGAAGCTGTGAGTGAGAGAGAGAGAGCAAGAGAAGATGTGAGTGAGAGAGAGAGAAAGAGAAGCTGTGAGTGAGTGAGAGAGGGAGAGAAAGAAAGAGAAGCTGTGAGTGAGAGAGAGAGAAAGAGAAGCTGTGAGTGAGAGAGAGAGCAAGAAAAGATGTGATTGAGACAGGGAGAGAGAGAGAAAGCTGTGAGTGTGTGAGATAGAGAAAGAGAAGCTGTGATTGAGTGAGAGAGAGATTAAATAGAAGCTGTGAGTGAGAGAGATAGAGAGAAAGAGAAGCTGTGTGTGTGTGAGAGAGAAATAGTAGCTGTGAGTGAGTGAGAGAGAGAGAAAGAGAAGCTGTGAGTGAGTCAGAGAGAGAGAAAGAGAAGCTGTGAGAGAGAGAGAAATAGAAGCTGTGAGTTACGGAGAGAGAGAGAAAGAGAAGCTGTGAGTGAGAAAGAGAGAGAAAGAGAAGCTGTGAGTGAGAAAGAGAAAGAGAAGGTGTGAGTGAGTGAGAGAGAGAGAGAATATGTGTGTGTGTGAGAGAGAGAAGCTGTGTGTGTGTGAGAGAGAGAAGCTGTGTGTGTGTGAGAGAGAGAGAAAGAGAAGCTGTGAGTGAGTGAGAGAGAAAAAAGAGAATCTGTGAGTGAGAGAGATAGAGAGAAAGAGAAGCTGTGTGTGTGAGAGAGAGAGATAGTAGATGTGAGTGAGTCAGAGAGAAAGAGAAAGAGAAGCTGTGAGTGAGAGAGAGAGAGAGAGAGAAAGAGAAGCTGTGAGTGAGCGAGAGAGTGAGAGAAAGAGAAGCTGTGAGTGAGTGAGAGAGAGAGAAAGAGAAGCTGTGAGAGTGAGAGAGAGAAAGAGAAGGTGTGAGTGAGAGAGACAGAGAGAGAAAGAGAAGCTGTGAGTGAGAGAGAGAGAAAGAAAGAGAAGCTGTGAGTGAGAGAGAGAGAGAAAGAGAAGCTGTGAGTGAGAGAGAGAGAATGAGAAGCTGTGAGAGAGAGAAAGAGAAGCTGTGAGTGAGAGAGAGAGAGCAAGAAAAGATGAGATTGAGACAGAGCGAGAGAAAGAAAGCTGTGAGTGTGTGAGATAGAGAAAGAGAAGCTGTGAGTGAGTGAGAGAGAGAGAGAAAGAAAGAGAAGCTGTGAGTTAGAGAGAGAGGGAGAGAAAGAGAAGCTGTGAGAGAGAGAGAGAAAGAAAAGCTGTGAGTGAGAGAGAGAGAAGCTGTGTGTGAGGGAGAGAGAGAGAAAGCGTACCTGTGAGTGAGAGAGAGAGAAAGAAAGAGCTGTGAGTGAGAGAGAGAGAGAAAGAAAAGCTGTGTTAGAGAGAGAGAGAGAAAGAGAAGCTGTGAGTGTGAAAGAGAAAGAGAAGGTGTGAGTGAGTGAGAGAGAGGGAGAATATGTGTGTGTGTGTGAGAGAGAGAAGCTGTGTGTGAGAGAGAAAGAGAAAGAGAAGATGTGTGTGAGAGAGAAATAGAAGCTGTGAGTTAGAGAGAGAGACAGAGAAGCTGTGAGTGAGAGAGACAGAGAGAGAGAAGCTGTGAGTGACTGAGAGAGAGAGAAAGAGAAGCTGTGAGTGAGAGAAGGAGAGAGAGAAAGAGAAGCTGTGAGTGAGAGAGACAAAGAGAGTAAGAGAAGCTGTGAGTGAGTGAGAGAGAGATAGAAAGAAAGAGAAGCTGTGAGTGAGTGAGAGAGAGAGAAGCTGAGAGAGAGAGAGAAAGAGAAGCTGTGAGTGAGAGAGAGAAAGAGAAGCTGTGAGGGAGACAGAGAGAGAAAGAGAACCTGTGAGTGAGAGAGAGAGAGAGAAAGAGAAGATGTGAGTGAGACAGAGATAGTGATAGTGAAGCTGTGAGTGAGAGAGAGAGAGAAGCAGTGAGTTTGACAGAGTGAGAGAAAGAGAAGCTGTGAGAGAGAGAGAAAGAGAAGCTGTGAGTGAGAGAGAGAAAGAAAGAGAAACTGTGAGTGAGAGAGAGAGCAAGAGAAGATGTTATTGAGACAGGGAGAGAGAAAGAAAGCTGTGAGTGTGTGAGATACAGAAAGAGAAGCTGTGATTGAGTGAGAGAGAGAGAAAGAGAAGCTGTGAGTGAGAGAGAGAGAGAAAGAGAAGCTGTGAGTGAGTGAGAGAGAGAGAAAGAGAAGCAGTGAGTGCAAGAGACAGAGAGAGAAAGAGAAGCTGTGAGTGAGAGAGAGAGAAGCTGTGAATGAGAGAGAGATAGAAATAGAAGCTGTGAGTTAGAGAGAGAGAAAGAGAAAGAGAAGCTGTGTGTGAGAGAGAGAAAGAGAAGCTGTGAATGAGAGAGAGAAAGAGAAAGAGAAGCTGTGAGTGAGAGAGAGAGAGAAAGAGAAGCTGTGAGTGAGAGAGAGAGAGAAACAGAAGCTGTGTGAGAGACAAAAAGAAGCTGTGAGTTAGAAAGAGAAAGAGAAGGTGTGAGTGAGTGAGTGAGAGAGAGAGAATATGTGTGTGTGTGTGTGTGAGAGAGAAGCATTGTGTGTGAGAGAGAGAGAAAGAGAAGATGTGAGTGAGAGAGAGAGTGATAGAGAAGCTGTGAGTGAAAGAGAGAGAGGGAGAGAAGCTGTGTGAGAGAGAGAAAGAGAAGCTGTGAGTTAGAGAGAGAGGGAGAGAAAGAGAAGCTGTGAGAGAGAGAGAGAAAGAGAAGCTGTGAGTGAGAGAGAGAGAGAAAGAGAAGCTGTGTTAGAGAGAGAGAGAGAAAGAGAAGCTGTGAGTGAGAAAGAGAAAGAGAAGGTGTGAGTGAGTGAGAGAGAGAGAGAATATATGTGTGTGTGTGAGAGAGAGAAGCTGTGTGTGAGAGAGAAAGAGAAAGAGAAGATGTGAGAGAGAGAGAAAGAGAAGCTGCGAGTTAGAGAGAGAGAAAGAGAAGCTGTGAGTGAGAGAGACAGAGAGAGAGAAGCTGTGAGTGACTGAGAGAGAGAGAAAGAGAAGATGTGAGTGAGTGAGAGAGGGAGAAAGAGAAGCTGTGAGTTAGTGAGAGAGTGAGAAAGAGAAGCTGTGAGTGAGAGAGACAAAGAGAGTAAGAGAAGCTGTGAGAGAGTGAGAGAGAGATAGAAAGAAAGAGAAGCTGTGAGTGAGAGAGAGAGAGAAAGGAAGCTGAGAGAGAGAGAGAGAAAGAGAAGCTGTGAGTGAGAGAGAGAAAGAGAAGCTGTGAGTGAGGGAGACAGAGAGAGAAAGAGAACCTGTGAGTGAGAGAGAGAGAGAAAGAGAAGATGTGAGTGAGACAGAGATAGTGATAGAGAAGCTGTGAGTGAGAGAGAGAGAGTAGCTGTGAGTTTGAGAGAGTGAGAGAAAGAGAAGCCGTGAGAGAGAGAGAGAAAGATAAGCTGTGAGTGAGAGAGAGAAAGAGAAGCTGTCAGTGAGAGAGAGAAAGAGAAGCTGAGTGTGTGAGAGAGATAAATAGAAGGTTTGAGTGAGTGAGAGAGAGAGAGAAAGAAAAGGTGAGAGAGAGAGAGAGAAAGAGTAGCTGTGAGTGAGGGAGACAGAGAGAGAAATAGAACCTGTGTGTGTGAGAGAGAGAGAGAGAGAGAGGGAAGCTGTGAGTGAGAGAGAGAGAGAGAGAAGCTGTGAGTGAGAGAGAAAGAAGCTGAGTGAGTGAGAGAGATAGGGAAAGAGAAGGTTTGAGTGAGTGAGAGAGATAGAGAAAGAGAAGCTGTGAGCGAGAGAGAGAGAAAGAGAAGCTGTGCGTGAGAGAGAGAGAGCAATAGAAAATGTGAGTGAGAGAGAGAGAAAGAGAAGCTGTGAGTGAGTCAGAGAGGGAGAGAAAGAAAGAGAAGCTGTGAGTGAGAGAGAGAAAGAAAGAGAAACTGTGAGTGAGAGAGAGAGAAAGAGAAGCTGTGAGTGAGAGAGAGAGCAAGAGAAGATGTGATTGAGACAGGGAGAGAGAAAGAAAGCTGTGAGTGTGTGAGATACAGAAAGAGAAGCTGTGATTGAGTGAGAGAGATATTAAAGAGAAGCTGTGAGTGAGAGAGATAGAGACAAAGAGAAGCTGTGTGTGTGTGAGAGAGAAATAGTAGCTGTGTGAGTGAGAGAGAGAGAGAAAGAGAAGCTGTGAGTGAGTGAGAGAGAGAGAGAAAGAGAAGCTGTGAGAGAGAGAGAAAGAGAAGCTGTGAGTTAGGGAGAGAGAGAAAGAGAAGCTGTGAGTGAGAGGGAGAGAAAGAGAAGCTGTGAGTGAGAAAGAGAAAGAGAAGGTGTGAGTGAGTGAGAGAGAGAGAGAATATGTGTGTGTGTGAGAGAGAGAAGCTGTGTGTGAGAGAGAGAGAGAGAGAAAGAGAAGCTGTGAGTGAGTGAGAGAGAAAAAAGAGAATCTGTGAGTGAGAGAGATAGAGAGAAAGAGAAGCTGTGTGAGAGAGAGAGATAGAAGATGTGAGTGAGTCAGAGAGAGAGAGAAAGAGAAGCTGTGAGTGAGAGAGAGAGAGAAAGAGAAGCTGTGAGTGAGCGAGAGAGTGAGAGAAAGAGAAGCTGTGATTGAGTGAGAGAGACAGAGAAGCTGTGAGAGTGAGAGCGAGAGAAAGAAAGCTGTGAGTGTGTGAGATAGAGAAAGAGAAGCTGTGAGTGAGTGAGAGAGAGAAAGAAAGAGAAGCTGTGAGTTAGAGAGAGAGAGAGAAAGAGAAGCTGTGACAGAGTGAGAGAAAGAGAAGCTGTGAGTGAGAGGGAGAGACAGAAGCTGTGAGTGAGAAAGAGAAGGTGTGAGTGAGTGAGAGAGAGAATATGTGTGTGTGTGAGAGAGAAAGCTGTGTGTGTGTGAGAGAGAGAGAGAAAGAGAAAGAGATGCTGTGAGTGAGTGAGAGAGAAAAAAGAGAATCTGTTAGTGAGAGAGATATAGAGAAAGAGAAGCTGTGTGTGTGTGAGAGAGAGATAGAAGATGTGAGTGAGTCAGAGAGAGAGAGAAAGAGAAGCTGTGAGTGAGAAAGAGAAAGAGAAGGTGTGAGTGAGTGAGAGAGAGAGAGAAAATATGTGTGTGTGTGAGAGAGAGAAGCTGTGTGTGAGAGAGAAAGAGAAAGAGAAGATGTGAGAGAGAGAGAAAGAGAAGCTGTGAGTTAGAGAGAGAGAAAGAGAAGCTGTGAGTGAGAGAGACAGAGAGAGAGAAGCTGTGAGTGACTGAGAGAGAGAGAGAGAAAGAGAAAGAGATGCTGTGAGTGAGTGAGAGAGAAAAAAGAGAATCTGTTAGTGAGAGAGATAGAGAGAAAGAGAAGCTGTGTGTGAGAGAGAGAGAGATAGAAGATGTGAGTGAGTCAGAGAGAGAGAGAAAGAGAAGCTGTGAGTGAGTGAGAGAGAGAGAGAAAGAGATGCTGTGAGTGAGCGAGAGAGTGAGAGAAAGAGAAGCTGTGAGTGAGTGAGAGAGAGAAAAAGAGAAGCTGTGAGAGTGAGAGAGAGAGAAAGAGAAGGTGTGAGTGAGAGAGACAGAGAGAGAAAGAAAAGCTGTGAGTGAGAGAGAGAGAGAGAAAGAAAGAGAAGCTGTGAGTGAGAGAGAGAGAGAGAAAGAGAAGCTGTGAGTGAGAGAGAGAGAATGAGAAGCTGTGAGAGAGAGAAAGAGAAGCTGTGAGTGAGAGAGAGAGAGCAAGAAAAGATGAGATTGAGACAGAGCGAGAGAAAGAAAGCTGTGAGTGTGTGAGATAGAGGAAGAGAAGCTGTGAGTGAGTGAGAGAGAGAGAGAAAGAAATAGAAGCTGTGAGTGAGAGAGAGAGAGAGAAGCTGTGTGTGAGGGAGAGAGAGAGAAAGCGTACCTGTGAGTGAGAGAGAGAGAAAGAAAGAGCTGAGAGTGAGAGAGAGAGAGAAAGAGAAGCTGTGTTAGAGAGAGAGAAAGAGAAGCTGTGAGTGAGAAAGAGAAAGAGAAGGTGTGAGTGAGTGAGAGAGAGAGAATATATGTGTGTGTGTGAGAGAGAGAAGCTGTGTGTGAGAGAGAAAGAGAAAGAGAAAATGTGAGAGAGAGAAAGAGAAGCTGTGAGTTAGAGAAAGAGAAGCTGTGAGTGAGAGAGACAGAGAGAGAGAAGCTGTGAGTGACTGAGAGAGAGAGAGAGAAAGAGAAGCTGTGAGTGAGAGAGAGAGAGACAGAGAAGATGTGAGTGAGTGAGAGAGAGAGAAAGAGAAGCTGTGAGTTAGTGAGAGAGAGAGAAAGAGAAGCTGAGAGAGAGAGAGAAAGAGAAGCTGAGAGTGAGAGAGAGAAAGAGAAGCTGTGAGTGAGAGAGAGAGAGAGAAGTTGTGAGTGAGAGAGAGAAAGAGAAGCTGTGAGTTTGAGAGAGTGAGAGAAAGAGATGCTGTGAGAGAGAGAAAGAGAAGGTGTGAGTGAGAGAGAGAAAGATAAGGTGTGATTGAGAGAGAGAAAGAGAAGCTGTCAGTGAGAGAGAGAAAGTGAAGCTGAATGAGTGAGAGAGATAAAGAGAAGGTTTGAGTGAGTGAGAGAGAGAGAGAGAAAGAGAAGCTGTGAGTGAGAGAGAGAGAGAAAGAGAAGGTGTGAGTGAGGGAGACAGAGAGAGAAATAGAACCTGTGAGTGAGTGAGTGAGAAAAACTGAAGCTGAGTGAGTGAGAGAGATAGAGAAAGAGAAGGTTTGAGTGAGTGAGAGAGCGAGAGAAAGAGAAGCTCTGAGGAGAGAGAGAAAGAGAAGCTGTGAGTGAGAGAGAGAGAGCAAGAGAAGCTATGTGTGAGAGAGAAAGAGAACCTGTGTGAGTGAGATAGAGAGAGAAAGAAAGAGAAGGTGTGAGTGAGAGAGAGAGAGAGAAAGAGAAGCTGTGAGTGAGAGAGAGAGAGAGAAAGAGATGCTTTAAATGAGAGAGAGAGAAATAGAAGCTGTGAGTGAGAGAGAGAGAAAGAGAAGCTGTGAGAGAGAGAGAGAAAGAGAAGCTGTGAGTGAGAGAGATAGAGAGAAAGAGAAGCTGTCAGTGAGAGAGAGAAAGAGAAGCTGAGTGTGTGAGAGAGATAAATAGAAGGTTTGAGTGAGTGAGAGAGAGAGAGAAAGAGAAGCTGTGAGTGAGAGAGAGAGAGAAAGAGTAGCTGCGAGTGAGGGAGACAGAGGGAGAAGTAGAACCTGTCTGTGAGAGAGAGAGAGAAATAGAAGCTGTGAGTGAGAGAGAGAGAAAGAGAAGCTGTGAGAGAGAGAGAGAAAGAGAAGCTGTGAGTGAGAGAGATAGAGAGAAAGAGAAGCTGTGTGTGTGAGAGAGAAATAAAAGCTGTGAGTGAGTGAGAGAGAGAGAAAGAGAAGCTGTGAGTGAGAGAGAAATAGAAGCTGTGAGTGAGTGAGAGAGAGAGAGAAGCTGTGAGTGAGTGTGAGAGAGAGAAAGAGAAGCAGTGAGTGAGAGAGACAGAGAGAGAAAGAGAAGCTGTGAGTGAGTGAGAGAGAGAGAGAAAGAGAAGCTGAGAGAGAGAGAGAGAAAGAGTAGCTGTGAATGAGAGAGAGAGAGAAAAGAGAAGCTGTGTGTGTGTGAGAGAGAGAAAGAGAAGATGTGAGTGAGACAGAGATAGTGATAGAGAAGCTGTGAGTGTGTGAGAGGGAGAGAGAACCTGTGAGTTTGAGAGAGTGAGAGAAAGAGAAGCTGTGAGAGAGAGAGAGAGATAAGCTGTGAGTGAGAAAGAGAGAGAAAGAGAAGCTGTCAGTGAGAGAGAGAAAGAGAAGCTGAGTGTGTGAGAGAGATAAATAGAAGGTTTGAGTGAGTGAGAGAGAGAGAGAAAGAGAAGCTGTGAGTGAGAGAGAGAGAGAAAGAGTAGCTGCGAGTGAGGGAGACAGAGGGAGAAATAGAACCTGTGTGTGAGAGAGAGAGAGAGAGAAAGAGAAGCTGTGAGTGAGAGAGAGAGAGCAAGAGAAGATGTGAGTGAGAGAGAGAGAGAGAAAGAGAAGCTGTGAGTGAGTGAGAGAGGGAGAGAAAGAAAGAGAAGCTGTGAGTGAGAGAGAGAAAGAAAGAGAAGCTGTGAGTGAGAGAGAGAGAAAGAGAAGCTGTGAGTGAGAGAGAAAGAGAAGCTGTGAGTGAGAGAGATAGAGAGAAAGAGAAGTTATGTGTGTGTGAGAGAGAAATAGTAGCTGTGAGTGAGTGAGAGAGAGAGAGAAAGGGAAGCTGTGAGTGAGTGAGAGAGAGAGAAAAAGAAGCTGTGAGAGAGAGAGAAAGAGAAGCTGTGAGTTAGTGAGAGAGAGAGAAAGAGAAGCTGTGAGTGAGAAAGAGAGAGAAAGTGAAGCTGTGAGTGAGAGAGGAAGAGAAGCTGTGAGTGAGAAAGAGAAAGAGAAGGTGTGAGTGAGTGAGAGAGAGAGAATATGTGTGTGTGTGTGAGAGAGAGAAGTTGTGTGTTTTTGAGAGAGAGAGAGAGAGAGAGAAAGAGATGCTGTGAGAGAGTGAGAGAGAAAAAAGAGAATCTGTGAGTGAGAGAGATAGAGAGAAAGAGAAGCTGTGTGTGAGAGAGAGAGATAGAAGATGTGAGTGAGTCAGAGAGAGAGAGAAAGAGAAGCTGTGAGTGAGTGAGAGAGAGAGAGAAAGAGATGCTGTGAGTGAGCGAGAGAGTGAGAGAAAGAAAGAGAAGCTGTGAGTGAGAGAGAGAGAGAGAAAGAGAAGCTGTGAGAGTGAGAGAGAGAGAAAGAGAAGGTGTGCGTGAGAGAGACAGAGAGAGAAAGAAAAGCTGTAAGTGAGTGAGAGAGAGAGAAAGAAAGAGAAGCTGCGAATGAGAGAGAGAGAGAGAAAGAGAAGCTGTGAGTGAGAGAGAGAGAATGAGAAGCTGTGAGAGAGAGAAAGAGAAGCTGTGAGTGAGAGAGAGAGAGAGCAAGAAAAGATGGGATTGATACAGAGTGAGAGAAAGAAAGCTGTGAGTGTGTGAGATAGAGAAAGAGAAGCTGTGAGTGAGTGAGAGAGAGAGAGAAAGAAAGAGAATCTGTGAGTTAGAGAGAGAGAGAACGAGAAGCTGTGAGAGAGAGAGAGAAAGAGAAGCTGTGAGTGAGAGAGAGAGAAAGAGTAGCTGCGAGTGAGGGAGACAGAGGGAGAAATAGAACCTGTCTGTGAGAGAGAGAGAGAGAAAGAGAAGCTGTGAGTGAGAGAGAGAGAGAGAAGCTGTGTGTGAGGGAGAGAGAGAGAAAGCATACCTGTGAGTGAGAGAGAGAGAAAGAAAGAGCTGTGAGTGAGAGAGAGAGAGAGAAAGAGAAGCTGTGTTAGAGAGAGAGAAAGAGAAGCTGTGAGTGAGAAAGAGAAAGAGAAGGTGTGAGTGAGTGAGAGAGAGAATATATGTGTGTGTGAGAGAGAGAGAAGCTGTGTGTGAGAGAGAAAGAGAAAGAGAAGATGTGAGAGAGAGAAAGAGAAGCTGTGAGTTAGAGAGAGAGAAAGAGAAGCTGTGAGTGAGAGAGACAGAGAGAGAGAGAAGCTGTGAGTGACTGAGAGAGAGAGAGAAAGAGAAGCTGTGAGTGAGAGAGAGAGAGAAAGAGAAGATGTGAGTGAGTGAGAGAGAGAGAAAGAGAAGCTGTGAGTTAGTGAGAGAGTGAGAAAGAGAAGCTGTGAGTGAGAGAGACAAAGAGAGTAAGAGAAGCTGTGAGTGAGTGAGAGAGAGATAGAAAGAAAGAGAAGCTGTGAATGAGAGAGAGAGAGAAAGAGAAGCTGAGAGAGAGAGAAAGAGAAGCTGAGAGTGAGAGAGAGAAAGAGAAGCTGTGAGTGAGAGAGAGAGAGAAGTTGTGAGTGAGAGAGAGAAAGAGAAGCTGTGAGTTTGAGAGAGTGAGAGAAAGAGATGCTGTGAGAGAGAGAAAGAGAAGGTGTGAGTGAGAGAGAGAAAGATAAGATATGATTGAGAGAGAGAAAGAGAAGCTGTCAGTGAGAGAGAGAAAGTGAAGCTGAATGAGTGAGAGAGATAAAGAGAAGGTTTGAGTGAGTGAGAGAGAGAGAGAGAAAGAGAAGCTGTGAGTGAGAGAGAGAGAGAAAGAGAAGGTGTGAGTGAGGGAGACAGAGAGAGAAATAGAACCTGTGAGTGAGTGAGAGAGAAAAACTGAAGCTGAGTGAGTGAGAGAGATAGAGAAAGAGAAGGTTTGAGTGAGTGAGAGAGCGAGAGAAAGAGAAGCTCTGAGGAGAGAGAGAAAGAGAAGCTGTGAGTGAGAGAGAGAGAGCAAGAGAAGCTATGTGTGAGAGAGAAAGAGAACCTGTGTGAGTGAGATAGAGAGAGAAAGAAAGAGAAGGTGTGAGTGAGAGAGAGAGAGAAGCTGTAAATGAGAGAGAGAGAGAAATAGAAGCTGTGAGTGAGAGAGAGGGAAAGAGAAGCTGTGAGTGAGAGAGAGAGAGAGAAAGAGAAGCTGTGAGTGAGAGAGAGAGAGAGAAAGAGAAGCTTTAAATGAGAGAGAGAGAAATAGAAGCTGTGAGTGAGAGAGAGAGAAAAGGGAAACTGTGAGAGAGAGAGAGAAAGAGAAGCTGTGAGTGAGAGAGATAGAGAGAAAGAGAAGCTGTGTGTGTGAGAGAGAAATAAAAGCTGTGAGTGAGTGAGAGAGAGAGAAAGAGAAGCTGTGAGTGAGAGAGAGAGAAATAGAAGCTGTGAGTGAGTGAGAGAGAGAGAAGCTGTGAGTGAGTGAGAGAGAGAGAAAGAGAAGCAGTGAGTGAGAGAGACAGAGAGAGAAAGAGAAGCTGTGAGTGAGTGAGAGAGAGAGAAAGAGAAGCTGAGAGAGAGAGAGAAAGAGTAGCTGTGAATGAGAGAGAGAGAGAAAAGAGAAGCTGTGTGTGTGTGTGAGAGAGAAAGAGAAGATGTGAGTGAGACAGAGATAGTGATAGAGAAGCTGTGAGTGTGTGTGAGAGAGAGAGAACCTGTGAGTTTGAGAGAGTGAGAGAAAGAGAAGCTGTGAGAGAGAGAGAGAGAAAGATAAGCTGTGAGTGAGAAAGAGAGAGAAAGAGAAGCTGTCAGTGAGAGAGAGAAAGAGAAGCTGAGTGTGTGAGAGAGATAAATAGAAGGTTTGAGTGAGTGAGAGAGAGAGAGAAAGAGAAGCTGTGAGTGAGAGAGAGAGAGAAAGAGTAGCTGCGAGTGAGGGAGACAGAGGGAGAAATAGAACCTGTCTGTGAGAGAGAGAGAGAAAGAGAAGCTGTGAGTGACAGAGAGAGAGAGAAAGAGAAGCTGTGAGTGAGAGAGAAAAACAGAAGCTGAGTGAGTGAGAGAGATAGAGAAAGAGAAGGTTTGAGTGAGTGAGAGAGCGAGAGAAAGAGAAGCTGTGAGCGAGAGAGAGAGAAAGAGAAGCTGTGAGTGAGAGAGAGAGAGCAAGAGAAGATGTGAGTGAGAGAGAGAGAGAGAAAGAGAAGCTGTGAGTGAGTGAGAGAGGGAGAGAAAGAAAGAGAAGCTGTGAGTGAGAGAGAGAAAGAAAAAGAAGCTGTGAGTGAGAGAGAGAGAAAGAGAAGCTGTGAGTGAGAGAGAGAGAGAGAAAAGAGAAGCTGTGAGTGAGAGAGATAGAGAGAAAGAGAAGTTATGTGTGTGTGAGAGAGAAATAGTAGCTGTGAGTGAGTGAGAGAGAGAGAGAAAGAAGCTGTGTGAGAGAGAGAAAGAGAAGCTGTGAGTTAGTGAGAGAGAGAGAAAGAGAAGCTGTGAGTGAGAAAGAGAGAGAAAGAGAAGCTGTGAGTGAGAGAGGGAGAGAAAGAGAAGCTGTGAGTGAGAAAGAGAAAGAGAAGGTGTGAGTGAGTGAGAGAGAGAGAATATGTGTGTGTGTGTGTGAGAGAGAGAAGTTGTGTGTTTTTGAGAGAGAGAGAGAGAGAGAAAGAGATGCTGTGAGAGAGTGAGAGAGAAAAAAGAGAATCTGTGAGTGAGAGAGATAGAGAGAAAGAGAAGCTGTGTGTGAGAGAGAGAGATAGAAGATGTGAGTGAGTCAGAGAGAGAGAAAGAGAAGCTGTGAGTGAGTGAGAGAGAGAGAGAAAGAGATGCTGTGAGTGAGCGAGAGAGTGAGAGAAAGAAAGAGAAGCTGTGAGTGAGAGAGAGAGAGAAAGAGAAGCTGTGAGAGTGAGAGAGAGAGAAAGAGAAGGTGTGCGTGAGAGAGACAGAGAGAGAAAGAAAAGCTGTGAGTGAGTGAGAGAGAGAGAAAGAAAGAGAAGCTGCGAGTGAGAGAGAGAGAGAGAAAGAGAAGCTGTGAGTGAGAGAGAGAGAATGAGAAGCTGTGAGAGAGAGAAAGAGAAGCTGTGAGTGAGAGAGAGAGAGAGCAAGAAAAGATGGGATTGATACAGAGTGAGAGAAAGAAAGCTGTGAGTGTGTGAGATAGAGAAAGAGAAGCTGTGAGTGAGTGAGAGAGAGAGAGAAAGAAAGAGAATCTGTGAGTGAGAGAGAGAGAGAAAGGGAAGCTGTGAGTGAGTGAGAGAGAGAGAAAGAGAAGCTGTGAGAGAGAGAGAAAGAGAAGCTGTGAGTTAGTGAGAGAGAGAGAAAGAGAAGCTGTGAGTGAGAAAGAGAGAGAAAGAGAAGCTGTGAGTGAGAGAGGGAGAGAAAGAGAAGCTGTGAGTGAGAAATAGAAAGAGAAGGTGTGAGTGAGTGAGAGAGAGAGAATATGTGTGTGTGTGAGAGAGAGAGAAGTTGTGTGTTTTTGAGAGAGAGAGAGAGAGAGAAAGAAAGAGAAGCTGTGAGTGAGAGAGAGAGAGAAAGAGAAGCTGTCAGAGTGAGAGAGAGAGAAAGAGAAGGTGTGCGTGAGAGAGACAGAGAGAGAAAGGAAAGCTGTGAGTGAGTGAGAGAGAGAGAAAGAAAGAGAAGCTGTGAGTGAGAGAGAGAGAGAGAAAGAGAAGCTGTGAGTGAGAGAGAGAGAATGAGAAGCTGTGAGAGAGAGAAAGAGAAGCTGTGAGTGAGAGACAGAGAGCAAGAAAAGATGGGAATGATACAGAGTGAGAGAAAGAAAGCTGTGAGTGTGTGATATAGAGAAAGAGAAGCTGTGAGTGAGTGAGAGAGAGAGAGAAAGAAAGAGAATCTGTGAGTTAGAGAGAGAGAGAAAGAGAAGCCGTGAGTGAGTGAGAGAGAGAGAGAAGCTGTGTGTGAGGGAGAGAGAGAAAGAGTACCTGTGAGTGAGAGAGAGAGAAAGAGCTGTGAGTGAGAGAGAGAGAGAAAGAGAAGCTGTGTTAGAGAGAGAGAGAGAAAGAGAAGCTGTGAGTGAGAAAGAGAAAGAGAAGGTGTGAGTGAGTGAGTGAGAGAGAGAATATATATGTGTGTGTGAGAGAGAGAAGCTGTGTGTGAGAGAGAAAAAGAGAAGCTGTGAGTGAGAGAGAGAAAGAGAAGCTGTGTGTGTGAGAGAGAGAAAGAGAAGCTGTGAGTGAGTGAGAGAGAGAAAGAGAAGCTGTGAGTGAGTGAGAGAGAGAGAAAGAGAAGCTGTGAGTGAGTGAGAGAGAGTGAAAGAGAAGCTGTGAGTTAGAGAGAGAGAAAGAGAAGCTGTGAGTGAGAGAGACAGAGAGAGAGAGAAGCTGTGAGTGACTGAGAGAGAGAGAAAGAGAAGCTGTGAGTGAGAGAGAAAAAGAGAAGCTGTGAGTGAGAGAGAGAGAGAAAGAGAAGCTGAGTGTGTGAGAGAGAAAGAGAAGCTGTGAGTGAGTGAGAGAGAGAGAAAGAGAAGCTGTGAGTGAGTGAGAGAGAGAGAGAAAGAGAAGCTGTGAGTTAGAAAGAGAGAAAGAGAAGCTGTGAGTGAGATTGACAGAGAGAGAGAGAAGCTGTGAGTGACTGAGAGAGAGGGAGAAAGAGAAGCTGTGAGTGAGAGAGAGAGAGAGAGAGAGAGAAAGAGAAGATGTGAGTGAGTGAGAGAGAGAGAAAGAGAAGCTGTGAGTTAGTGAGAGAGTGAGAAAGAGAAGCTGTGAGTGAGACAAAGAGAGTAAGAGAAGCTGTGAGTGAGTGAGAGAGAGATAGAAAGAAAGAAAAGCTGTGAGTGAGAGAGAGAGAGAAAGAGAAGCTGAGAGAGAGAGAGAGAAAGAGAAGCTGTGAGTGAGAGAGAGAAAGAGAAGCTGTGAGTGAGGGAGACAGAGAGAGAAAGAGAACCTGTGAGTGAGAGAGAGAGAGAGAAAGAGAAGATGTGAGTGAGGGAGAGAGAAGATGTGAGTTTGAGAGAGTGAGAGAAAGAGAAGCTGTGAGAGAGAGAGAAAGAAAAGCTGTGAGTGAGAGAGAGAAAGATAAGGTGTGAGTGAGAGAGAGAAAGAGAAGCTGTTAGTGAGAGAGAGAAAGTGAACCTGAGTGAGTGAGAGAGATAAAGAGAAGGTTTGTGTGAGTGAGAGAGAGAGAGAGAGAAAGAGAAGCTGTGAGTGAGAGAGAGAGAGAAAGAGAAGGTGTGAGTGAGGGAGACAGAGAGAGAAATAGAACCTGTGAGTGAGAGAGAAAAACAGAAGCTAAGTGAGTGAGAGAGATAGAGAAAGAGAAGGTTTGAGTGAGTGAGTGAGTGAGAGAGAGAGAAGCTGTGAGTGATTGAGAGAGAGAGAAAGAGAAGCAGTGAGTGAGAGAGACAGAGAGAAAGAGAAGCTATGAGTGAGTGAGTGAGAGAGAGAAAGAAAGAGAATCTGTGAGTGAGAGAGAGAGAGAGAAAGAGTAGCTGTGAATGAGAGAGAGAGAGAAATAGAAGCTGTGAGTGAGAGAGAGAGAAATACAAGCTGTGAGTGAGAGAGAGAGAGAGAAAGAGAAGCTGTGAGTGAGTGAGAGAGAGAGAGAAAGAGAAGCTGTGAGTGAGAGAGAGAAAGAGAAAGAGAATCTGTGAGTGAGAGAGAGAGAGAAAGAGAAGTTGTGAGTGAGGGAGACAGAGAGAGAAATAGAACCTGTGAGTGAGCAAGAGAGAGAGAGATAGAGAAGCTGTGAGTGAGAGAAAGAGATACTGTGAGTGAGAGAGAGAGAAAGAGAAGTTGTGAGAGAGAAAGAGAAGCTGTGAGTGAGAGAGTGAAAGAGAAGCGGTAAATGAGTGTGAGAGAGAGAAAGCGAAGCTGTGAGTGAGTGAGAGAGAGAAAGAGAAGCTGTGAGTGAGAGAGAGAGAGAAAGAGAAGCTGTGTGGAGAGAGAGAGAAAGAGAAACTGTGAGTGAGTGAGTGAGAGAGAGAGAAAGAGACGTTGTGAGTGAGAGAGAAAGAGAAGCTGTGAGTGAGAGAGCAAAAGAGAAGTGGTGAGTGAGTGAGAGAGAGAGAAAGAGAAGCTGTGAGTGAGAGAGACAGAGAAGCTGTGAGTGAGAGAGAGAGAGAGAAGCTGTGAGTGAGAGAGAGAGAGACCAATAGAAGCTGTTAGAGAGAGAGAGAGAAAGAGAAGCTGTGAGTGAGAGAGAGAGAAAGAGAAGGTGTGAGTGAGAGAGAGTGAGAGAAAGAGAAGCTGTGAGTGAGAGAGATAGAGAGAAAGAGAAGCTTTGTGTGTGTGAGAGAGAAATAGTAGCTGTGAGTGAGTGAGAGAGAGAGAGAAAGGGAAGCTGTGAGAGAGTGAGAGAGAGAGAAAGAGAAGCTGTGTGAGAGAGAGAAAGAGAAGCTGTGAGTTAGTGAGAGAGAAAGAGAAGCTGTGAGTGAGAAAGAGTGAAAAAGAGAAGCTGTGAGTGAGAGAGGGAGAGAAAGAGAAGCTGTGAGTGAGAAAGAGAAGGTATGAGTGAGTGAGAGAGAGAGAATATGTGTGTGTGTGAGAGAGAAAGCTGTGTGTGTGAGAGAGAGAGAGAGAAAGAGAAAGAGAAGCTGTGAGTGAGTGAGAGAGAGATAGAAGATGTGAGTGAGTCAGAGAGAGAGAGAAAGAGAAGCTGTGAGTGAGTGAGAGAGAGAGAAAGAGAAGCTGTGAGAGTGAGAGAGAGAGAAAGAGAAGGTGTGAGTGAGAGAGACAGAGAGAGAAAGAAAAGCTGTGTGTGAGAGAGAGAGATAGAAGATGTGAGTGAGAGAGAGAGAGAGAGAGATGCTGTGAGTGAGCGAGAGAGTGAGAGAAAGAGAAGCTGTGAGTGAGTGAGTGAGAGAGAAAGAGAAGCTGTGAGAGTGAGAGAGAGAGAAAGAGAAGGTGTGAGTGAGAGAGACAGAGAGAGAAAGAAAAGCTGTGAGAGTGAGAGAGAGAGAAAGAGAAGATGTGAGTGAGAGAGACAGAGAGAGAAAGAAAAGCTGTGTGTGTGTGAGAGAGAGATAGAAGCTGTGAGTGAGAGAGAGAGAGAAAGAGATGCTGTGAGTGAGCGAGAGAGTGAGAGAAAGAGAAGCTGTGAGTGAGTGAGTGAGAGAGAAAGAGAAGCTGTGAGAGTGAGAGAGAGAAAAAGAAGGTGTGAGTGAGAGAGACAGAGAGAGAAAGAAAAGCTGTGAGTGAGTGAGAGAGAGACAAAGAAAGAGAAGCTGTGAGTGAGAGAGAGAGAGAGAAAGAGAAGCTGTGAGTGAGAGAGAGAGAATGAGAAGCTGTGAGAGAGAGAAAGAGAAGCTGTGAGTGAGAGAGAGAGAGCAAGAAAAGATGAAATTGAGACAGAGCGAGACAAAGAAAGCTGTGAATGTGTGAGATAGAGAAAGAGAAGCTGTGAGTGAGTGAGTGAGAGAGAGAAAGAAAGAGAAGCTGTGAGTTAGAGAGAGAGAGAAAGAGAAGCTGTGTGTGTGAGAGAGAAAGAGAAGCTGTGAGTGAGAGAGAGAGAGAGAAGCTGTGTGTGAGGGAGAGAGAGAGAAAGCGTACCTGTGAGTGAGAGAGAGAGAAAGAAAGAGCTGTGAGTGAGAGAGAGAAAGAGAAGCTGTGTTAGAGAGAGAGAGAGAAAGAGAAGCTGTGAGTGAGAAAGAGAAAGAGAAGGTGTGAGTGAGTGAGAGAGAGAGAATATATTTTTGTGTGTGTGAGAGAGAGAAGCTGTGTGTGAGAGAGAAAGAGAAAGAGAAGATGTGTGAGAGAGAGAAAGAGAAGCTGTGAGTTAGAGAGAGAGAAAGAGAAGCTGTGAATGAGAGAGACAGAGAGAGAGAGAAGCTGTGAGTGACTGAGAGAGAGAGAGAGAAAGAGAAGCTGTGAGTGAGAGAGAGAGAGAGAGAAAGAGAAGATGTGAGTGAGTGAGAGAGAGAGAAAGAGAAGCTGTGAGTTAGTGAGAGAGTGAGAAAGAGAAGCTGTGAGTTAGTGAGAGAGTGAGAAAGAGAAGCTGTGAGTGAGAGACAAAGAGAGTAAGAGAAGCTGTGAGTGAGTGAGAGAGAGATAGAGAAGCTGAGAGAGAGAGAGAGAAAGAGAAGCTGAGAGTGAGAGAGAGAAAGAGCTGTGAGTGAGGGAGACAGAGAGAGAAAGAGATGCTGTGAGTGAGAGAGAAAGAGAGAAAGAGAAGATGTGAGTGAGAGAGAGAGAGAGAAGTTGTGAGTGAGAGAGAGAAAGAGAAGCTGTGAGTTTGAGAGAGTGAGAGAAAGAGATGCTGTGAGAGAGAGAAAGAGAAGGTGTGAGTGAGAGAGAGAAAGATAAGGTGTGATTGAGAGAGAGAAAGAGAAGCTGTCAGTGAGAGAGAGAAAGTGAAGCTGAGTGAGTGAGAGAGATAAAGAGAAGGTTTGAGTGAGTGAGAGAGAGAGAGAAAGAGAAGCTGTGAGTGAGAGAGAGAGAGAAAGAGAAGGTGTGAGTGAGGGAGACAGAGAGAGAAATAGAACCTGTGAGTGAGTGAGAGAGAAAAACTGAAGCTGAGTGAGTGAGAGAAATAGAGAAAGAGAAGGTTTGAGTGAGTGAGAGAGAGAGAGAAAGAGAAGCTCTGAGGAGAGAGAGAAAGAGAAGCTGTGAGTGAGAGAGAGAGAGAGAAAGAGATGCTGTGAGTGAGCGAGAGAGTGAGAGAAAGAAAGAGAAGCTGTGAGTGAGAGAGAGAGAGAGAAAGAGAAGCTGTGAGAGTGAGAGAGAGAGAAAGAGAAGGTGTGCGTGAGAGAGACAGAGAGAGAAAGAAAAGCTGTGAGTGAGTGAGAGAGAGAGAAAGAAAGTGAAGCTGTGAGTGAGTGAGAGAGAGAAAGAGAAGCTGTGAGTGAGAGAGAGAGAATGAGAAGCTGTGAGAGAGAGAAAGAGAAGCTGTGAGTGAGAGAGAGAGAGCAAGAAAAGATGGGATTGATACAGAGTGAGAGAAAGAAAGCTGTGAGTGTGTGAGATAGAGAAAGAGAAGCTGTGAGTGAGTGAGAGAGAGAGAAAGAAAGAGAATCTGTGAGTTAGAGAGAGAGAGAAAGAGAAGCTGTGAGAGGGAGAGAGAGAAAGAGAAGCTGTGAGTGAGTGAGAGAGTGAGAAGCTGTGTGTGAGGGAGAGAGAGAAAGAGTACCTGTGAGTGAGAGAGAGAGAAAGAGCTGTGAGTGAGAGAGAGAGAGAAAGAGAAGCTGTGTTAGAGAGAGAGAGAGAAAGAGAAGCTGTGAGTGAGAAAGAGAAAGAGAAGGTGTGAGTGAGTGAGTGAGAGAGAGAATATATATGTGTGTGTGAGAGAGAGAAGCTGTGTGTGAGAGAGAAAAAGAGAAGCTGTGAGTGAGAGAGAGAAAGAGAAGCTGTGTGTGTGAGAGAGAGAAAGAGAAGCTGTGAGTGAGTGAGAGAGAGAAAGAGAAGCTGTGAGTGAGTGAGAGAGAGAGAAAGAGAAGCTGTGAGTGAGTGAGAGAGAGTGAAAGAGAAGCTGTGAGTTAGAGAGAGAGAAAGAGAAGCTGTGAGTGAGAGAGACAGAGAGAGAGAGAGAAGCTGTGAGTGACTGAGAGAGATAGAAAGAGAAGCTGTGAGTGAGAGAGAAAAAGAGAAGCTGTGAGTGAGAGAGAGAGAGAAAGAGAAGCTGTGTGTGAGAGAGAAAGAGAAGCTGTGAGTGAGTGAGAGAGAGAGAAAGAGAAGCTGTGAGTGAGTGAGAGAGAGAGAGAAAGAAAAGCTGTGAGTTAGAGAGAGAGAAAGAGAAGCTGTGAGTGAGATTGACAGAGAGAGAGAGAAGCTGTGAGTGACTGAGAGAGAGAGAGAAAGAGAAGCTGTGAGTGAGTGAGAGAGAGAGAGAGAAAGAGAAGATGTGAGTGAGTGAGAGAGAGAGAAAGAGAAGCTGTGAGTTAGTGAGAGAGTGAGAAAGAGAAGCTGTGAGTGAGACAAAGAGAGTAAGAGAAGCTGTGAGTGAGTGAGAGAGAGATAGAAAGAAAGAGAAGGTGTGAGTGAGAGAGAGAGAGAGAAAGAGAAGCTGAGCGAGAGAGAGAGAAAGAGAAGCTGTGAGTGAGAGAGAGAAAGAGAAGCTGTGAGTGAGGGAGACTGAGAGAGAATGAGAACCTGTGAGTGAGAGAGAGAGAGAGAAAGAGAAGATGTGAGTGAGAGAGAGAGATGTGAGTTTGAGAGAGTGAGAGAAAGAGAAGCTGTGTGAGAGAGAGAAAGAGAAGCTGTGAGTGAGAGAGAGAAAGATAAGGTGTGAGTGAGAGAGAGAAAGAGAAGCTGTTAGTGAGAGAGAGAAAGTGAACCTGAGTGAGTGAGAGAGATAAAGAGAAGGTTTGTGTGAGTGAGAGAGAGAGAGAGAGAGAAAGAGAAGCTGTGAGTGAGAGAGAGAGAGAAAGAGAAGGTGTGAGTGAGGGAGACAGAGAGAGAAATAGAACCTGTGAGTGAGAGAGAAAAACAGAAGCTAAGTGAGTGAGAGAGATAGAGAAAGAGAAGGTTTGAGTGAGTGAGTGAGTGAGAGAGAGAGAAGCTGTGAGTGATTGAGAGAGAGAGAAAGAGAAGCAGTGAGTGAGAGAGACAGAGAGAGAAAGAGAAGCTATGAGTGAGTGAGTGAGAGAGAGAAAGAAAGAGAATCTGTGAGTGAGAGAGAGAGAGAGAAAGAGTAGCTGTGAATGAGAGAGAGAGAGAAATAGAAGCTGTGAGTGAGAGAGAGAGAAATAGAAGCTGTGAGTGAGAGAGACAGAGAGAAAGAGAAGCTGTGAGTGAGTGAGAGAGAGAGAGAAAGAGAAGCTGTGAGTGAGAGAGAGAAAGAGAAAGAGAATCTGTGAGTGAGAGAGAGAGAGAAAGAGAAGTTGTGAGTGAGGGAGACAGAGAGAGAAATAGAACCTGTGAGTGAGCAAGAGAGAGAGAGAAAGAGAAGCTGTGAGTGAGAGAAAGAGATACTGTGAGTGAGAGAGAGGGAAAGAGAAGTTGTGAGAGAGAAAGAGAAGCTGTGAGTGAGAGAGTGAAAGAGAAGCAGTGAATGAGTGTGAGAGAGAGAAATCGAAGCTGTGAGTGAGTGAGAGAGAGAAAGAGAAGCTGTGAGTGAGAGAGAGAGAGAAAGAGAAGCTGTGTGGAGAGAGAGAGAAAGAGAAACTGTGAGTGAGTGAGTGAGAGAGAGAGAAAGAGAAGTTGTGAGTGAGAGAGAAAGAGAAGCTGTGAGTGAGAGAGCAAAAGAGAAGCGGTGAGTGAGTGAGAGAGAGAGAAAGAGAAGCTGTGAGTGAGAGAGACAGAGAAGCTGTGAGTGAGAGAGAGAGAGAGAAGCTGTGAGTGAGAGAGAGAGAGACCAATAGAAGCTGTTAGAGAGAGAGAGAGAAAGAGAAGCTGTAAGTGAGAGAGAGAGAGTGAAAGAGAAGCTGTGAGAGAGAGAGAGAGAAGCTGTGAGTGAGAGAGAGAGAAAGAGAAGGTGTGAGTGAGAGAGATAGAGAGAAAGAGAAGCTATGTGTGTGTGAGAGAGAAATAGTAGCTGTGAGTGAGTGAGAGAGAGAGAAAGGGAAGCTGTGAGAGAGTGAGAGAGAGAGAAAGAGAAGCTGTGTGAGAGAGAGAAAGAGAAGCTGGGAGTTAGTGAGAGAGAGAGAAAGAGAAGCTGTGAGTGAGAAAGAGTGAGAAAGAGAAGCTGTGAGTGAGAGAGGGAGAGAAAGAGAAGGTGTGAGTGAGAGAGACAGAGAGAGAAAGAAAAGCTGTGTGTGTGAGAGAGAGATAGAAGCTGTGAGTGTGTGAGCTAGAGAAAGAGAAGCTGTGAGTGAGTGAGTGAGAGAGAGAAAGAAAGAGAAGCTGTGTGAGAGAGAGAGAGAGAAAGAGAAGCTGTGTGTGTGAGAGAGAAAGAGAAGCTGTGAGTGAGAGAGAGAGAGAGAAGCTGTGTGTGAGGGAGAGAGAGAGAAAGCGTACCTGTGAGTGAGAGAGAGAGAGAAAGAAAGATCTGTGAGTGAGAGAGAGAAAGAGAAGCTGTGTTAGAGAGAGAGAGAGAAAGAGAAGCTGTGAGTGAGAAAGAGAAAGAGAAGGTGTGAGTGAGTGAGACAGAGAGAGAGAATATATTTTTGTGTGTGTGAGAGAGAGAAGCTGTGTGTGAGAGAGAAAGAGAAAGAGAAGATGTGTGAGAGAGAGAAAGAGAAGCTGTGAGTTAGAGAGAGAGAAAGAGAAGCTGTGAGTGAGAGAGACAGAGAGAGAGAGAAGCTGTGAGTGACTGAGAGAGAGAGAGAGAAAGAGAAGCTGTGAGTGAGAGAGAGAGAGAGAAAGAGAAGATGTGAGTGAGTGAGAGAGAGAAAGAGAAGCTGTGAGTTAGTGAGAGAGTGAGAAAGAGAAGCTGTGAGTTAGTGAGAGAGTGAGAAAGAGAAGCTGTGAGTGAGAGACAAAGAGAGTAAGAGAAGCTGTGAGTGAGTGAGAGAGAGATAGAGAAGCTGAGAGAGAGAGAGAAAGAGAAGCTGAGAGTGAGAGAGAGAAAGAGAAGCTGTGAGTGAGGGAGACAGAGAGAGAAAGAGAAGCTGTGAGTGAGAGAGAAAGAGAGAAAGAGAAGATGTGAGTGAGAGAGAGAGAGAGAAGTTGTGAGTGAGAGAGAGAAAGAGAAGATGTGAGTTTGAGAGAGTGAGAGAAAGAGATGCTGTGAGAGAGAGAAAGAGAAGGTGTGAGTGAGAGAGAGAAAGATAAGGTGTGATTGAGAGAGAGAAAGAGAAGCTGTCAGTGAGAGAGAGAAAGTGAAGCTGAGTGAGTGAGAGAGATAAAGAGAAGGTTTGAGTGAGTGAGAGAGAGAGAGAGAAAGAGAAGCTGTGAGTGAGAGAGAGAGAGAAAGAGAAGGTGTGAGTGAGGGAGAGAGAGAGAGAAATAGAACCTGTGAGTGAGTGAGAGAGAAAAACTGAAGCTGAGTGAGTGAGAGAAATAGAGAAAGAGAAGGTTTGAGTGAGTGAGAGAGCGAGAGAAAGAGAAGCTCTGAGGAGAGAGAGAAAGAGAAGCTGTGAGTGAGAGAGAGAGCAAGAGAAGCTATGTGTGAGAGAGAAAGAGAACCTGTGTGAGTGAGATAGAGAGAGAAATAGAAGCTGTGAGTGAGAGAGAGAGAAAGAGAAGCTGTGAGTGAGAGAGAGAGAGAAAGAGAAGCTGTGAGTGAGAGAGAGAGAGAGAGAGAAAGAGAAGCTTTAAATGAGAGAGAGAGAAATAGAAGCTGTGAGTGAGAGAGAGAGAAAGAGAAGCTGTGAGAGAGAGAAAGAGAAGCTGTGAGTGAGCGAGATAGAGAGAAAGAGAAGCTGTGTGTGTGAGAGAGAAATAGAAGCTGTGAGTGAGTGAGAGAGAGAGAAAGAGAAGCTGTGAGTGAGAGAGAGAGAAATAGAAGCTGTGAGTGAGTGAGTGAGAGAGAGAAGCTATGAGTGAGTGAGAGAGAGAGAAAGAGAAGCAGTGAGTGAGAGAGACAGAGAGAGGAAGAGAAGGTGTGAGTGAGTGAGAGAGAGAGAGAAAGAGAAGCTGAGAGAGAGAGAGAAAGAGTAGCTGTGAATGAGAGAGAGAGAGAGAAAAGAGAAGCTGTGTGTGTGTGAGAGAGAAAAAGAGAAGATGTGAGTGAGACAGAGATAGTGATAGAGAAGCTGTGAGTGTGTGTGAGAGAGAGAAGCTGTGAGTTTGAGAGAGTGAGAGAAAGAGAAGCTGTGAGAGAGAGAGAAAGATAAGCTGTGAGTGAGAAAGAGAGAGAAAGAGAAGCTGTCAGTGAGAGAGAGAAAGAGAAGCTGAGTGTGTGAGAGAGATAAATAGAAGGTTTGAGTGAGTGAGAGAGAGAGAGAAAGAGAAGCTGTGAGTGAGAGAGAGAGAAAGAGTAGCTGCGAGTGAGGGAGACAGAGGGAGAAATAGAACCTGTGAGTGAGTGAGAGAGAGAGAGAGAAAGAGAAGCTGTGAGTGAGAGAGAGAGAGAGAAAGAGAAGCTGTGAGTGAGAGAGAAAAACAGAAGCTGAGTGAGTGAGAGAGATAGAGAAAGAGAAGGTTTGAGTGAGTGAGAGAGCGAGAGAAAGAGAAGCTGTGAGCGAGAGAGAGAGAAAGAGAAGCTGTGAGTGAGAGAGAGAGAGCAAGAGAAGATGTGAGTGAGAGAGAGAGAAAGAGAAGCTGTGAGTGAGTGAGAGAGGGAGAGAAAGAAAGAGAAGCTGTGAGTGAGAGAGAGAAAGAAAGAGAAGCTGTGAGTGAGAGAGAGAGAAAGAAAGCTGTGAGTGTGTGAGATAGAGAAAGAGAAGGTGTGATTGAATGAGAGAGAGAGAAAAGAGAAGCTGTGAGTGAGAGAGATAGAGAGAAAGAGAAGCTGTGAGAGAGAGAGAAAGAGAAGCTGTGAGTTAGTGAGAGAGAGAGAAAGAGAAGCTGTGAGTGAGAAAGAGAGAGAAAGAGAAGCTGTGAGTGAGAGAGGGAGAGAAAGAGAAGCTGTGAGTGAGAAAGAGAAAGAGAAGGTGTGAGTGAGTGAGAGAGAGAATATGTGTGTGTGTGTGAGAGAGAGAAGCTGTGTGTGAGAGAGAGAGAGAGAAAGAGAAAGAGATGCTATGAGTGAGTGAGAGAGAAAAAAGAGAATCTGTGAGTGAGAGAGATAGAGAGAAAGAGAAGCTGTGTGTGAGTGAGAGAGAGAGAGAAAGAGATGCTGTGAGTGAGCGAGAGAGAGAGAGAAAGAGAAGGTGTGAGTGAGAGAGACAGAGAGAGAAAGAAAAGCTGTGAGTGAGAGAGAGAGAGAGAAAGAAAGAGAAGCTGTGAATGAGAGAGAGAGAGAAAGAGAAGCTGTGAGTGAGAGAGAGAGAGAATGAGAAGCTGTGAGAGAGAGAAAGAGAAGCTGTGAGTGAGAGAGAGAGCAAGAAAAGATGGGATTGATACAGAGTGAGAGAAAGAAAGCTGTGAGTGTGTGAGAAAGAGAAAGAGAAGCTGTGAGTGAGTGAGAGAGAGAGAGAAAGAAAGAGAAGCTGTGAGTTAGATAGAGAGAGAGAAAGAGAAGCTGTGTGAGAGAGAGAGAGAAAGAGAAGCTGTGAGTGAGTGAGAGAGAGAGAAGCTGTGTGTGAGGGTGAGAGAGAGAAAGAGTACCTGTGAGTGAGAGAGAGAGAAAGAGCTGTGAGTGAGAGAGAGAGAAAGAGAAGCTATATTAGAGAGAGAGAGAGAAAGAGAAGCTGTGAGTCAGAAAGAGAAAGAGAATGTGTGAGTGAGTGAGAGAGAGAGAGAATATATATGTGTGTGAGAGAGAGAGAAGCTGTGTGTGAGAGAGAAAAAGAGAATCTGTGAGTGAGAGAGAGAGAGAAAGAGAAAGAGAAGCTGTGAGTGAGTGAGAGAAAGAAAGAGAAGCTGTGAGTGAGTGAGAGAGAGAGAAAGAGAAGCTGTGAGTTAGAGAGAGAGAAAAAGAAGCTGTGAGTGAGAGAGACAGAGAGAGATAGAAGCTGTGAGTGACTGAGAGAGAGAGAAAGAGAAGCTGTGAGTGAGAGAGAAAAAGAGAAGCTGTGAGTGAGAGAGAGAGAAAGAGAAGCTGTGTGTGTGTGAGAGAGAAAGAGAAGCTGAGAGTGAGTGAGAGAGAGAGAGAGAAGCTGTGAGTGAGTGAGAGAGAGAGAAAGAGAAGCTGTGAGTTAGAGAGAGAGAAAGAGAAGCTGTGAGTGAGAGAGACAGAGAGAGAGAGAAGCTGTGAGTGACTGAGAGAGAGAGAAAGAGAAGCTGTGAGTGAGAGAGAGAGAAAGAGAAGATGTGAGTGAGTGAGAGAGAGAGAAAGAGAAGCTGTGAGTTAGTGAGAGAGTGAGAAAGAGAAGCTGTGAGTGAGACAAAGAGAGTAAGAGAAGCTGTGAGTGAGTGAGAGAGAGATAGAAAGAAAGAGAAGCTGTGAGTGAGAGAGAGAGAGAAAGAGAAGCTGAGAGAGAGAAAGAAAGAGAAGCTGTGAGTGAGAGAGAGAAAGAGAAGCTGTGAGTGAGGGAGACAGAGAGAGAAAGAGAAGCTGTGAGTGAGAGAGAGAGAGAGAAAGAGAAGATGTGAGTGAGAGAGAGAGAGAAGCTGTGAGTTTGAGAGAGTGAGAGAAAGAGAAGCTGTGTGAGAGAGAGAGAAAGAAGCTGTGAGTGAGAGAGAGAAAGATAAGGTGTGAGTGAGAGAGAGAAAGAGAAGCTGTTAGTGAGAGAGAGAAAGTGAAGCTGAGTGAGTGAGAGAGATAAAGAGAAGGTTTGAGTGAATGAGAAAGAGAGAGAGAGAGAGAAGCTGTGAGTGAGAGAGAGAGAATAAGAGAAGGTGTGAGTGAGGGAGACAGAGAGAGAAATAGAACCTGTGAGTGAGTGAGAGAGAAAAACAGAAGCTGAGTGAGTGAGAGAGATAGAGAAAGAGAAGGTTTGAGTGAGTGAGTGAGAGAGAGAGAGAGAAGCTGTGAGTGAGTGAGAGAGAGAGAAAGAGAAGCAGTGAGTGAGAGAGACATAGAGAGAAAGAGAAGCTATGAGTGAGTGAGTGAGAGAGAGAAAGAAAGAAAGAGAATCTGTGAGTGAGTGAGTGAGAGAGAAAGAGTAGCTGTGAATGAGAGAGAGAGAGAAATAGAAGCTGTGAGTGAGAGAGAGAGAAATAGAAGCTGTGAGTGAGAGAGAGAGAGAGAGAAAGAGAAGCTGTGAGTGAGTGAGAGAGAGAGAGAAAGAGAAGCTGTGAGTGAGAGAGAGAAAGAGAAAGAGAAGCTGTGAGTGAGAGAGAGAGAGAAAGAGAAGTTGTGAGTGAGGGAAACAGAGAGAGAAATAGAACCTGTGAGTGAGCAAGAGAGAGAGAGAAAGAGAAGCTGTGAGTGAGAGAGAGAGAGAAGCTGTGAGTGAGAGAGAGAAAGAGAAGCTGTGACTGAGAGAGATAGAGAAACAGATAGTTTGAGAGAGAGAGTGAGAGAAAGAGATACTGTGAGTGAGAGAGAGAGAAAGAGAAGCTGTGAGAGAGAAAGAGAAGCTGTGAGTGAGAGAGTGAAAGAGAAGCGGTGAATGAGTGTGAGAGAGAGAAAGTGAAGCTGTGAGTGAGTGAGAGAGAGAAAGAGAAGCTGTGAGTGAGAGAGAGAGAGAAAGAGAAGCTGTGTGGAGAGAGAGAGAAAGAGAAACTGTGAGTGAGTGAGTGAGAGAGAGAGAAAGAGAAGTTGTGAGTGAGAGAGAAAGAGAAGCTGTGAGTGAGAGAGCAAAAGAGAAGCGGTGAGTGAGTGAGAGAGAGAGAAAGAGAAGCTGTGAGTGAGAGAGAAAGAGAAGCTGTGAGTGAGAGAGAGAGAGAGAAGCTGTGAGTGAGAGAGAGAGAGACCAATAGAAGCTGTTAGAGAGAGAGAGAGAAAGAGAAGCTGTAAGTGAGAGAGAGAGAGTGAAAGAGAAGCTGTGAGTGAGCGAGATAGAGAGAAAGAGAAGCTGTGTGTGTGTGAGAGAAATAGAAGCTGTGAGTGAGTGAGAGAGAGAGAAAGAGAAGCTGTGAGTGAGAGAGAGAGAAATAGAAGCTGTGAGTGAGTGAGTGTGAGAGAGAAGCTATGAGTGAGTGAGAGAGAGAGAAAGAGAAGCAGTGAGTGAGAGAGACAGAGAGAGGAAGAGAAGGTGTGAGTGAGTGAGAGAGAGAGAGAAAGAGAAGCTGAGAGAGAGAGAGAAAGAGTAGCTGTGAATGAGAGAGAGAGAGAGAAAAGAGAAGCTGTGTGTGTGTGAGAGAGAAAAAGAGAAGATGTGAGTGAGAGAGAGATAGTGATAGAGAAGCTGTGAGTGTGTGTGAGAGAGAGAAGCTGTGAGTTTGAGAGAGTGAGAGAAAGAGAAGCTGTGAGAGAGAGAGAAAGATAAGCTGTGAGTGAGAAAGAGAGAGAAAGAGAAGCTGTCAGTGAGAGAGAGAAAGAGAAGCTGAGTGTGTGAGAGAGATAAATAGAAGGTTTGAGTGAGTGAGAGAGAGAGAGAAAGAGAAGCTGTGAGTGAGAGAGAGAGAAAGAGTAGCTGCGAGTGAGGGAGACAGAGGGAGAAGTAGAACCTGTGTGTGTGTGAGAGAGAGAGAGAGAAAGAGAAGCTGTGAGTGAGAGAGAGAGAGAGAAAGAGAAGCTGTGAGTGAGAGAGAAAAACAGAAGCTGAGTGAGTGAGAGAGCGAGAGAAAGAGAAGCTGTGAGCGAGAGAGAGAGAAAGAGAAGCTGTGAGTGAGAGAGAGAGCAAGAGAAGATGTGAGTGAGAGAGAGAGAAAGAGAAGCTGTGAGTGAGTGAGAGAGGGAGAGAAAGAAAGAGAAGCTGTGAGTGAGAGAGAGAAAGAAAGAGAAGCTGTGAGTGAGAGAGAGAGAAAGAAAGCTGTGAGTGTGTGAGATAGAGAAAGAGAAGGTGTGATTGAATGAGAGAGAGAGAAAAGAGAAGCTGTGAGTGAGAGAGATAGAGAGAAAGAGAAGCTGTGAGAGAGAGAGAAAGAGAAGCTGTGAGTTAGTGAGAGAGAGAGAAAGAGAAGCTGTGAGTGAGAAAGAGAGAGAAAGAGAAGCTGTGAGTGAGAGAGGGAGAGAAAAAGAAGCTGTGAGTGAGAAAGAGAAAGAGAAGGTGTGAGTGAGAGAGAGAGAGAATATGTGTGTGTGTGAGAGAGAGAGAAGCTGTGTGTGAGAGAGAGAGAGAGAAAGAGAAAGAGATGCTATGAGTGAGTGAGAGAGAAAAAAGAGAATCTGTGAGTGAGAGAGATAGAGAGAAAGAGAAGCTGTGTGTGAGTGAGAGAGAGAGAGAAAGAGATGCTGTGAGTGAGCGAGAGAGAGAGAGAAAGAGAAGGTGTGAGTGAGAGAGACAGAGAGAGAAAGAAAAGCTGTGAGTGAGTGAGAGAGAGAGAAAGAAAGAGAAGCTGTGAATGAGAGAGAGAGAGAAAGAGAAGCTGTGAGTGAGAGAGAGAGAATGAGAAGCTGTGAGAGAGAGAAAGAGAAGCTGTGAGTGAGAGAGAGAGCAAGAAAAGATGGGATTGATACAGAGTGAGAGAAAGAAAGCTGTGAGTGTGTGAGAAAGAGAAAGAGAAGCTGTGAGTGAGTGAGAGAGAGAGAGAAAGAAAGAGAAGCTGTGAGTTAGATAGAGAGAGAGAAAGAGAAGCTGTGTGAGAGAGAGAGAGAAAGAGAAGCTGTGAGTGAGTGAGAGAGAGAAAAGCTGTGTGTGAGGGTGAGAGAGAGAAAGAGTACCTGTGAGTGAGAGAGAGAGAAAGAGCTGTGAGTGAGAGAGAGAGAAAGAGAAGCTGTGTGTGTGTGAGAGAGAAAGAGAAGCTGAGAGTGAGTGAGAGAGAGAGAGAGAAGCTGTGAGTGAGTGAGAGAGAGAGAAAGAGAAGCTGTGAGTTAGAGAGAGAGAAAGAGAAGCTGTGAGTGAGAGAGACAGAGAGAGAGAGAAGCTGTGAGTGACTGAGAGAGAGAGAAAGAGAAGCTGTGAGTGAGAGAGAGAGAAAGAGAAGATGTGAGTGAGTGAGAGAGAGAGAAAGAGAAGCTGTGAGTTAGTGAGAGAGTGAGAAAGAGAAGCTGTGAGTGAGACAAAGAGAGTAAGAGAAGCTGTGAGTGAGTGAGAGAGAGATAGAAAGAAAGAGAAGCTGTGAGTGAGAGAGAGAGAGAAAGAGAAGCTGAGAGAGAGAAAGAAAGAGAAGCTGTGAGTGAGAGAGAGAAAGAGAAGCTGTGAGTGAGGGAGACAGAGAGAGAAAGAGAAGCTGTGAGTGAGAGAGAGAGAGAGAAAGAGAAGATGTGAGTGAGAGAGAGAGAGAAGCTGTGAGTTTGAGAGAGTGAGAGAAAGAGAAGCTGTGTGAGAGAGAGAGAAAGAAGCTGTGAGTGAGAGAGAGAAAGATAAGGTGTGAGTGAGAGAGAGAAAGAGAAGCTGTTAGTGAGAGAGAGAAAGTGAAGCTGAGTGAGTGAGAGAGATAAAGAGAAGGTTTGAGTGAATGAGAAAGAGAGAGAGAGAGAGAAGCTGTGAGTGAGAGAGAGAGAATAAGAGAAGGTGTGAGTGAGGGAGACAGAGAGAGAAATAGAACCTGTGAGTGAGTGAGAGAGAAAAACAGAAGCTGAGTGAGTGAGAGAGATAGAGAAAGAGAAGGTTTGAGTGAGTGAGTGAGTGAGAGAGAGAGAAGCTGTGAGTGAGTGAGAGAGAGAGAAAGAGAAGCAGTGAGTGAGAGAGACATAGAGAGAAAGAGAAGCTATGAGTGAGTGAGTGAGAGAGAGAAAGAAAGAAAGAGAATCTGTGAGTGAGTGAGTGAGAGAGAAAGAGTAGCTGTGAATGAGAGAGAGAGAGAAATAGAAGCTGTGAGTGAGAGAGAGAGAAATAGAAGCTGTGAGTGAGAGAGAGAGAGAGAGAAAGAGAAGCTGTGAGTGAGTGAGAGAGAGAGAGAAAGAGAAGCTGTGAGTGAGAGAGAGAAAGAGAAAGAGAAGCTGTGAGTGAGAGAGAGAGAGAAAGAGAAGTTGTGAGTGAGGGAAACAGAGAGAGAAATAGAACCTGTGAGTGAGCAAGAGAGAGAGAGAAAGAGAAGCTGTGAGTGAGAGAGAGAGAGAAGCTGTGAGTGAGAGAGAGAAAGAGAAGCTGTGACTGAGAGAGATAGAGAAACAGATAGTTTGAGAGAGAGAGTGAGAGAAAGAGATACTGTGAGTGAGAGAGAGAGAAAGAGAAGCTGTGAGAGAGAAAGAGAAGCTGTGAGTGAGAGAGTGAAAGAGAAGCGGTGAATGAGTGTGAGAGAGAGAAAGTGAAGCTGTGAGTGAGTGAGAGAGAGAAAGAGAAGCTGTGAGTGAGAGAGAGAGAGAAAGAGAAGCTGTGTGGAGAGAGAGAGAAAGAGAAACTGTGAGTGAGTGAGTGAGAGAGAGAGAAAGAGAAGTTGTGAGTGAGAGAGAAAGAGAAGCTGTGAGTGAGAGAGCAAAAGAGAAGCGGTGAGTGAGTGAGAGAGAGAGAAAGAGAAGCTGTGAGTGAGAGAGAAAGAGAAGCTGTGAGTGAGAGAGAGAGAGAGAAGCTGTGAGTGAGAGAGAGAGAGACCAATAGAAGCTGTTAGAGAGAGAGAGAGAAAGAGAAGCTGTAAGTGAGAGAGAGAGAGTGAAAGAGAAGCTGTGAGTGAGCGAGATAGAGAGAAAGAGAAGCTGTGTGTGTGTGAGAGAAATAGAAGCTGTGAGTGAGTGAGAGAGAGAGAAAGAGAAGCTGTGAGTGAGAGAGAGAGAAATAGAAGCTGTGAGTGAGTGAGTGTGAGAGAGAAGCTATGAGTGAGTGAGAGAGAGAGAAAGAGAAGCAGTGAGTGAGAGAGACAGAGAGAGGAAGAGAAGGTGTGAGTGAGTGAGAGAGAGAGAGAAAGAGAAGCTGAGAGAGAGAGAGAAAGAGTAGCTGTGAATGAGAGAGAGAGAGAGAAAAGAGAAGCTGTGTGTGTGTGAGAGAGAAAAAGAGAAGATGTGAGTGAGAGAGAGATAGTGATAGAGAAGCTGTGAGTGTGTGTGAGAGAGAGAAGCTGTGAGTTTGAGAGAGTGAGAGAAAGAGAAGCTGTGAGAGAGAGAGAAAGATAAGCTGTGAGTGAGAAAGAGAGAGAAAGAGAAGCTGTCAGTGAGAGAGAGAAAGAGAAGCTGAGTGTGTGAGAGAGATAAATAGAAGGTTTGAGTGAGTGAGAGAGAGAGAGAAAGAGAAGCTGTGAGTGAGAGAGAGAGAAAGAGTAGCTGCGAGTGAGGGAGACAGAGGGAGAAGTAGAACCTGTGTGTGTGTGAGAGAGAGAGAGAGAAAGAGAAGCTGTGAGTGAGAGAGAGAGAGAGAAAGAGAAGCTGTGAGTGAGAGAGAAAAACAGAAGCTGAGTGAGTGAGAGAGATAGAGAAAGAGAAGGTTTGAGTGAGTGAGAGAGCGAGAGAAAGAGAAGCTGTGAGCGAGAGAGAGAGAAAGAGAAGCTGTGAGTGAGAGAGAGAGAGCAAGAGAAGATGTGAGTGAGAGAGAGAGAAAGAGAAGCTGTGAGTGAGTGAGAGAGGGAGAGAAAGAAAGAGAAGCTGTGAGTGAGAGAGAGAAAGAAAGAGAAGCTGTGAGTGAGAGAGAGAGAAAGAAAGCTGTGAGTGTGTGAGATAGAGAAAGAGAAGGTGTGATTGAATGAGAGAGAGAGAAAAGAGAAGCTGTGAGTGAGAGAGATAGAGAGAAAGAGAAGCTGTGAGAGAGAGAGAAAGAGAAGCTGTGAGTTAGTGAGAGAGAGAGAAAGAGAAGCTGTGAGTGAGAAAGAGAGAGAAAGAGAAGCTGTGAGTGAGAGAGGGAGAGAAAAAGAAGCTGTGAGTGAGAAAGAGAAAGAGAAGGTGTGAGTGAGAGAGAGAGAGAATATGTGTGTGTGTGAGAGAGAGAGAAGCTGTGTGTGAGAGAGAGAGAGAGAAAGAGAAAGAGATGCTATGAGTGAGTGAGAGAGAAAAAAGAGAATCTGTGAGTGAGAGAGATAGAGAGAAAGAGAAGCTGTGTGTGAGTGAGAGAGAGAGAGAAAGAGATGCTGTGAGTGAGCGAGAGAGAGAGAGAAAGAGAAGGTGTGAGTGAGAGAGACAGAGAGAGAAAGAAAAGCTGTGAGTGAGTGAGAGAGAGAGAAAGAAAGAGAAGCTGTGAATGAGAGAGAGAGAGAAAGAGAAGCTGTGAGTGAGAGAGAGAGAATGAGAAGCTGTGAGAGAGAGAAAGAGAAGCTGTGAGTGAGAGAGAGAGCAAGAAAAGATGGGATTGATACAGAGTGAGAGAAAGAAAGCTGTGAGTGTGTGAGAAAGAGAAAGAGAAGCTGTGAGTGAGTGAGAGAGAGAGAGAAAGAAAGAGAAGCTGTGAGTTAGATAGAGAGAGAGAAAGAGAAGCTGTGTGAGAGAGAGAGAGAAAGAGAAGCTGTGAGTGAGTGAGAGAGAGAAAAGCTGTGTGTGAGGGTGAGAGAGAGAAAGAGTACCTGTGAGTGAGAGAGAGAGAAAGAGCTGTGAGTGAGAGAGAGAGAAAGAGAAGCTGTATTAGAGAGAGAGAGAGAAAGAGAAGCTGTGAGTGAGAAAGAGAAAGAGAAGGTGTGAGTGAGTGAGAGAGAGAGAGAATATATATGTGTGTGAGAGAGAGAGAAGCTGTGTGTGAGAGAGAAAAAGAGAATCTGTGAGTGAGAGAGAGAGAGAAAGAGAAAGAGAAGCTGTGAGTGAGTGAGAGAGAGAAAGAGAAGCTGTGAGTGAGTGAGAGAGAGAGAAAGAGAAGCTGTGAGTGAGTGAGAGAGAGAGAAAGAGAAGCTGTGAGTTAGAGAGAGAGAAAAAGAAGCTGTGAGTGAGAGAGACAGAGAGAGATAGAAGCTGTGAGTGACTGAGAGAGAGAGAAAGAGAAGCTGTGAGTGAGAGAGAAAAAGAGAAGCTGTGAGTGAGAGAGAGAGAAAGAGAAGCTGTGTGTGTGTGAGAGAGAAAGAGAAGCTGAGAGTGAGTGAGAGAGAGAGAGAGAAGCTGTGAGTGAGTGAGAGAGAGAGAAAGAGAAGCTGTGAGTTAGAGAGAGAGAAAGAGAAGCTGTGAGTGAGAGAGACAGAGAGAGAGAGAAGCTGTGAGTGACTGAGAGAGAGAGAAAGAGAAGCTGTGAGTGAGAGAGAGAGAGAAAGAGAAGATGTGAGTGAGTGAGAGAGAGAGAAAGAGAAGCTGTGAGTTAGTGAGAGAGTGAGAAAGAGAAGCTGTGAGTGAGACAAAGAGAGTAAGAGAAGCTGTGAGTGAGTGAGAGAGAGATAGAAAGAAAGAGAAGCTGTGAGTGAGAGAGAGAGAGAAAGAGAAGCTGAGAGAGAGAGAGAAAGAGAAGCTGTGAGTGAGAGAGAGAAAGAGAAGCTGTGAGTGAGGGAGACAGAGAGAGAAAGAGAAGCTGTGAGTGAGAGAGAGAGAGAGAAAGAGAAGATGTGAGTGAGAGAGAGAGAGAAGCTGTGAGTTTGAGAGAGTGAGAGAAAGAGAAGCTGTGTGAGAGAGAGAGAAAGAAGCTGTGAGTGAGAGAGAGAAAGATAAGGTGTGAGTGAGAGAGAGAAAGAGAAGCTGTTAGTGAGAGAGAAAAACAGAAGCTGAGTGAGTGAGAGAGATAGAGAAAGAGAAGGTTTGAGTGAGTGAGTGAGTGAGAGAGAGAGAAGCTGTGAGTGAGTGAGAGAGAGAGAAAGAGAAGCAGTGAGTGAGAGAGACAGAGAGAGAAAGAGAAGCTATGAGTGAGTGAGTGAGAGAGAGAAAGAAAGAGAATCTGTGAGTGAGTGAGTGAGAGAGAAAGAGTAGCTGTGAATGAGAGAGAGAGAGAAATAGAAGCTGTGAGTGAGAGAGAGAGAAATAGAAGCTGTGAGTGAGAGAGAGAGAGAGAAAGAGAAGCTGTGAGTGAGTGAGAGAGAGAGAGAAAGAGAAGCTGTGAGTGAGAGAGAGAAAGAGAAAGAGAAGCTGTGAGTGAGAGAGAGAGAGAAAGAGAAGTTGTGAGTGAGGGAAACAGAGAGAGAAATAGAACCTGTGAGTGAGCAAGAGAGAGAGAGAAAGAGAAGCTGTGAGTGAGAGAGAGAGAGAAGCTGTGAGTGAGAGAGAGAAAGAGAAGCTGTGACTGAGAGAGATAGAGAAACAGATAGTTTGAGAGAGAGAGTGAGAGAAAGAGATAATGTGAGTGAGAGAGAGAGAAAGAGAAGCTGTGAGAGAGAAAGAGAAGCTGTGAGTGAGAGAGTGAAAGAGAAGCGGTGAATGAGTGTGAGAGAGAGAAAGTGAAGCTGTGAGTGAGTGAGAGAGAGAAAGAGAAGCTGTGAGTGAGAGAGAGAGAGAAAGAGAAGCTGTGTGGAGAGAGAGAGAAAGAGAAACTGTGAGTGAGTGAGTGAGAGAGAGAGAAAGAGAAGTTGTGAGTGAGAGAGAAAGAGAAGCTGTGAGTGAGAGAGCAAAAGAGAAGCGGTGAGTGAGTGAGAGAGAGAGAAAGAGAAGCTGTGAGTGAGAGAGAAAGAGAAGCTGTGAGTGAGAGAGAGAGAGAGAAGCTGTGAGTGAGAGAGAGAGAGACCAATAGAAGCTGTTAGAGAGAGAGAGAGAAAGAGAAGCTGTAAGTGAGAGAGAGAGAGTGAAAGAGAAGCTGTGAGTGAGAGAGAGAGAGAGAAGCTGTGAGTGAGAGAGAGAGAAAGAGAAGCTGTGAGTGAGAGAGAGTGAGAGAAAGAGAAGTTGTGAGTGAGAGAGAGAAAGAGAAGCTGTGAGTGAGAGAGAGAGAGTAAGAAAAGAGAATCTGTGAGTGAGAGAGATAGAGAGAAAGAGAAGCTGTGAGAGAGAGAGAAATAGAAGCTGTGAGTGAGAGAGAGAGAGAGAAGCTGTGAGTGAGTGAGAGAGAGAGAGAAAGAGAAGCTGTGAGTGAGTGTGAGAGAGAGAGAAGCTGTGAGTGAGTGAGAGAGAGAGAAAGAGAAGCAGTGAGTGAGAGACAGAGAGAGAAAGAGAAGCTGTGAGTGAGTGAGTGAGAGAGAGAAAGAAAGAGAAGCTGTGTGAGAGAAAGAGTAGCTGTGAATGAGAGAGAGAGAGAGAATAGAAGCTGTGAGTGAGAGGGATAGAGAGAAAGAGAAGCTGTGTGAGAGAAAGAGAAAAAGAAGCTGTGAGTGAGTGAGAGAGAGAGAAAGAGAAGCTGTGAGTGAGTGAGAGAGAGAGAAAGAGAAGCTGTGAGTGAGTGATAGAGAGAGAAGCTGTGAGTGAGTGAGAGAGAGCGAAAGAGAAGCAGTGAGTGAGAGAGACAGAGAGAGAGAGAAAGAGAAGCTGTGAGTGAGAGAGCAAAAGAGAAGCGGTGAGTGAGTGAGAGAGAGAGAAAGAGAAGCTGTGAGTGAGAGAGAAAGAGAAGCTATGAGTGAGAGAGAGAGAGAGAAGCTGTGAGTGAGAGAGAGAGAGACCAATAGAAGCTGTTAGAGAGAGAGAAAGTGAAGCTGTAAGTGAGAGAGAGAGAGTGAAAGAGAAGCTGTGTGTGAGAGAGAGAGAGAAGCTGTGAGTGAGAGAGAGAGAAAGAGGCTGTGAGTGAGAGAGAGTGAGAGAAAGAGAAGCTGTGAGTGAGAGAGAGAGAAAGAGAAGCTGTGAGTGAGTGAGAGAGAGAAAGAGAAGCTGTGAGTGAGTGAGAGAGAGAGAAAGAGAAGCTGTGAGTGAGTGAGAGAGAGTGAAAGAGAAGCTGTGAGTTAGAGAGAGAGAAAGAGAAGCTGTGAGTGAGAGAGACAGAGAGAGAGAGAAGCTGTGAGTGACTGAGAGAGATAGAAAGAGAAGCTGTGAGTGAGAGAAAAAAAGAGAAGCTGCGAGTGAGAGAGAGAGAGAAAGAGAAGCTGTGTGTGTGAGAGAGAAAGAGAAGCTGTGAGTGAGTGAGAGAGAGAGAAAGAGAAGCTGTGAGTGAGTGAGAGAGAGAGAGAAAGAGAAGCTGTGAGTTAGAGAGAGAGAAAGAGAAGCTGTGAGTGAGATTGACAGAGAGAGAGAGAAGCTGTGAGTGACTGAGAGAGAGAGAGAAAGAGAAACTGTGAGTGAGAGAGAGAGAGAGAGAGAAAGAGAAGATGTGAGTGAGTGAGAGAGAGAGAAAGAGAAGCTGTGAGTTAGTGAGAGAGTGAGAAAGAGAAGCTGTGAGTGAGACAAAGAGAGTAAGAGAAGCTGTGAGTGAGTGAGAGAGAGATAGAAAGAAAGAGAAGCTGTGAGTGAGAGAGAGAGCGAAAGAGAAGCTGAGAGAGAGAGAGAGAAAGAGAAGCTGTGAGTGAGGGAGACAGAGAGAGAAAGAGAACCTGTGAGTGAGAGAGAGAGAGAGAAAGAGAAGATGTGAGTGAGAGAGAGAGAAGATGTGAGTTTGAGAGAGTGAGAGAAAGAGAAGCTGTGAGAGAGAGAGAAAGAGAAGCTGTGAGTGAGAGAGAGAAAGATAAGGTGTGAGTGAGAGAGAGAAAGAAAGAGAAGCTGTTAGTGAGAGAGAGAAAGTGAACCTGAGTGAGTGAGAGAGATAAAGAGAAGGTTTGTGTGAGTGAGAGAGAGAGAGAGAGAAAGAGAAGCTGTGAGTGAGAGAGAGAGAGAAAGAGAAGGTGTGAGTGAGGGAGACAGAGAGAGAAATAGAACCTGTGAGTGAGAGAGAAAAACAGAAGCTAAGTGAGTGAGAGAGATAGAGAAAGAGAAGGTTTGAGTGAGTGAGTGAGTGAGAGAGAGAGAAGCTGTGAGTGAGTGAGAGAGAGAGAAAGAGAAGCAGTGAGTGAGAGAGACAGAGAGAGAAAGAGAAGCTATGAGTGAGTGAGTGAGTGAGAGAAAGAAAGAGAATCTGTGAGTGAGAGAGAGAGAGAAATAGTAGCTGTGAATGAGAGAGAGAGAGAAATAGAAGCTGTGAGTGAGTGAGAGAGAAATACAAGCTGTGAGTGAGAGAGAGAGAGAGAAAGAGAAGCTGTGAGTGAGTGAGAGAGAGAGAGAAAGAGAAGCTGTGAGTGAGAGAGAGAAAGAGAAAGAGAATCTGTGAGTGAAAGAGAGAGAGAAAGAGAAGTTGTGAGTGAGGGAGACAGAGAGAGAAATAGAACCTGTGAGTGAGCAAGAGAGAGAGAGAAAGAGAAGCTGTGAGTGAGAGAAAGAGATACTGTGAGTGAGAGAGAGAGAAAGAGAAGTTGTGAGAGAGAAAGAGAAGCTGTGAGTGAGAGAGTGAAAGAGAAGCGGTGAATGAGTGTGTGAGAGTGAAAGCGAAGCTGTGAGTGAGTGAGAGAGAGAAAGAGAACCTGTGAGTGAGAGAGAGAGAGAAAGAGAAGCTGTGTGGAGAGAGAGAGAAAGAGAAACTGTGAGTGAGAGAGAGAAAGTGAAAGAGAAGCTGTGAGAGAGAGAGAGAAGCTGTGAGTGAGAGAGAGAGAAAGAGAAGGTGTGAGTGAGAGAGAGTGAGAGAAAGAGAAGCTGTGAGTGAGAGAGATAGAGAGAAAGAGAAGCTATGTGTGTGTGAGAGAGAAATAGTAGCTGTGAGTGAGTGAGAGAGAGAGAGAAAGGGAAGCTGTGAGAGAGTGAGAGAGAGAGAAAGAGAAGCTGTGAGAAAGAGAGAAAGAGAAGCTGTGAGTTAGTGAGAGAGAGAGAAAGAGAAGCTGTGAGTGAGAAAGAGTGAGAAAGAGAAGCTGTGAGTGAGAGAGGGAGAGAAAGAGAAGCTGTGAGTGAGAAAGAGAAGGTATGAGTGAGTGAGAGAGAGAGAATATGTGTGTGTGTGAGAGAGAAAGCTGTGTGTGTGAGAGAGAGAGAGAGAGAAAGAGAAAGAGAAAGAGATGCTGTGAGTGAGTGAGAGAGAGATAGAAGATGTGAGTGAGTCAGAGAGAGAGAGAGAAAGAGAAGCTGTGAGTGAGAGAGATAGAGAGAAAGAGAAGCTATGTGTGTGTGAGAGAGAAATAGTAGCTGTGAGTGAGTGAGAGAGAGAGAGAAAGGGAAGCTGTGAGAGAGTGAGAGAGAGAGAAAGAGAAGGTGTGAGAAAGAGAGAAAGAGAAGCTGTGAGTTAGTGAGAGAGAGAGAAAGAGAAGCTGTGAGTGAGAAAGAGTGAGAAAGAGAAGCTGTGAGTGAGAGAGGGAGAGAAAGAGAAGCTGTGAGTGAGAAAGAGAAGGTATGAGTGAGTGAGAGAGAGAGAATATGTGTGTGTGTGAGAGAGAAAGCTGTGTGTGAGAGAGAGAGAGAGAAAGAGAAAGAGAAAGAGATGCTGTGAGTGAGTGAGAGAGAGATAGAAGATGTGAGTGAGTCAGAGAGAGAGAGAGAAAGAGAAGCTGTGAGTGAGTGAGAGAGAGAGAAAGAGAAGCTGTGAGAGTGAGAGAGAGAGAAAGAGAAGGTGTGAGTGAGAGAGACAGAGAGAGAAAGAAAAGCTGTGTGTGTGAGAGAGAGAGATAGAAGATGTGAGTGAGAGAGAGAGAGAGATGCTGTGAGTGAGCGAGAGAGTGAGAGAAAGAGAAGCTGTGAGTGAGTGAGTGAGAGAGAAAGAGAAGCTGTGAGAGTGAGAGAGAGAGAAAGAGAAGGTGTGAGTGAGAGAGACAGAGAGAGAAAGAAAAGCTGTGAGAGTGAGAGAGAGAGAGAAAGAGAAGATGTGAGTGAGAGAGACAGAGAGAGAAAGAAAAGCTGTGTGTGTGTGAGAGAGAGATAGAAGCTGTGAGTGAGAGAGAGAGAGAAATAGATGCTGTGAGTGAGCGAGAGAGTGAGAGAAAGAGAAGCTGTGAGTGAGAGAGTGAAAGAGAAGCGGTGAATGAGTGTGTGAGAGAGAAAGCGAAGCTGTGAGTGAGTGAGAGAGAGAAAGAGAACCTGTGAGTGAGAGAGAGAGAGAAAGAGAAGCTGTGTGGAGAGAGAGAGAAAGAGAAACTGTGAGTGAGAGAGACAAAGTGAAAGAGAAGCTGTGAGAGAGAGAGAGAGAAGCTGTGAGTTAGTGAGAGAGAGAGAAAGAGAAGCTGTGAGTGAGAAAGAGTGAGAGAGAAAGAGAAGCTGTGAGAGTGAGAGAGAGAGAAAGAGAAGGTGTGAGTGAGAGAGACAGAGAGAATGAGAAGCTGTGAGAGAGAGAAAGAGAAGCTGTGAGTGAGAGAGAGAGAGCAAGAAAAGATGAAATTGAGACAGAGCGAGAGAAAGAAAGCTGTGAGTGTGTGAGATAGAGAAAGAGAAGCTGTGAGTGAGTGAGTGAGAGAGAGAAAGAAAGAGAAGCTGTGAGTTAGAGAGAGAGAGAGAGAAAGAGAAGCTGTTTGTGTGAGAGAGAAAGAGAAGCTGTGAGTGAGAGTGAGAGAGAGAAGCTGTGTGTGAGGGAGAGAGAGAGAAAGCGTACCTGTGAGTGAGAGAGAGAGAAAGAGAGAGCTGTGAGTGAGAGAGAGAAAGAGAAGCTGTGTTAGAGAGAGAGAGAGAAAGAGAAGCTGTGAGTGAGAAAGAGAAAGAGAAGGTGTGAGTGAGTGAGAGAGAGAGAATATATTTTTGTGTGTGTGAGAGAGAGAAGCTGTGTGTGAGAGAGAAAGAGAAGATGTGTGTGAGAGAGAAAGAGAAGCTGTGAGTTAGAGAGAGAGAAAGAGAAGCTGTGAGTGAGAGAGACAGAGAGAGAGAGAAGCTGTGAGTGACTGAGAGAGAGAGAGAGAAAGAGAAGCTGTGAGTGAGAGAGAGAGAGAGAGAAAGAGAAGATGTGAGTGAGTGAGAGAGAGAGAAAGAGAAGCTGTGAGTTAGTGAGAGAGTGAGAAAGAGAAGCTGTGAGTTAGTGAGAGAGTGAGAAAGAGAAGCTGTGAGTGAGAGACAAAGAGAGTAAGAGAAGCTGTGAGTGAGTGAGAGAGAGATAGAGAAGCTGAGAGAGAGAGAGAGAGAAAGAGAAGCTGAGAGTGAGAGAGAGAAAGAGAAGCTGTGAGTGAGGGAGACAGAGAGAGAAAGAGAAGCTGTGAGTGAGAGAGAAAGAGAGAAAGAGAAGATGTGAGTGAGAGAGAGAGAGAAGTTGTGAGTGAGAGAGAGAAAGAGAAGCTGTGAGTTTGAGAGAGTGAGAGAAAGAGATGCTGTGAGAGAGAGAAAGAGAAGGTGTGAGTGAGAGAGAGAAAGATAAGGTGTGATTGAGAGAGAGAAAGAGAAGCTGTCAGTGAGAGAGAGAAAGTGAAGCTGAGTGAGTGAGAGAGATAAAGAGAAGGTTTGAGTGAGTGAGAGAGAGAGAGAGAAAGAGAAGCTGTGAGTGAGAGAGAGAGAGAAAGAGAAGGTGTGAGTGAGGGAGACAGAGAGAGAAATAGAACCTGTGAGTGAGTGAGAGAGAAAAACTGAAGCTGAGTGAGTGAGAGAAATAGAGAAAGAGAAGGTTTGAGTGAGTGAGAGAGCGAGAGAAAGAGAAGCTCTGAGGAGAGAGAGAAAGAGAAGCTCTGAGTGAGAGAGAGAGCAAGAGAAGCTATGTGTGAGAGAGAAAGAGAACCTGTGTGAGTGAGATAGAGAGAGAAATAGAAGCTGTGAGTGAGAGAGAGAGAAAGAGAAGCTGTGAGTGAGAGAGAGAGAGAAAGAGAAGCTGTGAGTGAGAGAGAGAGAGAAAGAGAAGCTTTAAATGAGAGAGAGAGAAATAGAAGCTGTGAGTGAGAGAGAGAGAAAGAGAAGCTGTGAGAGAGAGAGAGAAAGAGAAGCTGTGAGTGAGCGAGATAGAGAGAAAGAGAAGCTGTGTGTGTGAGAGAGAAATAGAAGCTGTGAGTGAGTGAGTGAGAGAGAAAGAGAAGCTGTGAGTGAGAGAGAGAGAAATAGAAGCTGTGAGTGAGTGAGAGAGAGAGAGAAGCTGTGAGTGAGTGAGAGAGAGAGAAAGAGAAGCAGTGAGTGAGAGAGACAGAGAGAGGAAGAGAAGGTGTGAGTGAGTGAGAGAGAGAGAGAAAGAGAAGCTGAGAGAGAGAGAGAGAAAGAGTAGCTGTGAATGAGAGAGAGAGAGAGAAAAGAGAAGCTGTGTGTGTGAGAGAGAGAGAAAGAGAAGATGTGAGTGAGACAGAGATAGTGATAGAGAAGCTGTGAGTGTGTGTGTGAGAGAGAGAAGCTGTGAGTTTGAGAGAGTGAGAGAAAGAGAAGCTGTGTGAGAGAGAGAAAGATAAGCTGTGAGTGAGAAAGAGAGAGAAAGAGAAGCTGTCAGTGAGAGAGAGAAAGAGAAGCTGAGTGTGTGAGAGAGATAAATAGAAGGTTTGAGTGAGTGAGAGAGAGAGAGAAAGAGAAGCTGTGAGTGAGAGAGAGAGAGAGAGAGAGTAGCTGCGAGTGAGGGAGACAGAGGGAGAAATAGAACCTGTGTGTGTGAGAGAGAGAGAGAGAAAGAGAAGCTGTGAGTGAGAGAGAGAGAGAGAAAGAGAAGCTGTGAGTGAGAGAGAAAAACAGAAGCTGAGTGAGTGAGAGAGAGAGATAGAGAAAGAGAAGGTTTGAGTGAGTGAGAGAGCGAGAGAAAGAGAAGCTGTGAGCGAGAGAGAGAGAAAGAGAAGCTGTGAGTGAGAGAGAGAGAGCAAGAGAAGATGTGAGTGAGAGAGAGAGAAAGAGAAGCTGTGAGTGAGTGAGAGAGGGAGAGAAAGAAAGAGAAGCTGTGAGTGAGAGAGAGAAAGAAAGAGAAGCTGTGAGTGAGAGAGAGAGAAAGAGAAGCTGTGATTGAGAGAGAGAGCAAGAGAAGATGTGATTGAGACAGGGAGAGAGAAAGAAAGCTGTGAGTGTGTGAGATAGAGAAAGAGAAGGTGTGATTGAATGAGAGAGAGAGAAAAGAGAAGCTGTGAGTGAGAGAGATAGAGAGAAAGAGAAGTTATGTGTGTGAGAGAGAGAAATAGTAGCTGTGAGTGAGTGAGAGAGAGAGAGAAAGGGAAGCTGTGAGTGAGTGAGAGAGAGAGAGAAAGAGAAGCTGTGTGTGAGAGAGAAAGAGAAGCTGTGAGTTAGTGAGAGAGAGAGAAAGAGAAGCTGTGAGTGAGAAAGAGAGAGAAAGAGAAGCTGTGAGTGAGAGAGGGAGAGAAAGAGAAGCTGTGAGTGAGAAAGAGAAGGAGAAGGTGTGAGTGAGTGAGAGAGAGAATATGTGTGTGTGTGAGAGAGAGAGAAGCTGTGTGTGAGAGAGAGAGAGAGAGAAAGAGAAAGAGATGCTGTGAGTGAGTGAGAGAGAAAAAAGAGAATCTGTGAGTGAGAGAGATAGAGAGAAAGAGAAGCTGTGTGTGTGAGAGAGAGAGATAGAAGATGTGCGTGAGTCAGAGAGAGAGAGAAAGAGAAGCTGTGAGTGAGTGAGAGAGAGAGAGAAAGAGATGGTGTGAGTGAGCGAGAGAGAGAGAGAAAGAGAAGGTGTGAGTGAGAGAGACAGAGAGAGAAAGAAAAGCTGTGAGTGAGTGAGAGAGAGAGAAAGAAAGAGAAGCTGTGAGTGAGAGAGAGAGAGAAAGAGAAGCTGTGAGTGAGAGAGAGAGAATGAGAAGCTGTGAGAGAGAGAAAGAGAAGCTGTGAGTGAGAGAGAGAGCAAGAAAAGATGGGATTGATACAGAGTGAGAGAAAGAAAGCTGTGAGTGTGTGAGAAAGAGAAAGAGAAGCTGTGAGTGAGTGAGAGAGAGAGAGAAAGAAAGAGAAGCTGTGAGTTAGAGAGAGAGAGAAAGAGAAGCTGTGTGTGAGAGATAGAGAGAAAGAGAAGCTGTGAGTGAGTGAGAGAGAGAGAAGCTGTGTGTGAGGGTGAGAGAGAGAAAGAGTACCTGTGAGTGAGAGAGAGAGAAAGAGCTGTGAGTGAGAGAGAGAGAAAGAGAAGCTGTATTAGAGAGAGAGAGAGAAAGAGAAGCTGTGAGTGAGAAAGAGAAAGAGAAGGTGTGAGTGAGTGAGAGAGAGAGAGAATATATATATGTGTGTGTGAGAGAGAGAAGCTGTGTGTGAGAGAGAAAAAGAGAATCTGTGAGTGAGAGAGAGAGAGAAAGAGAAGCTGTGTGTGTGAGAGAGAGAAAGAGAAGCTGTGAGTGAGTGAGAGAGAGAAAGAGAAGCTGTGAGTGAGTGAGAGAGAGAGAAAGAGAAGCTGTGAGTGAGTGAGAGAGAGAGAAAGAGAAGCTGTGAGTTAGAGAGAGAGAAAAAGAAGCTGTGAGTGAGAGAGACAGAGAGAGATAGAAGCTGTGAGTGACTGAGAGAGAGAGAAAGAGAAGCTGTGAGTGAGAGAGAAAAAGAGAAGCTGTGAGTGAGAGAGAGAGAGAGAAAGAGAAGCTGTGAGTTAGAGAGAGAGAAAGAGAAGCTGTGAGTGAGAGAGACAGAGAGAGAGAGAAGCTGTGAGTGACTGAGAGAGAGAGAAAGAGAAGCTGTGAGTGAGAGAGAGAGAGAGAAAGAGAAGATGTGAGTGAGTGAGAGAGAGAGAAAGAGAAGCTGTGAGTTAGTGAGAGAGTGAGAAAGAGAAGCTGTGAGTGAGACAAAGAGAGTAAGAGAAGCTGTGAGTGAGTGAGAGAGAGATAGAAAGAAAGAGAAGCTGTGAGTGAGAGAGAGAGAGAAAGAGAAGCTGAGAGAGAGAGAGAAAGAGAAGCTGTGAGTGAGAGAGAGAAAGAGAAGCTGTGAGTGAGGGAGACAGAGAGAGAAAGAGAAGCTGTGAGTGAGAGAGAGAGAGAGAAAGAGAAGATGTGAGTGAGAGAGAGAGAGAAGCTGTGAGTTTGAGAGAGTGAGAGAAAGAGAAGCTGTGAGAGAGAGAGAGAAAGAAGCTGTGAGTGAGAGAGAGAAAGATAAGGTGTGAGTGAGAGAGAGAAAGAGAAGCTGTTAGTGAGAGAGAGAAAGTGAAGCTGAGTGAGTGAGGAGATAAAGAGAAGGTTTGAGTGAGTGAGAAAGAGAGAGAGAGAGAGAAGCTGTGAGTGAGAGAGAGAGAATAAGAGAAGGTGTGAGTGAGGGAGACAGAGAGAGAAATAGAACCTGTGAGTGAGTGAGAGAGAAAAACAGAAGCTGAGTGAGTGAGAGAGATAGAGAAAGAGAAGGTTTGAGTGAGTGAGTGAGTGAGAGAGAGAGAAGCTGTGAGTGAGTGAGAGAGAGAGAAAGAGAAGCAGTGAGTGAGAGAGACAGAGAAAGAAAGAGAAGCTATGAGTGAGTGAGTGAGAGAGAGAAAGAAAGAGAATCTGTGAGTGAGTGAGAGAGAGAGAAAGAGTAGCTGTGAATGAGAGAGAGAGAGAAATAGAAGCTGTGAGTGAGAGAGAGAGAAATAGAAGCTGTGAGTGAGAGAGAGAGAGAGAGAAAGAGAAGCTGTGAGTGAGTGAGAGAGAGAGAGAAAGAGAAGCTGTGAGTGAGCGAGAGAAAGAGAAAGAGAAGCTGTGAGTGAGAGAGAGAGAGAAAGAGAAGTTTTGAGTGAGGGAAACAGAGAGAGAAATAGAACCTGTGAGTGAGCAAGAGAGAGAGAGAAAGAGAAGCTGTGAGTGAGAGAGAGAGAGAAGCTGTGAGTGAGAGAGAAAGAGAAGCTGTGACTGAGAGAGATAGAGAAACAGATAGTTTGAGAGAGAGAGAGTGAGAGAAAGAGATACTGTGAGTGAGAGAGAGAGAAAGAGAAGCTGTGAGAGAGAAAGAGAAGCTGTGAGTGAGAGAGTGAAAGAGAAGCGGTGAATGAGTGTGTGAGAGAGAAAGTGAAGCTGTGAGTGAGTGAGAGAGAGAAAGAGAAGTTGTGAGTGAGAGAGAGAGATAGAAAGAGAAGCTGTGTGGAGAGAGAGAGAAAGAGAAACTGTGAGTGAGTGAGTGAGAGAGAGAGAAAGAGAAGTTGTGAGTGAGAGAGAAAGAGAAGCTGTGAGTGAGAGAGCAAAAGAGAAGCGGTGAGTGAGTGAGAGAGAGAGAAAGAGAAGCTGTGAGTGAGAGAGAAAGAGAAGCTGTGAGTGAGAGAGAGAGAGAGAAGCTGTGAGTGAGAGAGAGAGAGACCAATAGAAGCTGTTAGAGAGAGAGAGAGAAAGAGAAGCTGTAAGTGAGAGAGAGAGAGTGAAAGAGAAGCTGTGAGTGAGAGAGAGAGAGAGAAGCTGTGAGTGTGAGAGAGAGAAAGCGAAGCTGTGAGTGAGAGAGAGTGAGAGAAAGAGAAGTTGTGAGTGAGAGAGAGAAAGAGAAGCTGTGAGTGAGAGAGAGAGAGTGAGAAAAGAGAAGCTGTGAGTGAGAGAGAGAAAGAGAAGCTGTGAGAGAGAGAGAGTGAGAAAAGAGAAGCTGTGAGTGAGAGAGATAGAGAGAAAGAGAAGCTGTGAGAGAGAGAGAAATAGAAGCTGTGAGAGAGAGAGAGAGAGAGAAGCTGTGAGTGAGTGAGAGAGAGAGAAAGAGAAGCTGTGAGTGAGTGTGAGAGAGAGAGAAGCTGTGAGTGAGTGAGAGGGAGAGAAAGAGAAGCAGTGAGTGAGAGACAGAGAGAGAAAGAGAAGCTGTGAGTGTGAGTGAGAGAGAGAAAGAAAGAGAAGCTGTGTGAGAGAAAGAGTAGCTGTGAATGAGAGAGAGAGAGAGAGAAAATAGAAGCTGTGAGTGAGAGGGATAGAGAGAAAGAGAAGCTGTGTGAGAGGAAGAGAAATAGAAGCTGTGAGTGAGTGAGAGAGAGAGAAAGAGAAGCTGTGAGTGAGTGAGAGAGAGAGAAGCTGTGAGTGAGTGAGAGAGAGCGAAAGAGAAGCAGTGAATGAGAGAGACAGAGAGAGAGAAAGAGAAGCTCTGAGTGAGTTAGTGAGAGAGAGAAAGAAAGAGAAGCTGTGAGTGAGAGAAAGAAAGAGTAGCTGTGAATGAGAGAGAGAGAGAAATAGAAGCTGTGAGTGAGAGAGAGAGAAAGAGAAGCTGTGAGTGAGTGAGAGAGAGAAATAGAAGCGGTGAGTGAGAGAGAGAGAGAAAGTGAAGCTGTGAGTGAGAGAGAGAGAGAGAAGCTGTGAGTGAGAGAGAGAACCAATAGAAGCTGTTAGAGAGAGAGAGAGAAGCTGTAAGTGTGGGAGAGAGAGAGAAAGAGAAGCTGTGTGTGTGAGAGAGAGAGAAGCTAAGTGAGAGAGAGAAAGAGAAAGAGAACCTGTGAGTGAGAGAGAGAGAGAGAAAGAGAAGCTTTGAGGGAGAGAGAGAGAAAGAGAAGCTGTGAGTGAGTGAGAGAGAGGGAAAAGAGAAGCTGTGAGTGAGAGAGATAGAGAGAAAGAGAAGCTGTGTGTGAGAGAGAAATAGAAGATGTGAGTGAGTGAGAGAGAGAGAGAGAAAGAGAAACTGTGAGTGAGAGAGAGAGAGAGAAAAGCTGAGAGAGAGAGAGAGAAAGAGAAGCTGTGAGTTAGTGAGAGAGAGAAATAGAAGCCGTGAGAGAGAGAGACAGAGAGAGAGAAGCTGTGAGTGAGTGAGAGAGAGAGAGAAAGAGAAGCTGTGAGTGAGAGAGAGAGAGAGAAAGAGAAGCTGTGAGTGAGTGAGAGAGAGAAAGAGAAGCTGTGAGTTAGTGAGAGAGAGAGAAAGAGAAGCTGTGTGAGAGAGAAAGAGAGAGAAAGAGAAGCGTGAGTGAGTGAGAGAGAGAGAGAGAAAGAAAAGCTGTGAGTGAGAGAGAAAGAAGCTGTGAGTGAGAGAGTTAGAGAGAGAGAGAAAAAGAAGCTGTGTGTGAGTGAGAGAGAGAGAGAGAATGAGAAGCTGTGAGAGAGAGAAACAGAAGTTGTGAGTGAGTGAGAGAGGGAGAGAGAAGCTGTGTGTGTGTGAGAGAGAGAAAGAGAAGCTGTGTGTGTGAGAGAGAAAGAGAAGTTGTGAGTGAGAGAGACACAGAGAGAGAAGCTGTGAGTGAGAGAGAGAGCGAGAGAGCTGTGAGTGAGAGAGAGAGAAAGAGAAGCTGTGAGTGAGAGAGAGGGAGAAACAGAAGTTGTGAGTGAGTGAGAGAGAGAGAGAGAAGCTGTGAGTGAGAGAGAGAGAGAGAGAAGCTGTGAATGAGGGAGAGATAGAAATAGAAGCTGTGAGTGAGAGAGACAGAAAGAGAAGCTGTGTGTGTGTGAGAGAGAGAAAGAGAAGCTGTGAGGGAGAGAGAAAGAGAAGCTGTGAGTGAGAGAGTGAGAGAGAGAAAGAGAAGCTGTGTGTGAGTGAGAGAGAGAGAAAATGAGAAGCTGTGTGAGAGAGAGAGAAAGAGAAGCTGTGAGTGCGTGAGAGAGAGAGAAGGAGAAGCTGTGAATTAGTGAGAGAGATAGAAATTGAAGCTGTGAGTGAGAGACAGAGAGAAACAGAAGTTGTGAGTGAGTGACAGAAAGAGAGAAAGAGAAGCTGTAAGAGAGGGAGAGAGAGAGAAAGAGAAGCTGTGAGTGAGAGAGAGAGAGAAAGAGAAGCTGTGAGTGAGAGAGAGAAAGCGAAAGAAAAGATGTGAGTGAGAGAGAGAGAGAGAAAGAGAAGCTGTGAGTGAGTGAGTGAGGGAGAGAAAGAAAGAGGTGCTGTGAGTGAGAGAGAGAAAGAAAGAGGAGCTGTGAGTGAGAGAGAGAGAGAAAGAGAAGCTGTGAGTGAGAGCTAGAGAGAGAAAGAGAAGCTGTGAGTGAGTGAGTGAGGGAGCGAAAGAAAGAGGTGCTGTGAGTGAGAGAGAGAAAGAAAGAGGAGCTGTGAGTGAGAGAGAGAAAGCAAAAGAGAAGCTGTGAGAGAGAGAGAGAGAGAGAGAAGCTGTGAGTGAGGGAGACAGAGAGAGAAATAGAACCTGTGAGTGAGCGAGAGAGTGAGAGAAAGAGAAGCTGTGAGTGAGTTAGTGAGAGAGAAAGAGAAGCTGTGAGAGTGAGAGAAAGAGAAAGAGAAGGTGTGAGTGAGAGAGACAGAGAGAGAAAGAGAAGCTGTGTGTGAGTGAGAGAGAGAGAAAAAAGAGAAGCTGTGAGTGAGAGAGAGAGAGAAGCTGTGAGTGTGAGAGAGAGACCAATAGAAGCTGTTAGAGAGAGAGAGAGAAAGAGAAGCTGTAAGTGAGGGAGAGAGAGAGAAAGAGAAGTTGTGAGTGAGAGAGAGAGAGAAGCTGTGAGTGAGAGAGAGAAAGAGAAAGAGAAGCTGTGAGTGAGAGAGAGAGAGAAAGAGAAGCTGTGAGGGAGAGAGAGAGAAAGAGAAGCTGTGAATGAGTGAGAGAGAGAGAAAAGAGAAGCTGTGAGTGAGAGAGATAGAGAGAAAGAGAAGCTGTGTGAGAGAGAGAGAAATAGAAATGCGAGTGAGTGACAGACAGAGAAAGAGAAGCTGTGAGTGAGTGAGAGAGAGAGAAAAGCTGTGAGAGAGAGAGAAAGAGAAGCTGTGAGTTAGTGAGAGAGAGAAATAGAAGCCGTGAGTGAGAGAGACAGAGAAAGAGAAGCTGTGAGTGAGTGAGAGAGAGAGAGAAAGAGAAGCTGTGAGTGTGAGAGAGAGAGAGAGAAAGAGAAGCTGTGAGTGAGTGAGAGAGAGAGAAAGAGAAGCTGTGGGTTAGTGATAAAGAGAGAAAGAGAAGCTGTGTGAGAGAGACAGAGAGAAAGAGAAGTGTGAGTGAGTGAGAGAGAAAGAAAAGCTGTGTGTGAGAGAGAAAGAGAAGCTGTGAGTGAGTGAGTGAGGGAGAGAAAGAAAGAGAAGCTGAGAGAGAGAGAGAGAGAGAAAGAGAAGCTGTGAGTGAGAGAGCGAAAGCGTAGCTGTGAGTGAGAGAGAGAGAGAGAAAGAGAAGCTGTGAGTGAGTGAGTGAGGGAGAGAAAGAAAGAGAAGCTGTGAGTGTGAGAGAGAGAAAGAGTAGCTGTGAATGAGAGAGAGAGAAAGAGAAGCTGTGAGTGAGAGAGAGAGAGAAAGAGAAGCTGTGAGTGAGAGAGAGAAAGCAAAAGAGAAGCTGTGAGTGAGAGAGAGAGAAGCTGTGTGGAGAGAGAGAGAAAGAAAAGCTGTGAGTGAGTGAGAGAGAGAAAGAGAAGTTGTGAGTGAGAGAGAAAGAGAAGCTGTGAGAGAGAGAAAGAGAAGCTGTGAGTGAGAGAGCAAAAGAGAAGCGGTGAGTGAGTGAGTGAGAAAGAGAAGCTTTGAGTGAGAGAAAGAGAAGCTGTGAGTGAGAGAGAGAGAGAAGCTGTGAGTGAGAGAGAGAGAGAAGCTGTGAGAGAGAGAGAGAAAGAAAAGCTGTGAGTGAGGGAGAGAGAGAGAAAGAGAAGCTGTGAGTGAGTGAGAGAGAGAAAAGAGAAGCTGTGAGTGAAAGAGATAGAGAGAAAGAGAAGCTGTGAGAGAGAGTGAAATAGAAGATGTGAGTGAGTGAGAGAGAGAGAAAGAGAAGCTGTGAGTGAGAGAGAGAGAAAAGCTGTGTGTGTGAGAGAGAAAGAGAAGCTATGAGTTAGTGAGAGAGAGAGAAATAGAAGCCGTGAGTGAGAGAGACAGAGAGAGAGAAGCTGTGAGTGAGTGAGAGAGAGAGAGAGAAAGAGAAGCTTTGAGTGAGAGAGAGAGAGAGAGAATCTGTGAGTGAGTGAGAGAGAGAGAAAGAGAAGCTGTGGGTTAATGAGAAAGAGAGAAAGAGAAGCTGTGTGAGAGAGACAGAGAGAGAAAGAGAAGCGTGAGTGAGTGAGAGAGAGAAAGAAAAGCTGTGAGTGAGAGAGAAAGAGAAGCTGTGAGTGAGAGAGTTAGAGAGAGAGAGAGAGAGAAGCTGTGTGTGAGTGAGAGAGAGAGAATGAGAAGCTGTGTGAGAGAGAGAAAGGAAGCTGTGAGTGATTGAGAGAGAGAGAAGGAGAAGCTGGGAGTGAGAGAGAGAGAAAGAAGCTGTGAGTGAGAGAGTTAGAGAGAGAGAGAGAGAGAAAGAGAAGCTGTGTGTGAGTGAGAGAGAGAGAATGAGAAGCTGTGTGAGAGAGAGAGAAGCTGTGAGTGAGTGAGAGAGAGAGAAGGAGAAGCTGTGAGTTAGTGAGAGAGAAGGAGAAGCTGTGAGTGAGAGAGAGAGAGAAAGAGAAGCTGTGAGTGAGAGATAGAGAGAAAGTGAAGCTAAGAGAGAGAGAAATAGAAGCTGTGAGTGAGTGAGAGAGAGAGAGAGAAAGAGAAGCTGTGATTGAGATAGAAAGAGAAGCTGTGAGTGAGAGACAGAGAGAGAAAGAGAAGGTGTGAGTGAGAGAGAGAAAGAGATGCTGTGAGTGAGAGAGAGAGTGAAAGAGAAGCTGTGAGTGAGAGAGAGAGAGAGAAAGAGAAGCTGTGAGTGAGAGAGAGAAAGAGAAAGAGAAGCTGTGAGTGAGAGAGAGAGAGAAGCTGTGAGTGAGTGTGTGAGAGAGAAAGAGAAGCTGTGAGTGAGAGAGAGAGAGAGAGAAGCTGTGTGTGTGAGAGAGAGAAAGAGTAGCTGTGAGTGAGTGAGAGAGAGAGAAAGAGAAGCTGTGAGTGAGTGAGGGAGAGAAAGAGAACCTGTGAGAGAGAGAGAGAAAGAGAAGCTGTGAGTGAGAGAGAGAGAAAGAGAAGCTGTGAGAGAGAAAGAGAAGCTGTGAGCGAGAGAGTGAAAGAGGAGCGGTTAATGAGTGAGAGAGGGAGAAAGAGAAGCTGTGAGTGAGAGAGAGAAAGAGAAGCTGTGAGTGAGAGAGAGACAGAAAGAGAAGCTGTGTGTGTGAGAGACAGATAAAGAGAAGCTGTGAGTGAGTGAGAGAGAGAGAAAGAGAAGCTGTGAGTTAGTGAGAGAGAGAAAGTGAAGCTGTGAGTGAGAGAGACAGAGATAGAGAAGCTGTGAGTGAGTGAGAGAGAGAGAGAGAAAGAGAAGCTGTGAGTGTGTGTGAGAGAGAGAAAGAGAAGCTGTGTGTGTGAGAAAGAGAAGCTGTGAGTGTGAGAGACAGAGAGAGAGAAGCTGTGAGTGAGTGAGAGAGAGAGAAAGAGAAGCTGTGAGTGTGAGAGAGTGAGAGAAAGAGAAGCTGTGAGTGAGTGAGAGAGAGAGAAAGAGAAGCAGTGAGTGAGAGAGAGAGGGAAAGAGAAGCTGTGAGTGTAAGAGAGAGAGAGAGAAAGAGAAGCTGTGAGTGAGTGAGAGAGAGAGAGAGAAAGAGAAGCTGTGAGTGAGAGAGAGAGAGAGTAGCTGTGAATGAGAGAGAGATAGAAATAGAAGCTGTGAGTTAGAGAGAGAGAAAGAGAAAGAGAAGCTGTGAGAGAGAGAGAGAAAAAGAAGCTGTGAATGAGAGAGAGAAAGAGAAAGAGAAGCTGTGAGTGAGAGAGAGAGAGAAAGAGAAGCTGTGAGTGAGAGATAGAGAGAAAGTGAAGCTGAGAGAGAGAGAGAAATAGAAGCTGTGAGTGAGTGAGTGAGAGAGAGAGAAAGAGAAGCTGTGAGTGAGAGAGAGAGAGAAAGAGAAGCTGTGAGTGAGAGAGACAAAAAGAAGCTGTGAGTGAGAAAGAGAAGGTGTGAGTGAGTGAGTGAGAGAGAGAGAATATGTGTATGTGAGAGAGAGAGAGAAGCTGTGTGTGTGTGAGAGAGAGAAAGAGAAGATGTGAGTGAGAGAGAGTGATAGAGAAGCTGTGAGTGAGAGAGAGAGAAAGAGAAGCTGTGAGTTTGAGAGAGGGAGAGAAAGAGAAGCTGTGAGAGAGGGAGAGTGAAAGAGAAGCTGTGAGTTAGATAGACAGAGAGAGAAAGAGAAGCTGTGAGTGAGAGAGAGAGAGTAAGAGAAGCTGTGAGTGAGAGAGAGAGAGGGAGAGAAGCTGTGTGAGAGAGAGAAAGAGAAAGAGAAGCAGTGAGTTAGAGAGACAGAGAGAGAAAGAGAAGCTGCGAGTGAGAGAGAGAGAGAGAGAAAAGCTGTGAGTGAGAGAGAGACAAAAAGAAGCTGTGAGTGAGAAAGAGAAGGTGTGAGTGAGTGAGAGAGAGAGAATATGTGTGTGTGTATGAGAGAGAGAAGCTGTGTGTGAGAGAGAGAGAGAAAGAGAAGATGTCAGTGAGACAGAGATAGTGATAGAGAAGCTGTGAGTGAGAGAGAGAGAGAAGCTGTGAGTTTGAGAGAGTGAGAGAAAGAGAAGCTGTGTGAGAGAGAGAAAGATAAGCTGTGAGTGAGAGAGAGAGAGAAAGAGAAGCTGTCAGTGAGAGAGATAAAGAGAAGCTGAGTGTGTGAGAGAGATAAATAGAAGGTTTGAGTGAGAGAGAGAGAGAAAGAGAAGCTGTGTGTGTGTGAGAGAGAGAAAGAGTAGCTGTGAGTGAGGGAGACAGAGAGAGAAATAGAACCTGTGTGTGTGTGTGAGAGAGTGAGAGAGAAAGAGAAGCTGTGAGTGAGAGAGAAAGAGAAGCTGTGAGTGAGAGAGAGAGAGAGAAGCTGTGAGTGAGAGAGAGAGACCAATAGAAGCTGTTAGAGAGAGAGAGAGAAAGAGAAGCTGTAAGTGAGGGAGAGAGAGAGAAAGAGAAGCTGTGAGTGACAGAGAGAAAGAAAGAGAAAGAGAAGATGTGAATGAGATAGAGAGAGAAAGAGAAGCTGTGAGGGAGAGAGAGATAAAGAGAAGCTGTGAGTGAGTGAGAGAGAGAAAAGAGAAGCTGTGAGTGAGAGAGATAGAGAGAAAGAGAAGCTGTGTCAGAGAGAGAGAAATAGAAGATGCGAGTGAGTGAGAGACAGAGAAAGAGAAGCTGTGAGTGAGTGAGAGAGAGAGAGAGAAAATCTGTGTGTGAGAGAGAGAAAAAGAAGCTGTGAGTTAGTGAGAGAGAGAGAAATAGAAGCCGTGAGTGAGAGAGACAGAGAGAGAGATAGAAGCTGTGAGTGAGTGAGAGAGAGAGAGAAAGAGAAGCTGTGAGTGAGAGAGAGAGAGAGAAAGAGAAGCTGTGAGTGAGTGAGAGAGAGAGAAAGAGAAGCTGTGGGTTAGTGATAAAGAGAGAAAGAGAAGCTGTGTGGGAGAGACAGAGAGAAAGAGAAGTGTGAGTGAGTGAGAGAGAGAAAGAAAAGCTGTGAGTGACAGAGAAAGAGAAGCTGTGAGTGAGTGAGTGAGGGAGAGAAAGAAAGAGAAGCTGTGAGTGAGAGAGAGAGAGAGAAAGAGAAGCTGTGAGTGAGAGAGACATAAAGAGAAGCTGTGAGTGAGTCAGAGAGAGAGAGAAAGAGAAGCTGTGAGTGAGTGAGTCAGAGAGAGAGAAAGAGATGCTGTGAGTGAGCGAGAGAGTGAGAGAAAGAGAAGCTGTGAGTGAGTGAGTGAGAGAGAAAGAGAAGCTGTGAGAGTGAGAGAGAGAGAAAGAGAAGGTGTGAGTGAGAGAGACAGAGAGAGAAAGAGAAGCTGAGAGTGAGTGAGAGAGAGAGAAAAAAGAGAAGCTGTGAGTGAGTGAGAGAGAGAGAAGCTGTGAGTGTGAGAGAGAGACCAATAGAAGCTGTTAGAGAGAGAGAGAGAAAGAGAAGCTGTAAGTGAGGGAGAGAGAGAGAAAGAGAAGCTGTGAGTGAGAGAGAGAGAAGCTGTGAGTGAGAGAGAGAAAGAGAAAGAGAAGCTGTGAGTGAGAGAGAGAGAGAAAGAGAAGCTGTGAGGGAGAGAGAGAGAAAGAGAAGCTGTGAATGAGTGAGAGAGAGAGAAAAGAGAAGCTGTGAGTGAGAGAGATAATGAGAAAGAGAAGCTGTGAGAGAGAGAGAAATAGAAGATGCGAGTGAGTGAGAGACAGAGAAAGAGAAGCTGTGAGTGAGAGAGAGAGAGAGAAAAGCTGTGTGTGAGAGAGAGAGAAAGAGAAGCTGTGAGTTAGTGAGAGAGAGAAATAGAAGCCGTGAGTGAGAGAGACAGAGAAAGAGAAGCTGTGAGTGAGTGAGAGAGAGAGAGAAAGAGAAGCTGTGAGTGAGAGAGAGAGAGAGAGAGAAGCTGTGAGTGAGTGAGAGAGAGAGAAAGAGAAGCTGTGGGTTAGTGATAAAGAGAGAAAGAGAAGCTGTGTGAGAGAGACAGAGAGAAAGAGAAGTGTGAGTGAGTGAGAGAGAGAAAGAAAAGCTGTGAGAGAGAGAGAAAGAGAAGCTGTGAGTGAGTGAGTGAGGGAGAGAAAGAAAGAGAAGCTGAGAGTGAGAGAGAGAGAGAAAGAGAAGCTGTGAGTGAGAGAGCGAAAGTGAAAGTGAAGCTGTGAGTGAGAGAGAGAGAGAGAAAGAGAAGCTGTGAGTGAGGGAGTGAAAGAGAGAAAGAAAGAAAGAGAAGCTGTGAGTGAGAGAGAGAGAGAAAGAGAAGCTGTGAATGAGAGAGAGAGAAAGAGAAGCTGTGAGTGAGAGAGAGAGAGAAAGAGAAGCTGTGAGTGAGAGAGAGAAAGCAAAAGAGAAGCTGTGAGTGAGAGAGAGAGAGAGAGAAGCTGTGAGTGAGAGAGAGAAAGAGAATCTGTGAGTGAGAGAGAGAGAGAAAGAGAAGCTGTGGAGAGAGAGAGAAAGAAAATCTGTGAGTGAGTGAGAGAGAGAAAGAGAAGTTGTGAGTGAGAGAGAAAGAGAAGCTGTGAGAGAGAGAGAAAGAGAAGCTGTGAGTGAGAGAGCAAAAGAGAAGCTGTGAGTGAGAGAGAGAGAGACCAATAGAAGCTGTTAGAGAGAGAGAGAAAGAGAAGCTGTAAGTGAGGGAGAGAGAGAGAAAGAGAAGCTGTGAGTGAGAGAGAGAGAAGCTGTGAGTGAGATAGAGAAAGAAAAGCTGTGAGTGAGGGAGAGAGAGAGAAAGAGAAGCTGTGAGTGAGAGAGAGAGAGAAAGAGAAGCTGTGAGTGAGAGATAGAGAGAAAGTGAAGCTAAGAGAGAGAGAGAAATAGAAGCTGTGAGTGAGAGAGAGAGAGAGAGAGAGAGAGAAAGAGAAGCTGTGATTGAGATAGAAAGAGAAGCTGTGAGTGAGAGACAGAGAGAGAAATAGAAGGTGTGAGTGAGAGAGAGAGAAAGAGATGCTGTGAGTGAGAGGGAGAGAGAAAGAGAAGCTGTGAGTGAGAGAGAGAGAGAAAGAGAAGCTGTGAGTGAGAAAGAAAAAGAGAAAGGGAAGCTGTGAGTGAGAGAGAGAGAGAGAAAGAGAAGGTGTGAATGAGAGAGAGAGAAATTGAATCTGTGAGTGAGAGATAGAAAGAGAAGCTGTGAGTGAGTGTGTGAGAGAGAAAGAGAAGCTGTGAGTGAGAGAGAGAGAGAGAAGCTGTGTGTGTGAGAGAGAGAAAGAGTAGCTGTGAGTGAGTGAGAGAGAGAGAAAGAGAAGCTGTGAGTGAGTGAGGGAGAGAAAGAGAACCTGTGTGTGAGAGAGAGAGAAGCTGTGAGTGAGAGAGAGAGAAAGAGAAGCTGTGAGAGAGAAAGAGAAGCTGTGAGCGAGAGAGTGAAAGAGGAGCGGTGAATGAGTGAGAGAGGGAGAAAGAGAAGCTGTGAGTGAGAGAGAGAAAGAGAAGCTGTGAGTGAGAGAGAGAGAAAGAGAAGCTGTCAGTGAGAGAGAGAAAGAGAAGCTGAGTGTGTGAGAGAGATAAATAGAAAGTTTGAGTGAGTGAGAGAGAGAGAGAGAGAGAAAGAGAAGCTGTGAGAGAGAGAGAGAGAAAGAGTAGCTGTGAGTGAGGGAGACAGAGAGAGAAATAGAACCTGTGTGTGTGTGAGAGAGAGAGAGAGAAATAGAAGCTGTGAGCGAGAGAGAGAGAAAGAGAAGCTGTGAGTGAGAGAGAGAGCAAGAGAAGATGTGAGTGAGAGAGAGAGAAAGAGAAGCTATGAGTGAGTGAGAGAGGGAGAGAAAGAAAGAGAAGCTGTGAGTGAGAGAGAGAAAGAAAGAGAAACTGTGAGTGAGAGAGAGAGAAAGAGAAGCTGTGAGTGAGAGAGAGAGCATGAGAAGATGTGATTGAGACAGGGAGAGAGAAAGAAAGCTGTGAGTGTGTGAGATACAGAAAGAGAAGCTGTGATTGAGTGAGAGAGAGATTAAATAGAAGCTGTGAGTGAGAGAGATAGAGAGAAAGAGAAGCTGTGTGTGTGTGAGAGAGAAATAGTAGCTGTGAGTGAGTGAGAGAGAGAGAGAAAGAGAAGCTGTGAGTGAGTGAGAGAGAGAGAGAAAGAGAAGCTGTGAGAGAGAGAGAGAGAAAGAGAAGCTGTCAGTGAGCAAGAGAGTGAGAGAAAGAGAAGCTGTGGGTGAGTGAGAGAGAAAGAGAAGCTGTGAGAGTGAGAGAGAGAGAGAAAGAGAAGCTGTGAGTGAGAAAAGGAGTGAAAGAGAAGCTGTGAGTGAGAGGGAGAGAAAGAGAAGCTGTGAGTGAGAAAGAGAAAGAGAAGGTGTGAGTGAGAAAGGGAGTGAAAGAGAACCTGTGAGTGAGAGGGAGAGAAAGAGAAGCTGTGAGTGAGAAAGAGAAAGAGAAGGTGTGAGTGAGTGAGAGAGAGAGAGAGAATATGTGTGTGTGTGTGTGAGAGAGAGAAGCTGTGTGTGAGAGAGAGAGAGAGAAAGAGAAGCTGTGAGTGAGTGAGAGAGAAAAAAGATAATCTGTGAGTGAGAGAGATGGAGAGAAAGAGAAGCTGTGTGTGTGAGAGAGAGAGATAGAAGATGTGAGTGAGTCAGAGAGAGAGAGAAAGAGAAGCTGTGAGTGAGAGAGAGAGAGAAAGAGAAGCTGTCAGTGAGCGAGAGAGTGAGAGAAAGAGAAGCTGTCAGTGAGTGAGAGAGAGAGAGAAAGAGAAGCTGTGAGAGTGAGAGAGAGAGAGAAAGAGAAGGTGTGAGTGAGAGAGACAGAGAGAGAAAGAGAAGCTGTGAGTGAGAGAGAGAGAAAGAAAGAGAAGCTGTGAGTGAGAGAGAGAGAGAGAAAGAGAAGCTGTGAGTGAGAGAGAGAGAGAATGAGAAGCTGTGAGAGAGAGAAAGAGAAGCTGTGAGTGAGAGAGAGAGAGCAAGAAAAGATGAGATTGAGACAGAGCAAGAGAAAGAAAGCTGTGAGTGTGTGAGATAGAGAAAGAGAAGCTGTGAGTGAGTGAGAGAGAGAGAGAAAGAAAGAGAAGCTGTGAATGAGAGAGAGAGAAAGAGAAGCTGTGAGTGAGAGAGAGAGAGAAAGAGAAGCTGTGAGTGAGAGAGAGAAAGCAAAAGAGAAGCTGTGAGTGAGAGAGAGAGAGAGAGAAGCTGTGAGTGAGAGAGAAAGAGAATCTGTGAGTGAGAGAGAGAGAGAAAGAGAAGCTGTGTGGAGAGAGAGAGAAAGAAAATCTGTGAGTGAGTGAGAGAGAGAAAGAGAAGTTGTGAGTGAGAGAGAAAGAGAAGCTGTGAGAGAGAGAGAGAAAGAGAAGCTGTGAGTGAGAGAGCAAAAGAGAAGCTGTGAGTGAGAGAGAGAGAGACCAATAGAAGCTGTTAGAGAGAGAGAGAAAGAGAAGCTGTAAGTGAGGGAGAGAGAGAGAAAGGGAAGCTGTGAGTGTGAGAGAGAGAAGCTGTGAGTGAGAGAGAGAAAGAAAAGCTGTGAGTGAGGGAGAGAGAAAGAAAGAGAAGCTGTGAGTGAGAGAGAGAGAGAAAGAGAAGCTGTGAGTGAGAGATAGAGAGAAAGTGAAGCTAAGAGAGAGAGAGAAATAGAAGCTGTGAGTGAGTGAGAGAGAGAGAGAGAGAAAGAGAAGCTGTGATTGAGATAGAAAGAGAAGCTGTGAGTGAGAGACAGAGAGAGAAATAGAAGGTGTGAGTGAGAGAGAGAGAAAGAGATGCTGTGAGTGAGAGGGAGAGAGAAAGAGAAGCTGTGAGTGAGAGAGAGAGAGAAAGAGAAGCTGTGAGTGAGAGAGAAAAAGAGAAAGGGAAGCTGTGAGTGAGAGAGAGAGAGAGAAAGAGAAGGTGTGAATGAGAGAGAGAGAAATTGAATCTGTGAGTGAGAGATAGAAAGAGAAGCTGTGAGTGAGTGTGTGAGAGAGAAAGAGAAGCTGTGAGTGAGAGAGAGAGAGAGAGAGAGAAGCTGTGTGTGTGTGAGAGAGAAAGAGTAGCTGTGAGTGAGTGAGAGAGAGAGAAAGAGAAGCTGTGAGTGAGTGAGGGAGAGAAAGAGAACCTGTGTGAGAGAGAGAGAGAAGCTGTGAGTGAGAGAGAGAGAAAGAGAAGCTGTGAGAGAGAAAGAGAAGCTGTGAGCGAGAGAGTGAAAGAGGAGCGGTGAATGAGTGAGAGAGGGAGAAAGAGAAGCTGTGAGTGAGAGAGAGAAAGAGAAGCTGTGAGTGAGAGAGAGAGAAAGAGAAGCTGTCAGTGAGAGAGAGAAAGAGAAGCTGAGTGTGTGAGAGAGATAAATAGAAAGTTTGAGTGAGTGAGAGAGAGAGAGAGAAAGAGAAGCTGTGAGAGAGAGAGAAAGAAAAAGAGTAGCTGTGAGTGAGGGAGACAGAGAGAGAAATAGAACCTGTGTGTGTGTGTGTGAGAGAGAGAGAAATAGAAGCTGTGAGCGAGAGAGAGAGAAAGAGAAGCTGTGAGTGAGAGAGAGAGAGCAAGAGAAGATGTGAGTGAGTGAGAGAGAGAGAAAGAGAAGCTGTGAGTGAGTGAGAGAGGGAGAGAAAGAAAGAGAAGCTGTGAGTGAGAGAGAGAAAGAAAGAGAAACTGTGAGTGAGAGAGAGAGAAAGAGAAGCTGTGAGTGAGGGAGAGAGCATGAGAAGATGTGATTGAGACAGGGAGAGAGAAAGAAAGCTGTGAGTGTGTGAGATACAGAAAGAGAAGCTGTGATTGAGTGAGAGAGAGATTAAATAGAAGCTGTGAGTGAGAGAGATAGAGAGAAAGAGAAGCTGTGTGTGTGAGAGAGAGAAATAGTAGCTGTGAGTGAGTGAGAGAGAGAGAGAAAGAGAAGCTGTGAGTGAGTGAGAGAGAGAGAGAAAGAGAAGCTGTGAGAGAGAGAGAGAGAAAGAGAAGCTGTCAGTGAGCGAGAGAGTGAGAGAAAGAGAAGCTGTGGGTGAGTGAGAGAGAGAGAAAGAGAAGCTGTGAGAGTGAGAGAGAGAGAGAAAGAGAAGCTGTGAGTGAGAAAGGGAGTGAAAGAGAAGCTGTGAGTGAGAGGGAGAGAAAGAGAAGCTGTGAGTGAGAAAGAGAAAGAGAAGCTGTGAGTGAGAAAGGGAGTGAAAGAGAAGCTGTGAGTGAGAGGGAGAGAAAGAGAAGCTGTGGGTGAGAAAGAGAAAGAGAAGGTGTGAGTGAGTGAGAGAGAGAGAGAATATGTGTGTGTGTGTGAGAGAGAGAGAAGCTGTGTGTGTGTGAGAGAGAGAGAAAGAGAAGCTGTGAGTGAGTGAGAGAGAAAAAAGAGAATCTGTGAGTGAGAGAGATAGAGAGAAAGAGAAGCTGTGTGTGAGAGAGAGAGAGATAGAAGATGTGAGTGAGTCAGAGAGAGAGAGAAAGAGAAGCTGTGAGTGAGAGAGAGAGAGAAAGAGAAGCTGTCAGTGAGCGAGAGTGAGAGAAAGAGAAGCTGTCAGTGAGTGAGAGAGAGAGAGAAAGAGAAGCTGTGAGAGTGAGAGAGAGAGAGAAAGAGAAGGTGTGAGAGAGACAGAGAGAGAAAGAGAAGCTGTGAGTGAGAGAGAGAGAAAGAAAGAGAAGCTGTGAGTGAGAGAGAGAGAAAGAGAAGCTGTGAGTGAGAGAGAGAGAGAATGAGAAGCTGTGAGAGAGAGAAAGAGAAGCTGTGAGTGAGAGAGAGAGAGCAAGAAAAGATGAGATTGAGACAGAGCAAGAGAAAGAAAGCTGTGAGTGTGTGAGATAGAGAAAGAGAAGCTGTGAGTGAGTGAGAGAGAGAGAGAAAGAAAGAGAAGCTGTGAGTTAGAGAGAGAGAGAAAGAGAAGCTGTGAGAGAGAGAGAAAGAAAAGCTGTGAGTGAGAGAGAGAGAAAGCGTACCTGTGAGTGAGAGAGAGAGAAAGAAAGAGCTGTGAGTGAGAGAGAGAGAGAAAGAGAAGCTGTGTTAGAGAGAGAGAGAGAAAGAGAAGCTGTGAGTGAGAAAGAGAAAGAGAAGGTGTGAGTGAGTGAGAGAGAGAGAATATATGTGTGTGTGTGAGAGAGAGAAGCTGTGTGTGAGAGAGAAAGAGAAAGAGAAGATGTGTGTGAGAGAGAAATAGAAGCTGTGAGTTAGAGAGAGAGAAAGAGAAGCTGTGAGTGAGAGAGACAGAGAGAGAGAAGCTGTGAGTGACTGAGAGAGAGAGAAAGAGAAGCTGTGAGTGAGAGAGAGAGAGAGAAAGAGAAGATGTGAGTGAGTGAGAGAGAGAGAAAGAGAAGCTGTGAGTTAGTGAGAGAGTGAGAAAGAGAAGCTGTGAGTGAGAGAGACAAAGAGAGTAAGAGAAGCTGTGAGTGAGTGAGAGAGAGATAGAAAGAAAGAGAAGCTGTGAGTGAGAGAGAGAGAGAGAGAAGCTGAGAGAGAGAGAGAGAAAGAGAAGCTGTGAGTGAGAGAGAGCGAGAGAAGCTGTGAGGGAGACAGAGAGAGAAAGAGAACCTGTGAGTGAGAGAGATAGAGAAAGTGAAGGAGTGAGTGAGTGACAGAGCGAGAGAAAGAGATACTGTGAGTGAGAGAGAAAGAAGCTGTGAGAGAGAAAGAGAAGCTATGAGTGAGAGAGTGAAAGAGAAGTGGTGAATGAGTGAGACAGAGGGAAAGCGAAGCTGTGAGTGAGAGAGAGAGAGAAAGAGAAACTGTTAGGGAGAGAGAGAGAAAGAGAAGCTGTGTGGAGAGAGAGAAAGAGAAGCTGTGAGTGAGTGATTGAGTGAGTGAGAGAGAGAAAGAGAAGTTGTGAGTGAGAAAGAAAGAGAAGCTGTGTGTGTGAGAGAGAAAGAGAAGCTGTGAGTGAGAGAGCAAAAGAGAAGCAGTGAGTGAGTGAGAGAGAGAGAAAGAGAAGCTGTGAGTGAGAGAGAAAGAGAAGCTGTGAGTGAGAGAGAGAGAGAGAAGCTGTGAGGGAGAGAGAGAGAGACCAATAGAAGCTGTTAGAGAGAGAGAGAGAGAGAAAGAGAAGCTGTGAGGGAGAGAGAGAGAAAGAGAAGCTGTGAGTGAGAGAGAGAGAAGCTGTGAGTGAGAGAGAGAAAGAGAAGCTGTGAGTGAGAGAGAGAGAGAGAGAAAGAGAAGCTGTGAGGGAGAGAGAGAGAAAGAGAAGCTGTGAGTGAGTGAGAGAGAGAAAAGAGAAGCTGTGAGTGAGAGAGATAGAGAGAAAGAGAAGCTGTGAGAAAGAGAGAGAAATAGAAGATGTGAGTGAGTGAGAGAGAGAGAGAAAGAGAAGCTGTGAGTGAGAGAGAGAGAGAGAAAAGCTGTGTGTGAGGGAAAGAGAAGCTGTGAGTTAGTGAGAGAGAGAGAAATAGAAGCCATGAGTGAGAGAGACAGAGAGAGAGAAGCTGTGAGTGAGTGAGAGAGAGAGAGAAAGAGAAGCTGTGTGTGTGAGAGAGAGAGAAACAGAAGCTGTGAGTGAGTGAGAGTTAGAGAAAGAGAACCTGTGAGTTAGTGAGAGAGAGAGAAAGAGAACCTGTGTGAGAGAGACAGAGTGAGAAAGAGAAGCGTGAGTGAGTGAGAGAGAGAGAAAGAAATGCTGTGAGGGAGAGAGAAAGAGAAGCTGTGAGTGAGAGAGTTTGAGAGAGCGAGAAAGAGAAGCTGTGTGTGAGTGAGAGAGAAGAGAGAATGAGAAGCTGTGTGAGAGAGAAGGAGAAGCTGTGAGTGAGTGAGAGAGAGAAGGAGAAGCTGTGAGTTAGTGAGAGAGAGAGAAATTGAAGCTGTGAGTGAGACACAGAGAGAAACAGAAGCTGTGAGTGAGACACAGAGAGAAACAGAAGTTGTGAGTGAGTGACAGAAAGAGAGAAAGAGAAGCTGTGAGTGAGTGAGGGAGAGAGAGAGAAGCTGTGAGTCAGTGAGACAGAGAGAAAGAGAACCAGTGAGTGAGAGAGACAGAGAGAGAAAGAGAAGCTGTGAGTGAGTGAGTGAGGGAGAGAAAGAAAGAAGCTGTGAGTGAGAGAGAGAAAGAGAAAAAGAAGCAGTGAGTGAGAGAGAGAGAGAAAGAGAAGCTGTGAGGGAGAGAGAGAGAAAGAGAAGCTGTGAGTGAGTGAGAGAGAGAGAAAAGAGAAGCTGTGAGTGAGAGAGAGAGAGAGAGAGAAGCTGTGAGAGAGAGAGAAAGAGAAGCTGTGAGTGAGAGAGAAAGAGAAGCTGTGAGTGAGAGAGAGAGAGAGAGAAGCTGTGAGTGTGAGAGAGAGAGACCAATAGAAGCTGTTAGAGAGAGAGAGAAAGAGAAGCTGTAAGTGAGGGAGAGAGAGAGAAAGAGAAGCTGTGAGTGAGAGAGAGAGAAGCTGTGAGTGAGAGAGAGAAAGAAAAGCTTTGAGTGAGGGAGGGAGAGAGAAAGAGAAGCTGTGAGTGAGAGAGAGAGAGAAAGAGAAGCTGTGAGTGAGAGATAGAGAGAAAGTGAAGCTAAGAGAGAGAGAGAGAAATAGAAGCTGTGAGTGAGTGAGAGAGAGAGAGAGAAAGAGAAGCTGTGATTGAGATAGAAAGAGAAGCTGTGAGTGAGAGACAGAGAGAGAAAGAGAAGGTGTGAGTGAGAGAGAGAGAAAGAGATGCTGTGAGTGAGAGAGAGAGAGAAAGAGAAGCTGTGAGTGAGAGAGAGAGAGAGAAAGAGAAGGTGTGAATGAGAGAGAGAGAAGTTGAATCTGTGAGTGAGAGATAGAAAGAGAAGCTGTGAGTGAGTGTGTGAGAGAGAAAGAGAAGCTGTGAGTGAGAGAGAGAGAGAGAAGCTGTGTGTGTGAGAGAGAGAAAGAGTAGCTGTGAGTGAGTGAGAGAGAGAGAAAGAGAAGCTGTGAGTGAGTGAGGGAGAGAAAGAGAACCTGCGAGAGAGAGAGAGAGAGAAGCTGTGAGTGAGAGAGAGAGAAAGAGAAGTTGTGAGAGAGAAAGAGAAGCTGTGAGCGAGAGAGTGAAAGAGGAGCGGTGAATGAGTGAGAGAGGGAGAAAGAGAAGCTGAGAGTGAGAGAGAGAAAGAGAAGCTGTGAGTGAGAGAGAGAGAGAAAGAGAAGCTGTGTGTGTGAGAGACAGATAAAGAGAAGCTGTGAGTGAGAGAGAGAGAGAGAAAGTGAAGCTGTGAGTGAGAGAGACAGAGAGAGATAGAGAAGCTGTGAGTGAGTGAGAGAGAGAGAGAGAAAGAGAAGCTGTGAGTGTGTGTGAGAGAGAGAAATGGAAGCTGTGTGTGTGAGAAAGAGAAGCTGTGAGAGAGAGAGACAGAGAGAGAGAAGCTGTGAGTGAGTGAGAGAGAGAGAAAGAGAAGCTCTGAGTGTGTGAGAGAGAGAGAAAGAGAAGCTGTGAGTGAGTGATAGAGAGAGAAAGAGAAGCAGTGAGTGAGAGAGAGAGAGAAAGAGAAGCTGTGAGTGTAAGAGTCAGAGAGAGAAAGAGAAGCTGTGAGTGAGTGAGAGAGTGAGAGAAAGAGAAGCTGTGAGTGAGAGAGAAAGAGAAGCTGTGAATGAGAGAGAGATAGAAATAGAAGCTGTGAGTTAGAGAGAGAGAGAGAGAAAGAGAAGCTGTGAGAGAGAGAGAGAAAAAGAAGCTGTGAATGAGAGAGAGAAAGAGAAAGAGAAGCTGTGAGTGAGAGAGAGAGAGAAAGAGAAGCTGTGAGTGAGAGATAGAGAGAAAGAGAAGCAGTGAGTGAGAGAGAGAGAGAAAGAGAAGCTGTGAGTGTAAGAGACAGAGAGAGAAAGAGAAGCTGTGAGTGAGTGAGAGAGAGAGAGAAAGAGAAGCTGTGAGTGTGAGAGAGAGAGAGAGAAGCTGTGAATGAGAGAGAGATAGAAATAGAAGCTGTGAGTTAGAGGGAGAGAAAGAGAAAGAGAAGCTGTGAGAGAGAGAGAGAAAAAGAAGCTGTGAATGAGAGAGAGAAAGAGAAAGAGAAGCTGTGAGTGAGAGAGAGAGAGAAAGAGAAGCTGTGAGTGAGAGAGAGAGAAAGAGAAAGAGAAGCTGTGAGAGAGAGAGAAAAAGAAGCTGTGAATGAGAGAGAGAAAGAGAAAGAGAAGCTGTGAGTGAGAGAGAGAGAGAAAGAGAAGCAGTGAGTGAGAGAGAGAGAGAAAGAGAAGCTGTGAGTGTAAGAGACAGAGAGAGAAAGAGAAGCTGTGAGTGAGTGAGAGAGAGAGAGAGAGAAAGAGAAGCTGTGAGTGAGAGAGAGAGAGAGAAGCTGTGAATGAGAGAGAGATAGAAATAGAAGCTGTGAGTTAGAGAGAGAGAAAGAGAAAGAGAAGCTGTGAGAGAGAGAGAGAAAAAGAAGCTGTGAATGAGAGAGAGAAAGAGAAAGAGAAGCTGTGAGTGAGAGAGAGAGAGAAAGAGAAGCTGTGAGTGAGAGATAGAGAGAAAGTGAAGCTGAGAGAGAGAGAGAAATAGAAGCTGTGAGTGAGAGAGAGAGAGAGAAAGAGAAGCTGTGAGTGAGAGAGAGAGAGAACGAGAAGCTGTGAGTGAGAGAGAGACAAAAAGAAGCTGTGAGTGAGAAAGAGAAAGAGAAGGTGTGAGTGAGTGAGTGAGAGAGAGAGAATATGTGTGTGTGTGTGAGAGAGAAGCTGTGTGTGTGTGAGAGAGAGAAAGAGAAGTTGTGAGTGAGAGAGAGAGTGATAGAGAAGCTGTGAGTGAGAGAGAGAGAAAGAGAAGCTGTGAGTTTGAGAGAGTGAGAGAAAGAGAAGCTGTGAGATAGGGAGAGAGAAAGAGAAGCTGTGAGTTAGATAGACAGAGAGAGAAAGAGAAGCTGTGAGTGAGAGAGAGAGAGAAAGAGAAGCTGTGAGTGAGAGAGAGAGGGAGAGAAGCTGTGTGAGAGAGAGAAAGAGAAAGAGAAGCAGTGAGTTAGAGAGACAGAGAGAGAAAGAGAAGCTGCGAGAGAGAGAGAGAGAGAGAAAGAGAAGCTGTGAGTGAGAGAGAGACAAAAAGAAGCTGTGAGTGAGAAAGAGAAGGTGTGAGTGAGTGAGAGAGAGAGAGAATATGTGTGTGTGTGTGTGAGAGAAGCTGTGTGTGAGAGAGAGAGAGAAAGAGAAGATGTCAGTGAGACAGAGATAGTGATAGAGAAGCTGTGAGTGAGAGAGAGAGAGAGAAGCTGTGAGTTTGAGAGAGTGAGAGAAAGAGAAGCTGTGAGAGAGAGAGAAAGATAAGCTGTGAGTGAGAGAGAGAGAAAGAGAAGCTGTCAGTGAGAGAGAGAAAGAGAAGCTGAGTGTGTGAGAGAGATAAATAGAAGGTTTGAGTGAGTGAGAGAGAGAGAGAGAAAGAGAAGCTGTGAGAGAGAGAGAGAGAGAGTAGCTGTGAGTGAGGGAGACAGAGAGAGAAATAGAACCTGTGTGTGTGTGAGAGAGAGAGAGAGAAAGAGAAGCTGTGAGCGAGAGAGAGAGAAAGAGAAGCTGTGAGTGAGAGAGAGAGAGCAAGAGAAGATGTGAGTGAGAGAGAGAGAAAGAGAAGCTGTGAGTGAGTGAGAGAGGGAGAGAAAGAAAGAGAAGCTGTGAGTGAGAGAGAGAAAGAAAGAGAAACTGTGAGTGAGAGAGAGAGAAAGAGAAGCTGTGAGTGAGAGAGAGAGCATGAGAAGATGTGATTGAGACAGGGAGAGAGAAAGAAAGCTGTGAGTGTGTGAGATACAGAAAGAGAAGCTGTGATTGAGTGAGAGAGAGATTAAATAGAAGCTGTGAGTGAGAGAGATAGAGAGAAAGAGAAGCTGTGTGTGTGAGACAGAGAAATAGTAGCTGTGAGTGAGTGAGAGAGAGAGAGAAAGAGAAGCTGTGAGTGAGTGAGAGAGAGAGAGAAAGAGAAGCTGTGTGAGAGAGAGAGAGAAAGAGAAGCTGTCAGTGAGCGAGAGAGTGAGAGAAAGAGAAGCTGAGAGTGAGTGAGAGAGAGAGAAAGAGAAGCTGTGAGAGTGAGAGAGAGAGAAAGAGAAGCTGCGAGTGAGAAAGGGAGAGAAAGAGAAGCTGTGAGTGAGAGGGAGAGAAAGAGAAGCTGTGAGTGAGAAAGAGAAAGAGAAGGTGTGAGTGAGTGAGAGAGAGAGAGAATATGTGTGTGTGTGTGAGAGAGAGAGAATCTGTGTGTGAGAGAGAGAGAGAGAAAGAGAAGCTGTGAGTGAGTGAGAGAGAAAAAAGAGAATCTGTGAGTGAGAGAGATAGAGAGAAAGAGAAGCTGTGTGTGAGAGAGAGAGAGATAGAAGATGTGAGTGAGTCAGAGAGAGAGAGAAAGAGAAGCTGTGAGTGAGAGAGAGAGAGAAAGAGAAGCTGTCAGTGAGCGAGAGAGTGAGAGAAAGAGAAGCTGTCAGTGAGTGAGAGAGACAGAAAGAGAAGCTGTGAGAGTGAGAGAGAGAGAGAAAGAGAAGGTGTGAGTGAGAGAGACAGAGAGAGAAAGAGAAGCTGTGAGTGAGAGAGAGAAAGAAAGAGAAGCTGTGAGTGAGAGAGAGAGAATGAGAAGCTGTGAGAGAGAGAAAGAGAAGCTGTGAGTGAGAGAGAGAGAGCATGAAATGATGAGATTGAGACAGAGCAAGAGAAAGAAAGCTGTGAGTGTGTGAGATAGAGAAAGAGAAGCTGTGAGTGAGTGAGAGAGAGAGAGAAAGAAAGAGAAGCTGTGAGTTAGAGAGAGAGAGAGAGAAAGAGAAGCTGTGAGAGAGAGAGAAAGAAAAGCTGTGAGTGAGAGAGAGAGAAGCTGTGTGTGAGGGAGAGAGAGAGAAAGCGTACCTGTGAGTAAGAGAGAGAGAAAGAAAGAGCTGTGAGTGAGAGAGAGAGAGAAAGAGAAGCTGTGTTAGAGAGAGAGAGAGAAAGAGAAGCTGTGAGTGAGAAAGAGAAATAGAAGGTGTGAGTGAGTGAGAGAGAGAATATGTGTGTGTGTGTGAGAGAGAGAAGCTGTGTGTGAGAGAGAAAGAGAAAGAGAAGATGTGTGTGAGAGAGAAATAGAAGCTGTGAGTTAGAGAGAGAGAAAGAGAAGCTGTGAGTGAGAGAGACAGAGAGAGAGAAGCTGTGAGTGACTGAGAGAGAGAGAAAGAGAAGCTGTGAGTGAGAGAGAGAGAGAGAAAGAGAAGATGTGAGTGAGTGAGAGAGAGAGAAAGAGAAGCTGTGAGTTAGTGAGAGAGTGAGAAAGAGAAGCTGTGAGTGAGAGAGACAAAGAGAGTAAGAGAAGCTGTGAGTGAGTGAGAGAGAGATAGAAAGAAAGAGAAGCTGTGAGTGAGAGAGAGAGAGAGAAGCTGAGAGAGAGAGAGAGAGAAAGAGAAGCTGTGAGTGAGAGAGAGCGAGAGAAGCTGTGAGGGAGACAGAGAGAGAAAGAGAACCTGTGAGTGAGAGAGATAGAGAAAGTGAAGGAGTGAGTGAGTGACAGAGCGAGAGAAAGAGATACTGTGAGTGAGAGAGAAAGAAGCTGTGAGAGAGAAAGAGAAGCTATGAGTGAGAGAGTGAAAGAGAAGTGGTGAATGAGTAAGACAGAGGGAAAGCGAAGCTGTGAGTGAGAGAGAGAGAGAAAGAGAAACTGTTAGGGAGAGAGAGAGAAAGAGAAGCTGTGTGGAGAGAGAGAGAAAGAGAAGCTGTGAGTGAGTGATTGAGTGAGTGAGAGAGAGAAAGAGAAGTTGTGAGTGAGAAAGAAAGAGAAGCTGTGTGTGAGAGAGAGAAAGAGAAGCTGTGAGTGAGAGAGCAAAAGAGAAGCGGTGAGTGAGTGAGAGAGAGAGAAAGAGAAGCTGTGAGTGAGAGAGAAAGAGAAGCTGTGAGTGAGAGAGAGAGAGAGAGAAGCTGTGAGGGAGAGAGAGAGAGACCAATAGAAGCTGTTAGAGAGAGAGAAAGAAAGAGAAGCTGTGAGGGAGAGAGAGAGAAAGAGAAGCTGTGAGTGAGAGAGAGAGAGAAGCTGTGAGTGAGAGAGAGAAAGAGAAGCTGTGTGAGAGAGAGAGAGAGAGAGAAAGAGAAGCTGTGAGGGAGAGAGATAGAGAGAAAGTGAAGCTGTGAGAAAGAGAGAGAAATAGAAGCTGTGAGTGAGTGAGAGAGAGAGAGAAAAGCTGTGTGTGAGAGAGGGAAAGAGAAGCTGTGAGTTAGTGAGAGAGAGAGAAATAGAAGCCGTGAGTGAGAGAGACAGAGAGAGAGAAGCTGTGAGTGAGTGAGAGAGAGAGAGAAAGAGAAGCTGTGAGTGAGAGAGAGAGAGAGAAACAGAAGCTGTGAGTGAGTGAGAGTTAGAGAAAGAGAAGCTGTGAGTTAGTGAGAGAGAGAGAAAGAGAAGCTGTGTGAGAGAGACAGAGTGAGAAAGAGAAGCGTGAGTGAGTGAGAGAGAGAGAAAGAAAAGCTGTGAGGGAGAGAGAAAGAGAAGCTGTGAGTGAGAGAGTTTGAGAGAGCGAGAAAGAGAAGCTGTGTGTGAGTGAGAGAGAGAGAGAGAATGAGAAGCTGTGTGAGAGAGAAGGAGAAGCTGTGAGTGAGTGAGAGAGAGAAGGAGAAGCTGTGAGTTAGTGAGAGAGAGAGAAATTGAAGCTGTGAGTGAGACACAGAGAGAAACAGAAGCTGTGAGTGAGACACAGAGAGAAACAGAAGTTGTGAGTGAGTGACAGAAAGAGAGAAAGAGAAGCTGTGAGTGAGTGAGGGAGAGAGAGAGAAGCTGTGAGTCAGTGAGACAGAGAGAAAGAGAACCAGTGAGTGAGAGAGACAGAGAGAGAAAGAGAAGCTGTGAGTGAGTGAGTGAGGGAGAGAAAGAAAGAAGCTGTGAGTGAGAGAGAGAAAGAGAAAAAGAAGCAGTGAGTGAGAGAGAGAGAGAAAGAGAAGCTGTGAGGGAGAGAGAGAGAAAGAGAAGCTGTGAGTGAGTGAGAGAGAGAGAGAAAAGAGAAGCTGTGAGTGAGAGAGAGAGAGAGAAAGAGAAGCTGTGAGTGAGCGAGAGAGAAAGAGAAGCTGTGAGTGAGAGAGAGAGAGAGAAAGAGCTGTGAGTGAGAGAGAGAAAGCGAAGCTGTGAGTGAGAGAGAGAGAGAAAGAGAAGCTGTGAGTGAGAGAGAGAGAGAAAGAGAAGCTGTGAGTGAGAGAAAGAAAATGAAAGAGAAGCTGTGAGTGAGAGAGAGAGAGAAGCTTTGAGTGAGGGAGACAGAGAGAGAAATAGAACCTGTGAGTGAGCAAGAGAGAGAGAGAAAGATAAGCTGTGAGTGAGAGAGAGAGAGAGAAGCTGTGTGTGAGAGAGAGAAAGTGTAGCTGTGAATGAGAGAGAGAGAAAGAGAAGCTGTGAGTGAGAAAGAGAGAGAAAGAGAAGCTGTGAGAGAGAGAGAAATAGAAGATGTGAGTGAGAGAGAGAGAGAGATAAAGAGAAGCTGTGAGTGAGTGAGAGAGAGAAAGAGAGAAAAGCTGTGTGTGAGAGAGAGTAGCTGTGAGAGTGAGAGAGAGAGAAATAGAAGCCGTGAGTGAGAGAGACAGAGAGAGAAGCTGTGAGTGAGTGAGAGAGAGAGAAAGAGAAGCTGTGAGTTAGAGAGATAGAGAGAGAAAGAGAAGCTGTGAGTGAGTGAGAGAGAGAGAAAGAGAAGCTGTGAGTTAGTGAGAGAGAGAAAAAGAAGCTGTGTGAGAGAGACAGAGAGAGAAAGAGAAGTGTGAGTGAGTGAGAGAGAGAGAAAGAAAAGCTGTGAGTGAGAGAGAAAGAGAAGCTGTGAGTGAGAGAGTTAGAGAGAGAGAGAAAGAGAAGCTGTGTGTGAGTGAGAGAGAGAGAATGAGAAGCTGTGAGAGAGAGAGAAAGAGAAGCTGTGAGTGAGAGAGAGAGAGAGAAGGAGAAGCTGTGAGTTAGTGAGAGAGATAGAAATTGAAGCTGTGAGTGAGAGGCAGAGAGAAACAGAAGTTGTGAGTGAGTTAGAGAGAGAGAGAGAAAGAGAAGCTGTGTGTGTGAGAGAGAGTGAAGGAGAAGCTGTGTGTGTGAGAGAGAAAGAGAAGCTGGGAGTTAGAGAAACAGAGAGAGAGAATCTGTGAGTGAGTGAGAGAGAGAGAGAAAGAGAAGCTGTGAGAGAGAGAGAAGCTGTGTGTGAGAGAGACAAAGAGTAGCTGTGAATGAGAGAGCGAGAAAGAGAAGCTGTGAGTGAGAGAGAGAGAGAGAGAAAGAGAAGCTGTGAGTGTGAGAGAGAAAGCAAAAGAGAAGCTGTGAGTGAGAGAGAGAGAGAGAGAAAGAGAAGCTATGAGTGAGGGAGACAGAGAGAGAAATAGAACCTGTGAGTGAGCAAGAGAGAGAGAAAGAGAAGCTGTGAGTGAGAGAGCGGGAGAGAGAAGCTGTGAGTGAGAGAGAGAAAGAGAAGCTATGAGTGAGAGAGATAGAGAAAGTGAAGGTTTGAGTGAGTGAGAGAGCGAGAGAAAGAGATACTGTGAGTGAGAGAGAGAGAAAGAAGCTGTGAGAGAGAAAGAGAAGCTATGAATGAGAGAGTGAAAGAGAAGCGGTGAATGAGTGAGAGAGAGGGAAAGCGAAGCTGTGAGTGAGAGAGAGAGAGAAAGAGAAACTGTTAGAGAGAGAGAGAGAAAGAGAAGCTGTGTGGAGAGAGAGAGAAAGAGAAGCTGTGAGTGAGTGAGTGAGTGAGAGAGAGAGAGAAAGAGAAGTTGTGAGTGAGAAAGAAAGAGAAGCTGTGAGAGAGAGAGAGAAAGAGAAGCTGTGAGTGAGAGAGCAAAAGAGAAGCGGTGAGTGAGTGAGAGAGAGAGAAAGAGAAGCTGTGAATGAGAGAGAAAGAGAAGCTGTGAGTGAGAGAGAGAGAGAAAGAGAGAAAAGCTGTGTGAGAGAGAGAGGAAGAGTAGCTGTGAGAGTGAGAGAGAGAGAAATAGAAGCCGTGAGTGAGAGAGACAGAGAGAGAAGCTGTGAGTGAGTGAGAGAGAGAGAAAGAGAAGCTGTGAGTTAGAGAGATAGAGAGAGAAAGAGAAGCTGTGAGTGAGGGAGAGAGAGAAAGAGAGAAAAGCTGTGTGAGAGAGAGAGGAAGAGTAGCTGTGAGAGTGAGAGAGAGAGAAATAGAAGCCGTGAGTGAGAGAGACAGGGAGAGAAGCTGTGAGTGAGTGAGAGAGAGAGAAAGAGAAGCTGTGAGTTAGAGAGATAGAGAGAGAAAGAGAAGCTGTGAGTGAGAGATAGAAAGAGAAGCTGTGAGTGAGAGAGAGAGAGAGAAAGAGAAGTTGTGAGTGAGAGAGAGAGAGAAAGAGAAGCTGTGAGAGAGAGAGAGAAAGCGAAAGAGAAGCTGTAAGTGAGAGAGAGAGAGAGAAAGAGAAGCTTTGAGTGAGGGAGACAGAGAGAGAAATAGAACCTGTGAGTGAGCAAGAGAGAGAGAGAAAGAGAAGCTGTGAGTGAGAGAGAGAGAGAGAAGCTGTGAGAGAGAGAGAGAAAGAGTAGCTGTGAATGAGAGAGAGAAAGAGAATCTGTGAGTGAGAGAGAGAGAGAAAGAGAAGCTGTGAGTGAGAGAGAGAGAGAGAGAAAGAGAAGCTGTGAGTGAAAGAGAGAAAGCAAAAGAGAAGCTGTGAGTGAGAGAGAGAGAGAGAGAAAGAGTAGCTGTGAGTGAGGGAGATAGAGAGAGAAATAGAACCTTTAAGTGAGCAAGGGAGAGTGAGAAATAGAAGCTGTGAGTGAGAGAGAGAGTGACAAGCTGTGAGTGAGAGAGAGAAAGAGAAGCTATGAGTGAGATAGATAAAGTGAAGGTTTGAGTGAGTGAGAGAGTGAGAGAAAGAGATACTGTGAGTGAGAGAGAGAGAAAGAAGCTGTGAGAGAGAAAGAGAAGCTATGAGTGAGAGAGTGAAAGAGAAGCGGTGAATGAGTGAGAGAGAGGGAAAGTGAAGCTGTGAGTGAGAGAGAAAGAGAAACTGTTAGAGAGAGAGAGAGAGAGAAGCTGTGTGGAGAGAGAGAAAAAGACAAGCTGTGAGTGAGAGAGCAAAAGAGAAGCGGCGAGTGAGTGAGAGAGAGAGAAAGAGAAGCTGTGAGTGAGAAAGAGAAGCTGTGAGTGAGAGAGAGAGAGAAGCTGTGAGTGAGAGAGAGAGAGACTCCAATAGAAGCTGTTAGAGAGAGAGAGAGAAAGAGAAGCTGTGAGGGAGAGAGACAGAGAGAGAAAGAGAAGCTGTGAGTGAGTGAGTGAGTGAGAGAGAGAGAGAGAGGGAAGCTGTGAGTGAGGGAGAGAGAGAGAAGCTGTGAGTGAGAGAGAGAATGAGAAAGAGAAGCTGTGAGTGAGAGAGATAGAGAGAGAAGCTGTGAGTGAGGGAGACAGAGAGTAAAATAGAACCTGTGAGTCAGAGAGATAGAGAGAAAGAGAAGCTGTGTGAGAGAGAGAGAAATAGAAGATTTGAGTGAGTGAGAGAGAGAGATAAAGAGAAGCTGTGAGTGAGAGAGAGAGAAAAAGAGAGAAGCTGTGAGAGAGAGAGAGAAAGAGTAGCTGTGAGAGTGAGAGAGAGAGAAATAGAAGCCGTGAGTGAGAGAGACAGAGAGCGAAGCTGTGAGTGAGTGAGAGAGAAAGAGAAACTGTGAGTTAGAGAGATAGAGAGAGAAAAAGAGAAGCTGTGAGTGAGTGAGTGAGAGAGAAATAGAAGCTGTGAGTCAGTGAGAGAGAGAGAAAAAGAAGCTGTGTGAGAGAGACAGAGAGAGAAAGAGAAGCGTGAGTGAGTGAGAGAGAAAGAAAAGCTAAGAGAGAGAGAGAAATAGAAGCTGTGAGTGAGAGAGAGAGAAGGAGAAGCTGTGAGTTAGTGAGAGAGAGAGAAATTGAAGCTGTGAGTGAGAGACAGAGAGAAACAGAAGTTGTGAGTGAGTTATAGAGAGAGAGAAAGAGAAACTGTGTGTGAGAGAGAGAGTGAAAGAGAAGCTGTGTGTGAGAGAGAGAAAGAGAAGCTGTGAGTGAGTGAGAGAGAGAGAGAAAGAGAAGCTGTGAGTGAGAGAGAGAGAGAGAAAATGTGAGTGAGTGAGAGAGAGAGAAAGAGAAACTGTGAGTTAGAGAGATAGAGAGAGAAAGAGAGAGAAAGAGAAGCTGTGAGTGAGTGAGAGAGAGAGAAAGAGAAGCTGTGAATGAGAGAGAGAGAGAGAAAAGAGAAGCTGTGAGTGAGAGAGATAGAGAGAAAGAGAAGCTGCGTGTGAGAAATAGAACCTGTGAGTGAGTGAGTGAGTGAGAGAGAGAAAGAGAAACTGTGAGTAAGTGAGAGAAAGAGAGAATGAGAAGCTGTGAGTGAGTGAGAGAGAGAGAGAGAAGCTGTGAGTCAGTGAGACAGAGAGAAAGAGAAGCATTGAGTGAGACAGACAGAGAGAGAAAGAGAAGCTGTGAGTGAGTGAGTGAGGGAGAGAAAGAAAGAGAAGCTGTGAGTGAGAGAGAGAAAGAGAAAGAGAAGCTGTGAGTGAGAGAGAGAGAAAGAGAAGCTGTGAGGGAGAGAGAGAGAAAGAGAAGCTGTGAGTGAGTGAGAGAGAGAGAAAGAGAAGCTGTGAGTGAGTGAGAGAGAGAGAAAGAGAAGCTGTGAGTGAGAGAGAGAGAGAGAAAGAGAAGCTGTGAGAGAGAGAGAGAAAGCGAAAGAGAAGCTGTGAGTGAGAGAGAGAGAGAGAAAGAGAAGCTTTGAGTGAGGGAGACAGAGAGAGAAATAGAACCTGTGAGTGAGCAAGAGAGAGAGAGAAAGAGAAGCTGTGAGTGAGAGAGAGAGAGAAGCTGTGAGAGAGAGAGAGAAAGAGTAGCTGTGAATGAAAGAGAGAAAGAGAATCTGTGAGTGAGAGAGAGAGAGAAAGAGAAGCTGTGAGTGAGAGAGAGAGAGAAAGAGAAGCTGTGAGTGAAAGAGAGAAAGCAAAAGAGAAGCTGTGAGTGAGAGAGAGAGAGAGAGAAAGAGTAGCTGTAAGTGAGGGAGATAGAGAGAGAAATAGAACCTTTAAGTGAGCAAGGGAGAGTGAGAAATAGAAGCTGTGAGAGAGAGAGAGAGAGAGAAGCTGTGAGTGAGAGAGAGAAAGAGAAGCTATGAGTGAGATAGATAGAGAAAGTGAAGGTTTGAGTGAGTGAGAGAGTGAGAGAAAGAGATACTGTGAGTGAGAGAGAGAGAAAGAAGCTGTGAGAGAGAAAGAGAAGCTATGAGTGAGAGAGTGAAAGAGAAGCGGTGAATGAGTGAGAGAGAGGGAAAGCGAAGCTGTGAGTGAGTGAGAGAGAGAAAGAGAAACTGTTAGAGAGAGAGAGAGAGAAGCTGTGTGGAGAGAGAGAAAAAGACAAGCTGTGAGTGAGAGAGCAAAAGAGAAGCGGCGAGTGAGTGAGAGAGAGAGAAAGAGAAGCTGTGAGTGAGAGAGAAAGAGAAGCTGTGAGTGAGAGAGAGAGAGAGAGAAGCTGTGAGTGAGAGAGAGAGAGACCAATAGAAGCTGTTAGAGAGAGAGAGAGAAAGAGAAGCTGTGAGGGAGAGAGACAGAGAGAGAAAGAGAAGCTGTGAGTGAGTGAGTGAGTGAGTGAGAGAGAGAGAGAGGGAAGCTGTGAGTGAGAGAGAGAGAGAGAAGCTGTGAGTGAGAGAGAGAATGAGAAAGAGAAGCTGTGAGTGAGAGAGATAGAGAGAGAAGCTGTGAGTGAGGGAGACAGAGAGTAAAATAGAACCTGTGAGTCAGAGTGATAGAGAGAAAGAGAAGCTTTGTGAGAGAGAGAGAAATAGAAGATTTGAGTGAGTGAGAGAGAGAGATAAAGAGAAGCTGTGAGTGAGAAAGAGAGAAAGAGAGAAGCTGTGAGAGAGAGAGAAAGAGTAGCTGTGAGAGTGAGAGAGAGAGAAATAGAAGCCGTGAGTGAGAGAGACAGAGAGCGAAGCTGTGAGTGAGTGAGAGAGAGAGAAAGAGAAACTGTGAGTTAGAGAGATAGAGAGAGAAAGAGAAGCTGTGAGTGAGTGAGAGAGAGAGAAAGAGAAGCTGTGAGTCAGTGAGAGAGAGAGAAAAAGAAGCTGGGTGAGAGAGACAGAGAGAGAAAGAGAAGCGTGAGTGAGTGAGAGAGAAAGAAAAGCTGTGAGTGAGAGAGAAAGAGAAGCTGTGAGTGAGAGAGTTAGAGAGAGAGAGAAAGAAAAGCTGTGTGTGAGTGAGAGAGAGAGAGAATGAGAAGCTGTGTGAGAGAGAGAGAAATAGAAGCTGTGAGTGAGAGAGAGAGAAGGAGAAGCTGTGAGTTAGTGAGAGAGAGAGAAATTGAAGCTGTGAGTGAGAGACAGAGAGAAACAGAAGTTGTGAGTGAGTTATAGAGAGAGAGAAAGAGAAACTGTGTGTGAGAGAGAGAGTGAAAGAGAAGCTGTGTGTGAGAGAGAAAAAGAGAAGCTGTGAGTGAGTGAGAGAGAGAGAGAAAGAGAAGCTGTGAGTGAGAGAGAGAGAGAGAAAATGTGAGTGAGTGAGAGAGAGAGAAAGAGAAACTGTGAGTTAGAGAGATAGAGAGAGAAAGAGAGAGAAAGAGAAGCTGTGAGTGAGTGAGAGAGAGAGAAAGAGAAGCTGTGAATGAGAGAGAGAGAGAAAAGAGAAGCTGTGAGTGAGAGAGATAGAGAGAAAGAGAAGCTGTGTGTGAGAAATAGAACCTGTGAGTGAGTGAGTGAGTGAGAGAGAGAAAGAGAAACTGTGAGTAAGTGAGAGAAAGAGAGAAAGAGAAGCTGTGAGTGAGTGAGAGAGAGAGAGAAGCTGTGAGTCAGTGAGACAGAGAGAAAGAGAAGCATTGAGTGAGACAGACAGAGAGAGAAAGAGAAGCTGTGAGTGAGTGAGTGAGGGAGAGAAAGAAAGAGAAGCTGTGAGTGAGAGAGAGAAAGAGAAAGAGAAGCTGTGAGTGAGAGAGAGAGAGAAAGAGAAGCTGTGAGGGAGAGAGAGAGAAAGAGAAGCTGTGAGTGAGTGAGAGAGAGAGAAAGAGAAGCTGTGAGTGAGTGAGAGAGAGAGAAAGAGAAGCTGTGAGTGAGAGAGAGAGAGAGAAAGAAAGAGAAGCTGTGAGAGAGAGAGAGAAAGCGAAAGAGAAGCTTTGAGTGAGAGAGAGAGAGAGAAAGAGAAGCTTTGAGTGAGGGAGACAGAGAGAGAAATAGAACCTGTGAGTGAGCAAGAGAGAGAGAGAAAGAGAAGCTGTGAGTGAGAGAGAGAGAGAAGCTGTGAGAGAGAGAGAGAAAGAGTAGCTGTGAATGAGAGAGAGAAAGAGAATCTGTGAGTGAGAGAGAGAGAGAAAGAGAAGCTGTGAGTGAGAGAGAGAGAGAAAGAGATGCTGTGAGTGAAAGAGAGAAAGCAAAAGAGAAGCTGTGAGTGAGAGAGAGAGAGAGAAAGAGAAGCTGTGAGTGAGGGAGATAGAGAGAGAAATAGAACCTTTAAGTGAGCAAGAGAGAGAGAGAAATAGAAGCTGTGAGTGAGAGAGAGAGAGAAAGAGAAGCTGTGAGTGAGTGAGTGAGTGAGAGAGAGAGAGAAAGAGAAGTTGTGAGTGAGAAAGAAAGAGAAGCTGTGAGAGAGAGAGAGAAAGAGAAGCTGTGAGTGAGAGAGCAAAAGAGAAGCGGTGAGTGAGTGAGAGAGAGAGAAAGAGAAGCTGTGAATGAGAGAGAAAGAGAAGCTGTGAGTGAGAGAGAGAGAGAAAGAGAGAAAAGCTGTGTGAGAGAGAGAGGAAGAGTAGCTGTGAGAGTGAGAGAGAGAGAAATAGAAGCCGTGAGTGAGAGAGACAGAGAGAGAAGCTGTGAGTGAGTGAGAGAGAGAGAAAGAGAAGCTGTGTGTTAGAGAGATAGAGAGAGAAAGAGAAGCTGTGAGTGAGGGAGAGAGAGAAAGAGAGAAAAGCTGTGTGAGAGAGAGAGGAAGAGTAGCTGTGAGAGTGAGAGAGAGAGAAATAGAAGCCGTGAGTGAGAGAGACAGAGAGAGAAGCTGTGAGTGAGTGAGAGAGAGAGAAAGAGAAGCTGTGAGTTAGAGAGATAGAGAGAGAAAGAGAAGCTGTGAGTGAGAGATAGAAAGAGAAGCTGTGAGTGAGAGAGAGAGAGAGAAAGAGAAGTTGTGAGTGAGAGAGAGAGAGAAAGAGAAGCTGTGAGAGAGAGAGAGAAAGCGAAAGAGAAGCTGTAAGTGAGAGAGAGAGAGAGAGAAAGAGAAGCTTTGAGTGAGGGAGACAGAGAGAGAAATAGAACCTGTGAGTGAGCAAGAGAGAGAGAGAAAGAGAAGCTGTGAGTGAGAGAGAGAGAGAGAAGCTGTGAGAGAGAGAGAAAGAGTAGCTGTGAATGAGAGAGAGAAAGAGAATCTGTGAGTGAGAGAGAGAGAGAAAGAGAAGCTGTGAGTGAGAGAGAGAGAGAGAGAGAGAGAAAGAGAAGCTGTGAGTGAAAGAGAGAAAGCAAAAGAGAAGCTGTGAGTGAGAGAGAGAGAGAGAGAAAGAGTAGCTGTGAGTGAGGGAGATAGAGAGAGAAATAGAACCTTTAAGTGAGCAAGGGAGAGTGAGAAATAGAAGCTGTGAGTGAGAGAGAGAGAGAGACAAGCTGTGAGTGAGAGAGAGAAAGAGAAGCTATGAGTGAGATAGATAAAGTGAAGGTTTGAGTGAGTGAGAGAGTGAGAGAAAGAGATACTGTGAGTGAGAGAGAGAGAAAGAAGCTGTGAGAGAGAAAGAGAAGCTATGAGTGAGAGAGTGAAAGAGAAGCGGTGAATGAGTGAGAGAGAGGGAAAGTGAAGCTGTGAGTGAGAGAGAGAGAAAGAGAAACTGTTAGAGAGAGAGAGAGAGAGAAGCTGTGTGGAGAGAGAGAAAAAGACAAGCTGTGAGTGAGAGAGCAAAAGAGAAGCGGCGAGTGAGTGAGAGAGAGAGAAAGAGAAGCTGTCAGTGAGAAAGAGAAGCTGTGAGTGAGAGAGAGAGAGAAGCTGTGAGTGAGAGAGAGAGAGACTCCAATAGAAGCTGTTAGAGAGAGAGAGAGAAAGAGAAGCTGTGAGGGAGAGAGACAGAGAGAGAAAGAGAAGCTGTGAGTGAGTGAGTGAGTGAGAGAGAGAGAGAGAGGGAAGCTGTGAGTGAGGGAGAGAGAGAGAAGCTGTGAGTGAGAGAGAGAATGAGAAAGAGAAGCTGTGAGTGAGAGAGATAGAGAGAGAAGCTGTGAGTGAGGGAGACAGAGAGTAAAATAGAACCTGTGAGTCAGAGAGATAGAGAGAAAGAGAAGCTGTGTGAGAGAGAGAGAAATAGAAGATTTTAGTGAGTGAGAGAGAGAGATAAAGAGAAGCTGTGAGTGAGAGAGAGAGAAAAAGAGAGAAGCTGTGAGAGAGAGAGAGAAAGAGTAGCTGTGAGAGTGAGAGAGAGAGAAATAGAAGCCGTGAGTGAGAGAGACAGAGAGCGAAGCTGTGAGTGAGTGAGAGAGAAAGAGAAACTGTGAGTTAGAGAGATAGAGAGAGAAAGAGAAGCTGTGAGTGAGTGAGTGAGAGAGAAATAGAAGCTGTGAGTCAGTGAGAGAGAGAGAAAAAGAAGCTGTGTGAGAGAGACAGAGAGAGAAAGAGAAGCGTGAGTGAGTGAGAGAGAAAGAAAAGCTGTGAGTGAGAGAGAAAGAGAAGCTGTGAGTGAGAGAGTTAGAGAGAGAGAGAAAGAGAAGCTGTGTGTGAGTGAGAGAGAGAGAGAATGAGAAGCTGTGTGAGAGAGAGAGAAATAGAAGCTGTGAGTGAGAGAGAGAGAAGGAGAAGCTGTGAGTTAGTGAGAGAGAGAGAAATTGAAGCTGTGAGTGAGAGACAGAGAGAAACAGAAGTTGTGAGTGAGTTATAGAGAGAGAGAAAGAGAAACTGTGTGTGAGAGAGAGAGTGAAAGAGAAGCTGTGTGTGTGAGAGAGAAAGAGAAGCTGTGAGTGAGTGAGAGAGAGAGAGAAAGAGAAGCTGTGAGTGAGAGAGAGAGAGAGAAAATGTGAGTGAGTGAGAGAGAGAGAAAGAAAGAGAAACTGTGAGTTAGAGAGATAGAGAGAGAAAGAGAGAGAAAGAGAAGCTGTGAGTGAGTGAGAGAGAGAGAAAGAGAAGCTGTGAATGAGAGAGAGAGAGAGAAAAGAGAAGCTGTGAGTGAGAGAGATAGAGAGAAAGAGAAGCTGTGTGTGAGAAATAGAACCTGTGAGTGAGTGAGTGAGTGAGAGAGAGAAAGAGAAACTGTGAGTAAGTGAGAGAAAGAGAGAATGAGAAGCTGTGAGTGAGTGAGAGAGAGAGAGAGAAGCTGTGAGTCAGTGAGACAGAGAGAAAGAGAAGCATTGAGTGAGACAGACAGAGAGAGAAAGAGAAGCTGTGAGTGAGTGAGTGAGGGAGAGAAAGAAAGAGAAGCTGTGAGTGAGAGAGAGAAAGAGAAAGAGAAGCTGTGAGGGAGAGAGAGAGAAAGAGAAGCTGTGAGGGAGAGAGAGAGAAAGAGAAGCTGTGAGTGAGTGAGAGAGAGAGAAAGAGAAGCTGTGAGTGAGTGAGAGAGAGAGAAAGAGAAGCTGTGAGTGAGAGAGAGAGAGAGAAAGAGAAGCTGTGAGAGAGAGAGAGAAAGCGAAAGAGAAGCTGTGAGTGAGAGAGAGAGAGAGAAAGAGAAGCTTTGAGTGAGGGAGACAGAGAGAGAAATAGAACCTGTGAGTGAGCAAGAGAGAGAGAGAAAGAGAAGCTGTGAGTGAGAGAGAGAGAGAAGCTGTGTGTGAGAGAGAGAAAGAGTAGCTGTGAATGAAAGAGAGAAAGAGAATCTGTGAGTGAGAGAGAGAGAGAAAGAGAAGCTGTGAGTGAGAGAGAGAGAGAAAGAGAAGCTGTGAGTGAAAGAGAGAAAGCAAAAGAGAAGCTGTGAGTGAGAGAGAGAGAGAAAGAGTAGCTGTGAGTGAGGGAGATAGAGAGAGAAATAGAACCTTTAAGTGAGCAAGGGAGAGTGAGAAATAGAAGCTGTGAGAGAGAGAGAGAAGCTGTGAGTGAGAGAGAGAAAGAGAAGCTATGAGTGAGATAGATAGAGAAAGTGAAGGTTTGAGTGAGTGAGAGAGTGAGAGAAAGAGATACTGTGAGTGAGAGAGAGAGAAAGAAGCTGTGTGAGAGAAAGAGAAGCTATGAGTGAGAGAGTGAAAGAGAAGCGGTGAATGAGTGAGAGAGAGGGAAAGCGAAGCTGTGAGTGAGAGAGAGAGAGAAAGAGAAACTGTTAGAGAGAGAGAGAGAAGCTGTGTGGAGAGATAGAAAAAGACAAGCTGTGAGTGAGAGAGCAAAAGAGAAGCGGCGAGTGAGTGAGAGAGAGAGAAAGAGAAGCTGTGAGTGAGAGAGAAAGAGAAGCTGTGAGTGAGAGAGAGAGACCAATAGAAGCTGTTAGAGAGAGAGAGAGAAAGAGAAGCTGTGAGGGAGAGAGACAGAGAGAGAAAGAGAAGCTGTGAGTGAGTGAGTGAGTGAGTGAGAGAGAGAGAGAGGGAAGCTGTGAGTGAGAGAGAGAGAGAGAAGCTGTGAGTGAGAGAGAGAATGAGAAAGAGAAGCTGTGAGTGAGAGAGATAGAGAGAGAAGCTGTGAGTGAGGGAGACAGAGAGTAAAATAGAACCTGTGAGTCAGAGAGATAGAGAGAAAGAGAAGCTTTGTGAGAGAGAGAGAAATAGAAGATTTGAGTGAGTGAGAGAGAGAGATAAAGAGAAGCTGTGAGTGAGAAAGAGAGAAAGAGAGAAGCTGTGAGAGAGAGAGAAAGAGTAGCTGTGAGAGTGAGAGAGAGAGAAATAGAAGCCGTGAGTGAGAGAGACAGAGAGCGAAGCTGTGAGTGAGTGAGAGAGAGAGAAAGAGAAACTGTGAGTTAGAGAGATAGAGAGAGAAAGAGAAGCTGTGAGTGAGTGAGAGAGAGAGAAAGAGAAGCTGTGAGTCAGTGAGAGAGAGAGAAAAAGAAGCTGTGTGAGAGAGACAGAGAGAGAAAGAGAAGCGTGAGTGAGTGAGAGAGAAAGAAAAGCTGTGAGTGAGAGAGAAAGAGAAGCTGTGAGTGAGAGAGTTAGAGAGAGAGAGAAAGAGAAGCTGTGTGTGAGTGAGAGAGAGAGAGAGAATGAGAAGCTGTGTGAGAGAGAGAGAAATAGAAGCTGTGAGTGAGAGAGAGAGAAGGAGAAGCTGTGAGTTAGTGAGAGAGAGAGAAATTGAAGCTGTGAGTGAGAGACAGAGAGAAACAGAAGTTGTGAGTGAGTTATAGAGAGAGAGAAAGAGAAACTGTGTGTGAGAGAGAGAGTGAAAGAGAAGCTGTGTGTGAGAGAGAAAAAGAGAAGCTGTGAGTGAGTGAGAGAGAGAGAGAAAGAGAAGCTGTGAGTGAGAGAGAGAGAGAGAAAATGTGAGTGAGTGAGAGAGAGAGAAAGAGAAACTGTGAGTTAGAGAGATAGAGAGAGAAAGAGAGAGAAAGAGAAGCTGTGAGTGAGTGAGAGAGAGAGAAAGAGAAGCTGTGAATGAGAGAGAGAGAGAAAAGAGAAGCTGTGAGTGAGAGAGATAGAGAGAAAGAGAAGCTGTGTGTGAGAAATAGAACCTGTGAGTGAGTGAGTGAGTGAGAGAGAGAAAGAGAAACTGTGAGTAAGTGAGAGAAAGAGAGAAAGAGAAGCTGTGAGTGAGTGAGAGAGAGAGAGAGAAGCTGTGAGTCAGTGAGAGAGAGAAAGAGAAGCATTGAGTGAGACAGACAGAGAGAGAAAGAGAAGCTGTGAGTGAGTGAGTGAGGGAGAGAAAGAAAGAGAAGCTGTGAGTGAGAGAGAGAAAGAGAAAGAGAAGCTGTGAGTGAGAGAGAGAGCGAAAGAGAAGCTGTGAGGGAGAGAGAGAGAAAGAGAAGCTGTGAGTGAGTGAGAGAGAGAGAAAGAGAAGCTGTGAGTGAGTGAGAGTGAGAGAAAGAGAAGCTGTGAGTGAGAGAGAGAGAGAGAAAGAAAGAGAAGCTGTGAGAGAGAGAGAGAAAGCGAAAGAGAAGCTTTGAGTGAGAGAGAGAGAGAGAAAGAGAAGCTTTGAGTGAGGGAGACAGAGAGAGAAATAGAACCTGTGAGTGAGCAAGAGAGAGAGAGAAAGAGAAGCTGTGAGTGAGAGAGAGAGAGAAGCTGTGAGAGAGAGAGAGAGAAAGAGTAGCTGTGAATGAGAGAGAGAAAGAGAATCTGTGAGTGAGAGAGAGAGAGAAAGAGAAGCTGTGAGTGAGAGAGAGAGAGAAAGAGAAGCTGTGAGTGAAAGAGAGAAAGCAAAAGAGAAGCTGTGAGTGAGAGAGAGAGAGAGAAAGAGAAGCTGTGAGTGAGGGAGATAGAGAGAGAAATAGAACCTTTAAGTGAGCAAGAGAGAGAGAAATAGAAGCTGTGAGTGAGAGAGAGAGAGAAAGAGAAGCTGTGAGTGAGAGAGAGAAAGAGAAGCTATGAGTGAGATAGATAGAGAAAGTGAAGGTTTGAGTGAGTGAGAGAGTGAGAGAAAGAGATACTGTGAGTGAGAGAGAGAGAAAGAAGCTGTGAGAGAGAAAGAGAAGCTATGAGTGAGAGAGTGAAAGAGAAGCGGTGAATGAGTGAGAGAGAGGGAAAGCGAAGCTGTGAGTGAGAGAGAGAGAGAAAGAGAAACTGTTAGAGAGAGAAGCTGTGTGGAGAGAGAGAAAAAGACAAGCTGTGAGTGAGAGAGAAAGAGAATCTGTGAGTGAGAGAGAGAGAGAAGCTGTGAGTGAGAGAGAGAGACACCAATAGAAGCTGTTAGAGAGAGAGAGAGAAAGAGAAGCTGTGAGGGAGAGAGACAGAGAGAGAAAGAGAAGCTGTGAGTGAGTGAGTGAGTGAGTGAGTGAGAGAGAGAGAGGGAAGCTGTGAGTGAGAGAGAGAGAGAGAAGCTGTGAGTGAGAGAGAGAATGAGAAAGAGAAGCTGTGAGTGACAGAGATAGAGAGAGAAGCTGTGAGTGAGGGAGACAGAGAGTAAAATAGAACCTGTGAGTCAGAGAGATAGAGAGAAAGAGAAGCTGTGTGAGAGAGAGAGAAATAGAAGATTTGAGTGAGTGAGAGAGAGAGATAAAGAGAAGCTATGAGTGAGAGAGACAGAAAGAGAGAAGCTGTGAGAGAGAGAGAAAGAGTAGCTGTGAGAGTGAGAGAGAGAGAAATAGAAGCCGTGAGTGAGAGAGACAGAGAGCGAAGCTGTGAGTGAGTGAGAGAGAGAGAAAGAGAAACTGTGAGTTAGAGAGATAGAGAGAGAAAGAGAAGTTGTGAGTGAGTGAGAGAGAGAGAAAGAGAAGCTGTGTGAGAGAGACAGAGAGAGAAAGAGAAGCGTGAGTGAGTGAGAGAGAAAGAAAAGCTGTGAGTGAGAGAGAAAGAGAAGCTGTGAGTGAGAGAGTTAGAGAGAGAGAGAAAGAGAAGCTGTGTGTGTGAGAGAGAGAGAGAATGAGAAGCTGTGTGAGAGAGAGAGAAATAGAAGCTGTGAGTGAGAGAGAGAGAAGGAGAAGCTGTGAGTTAGTGAGAGAGAGAGAAATTGAAGCTGTGAGTGAGAGACAGAGAGAAACAGAAGTTGTGAGTGAGTTATAGAGAGAGAGAAAGAGAAACTGTGTGTGAGAGAGAGAGTGAAAGAGAAGCTGTGTGTGAGAGAGAGAAAGAGAAGCTGAGAGTGAGTGAGAGAGAGAGAGAAAGAGAAGCTGTGAGTGAGAGAGAGAGAGAGAAAATGTGAGTGAGTGAGAGAGAGAGAAAGAGAAACTGTGAGTTAGAGAGATAGAGAGAGAAAGAGAGAGAAAGAGAAGCTGTGAGTGAGTGAGAGAGAGAGAAAGAGAAGCTGTGAATGAGAGAGAGAGAGAAAAGAGAAGCTGTGAGTGAGAGAGATAGAGAGAAAGAGAAGCTGTGTGTGAGAGAGAAATAGAACCTGTGAGTGAGTGAGTGAGAGAGAGAAAGAGAAGCTGTGAGTAAGTGAGAGAAAGAGAGAAAGAGAAGCTGTGAGTGAGTGAGTGAGAGAGAGAGAAGCTGTGAGTCAGTGAGAGAGAGAAAGAGAAGCATTGAGTGAGACAGCAGAGAGAGAAAGAGAAGCTGTGAGTGAGTGAGTGAGGGAGAGAAAGAAAGAGAAGCTGTGAGTGAGAGAGAGAAAGAGAAAGAGAAGCTGTGAGTGAGAGAGAGAGAGAAAGAGAAGCTGTGAGGGAGAGAAAGAGAAAGAGAAGCTGTGAGTGAGAGAGAGAGAGAGAAAAGAGAAGCTGTGAGTGAGAGAGATAGAGAGAAAGAGAAGCTGTGTGAGAGAGAGAAATAGAAGATGTGAGTGAGAGAGAGAAAGAGAAGCTGTGAGTGAAAGAGAGAGAGAGAAAGAGAAGCTGTGAGTGAGAGAGAGAGAGAGAAAGAGAAGCTGTGAGTGAGAGAGAGAAAGAGAAGCTGTGAGAGAGAGAGAGAGAAGCTGTGAGTGAGAGAGAGAGAGAGAGAGAGAAGCTGTGAGTGTGAGAGAGAAAGCAAAAGAGAAGCTGTGAGTGAGAGAGAGAGAGAAAGAGAAGCTGTAAGTGAGGGAGACAGAGAGAGAAATAGAAACTGTGAGTGAGCAAGAGAGAGAGAGAAAGAGAAGCTACGTGAGAGAGAGAGAGTAGCTGTGAATGAGAGAGAGAGAGAAAGAGAAGCTGTGAGTGAGAGAGAGAGAGAAAGAGAAGCTGTGAGTGAGAGAGAGAGAAAGAGAAGCTGTGAGTGAGAGAGAGAAAGCAAAAGAGAAGCTGTGAGTGAGAGAGAAAGAGAGAAATAGAAGCTGTGAGTGAGGGAGACAGAGAGAGAAATAGAACCTGTGAGTGAGCAAGAGAGAGAGAGAAAGAGAAGCTATGAATGAGAGAGAGAGAGAGAAGTTGTGAGTGAGAGAGGGAAAGAGAAGCTGTGAGTGAGATAGAGAAAGTGAAGGAGTGAGTGAGTGACAGAGTGAGAGAAAGAGATACTGTGAGTGAGAGAGAGAGAAAGAAGCTGTGAGAGAGTGAGTGAGAGAGTGAAAGAGAAGCGGTGAATGAGTGAGAGAGAGGGAAAGCGAAGCTGTGAGTGAGATAGAGAGAGAAAGAGAAACTGTTAGAGAGAGAGAGAGAAAGAGAAGCTGTGTAGAGAGAGAGAGAAAGAGAAGCTGTTAGTCAGTGATTGAGTGAGTGAGAGAGAGAAAGAGAAGTTGTGAGTGAGAAAGAAAGAGAAGCTGTGTGTGTGAGAGAGAAAGGGAAGCTGTGAGTGAGAGACAGAGAGAAACAGAAGTTGTGAGTGAGTTATAGAGAGAGAGAAAGAGAAACTGTGTGTGAGAGAGAGAGTGAAAGAGAAGCTGTGTGTGTGAGAGAGAAAGAGAAGCTGAGAGTGAGTGAGAGAGAGAGAGAAAGAGAAGCTGTGAGTGAGAGAGAGAGAGAGAAAATGTGAGTGAGTGAGAGAGAGAAAGAGAAACTGTGAGTTAGAGAGATAGAGAGAGAAAGAGAGAGAAAGAGAAGCTGTGAGTGAGTGAGAGAGAGAGAAAGAGAAGCTGTGAATGAGAGAGAGAGAAAAGAGAAGCTGTGAGTGAGAGAGATAGAGAGAAAGAGAAGCTGTGTGTGAGAGAGAAATAGAACCTGTGAGTGAGTGAGTGAGAGAGAGAAAGAGAAGCTGTGAGTAAGTGAGAGAAAGAGAGAAAGAGAAGCTGTGAGTGAGTGAGAGAGAGAGAGAGAAGCTGTGAGTCAGTGAGACAGAGAGAAAGAGAAGCATTGTGTGAGACAGACAGAGAGAGAAAGAGAAGCTGTGAGTGAGTGAGGGAGAGAAAGAAAGAGAAGCTGTGAGTGAGAGAGAGAAAGAGAAAGAGAAGCTGTGAGTGAGAGAGAGAGAAAGAGAAGCTGTGAGGGAGAGAGAGAGAAAGAGAAGCTGTGAGTGAGTGAGAGAAAAGAGAAGCTGTGAGTGAGAGAGATAGAGAGAAAGAGAAGCTGTGAGAGAGAGAGAAATAGAAGATGTGAGTGAGAGAGAGAAAGAGAAGCTGTGAGTGAAAGAGAGAGAGAGAAAGAGAAGCTGTGAGTGAGAGAGAGAGAGAGAGAGAGAAGCTGTGAGTGAGAGAGAGAAAGAGAAGCTGTGTGTGTGAGAGAGAGAGAAGCTGTGAGTGAGAGAGAGAGAAAGAGAAGCTGTGAGTGAGAGAGAGAAAGCAAAAGAGAAGCTGTGAGTGAGAGAGAAAGAGAGAAAGAGAAGCTGTGAGTGAGGGAGACAGAGAGAGAAATAGAACCTGTGAGTGAGCAAGAGAGAGAGAGAAAGAGAAGCTGTGAATGAGAGAGAGAGAGAGAAGCTGTGAGTGAGAGAGAGAAAGAGAAGCTGTGAGTGAGAGAGATAGAGAAAGTGAAGGAGTGAGTGAGTGACAGAGTGAGAGAAAGAGATACTGTGAGTGAGAGAGAGAGAAAGAAGCTGTGAGAGAGTGAGTGAGAGAGTGAAAGAGAAGCGGTGAATGAGTGAGAGAGAGGGAAAGCGAAGCTGTGAGTGAGAGAGAGAGAGAAAGAGAAACTGTTAGAGAGAGAGAGAGAAAGAGAAACTGTTAGAGAGAGAGAGAGAGAAAGAGAAGCTGTGTGTAGAGAGAGAGAAAGAGAAGCTGTTAGTCAGTGATTGAGTGAGTAAGAGAGAGAAAGAGAACTTGTGAGTGAGAAAGAAAGAGAAGCTGTGTGTGAGAGAGAGAAAGGGAAGCTGTGAGTGAGAGAGCAAAAGAGAAGCGGTGAGTGAGTGAGAAAGAGAGAGAGAGAAAGAGAAGCTGTGAGTGAGAGAGAAAGAGAAGCTGTGAGTAAGTGAGAGAGAGAGAAGCTGGGAGTGAGAGAGAGAGACCAATAGAAGCTGTTAGAGAGAGAGAGAGAGAGAGAGAAGCTGTGAGGGAAAGAGAGAGAAAGAGAAGCTGTGAGGGAGAGAGAGAGAGAAGCTGTGAGTGAGAGAGAGAAAGAGAAGCTGCGAGTGAGAGAGAGAGAGAAAGAGAAGCTGTGAGTGACTGAGAGAGAGAAAAGTGAAGCTGTGAGTGAGAGAGATAGAGAGAAAGAGAAGCTGTGAGAAAGAGAGAGAAATAGAAGATGTGAGTGAGTGAGAGAGAGAGAGAAAGAGAAGCTGTGAGTGAGTGAGAGTGAGAGAGAGAAAAGCTGTGTGTGAGAGAGAGAGAAAGAGAAGCTGTGAGTTAGTGTGAGAGAGAGAAATAGAAGCCGTGAGTGAGAGAGACAGAGAGAGAGAAGCTGTGAGTGAGTGAGAGAGAGAGAGAAGTAGAAGCTGTGAGTAAGTGAGAGAGAGAGAAGCTGTGAGAGAGAAAGAGAAGCTATGAGTGAGAGAGTGAAAGAGAAGCGGTGAATGAGTGAGAGAGAGGGAAAGCGAAGCTGTGAGTGAGAGAGAGAGAAAGAGAAACTGTTAGATAGAGAGAGAGAGGGAGAAGCTGTTTGGAGAGAGAGAGAAAGAGAAGATGTGAGGGAGAGAGAGAGAAAGAGAAGCTGTGAGTGAGTCATAGAGAGAGAAAAGAGAAGCTGTGAGTGAGAGAGATAGAGAGAAAGAGAAGCTGTGTGAGAGAGAGAAATAGAAGATGTGAGTGAGAGAGAGAGAGAGAAAGAGAAGCTGTGAGTGAGAGAGAGAGAGAGAAAGAGAAGCTGTGAGTGAGAGAGAGAGAGAAAGAGAAGCTGTGAGTGATAGAGAGAAAGAGAAGCTGTGAGTGAGAGAGAGAGAAAGAGAAGCTCTCAGTGAGCGAGAGAGTGAGAGAAAGAGCTGTCAGTGAGTGAGAGAGAGAGAAAGAGAAGCTGTGAGAGTGAGAGAGAGAGAAAGAAAGAGAAGCTGTGAGTGAGAGAGAGAGAATGAGAAGCTGTGAGAGAGAGAAAGAGAAGCTGTGAGTGAGAGAGAGAGAGCAAGAAATGATGAGAATGAGACAGAGCAAGAGAAAGAAAGCTGTGAGTGTGTGAGATAGAGAAAGAGAAGCTGTGAGTGAGTGAGAGAGAGAGAGAAAGAAAGAGAAGCTGTGAGTTAGAGAGAGAGAGAGAGAAAGAGAAGCTGTGAGAGAGAGAGAAAGAAAAGCTGTGAGTGAGAGAGAGAGAAGCTGTGTGTGAGGGAGAGAGAGAGAAAGCGTACCTGTGAGTGAGAGAGAGAGAAAGAAAGATCTGTGAGTGAGAGAGAGAGAGAAAGAGAAGCTGTGTTAGAGAGAGAGAGAGAAAGAGAAGCTGTGAGTGAGAAAGAGAAATAGAAGGTGTGAGTGAGTGAGAGAGAGAGAATATATGTGTGTGTGAGAGAGAGAGAAGCTGTGTGTGAGAGAGAAAGAGAAAGAGAAGATGTGTGTGAGAGAGAAATAGAAGCTGTGAGTTAGAGAGAGAGAAAGAGAAGCTGTGAGTGAGAGAGACAGAGAGAGAGAAGCTGTGAGTGACTGAGAGAGAGAGAAAGAGAAGCTGTGAGTGAGAGAGAGAGAGAGAAAGAGAAGATGTGAGAGAGTGAGAGAGAGAGAAAGAGAAGCTGTGAGTTAGTGAGAGAGTGAGAAAGAGAAGCTGTGAGTGAGAGAGACAAAGAGAGTAAGAGAAGCTGTGAGTGAGTGAGAGAGAGATAGAAAGAAAGAGAAGCTGTGAGTGAGAGAGAGAGAGAGAAGCTGAGAGAGAGAGAGAGAGAAAGAGAAGCTGTGAGTGAGAGAGAGCGAGAGAAGCTGTGAGGGAGACAGAGAGAGAAAGAGAAGCTGTGAGTGAGAGAGCAAAAGAGAAGCGGTGAGTGAGTGAGAGAGAGAGAAAGAGAAGCTGTGAATGAGAGAGAAAGAGAAGCTGTGAGTGAGAGAGAGAGAGAAGCTGTGAGTGAGAGAGAGTGAGACCAATAGAAGCTGTTAGAGAGAGAGAGAGAAAGAGAAGCTGTGAGGGAGAGAGACAGAGAGAGAAAGAGAAGCTGTGAGTGAGTGAGTGAGTGAGAGAGAGAGAGAAGCTGTGAGTGAGAGAGAGAGAGAGAGAAAAAGAAGCTGTGAGTGAGAGAGAGAATGAGAAAGAGAAGCTGTGAGTGAGAGAGATAGAGAGAGAACCTGTGAGTGAGGGAGACAGAGAGTGAAATAGAACCTGTGAGTCAGAGAGATAGAGAGAAAGAGAAGCTGTGTGTGTGAGAGAGAAATAGAAGATGTGAGTGAGTGAGAGAGAGAGATAAAGAGAAGCTGTGAGTGAGTGAGAGAGAGAAAGAGAGAAAAGCTGTGTGTGTGAGAGAGAAAGAGTAGCTGTGAGAGTGAGAGAGAGAGAAATAGAAGCCGTGAGTGAGAGAGACAGAGAGAGAAGCTGTGAGTGAGTGAGAGAGAGAAAGAGAAGCTGAGAGTTAGAGAGATAGAGAGAGAAAGAGAAGCTGTGTGTGAGTGAGAGAGAGAGAAAGAGAAGCTGTGAGAGTGAGAGAGAGAGAAAAAGAAGCTGTGTGAGAGAGACAGAGAGAGAAAGAGAAGCGTGAGTGAGTGAGAGAGAGAGAGAAAGAAAAGCTGTGAGTGAGAGAGAAAGAGAAGCTGTGAGTGAGAGAGTTAGAGAGAGAGAAAGAGAAGCTGTGTGTGAGTGAGAGAGAGAGAATGAGAAACTGTGAGAGAGAGAGAGAAAGAGAAGCTGTGAGTGAGTGAGAGAGAGAGAAGGAGAAGCTGTGAGTTAGTGAGAGAGAAATTGAAGCTGTGTGAGAGACAGAGAGAAACAGAAGTTGTGAGTAAGTTAGAGAGAGAGAGAAAGAGAAGCTGTGTGTGAGAGAGTGAGTGAAAGAGAAGCTGTGTGTGTGAGAGAGAAAGAGAAGCTGTGAGTGAGACAGAGAGAGAAGCTGTGAGTGAGTGAGAGAGAGAGAGAAAGAGAAGCTGTGAGTGAGAGAGAGAGAGAGCAGCTGTGAGTGAGTGAGTGAGAGAGAGAAAGAGAAGCAGTGAGTGAGAGAGACAGAGAGAGAACGTGTAGCTGTGAATGAGAGAGATAGAGAGAAAGAGAAGCTGTGTGTGTGAGAGAGAAATAGAACCTGTGAGTGAGTGAGTGTGTGAGAGAGAGAAAGAGAAGCTGTGAGTGAGTGAGAGAAAGAGAAAGAGAAGCTGTGAGTGAGAGAGAGAGAAAGAGAAGCTGTGAGGGAGAGAGAGAGAAAGAGAAGCTGTGAGTGAGTGAGAGAGAGAGAAAAGAGAAGCTGTGAGTGAGAGAGATAGAGAGAAAGAGAAGCTGTGAGAGAGAGAGAAATAGAAGATGTGAGTGAGAGAGAGAGAGAGAAAGAGAAGCTGTGAGTGAGAGAGAGAGAGAGAAAGAGAAGCTGTGAGTGAGAGAGAGAGAGAGAAAGAGCTGTGAGTGAGAGAGAGAAAGAGACGCTGTGACTGAGAGAGAGAGAGAGAAAGAGAAGCTATGAGTGAGAGAGAGAGAGAGAGAAAGAGAAGCTGTGAGTGAGAGAGAAAGCGAAAGAGAAGCTGTGAGTGAGAGAGAGAGAGAGAAAGAGAAGCTTTGAGTGAGGGAGACAGATTGAGAAATAGAAACTGTGAGTGAGCAAGAGAGAGTGAGAAAGAGAAGCTGTGAGTGAGAGAGAGAGAGAAGCTGTGAGAGAGAGAGAGAAAGAGTAGCTGTGAATGAGAGAGAGAGAAAGAGAAGCTGTGAGTGAGAGAGAGAGAGAAAGAGAAGCTGTGAGTGAGAGAGAGAGAGAAAGAGAAGCTGTGAGTGAGAGAGAGAAAGCAAAAGAGAAGCTGTGAGTGAGAGAGAGAGAGAGAAAGAGAAGCTGTGAGTGAGGGAGACAGAGAGAGAAATAGAACCTGTGAGTGAGCAAGAGAGAGAGAGAAAGAGAAGCTGTGTGTGAGAGAGCGAGAGAGAGAAGCTGTGAGTGAGAGAGAGAAAGAGAAGCTATGAGTGAGAGAGATAGAGAAAGTGAAGGTTTGAGTGAGTGAGAGAGCGAGAGAAAGAGATACTGTGAGTGAGTGAGAGAGAAAGAAGCTGTGAGAGAGAAAGAGAAGCTATGAGTGAAAGAGTGAAAGAGAAGCGGTGAATGAGTGAGAGAGAGGGAAAGCGAAGCTGTGAGTGAGAGAGAGAGAAAGAGAAACTGTTAGAGAGAGAGAGAGAGAACCTGTGTGGAGACAGAGAGAAAGAGAAGCTGTGAGTGAGTGAGTGAGTGAGTGAGAGAGAGAAAGAGAAGTTGTGAGTGAGAAAGAAAGAGAAGCTGTGAGAGAGAGAGAGAAAGAGAAGCTGTGAGTGAGAGAGCAAAAGAGAAGCGGTGAGTGAGTGAGAGAGAGAGAGAGAAAGAGAAGCTGTGAATGAGAGAGAAAGAGAAGCTGTGAGTGAGAGAGAGAGAGTGAAGCTGTGAGTGAGAGAGAGAGAGACCAATAGAAGCTGTTAGAGAGAGAGAGAGAAAGAGAAGCTGTGAGGGAGAGAGACAGAGAGAGAAAGAGAAGCTGTGAGTGAGTGAGTGAGAGAGAGAAGCTGTGAGTGAGAGAGAGAGAGAGAGAAAGAGAAGCTGTGAGTGAGAGAGAGAATGAGATGCTGTGAGTGAGAGAGATAGAGAGAGAAGCTGTGAGTGAGGGAGACAGAGAGTGAAATAGAACCTGTGAGTCAGAGAGATAGAGAGAAAGAGAAGCTGTGTGAGAGAGAGAGATATAGAAGATGTGAGTGAGTGTGAGAGAGAGATAAAGAGAAGCTGTGAGTGAGTGAGAGAGAGAAAGAGAGAAAAGCTGTGTGTGAGAGAGAGAAAGAGTAGCTGTGAGAGTGAGAGAGAGAGAAATAGAAGCCGTGAGTGAGAGAGACAGAGAGAGAAGCTGTGAGTGAGTGAGAGAGAGAAAGAGAAGCTGTGAGTTAGAGAGATAGAGAGAGAAAGAGAAGCTGTGAGTGAGTGAGAGAGAGAGAAAGAGAAGCTGTGAGTTAGTGAGAGAGAGAGAAAAAGAAGCTGTGTGAGAGATACAGAGAGAGAAAGAGAAGTGTGAGTGAGTGAGAGAGAGAGAGAAAGAAAAGCTGTGAGTGATAGAGAAAGAGAAGCTGTGAGTGAGAGAGTTAGAGAGAGAGAGAAAGAGAAGCTGTGTGTGAGTGAGAGAGAGAGAGAATGAGAAGCTGTGTGTGAGAGAGAGAGAAAGACAAGCTGTGAGTGTGTGAGAGAGAGAAGGAGAAGCTGTGAATTAGTGAGAGAGAGAGAAATTGAAGCTGTGAGTGAGAGACAGAGAGAAACAGAAGTTGTGAGTGAGTGACAGAAAGAGAGAAAGAGAAGCTGTAAGTGAGGGAGAGAGAGAGAAAGAGAAGCTGTGAGTGAGAGAGAGAGAGAAAGAGAAGCTGTGAGAGAGAGAGAAAGCGAAAGAAAAGATGTGAGTGAGAGAGAGAGAGAGAGAAAGAGAAGCTGTGAGTGAGTGAGTGAGGGTGAGAAAGAAAGAGGTGCTGTGAGTGAGAGAGAGAGAGAAAGAGTAGCTGTGAATGAGAGAGAGAGAGAAAGAGAAGCTGTGAGTGAGAGCTAGAGAGAGAAAGAGAAGCTGTGAATGAGAGAGAAAGCAAAAGAGAAGCTGTGAGTGAGAGAGAGAGAGAGAAGCTGTGAGTGAGGGAGACAGAGAGAGAAATAGAACCTGTGAGTGAGTGAGAGAGAGAGAAGCTGTGAGTGAGAGAGAGAGAAAGAAGCTGTGAGAGAGAAAGAGAAGCTGTGAGTGAGAGAGTGAAAGAGAAGCGGTGAATGAGTGAGAGACAGAGAAAGTGAAGCTGTGAGTGAGAGAGAGAAAGAGAAACTGTGAGTGAGAGAGAGAGAGAGAAGCTGTGAGTGAGAGAGAGAAAGAGAATCTGTGAGTGAGAGAGAGAGAGAGAAAGGGAAGCTGTGTGTGAGAGCGAGAGAAAGAGATACTGTGAGAGAGAGAGAGAGAAAGAAGCTGTGAGAGAGAAAGAGAAGCTATGAGTGAGAGAGTGAAAGAGAAGTGGTGAATGAGTGAGAGAGAGGGAAAGCGAAGCTGTGAGTGAGAGAGAGAGAAAGAGAAACTGTTAGAGAGAGAGAGAAAGAGAAGCTGTGTGGAGAGAGAGAGAAAGAGAAGCTGTGAGTGAGTGAGTGAGAGAGAGAGAGAGAAGTTGTGAGTGAGAAAGAAAGAGAAGCTGTGAGAGAGAGAGAGAAAGAGAAGCTGTGAGTGAGAGAGCAAAAGAGAAGTGGTGAGTGAGTGAGAGAGAGAGAGAGAGAAGCTGTGAGTGAGAGAGAAAGAGAAGCTGTGAGTGAGAGAGAGAGAGAAGCTGTGTGTGAGAGAGAGAGACCAATAGAAGCTGTTAGAGAGAGAGAGAGAAAGAGAAGCTGTGAGGGAGAGAGACAGAGAGAGAAAGAGAAGCTGTGAGTGAGGGAGTGAGTGAGAGAGAGAGAGAAGCTGTGAGTGAGAGAGAGAGAGAGAGAGAGAAAGAGAAGCTGTGAGTGAGAGAGAGAATGAGAAAGAGAAGCTGTGAGTGAGAGAGATAGAGAGAGAAGCTGTGAGTGAGGGAGACAGAGAGTGAAATAGAACCTGTGAGTCAGAGAGATAGAGAGAAAGAAGCTGTGAGAGAGACAGAGAAATAGAAGATGTGAGTGAGTGAAAGAGAGAGATAAAGAGAAGCTGTGAGTGAGTGAGAGAAAGAGAGAAAAGCTGTGAGAGAGAGAGAAATAGTAGCTGTGAGAGTGAGAGAGAGAGAAAAATAGAAGCCGTGAGTGAGAGAGACAGAGAGAGAAGCTGTGAGTGAGTGAGAGAGAGAGAAAGAGAAGCTGTGAGTTAGAGAGATAGAGAGAGAAAGAGAAGCTGTGAGTGAGTGAGAGAGAGGGAAAGAGAAGCTGTGAGTTAGTGAGAGAGAGAGAAAAAGAAGCTGTGTGAGAGAGACAGAGAGAGAAAGAGAAGCGTGAGTGAGTGATAGAGAGAGAGAGAAAGAAAAGCTGTGAGTGAGAGAGAAAGAGAAGCTGTGAGTGAGAGAGTTAGAGAGAAAGAAAGAGAAGCTGTTTGTGAGTGAGAGAGAGAGAGAGAATGAGAAGCTGTGAGAGAGAGAGAGAAAGAGTAGCTGTGAGTGAGTGAGAGAGAGAGAAGGAGAAGCTGTGAGTTAGTGAGAGAGAGAGAAATTGAAGCTGTGAGTGAGAGACAGAAAGAAACAGAATTAGTGAGTGAGTTAGAGAGAGAGAGAAAGAAAGAGAAGCTGTGTGTGAGAGAGAGAGTGAAAGAGAAGCTGTGTGTGAGAGAGAGAAAGAGAAGCTGTGAGTGAGAGAGACAGATAGAGAAAAGCTGTGAGTGAGTGAGAGAGAGAGAGAGAAAGAGAAGCTGTGAGTGAGAGAGAGAGAGAAGCTGTGAGTAAGAGAGAGAGAAAGAGTAGCTGTGAATGAGAGAGAGAGAGAAAAGAGTAGCTGTGAGTGAGAGAGATAGAGAGAAAGAGAAGCTGTGTGTGTGAGAGAGAAATAGAACCTGTGAGTGAGTGAGTGAGTGAGAGAGAGAGAGAAGCTGTGAGTGAGTGAGAGAAAGAGAGAAAGAGAAGCTGTGAGTGAGTGAGAGAGAGAGAGAAGCTGTGAGTCAGTGAGACAGAGAGAAAGAGAAGCAGTGAGTGAGAGAGACAGAGAGAGAAAGAGAAGCTGTGAGTGAGTGAGGGAGGGAGAGAAAGAAAGAGAAGCTGTGAGTGAGAGAGAAAGAGAAAGAGAAGCTGTGAGTGAGAGAGAGAGAGAAAGAGAAGCTGTGAGGGAGAGAGAGAGAAAGAGAAGCTGTGAGTGAGTGAGAGAGAGAGAAAAGAGAAGCTGTGAGTGAGAGAGATAGAGTGAAAGAGAAGCTGTGTGTGTGTGTGTGAGAGAGAGAAGCTGTGAGTGAGAGAGAGAGAGAGAAAGAGAAGCTGTGAGTGAGAGAGAGAAAGAGAAGCTGTGAGTGAGAGAGAGAGAGAGAAGCTGTGAGTGAGAGAGAGAGAGAGAAAGAGAAGCTGTGAGTGAGAGAGAGAAAGCGAAAGAGAAGCTGTGAGTGAGAGAGAGAGAAAGAGAAGCTTGAGTGAGGGAGACAGAGAGAGAAATAGAACCTGTGAGTGAGCAAGAGAGAGAGAGAAAGAGAAGCTGTGTGTGTGTGAGAGAGAGAGAAGCTGTGTGAGAGAGAGAAAGAGTAGCTGTGAATGAGAGAGAGAGACAGAAAGAGAAGCTGTGAGTGAGAGAGAGAGAGAGAGAAGCTGTGAGTGAGAGAGAGAGAAAGAGAAGCTGTGAGGGAGAGAGAGAGAGAAGCTGTGAGTGAGAGAGAGAGAAAGAGAAGCTGTGAGTGAGAGAGAGAAAGCGAAAGAGAAGCTGTGAGGGAGAGAGAGAGAAAGAGAAGCTGTTCGTGCGTGAGAGAGAAAAGAGAAGCTGTGAGTGAGAGAGATAGAGAGAAAGAGAAGCTGTGAGAAAGAGAGAGAAATAGAAGATGTGAGTGAGTGGGAGAGAGAGAGAAAGAGAAGCTGTGAGTGAGAGAGTGAGAGAGAAATAGAAGCCGTGAGTGAGAGAGACAGAGAGAGAGAGAGAGAAGCTGTGAGTGAGTGAGAGAGAGAGAGAAAGAGAAGCTGTGAGTGAGTGAGAGAGAGAAAGAGAAGCTGTGAGTGAGTGAGAGTTAGAGAAAGAGAAGCTGTGAGTTAGTGAGAGAGAGAGAAAGAGAAGCTGTGTGAGCGAGAGTGAGAAAGAGAAGCGTGAGTGAGTGAGAGAGAGAGAAAGAAAAGCTGTGTGGGAGAGAGAAAGAGAAGCTGTGAGTGAGAGAGTTAGAGAGAGAGAGAAAGAGAAGCTGTGTGTGAGTGAGAGAGAGAGAGAATGAGAAGCTGTGTGAGAGAGAGAAAGAGTAGCTGTGAGTGAGTGAGAGAGAGAGAAGGAGAAGCTGTGAGTTAGTGAGAGAGAGAAACAGAAGTTGTGAGTTAGTGACAGAAAGAGAGAAAGAGAAGATGTGAGTGAGTGAGAGAGAGAGAGAGAAGCTGTGAGTCAGTGAGACAGAGAGAAAGAGAAGCAGTGAGTGAGAGAGACAGAGAGAGAAAGAGTAGCTGTGAGTGAGTGAGTGAGGGAGAGAAAGAAAGAGAAGCTGTGAGAGAGACAGAGAAATAGAAGATGTGAGTGAGTGAAAGAGAGAGATAAAGAGAAGCTGTGAGTGAGTGAGAGAAAGAGAGAAAAGCTGTGAGAGAGAGAGAAATAGTAGCTGTGAGAGTGAGAGAGAGAGAAATAGAAGCCGTGAGTGAGAGAGACAGAGAGAGAAGCTGTGAATGAGTGAGAGAGAGAGAAAGAGAAGCTGTAAGTAAGAGAGAATGAGAGAGAAAGAGAAGCTGTGAGTGAGTGAGAGAGAGGGAAAGAGAAGCTGTGAGTTAGTGAGAGAGAGAGAAAAAGAAGCTGTGTGAGAGAGACAGAGAGAGAAAGAGAAGCGTGAGTGAGTGAGAGAGAGAGAGAGAAAGAAAAGCTGTGAGTGAGAGAGAAAGAGAAGCTGTGTGAGAGAGTTAGAGAGAGAGAGAAAGAGAAGCTGTGTGTGAGTGAGTGAGAGAGAATGAGAAGCTGTGAGAGAGAGAGAGAAAGAGAAGCTGTGAGTGAGTGAGAGAGAGAGAAGGAGAAGGTGTGAGTTAGTGAGAGAGAAATTGAAGCTGTGAGTGAGAGACAGAAAGAAACAGAATTTGTGAGTGAGTTAGAGAGAGAGAGAAAGAAAGAGAAGCTGTGTGTGAGAGAGAGAAAGAGAAGCTGTGAGTGAGAGAGACAGATAGAGAAAAGCTGTGAGTGAGTGAGAGAGAGAGAGAGAGAAAGAGAAGCTGTGAGTGAGAGAGAGAGAGAGAGAGAAGCTGTGAGTGAGAGAGAGAGAAAGAGTAGCTGTGAATGAGAGAGAGAGAGAGAAAAGTGTAGCTGTGAGTGAGAGAGATAGAGAGAAAGAGAAGCTGTGTGTGTGAGAGAGAAATAGAACCTGTGAGTGAGTGAGTGAGAGAGAGAGAGAGAAGCTGTGAGTGAGTGAGAGAAAGAGAGAAAGAGAAGCTGTGAGTGAGTGAGAGAGAGAGAGAGAAGCTGTGAGTCAGTGAGACAGAGAGAAAGAGAAGCAGTGAGTGAGAGAGACAGAGAGAGAAAGAGAAGCTGTGAGTGAGTGAGGGAGGAAGAGAAAGAAAGAGAAGCTGTGAGTGAGAGAGAAAGAGAAAGAGAAGCTGTGAGTGAGAGAGAGAGAGAAAGAGAAGCTGTGAGGGAGAGAGAGAGAAAGAGAAGCTGTGAGTGAGTGAGAGAGAGAGAAAAGAGAAGCTGTGAGTGAGAGAGATAGAGAGAAAGAGAAGCTGTGAGAGAGAGAGAGAGAGAAGCTGTGAGTGAGTGAGAGAGAGAGAAAGAGAAGCAGTGAGTGAGAGTGACAGAGAGAGAAAGAGAAGCTGTGAGTGAGTGAGAGAGAGAGAGAGAAGCTGTGAGTCAGTGAGAGAGAGAGAAAGAGAAGCAGTGAGTGAGAGTGACAGAGAGAGAAAGAGAAGCTGTGAGTGAGTGAGGGAGGGAGAGAAAGAGAAGCTGTGAGTGAGAGAGAGAGAGAAAGAGAAGCTGTGAGTGAGAGAGAGAAAGAGAAGCTGTGAGTGAGAGAGAGAGAGAAGCTGTGAGTGAGAGAGAGAGAGAGAGAAAGAGAAGCTGTGAGTGAGAGAGAGAAAGCGAAAGAGAAGCTGTGAGTGAGTGAGAGAGAGAGAAAGAGAAGCTGTGAGTGAGGGAGTCAGAGAGAGAAATAGAACCTGTGAGTGAGCAAGAGAGAGAGAGAAAGAGAAGCTGTGTGTGTGTGTGAGAGAGACAAGCTGTGTGTGAGAGAGAAAGAGTAGCTGTGAATGAGAGAGAGAGACAGAAAGAGAAGCTGTGAGTGAGAGAGAGAGAGAGAGAGAAGCTGTGAGTGAGAGAGAGAGAAAGAGAAGCTGTGAGGGAGAGAGAGAGAGAAGCTGTGAGTGAGAGAGAGAAAGAGAAGCTGTGAGTGAGAGAGAGAAAGAGAAGCTGTGAGTGAGAGAGAGAGAGAGAAAGAGAAGCTGTGAGGGAGAGAGAGAGAAAGAGAAGCTGTGAGTGCGTGAGAGAGAAAAGAGAAGCTGTGAGTGAGAGATATAGAGAGAAAGAGAAGCTGTGAGAAAGAGAGAGAAATAGAAGATGTGAGTGAGTGGGAGAGAGAGAGAAAGAGAAGCTGTGAGTGAGAGAGAGAGAGAGAAATAGAAGCCGTGAGTGAGAGAGACAGAGAGAGAGAAGCTGTGAGTGAGTGAGAGAGAGAGAGAAAGAGAAGCTGTGAGTGAGAGAGAGAGAAAGAGAAGCTGTGAGTGAGTGAGAGTTAGAGAAAGAGAAGCTGTGAGTTAGTGAGAGAGAGAGAAAGAGAAGCTGTGTGGGAGAGAGAAAGAGAAGCTGTGAGTGACAGAGTTAGAGAGAGAGAGAAAGAGAAGCTGTGTGTGAGTGAGTGAGAGAGAGAGAGAATGAGAAGCTGTGTGAGAGAGAGAAAGAGTAGCTGTGAGTGAGTGAGAGAGAGAGAAGGAGAAGCTGTGAGTTAGTGAGAGAGAGAAACAGAAGTTGTGAGTTAGTGACAGAAAGAGAGAAAGAGAAGATGTGAGTGAGTGAGAGAGAGAGAGAAGCTGTGAGTCAGTGAGACAGAGAGAAAGAGAAGCATTGAGTGAGAGAGACAGAGAGAGAAAGAGTAGCTGTGTGTGTGAGAGAGAGAGAGAAGCTGTGAGAGAGAGAGAAAGAGTAGCTGTGAATGAGAGAGAGAGAGACAGAAAGAGAAGCTGTGAGTGAGTGAGAGAGAGAGAGAAGCTGTGAGTGAGAGAGAGAGAAAGAGAAGCTGTGAGGGAGAGAGAGAGAAGCTGTGAGTGAGAGAGAGAAAGAGAAGCTGTGAGTGAGAGAGAGAAAGAGAAGCTGTGAGTGAGAGAGAGAGAGAGAGAAAGAGAAGCTGTGAGGGAGAGAGAGAGAAAGAGAAGCTGTGAGTGCGTGAGAGAGAAAAGAGAAGCTGTGAGTGAGAGAGATAGAGAGAAAGAGAAGCTGTGAGAAAGAGAGAGAAATAGAAGATGTGAGTGAGTGGGAGAGAGAGAGAAAGAGAAGCTGTGAGTGAGAGAGAGAGAGAGAAATAGAAGCCATGAGTGAGAGAGACAGAGAGAGAGAAGCTGTGAGTGAGTGAGAGAGAGAGAGAAAGAGAAGCTGTGAGTGAGAGAGAGAGAGAAAGAGAAGCTGTGAGTGAGTGAGAGTTAGAGAAAGAGAAGCTGTGAGTTAGTGAGAGAGAGAGAAAGAGAAGCTGTGTGGGAGAGAGAAAGAGAAGCTGTGAGTGAGAGAGTTAGAGAGAGAGAGAAAGAGAAGCTGTGTGTGAGTGAGAGAGAGAGAGAGAGAGAGAATGAGAAGCTGTGTGAGTGAGAGAAAGAGTAGCTGTGAGTGAGTGAGAGAGAGAGAAGGAGAAGCTGTGAGTTAGTGAGAGAGAGAAACAGAAGTTGTGAGTTAGTGACAGAAAGAGAGAAAGATAAGATGTGAGTGAGTGAGTGAGAGAGAGAGAAGCTGTGAGTCAGTGAGACAGAGAGAAAGAGAAGCAGTGAGTGAGAGAGACAGAGAGAGAAAGAGTAGCTGTGAGTGAGTGAGTGAGTGAGGGAGAGAAAGAAAGAGAAGCTGTGAGTGAGAGAGAGAGAGAAAGAGAAGCTGTGAGTGAGAGAGAGAGAGAAAGAGAAGCTGTGAGGGAGAGAGAGAGAAAGAGAAGCTGTGAGTGAATGATAGAGAGAGAAAAGAGAAGCTGTGAGTGAGAGAGATAGAGAGAAAGAGAAGCTGTGAGAGAGTGAGAAATAGAAGATGTGAGTGAGAGAGAGAGAGAAAGAGAAGGTGTGAGTGAGAGAGAGAGAGAGAAAGAGAAGCTGTGAGTGAGAGAGAGAGAGAGAAAGAGAAGCTGTGAGTGAAAGAGAGAAAGCAAAAAAGCTGTGAGTGAGAGAGAGAGAGAAAGAAAGAGAAGCAGTGTGTGAGAGAGAGAAAGAGTAGCTGTGAATGAGAGAGAGAGAAAGAGAATCTGTGAGTGAGAGAGAGAGTGAAAGAGAAGCTGTGAGTGAGAGAGAGAGAAAGAGAAGCTGTGAGTGAAAGAGAGAAAGCAAAAAAGCTGTGAGTGAGAGAGAGAGAGAAAGAGAAGCTGTGAGTGAGGGAGATAGAGAGAGAAATAGAACCTGTGAGTGAGCAAGAGAGAGAGAGAAAGAGAAGCTGTGAGTGAGAGAGAGAGAGAGAAGCTGTGAGTGAGAGAGAGAAAGAGAAGCTATGAGTGAGAGAGATAGAGAAAGTGAAGGTTTGAGTGAGTGAGAGAGTGAGATAAAGAGATACTGTGAGTGAGAGAGAGAGAAAGAAGCTGTGAGAGAGAAAGAGAAGCTATGAGTGAGAGAGTGAAAGAGAAGCGGTGAATGAGTGAGAGAGAGGGAAAGCGAAGCTGTGAGTGAGAGAGAGAGAAAAAGAGAAACTGTTAGATAGAGAGATAGAGAGAGAAGCTGTGCGGAGAGAGAGAGAAAGAGAAGCTGTGAGGGAGAGAGAGAAAGAGAAGCTGTGAGTGAGTGATAGAGAGAGAAAAGAGAAGCTGTGAGTGAGAGAGATAGAGAGAAAGAGAAGCTGTGAGAGAGAGAAATAGAAGATGTGAGTGAGAGAGAGAGAGAGAAAGAGAAGCTGTGAGTGAGAGAGAGAGAGAGAAAGAGAAGCTGTGAGTGAGAGAGAGAGAGAAAGAGAAGCTGTGAGTGATAGAGAGAAAGAGAAGCTGTGAGTGAGAGAGAGAGAGAGAAAAAGAGATGCTGTGAGTGAGAGAGAGAGAGAGAAAGAGAAGCTGTGAGTGAGAGAGAGAAAGCGAAAGAGAAGCTGTGAGTAAGAGAGAGATAGAAAGAGAAGCTTTGAGTGAGGGAGACAGAGGGAGAAATAGTACCTGTGAGTGAGCAAGAGAGAGAGAGAAAGAGAAGCTGTGAGTGAGAGAGAGAGAAGCTGTGAGAGAGAGAGAGAAAGAGTAGCTGTGAATGAGAGAGAGAGAAAGAGAATCTGTGAGTGAGAGAGAGAGAGAGAAAGAGAAGCTGTGAGTGAGAGAGAGAGAGAAAGAGAAGCTGTGAGTGAAAGAGAGAAAGCAAAAAAGCTGTGAGTGAGAGAGAGAGAGAGAGAGAGAGAAGCTGTGAGTGAGGGAGATAGAGAGAGAAATAGAACCTGTGAGTGAGAGAGAGAGAGAGAAAGAGAAGCTGTGAGTGAAAGAGAGAAAGCAAAAAAGCTGTGAGTGAGAGAGAGAGAGAGAAAGAAAGAGAAGCTGTGTGTGAGAGAGAGAAAGAGTAGCTGTGAATGAGAGAGAGAGAAAGAGAATCTGTGAGTGAGAGAGAGAGAGAGAAAGAGAAGCTGTGAGTGAGAGAGAGAGAGAAAGAGGAGCTGTGAGTGAAAGAGAGAAAGCAAAAAAGCTGTGAGTGAGAGAGAGAGAGAAGCTGTGAGTGAGGGAGATAGAGAAATAGAACCTGTGAGTGAGCAAGAGAGAGAGAGAAAGAGAAGCTGTGAGTGAGAGAGAGAGAGAGAGAGAGAAGCTGTGAGTGAGAGAGAGAAAGAGAAGCTATGAGTGAGAGAGATAGAGAAAGTGAAGGTTTGAGTGAGTGAGAGAGTGAGAGAAAGAGATACTGTGAGTGAGAGAGAGAGAAAGAAGCTGTGAGAGAGAAAGAGAAGCTATGAGTGAGAGAGTGAAAGAGAAGCGGTGAATGAGTGAGAGGGAAAGCGAAGCTGTGAGTGAGAGAGAGAGAGAAAGAGAAACTGTTAGATAGAGAGATAGAGAGAGAAGCTGTGCGGAGAGAGAGAGAAAGAGAAGCTGTGAGGGAGAGAGAGAAAGAGAAGCTGTGAGTGAGTGATAGAGAGGGAAAAGAGAAGCTGTGAGTGAGAGAGATAGAGAGAAAGAGAAGCTGTGAGTGAGAGAGAAAGAGAAGCTGTGAGTGAGAGAGAGAGAGAGAAGCTGTGAGGGAGAGAGAGAGAGACCAATAGAAGCTGTTAGAGAGAGAGAGAAAGAGAAGCTGTGAGGGAGAGAGAGAGAAAGAGAAGCTGTGAGTGAGAGAGAGAGAGAAGCTGTGAGTGAGAGAGAGAAAGAGAAGCTGTGAGTGAGAGAGAGAGAGAGAGAAAGAGAAGCTGTGAGGAAGAGAGAGAGAAAGAGAAGCTGTGAGTGAGTGAGAGAGAGAAAAGAGAAGCTGTGAGTGAGAGAGATAGAGAGAAAGAGAAGCTGTGAGAAAGAGAGAGAAATAGAAGCTGTGAGTGAGTGAGAGAGAGAGAGAAAGAGAAGCTGTGAGTGAGTGAGAGAGAGAGAGAAAAGCTGTGTGTGAGAGAGGGAAAGAGAAGCTGTGAGTTAGTGAGAGAGAGAGAAATAGAAGCCGTGAGTGAGAGAGAGAGAGAGAGAAACAGAAGCTGTGAGTGAGTGAGAGTTAGAGAAAGAGAAGCTGTGAGTTAGTGAGAGAGAGAGAAAGAGAAGCTGTGTGAGAGAGACAGAGAGAGAAAGAGAAGCGTGAGTGAGTGAGAGAGAGAGAAAGAAAAGCTGTGAGGGAGAGAGAAAGAGAAGCTGTGAGTGAGAGAGTTTGAGAGAGCGAGAAAGAGAAGCTGTGTGTGAGTGAGAGAGAGAGAGAGAATGAGAAGCTGTGTGAGAGAGAAGGAGAAGCTGTGAGTGAGTGAGAGAGAGAAGGAGAAGCTGTGAGTTAGTGAGAGAGAGAGAAATTGAAGCTGTGAGTGAGACACAGAGAGAAACAGAAGCTGTGAGTGAGACACAGAGAGAAACAGAAGCTGTGAGTGAGACACAGAGAGAAACAGAAGTTGTGAGTGAGTGACAGAAAGAGAGAAAGAGAAGCTGTGAGTGAGTGAGGGAGAGAGAGAGAAGCTGTGAGTCAGTGAGACAGAGAGAAAGAGAACCAGTGAGTGAGAGAGACAGAGAGAGAAAGAGAAGCTGTGAGTGAGTGAGGGAGAGAAAGAAAGAAGCTGTGAGTGAGAGAGAGAAAGAGAAAAAGAAGCAGTGAGTGAGAGAGAGAGAGAAAGAGAAGCTGTGAGTTAGTGAGAGAGAGAGAAATTGAAGCTGTGAGTGAGACACAGAGAGAAACAGAAGCTGTGAGTGAGACACAGAGAGAAACAGAAGTTGTGAGTGAGTGACAGAAAGAGAGAAAGAGAAGCTGTGAGTGAGTGAGGGAGAGAGAGAGAAGCTGTGAGTCAGTGAGACAGAGAGAAAGAGAACCAGTGAGTGAGAGAGACAGAGAGAGAAAGAGAAGCTGTGAGTGAGTGAGTGAGGGAGAGAAAGAAAGAAGCTGTGAGTGAGAGAGAGAAAGAGAAAAAGAAGCAGTGAGTGAGAGAGAGAGAGAAAGAGAAGTTGTGAGGGAGAGAGAGAGAGACAGAGAAGCTGTGAGTGAGTGAGAGAGAGAGAAAAGAGAAGCTGTGAGTGAGAGAGAGAGAGAGAAAGAGAAGCTGTGAGTGAGCGAGAGAGAAAGAGAAGCTGTGAGTGAGAGAGAGAGAGAGAAAGAGCTGTGAGTGAGAGAGAGAAAGCGAAGCTGTGAGTGAGAGAGAGAGAGAAAGAGAAGCTGTGAGTGAGAGAGAGAGAGAAAGAGAAGCTGTGAGTGAGAGAAAGAAAGTGAAAGAGAAGCTGTGAGTGAGAGAGAGAGAGAAGCTTTGAGTGAGGGAGACAGAGAGAGAAATAGAACCTGTGAGTGAGCAAGAGAGAGAGAGAAAGATAAGCTGTGAGTGAGAGAGAGAGAGAGAAGCTGTGTGTGAGAGAGAGAAAGTGTAGCTGTGAATGAGAGAGAGAGAAAGAGAAGCTGTGAGTGAGAAAGAGAGAGAAAGAGAAGCTGTGAGAGAGAGAAATAGAAGATGTGAGTGAGTGAGAGAGAGAGATAAAGAGAAGCTGTGAGTGAGTGAGAGAGAGAGAAAGAGAAGCTGTGAGTTAGAGAGATAGAGAGAGAAAGAGAAGCTGTGAGTGAGTGAGAGAGAGAGAGAGAAAGAGAAGCTGTGAGTTAGTGAGAGAGAGAAAAAGAAGCTGTGTGAGAGAGACAGAGAGAGAAAGAGGAGTGAGTGAGAGAGAGAGAGAAAGAAAAGCTGTGAGTGAGAGAGAAAGAGAAGCTGTGAGTGAGAGAGTTAGAGAGAGAGAGAAAGAGAAGCTGTGTGTGAGTGAGAGAGAGAATGAGAAGCTGTGAGAGAGAGAGAAAGAGAAGCTGTGAGTGAGTGAGAGAGAGAGAAGGAGAAGCTGTGAGTTAGTGAGAGAGATAGAAATTGAAGCTGTGAGTGAGAGGCAGAGAGAAACAGAAGTTGTGAGTGAGTTAGAGAGAGAGAGAGAAAGAGAAGCTGTGTGTGTGAGAGAGAGTGAAAGAGAAGCTGTGTGTGTGAGAGAGAAAGAGAAGCTGTGAGTGAGAGAAACAGAGAGAGAGAATCTGTGAGTGAGTGAGAGAGAGAGAGAAAGAGAAGCTGTGTGAGAGAGAGAGAGAAGCTGTGTGTGAGAGAGAGAAAGAGTAGCTGTGAATGAGAGAGAGAGAAAGAGAAGCTGTGAGTGAGAGAGAGAGAGAAAGAGAAGCTGTGAGTGAGAGAGAGAAAGCAAAAGAGAAGCTGTGAGTGAGAGAGAGAGAGAGAAAGAGAAGCTGTGAGTGAGGGAGACAGAGAGAGAAATAGAACCTGTGAGTGAGCAAGAGAGAGAGAAAGAGAAGCTGTGAGTGAGAGAGCGGGAGAGAGAAGCTGTGAGTGAGAGAGAGAAAGAGAAGCTATGAGTGAGAGAGATAGAGAAAGTGAAGGTTTGAGTGAGTGAGAGAGCGAGAGAAAGAGATACTGTGAGTGAGAGAGAGAGAAAGAAGCTGTGAGAGAGAAAGAGAAGCTATGAGTGAAAGAGTGAAAGAGAAGCGGTGAATGAGTGAGAGAGAGGGAAAGCGAAGCTGTGAGTGAGAGAGAGAGAAAGAGAAACTGTTAGAGAGAGAGAGAGAGAACCTGTGTGGAGAGAGAGAGAAAGAGAAGCTGTGAGTGAGTGAGTGAGTGAGTGAGAGAGAGAAAGAGAAGTTGTGAGTGAGTGAGAGAGAGAGAGAAAGAAAAGCTGTGAGTGAGAGAGAAAGAGAAGCTGTGAGTGAGAGAGTTAGAGAGAGAGAAAAAGAGAAGCTGTGTGTGAGTGAGAGAGAGAGAATGAGAAACTGTGAGAGAGAGAGAGAAAGAGAAGCTGTGAGTGAGTGAGAGAGAGAGAAGGAGAAGCTGTGAGTTAGTGAGAGAGAGAGAAATTGAAGCTGTGTGTGAGAGAGTGAGTGAAAGAGAAGCTGTGTGTGTGAGAGAGAAAGAGAAGCTGTGAGTGTGAGAGACAGAGAGAGAAGCTGTGAGTGAGTGAGAGAGAGAGAGAAAGAGTAGCTGTGAATGAGAGAGAGAGAGAGAGAAGCTGTGAGTGAGTGAGTGAGAGAGAGAAAGAGAAGCAGTGAGTGAGAGAGACAGAGAGAGAAAGTGTAGCTGTGAATGAGAGAGAGAGAGAGAAAAGAGAAGCTGTGAGTGAGAGAGATAGAGAGAAAGAGAAGCTGTGTGTGTGAGAGAGAAATAGAACCTGTGAGTGAGTGAGTGTGTGAGAGAGAGAAAGAGAAGCTGTGAGTGAGTGAGAGAAAGAGAGAAAGAGAAGCTGTGAGTGAGTGAGAGAGAGAGAGAAGCTGTGAGTCAATGAGACAGAGAGAGAAAGAGAAGCTGTGAGTGAGTGATTGAGTGAGGGAGAGAAAGAAAGAGAAGCTGTGAGTGAGAGAGAGAAAGAGAAAGAGAAGCTGTGAGTGAGAGAGAGAAAGAGAAGCTGTGAGTGAGTGAGTGAGAGAGAAAAGCGAAGCTGTGAGTGAGAGAGATAGAGAGAAAGAGAAGCTGTGTGTGAGAGAGAGAAAGAGTAGCTGTGAATGAGAGAGAGAGAAAGAGAAGCTGTGAGTGAGAGAGAGAGAGAAAGAAAGAGAAGCTGTGAGTGAGAGAGAGAAAGAAAGAGAAGCTGTGAGTGAGAGAGAGAAAGAGAAAGAGAAGCTGTGAGTGAGAGAGAGAGAAAGAGAAGCTGTGAGGGAGAGAGAGAGAAAGAGAAGCTGTGAGTGAGTGAGAGAGAGAGAGAAGCTGTGAGTCAATGAGACAGAGAGAAAGAGAAGCAGTGAGTGAGAGAGATAGAGAGAGAAAGAGAAGCTGTGAGTGAGTGAGTGAGGGAGGGAGAGAAAGAAAGAAAGAGAAGCTGTGAGTGAGAGAGAGAAAGAGAAAGAGAAGCTGTGAGTGAGAGAGAGAAAGAGAAGCTGTGAGTGAGTGAGTGAGAGAGAAAAGCGAAGCTGTGAGTGAGAGAGATAGAGTGAAGGAGAAGCTGTGTGTGTGAGAGAGAAAGAGTAGCTGTGAATGAGAGAGAGAGAAAGAGAAGCTGTGAGTGAGAGAGAGAGAGAAAGAAAGAGAAGCTGTGAGTGAGAGAGAGAGAAAGAAAGAGAAGCTGTGAGTGAGAGAGAGAAAGAGAAAGAGAAGCTGTGAGTGAGAGAGAGAGAAAGAGAAGCTGTGAGGGAGAGAGAGAGAAAGAGAAGCTGTGAGTGAGTGAGAGAGAGAGAAAAGAGAAGCTGTGAGTGAGAGAGATAGAGAGAAAGAGAAGCTGTGAGAGAGAGAGAAATAGAAGATGTGAGTGAGAGAGAGAGAGAGAAAGAGAAGCTGTGAGTGAGAGAGAGAGAGAGAAAGAGAAGCTGTGAGTGAGAGAGAGAGAGAGAGAAAGAGCTGTGAGTGAGAGAGAGAAAGAGACGCTGTGACTGAGAGGGAGAGAGAGAAAGAGAAGCTATGAGTGAGAGAGAGAGAGAGAAAGAGAAGCTGTGAGTGAGAGAGAAAACGAAAGAGAAGCTGTGAGTGAGAGAGAGAGAGAAAGAGAAGCTTTGAGTGAGGGAGACAGAGAGAGAAATAGAAACTGTGAGTGAGCAAGAGAGAGTGAGAAAGAGAAGCTGTGACTGAGAGAGAGAGAGAAGCTGTGTGAGAGAGAGAGAAAGAGTAGCTGTGAATGAGAGAGAGAGAAAGAGAAGCTGTGAGTGAGAGAGAGAGAGAAAGAGAAGCTGTGAGTGAGAGAGAGAGAGAGAAAGAGAAGCTGTGAGTGAGAGAGAGAAAGCAAAAGAGAAGCTGTGAGTGAGAGAGAGAAAGAGAAAGAGAAGCTGTGAGTGAGGGAGACAGAGAGAGAAATAGAACCTGTGAGTGAGCAAGAGAGAGAGAGAAAGAGAAGCTGTGTGTGAGAGAGCGAGAGAGAGAAGCTGTGAGTGAGAGAGAGAAAGAGAAGCTATGAGTGAGAGAGATAGAGAAAGTGAAGGTTTGAGTGAGTGAGAGAGCGAGAGAAAGAGATACTGTGAGTGAGTGAGAGAGAAAGAAGCTGTGAGAGAGAAAGAGAAGCTATGAGTGAAAGAGTGAAAGAGAAGCGGTGAATGAGTGAGAGAGAGGGAAAGCGAAGCTGTGAGTGAGAGAGAGAGAAAGAGAAACTGTTAGAGAGAGAGAGAGAGAGAGAACCTGTGTGGAGAGAGAGAGAAAGAGAAGCTGTGAGTGAGTGAGTGAGTGAGTGAGTGAGAGAAAGAGAATTTGTGAGTGAGAAAGAAAGAGAAGCTGTGAGAGAGAGAGAGAAAGAGAAGCTGTGAGTGAGAGAGCAAAAGAGAAGCGGTGAGTGAGTGAGAGAGAGAGAGAGAAAGAGAAGCTGTGAATGAGAGAGAAAGAGAAGCTGTGAGTGAGAGAGAGAGAGTGAAGCTGTGAGTGAGAGAGAGAGAGACCAATAGAAGCTGTTAGAGAGAGAGAGAGAAAGAGAAGCTGTGAGGGAGAGAGACAGAGAGAGAAAGAGAAGCTGTGAGTGAGTGAGTGAGAGAGAGAGAGAAGCTGTGAGTGAGAGAGAGAGAGAGAGAGAAAGAGAAGCTGTGAGTGAGAGAGAGAATGAGATGCTGTGAGTGAGAGAGATAGAGAGAGAAGCTGTGAGTGAGGGAGACAGAGAGTGAAATAGAACCTGTGAGTCAGAGAGATAGAGAGAAAGAGAAGCTGTGTGAGAGAGAGAGAAATAGAAGATGTGAGTGAGTGTGAGAGAGAGATAAAGAGAAGCTGTGAGTAAGTGAGAGAGAGAAAGAGAGAAAAGCTGTGTGTGTGAGAGAGAAAGAGTAGCTGTGAGAGTGAGAGAGAGAGAAATAGAAGCCGTGAGTGAGAGAGACAGAGAGAGAAGCTGTGAGTGAGTGAGAGAGAGAAAGAGAAGCTGTGAGTTAAAGAGATAGAGAGAGAAAGAGAAGCTGTGTGTGAGTGAGAGAGAGAGAGAGAATGAGAAGCTGTGTGAGAGAGAAGGAGAAGCTGTGAGTGAGTGAGAGAGAGAAGGAGAAGCTGTGAGTTAGTGAGAGAGAGAGAAATTGAAGCTGTGAGTGAGACACAGAGAGAAACAGAAGCTGTGAGTGAGACACAGAGAGAAACAGAAGCTGTGAGTGAGACACAGAGAGAAACAGAAGTTGTGAGTGAGTGACAGAAAGAGAGAAAGAGAAGCTGTGAGTGAGTGAGGGAGAGAGAGAGAAGCTGTGAGTCAGTGAGACAGAGAGAAAGAGAACCAGTGAGTGAGAGAGACAGAGAGAGAAAGAGAAGCTGTGAGTGAGTGAGTGAGGGAGAGAAAGAAAGAAGCTGTGAGTGAGAGAGAGAAAGAGAAAAAGAAGCAGTGAGTGAGAGAGAGAGAGAAAGAGAAGCTGTGAGTTAGTGAGAGAGAGAGAAATTGAAGCTGTGAGTGAGACACAGAGAGAAACAGAAGCTGTGAGTGAGACACAGAGAGAAACAGAAGTTGTGAGTGAGTGACAGAAAGAGAGAAAGAGAAGCTGTGAGTGAGTGAGGGAGAGAGAGAGAAGCTGTGAGTCAGTGAGACAGAGAGAAAGAGAACCAGTGAGTGAGAGAGACAGAGAGAGAAAGAGAAGCTGTGAGTGAGTGAGGGAGGGAGAGAAAGAAAGAAGCTGTGAGTGAGAGAGAGAAAGAGAAAAAGAAGCAGTGAGTGAGAGAGAGAGAGAAAGAGAAGCTGTGAGGGAGAGAGAGAGACAGAGAAGCTGTGAGTGAGTGAGAGAAAGAGAAAAGAGAAGCTGTGAGTGTGAGAGAGAGAGAGAGAAAGAGAAGCTGTGAGAGAGCGAGAGAGAAAGAGAAGCTGTGAGTGAGAGAGAGAGAGAGAAAGAGCTGTGAGTGAGAGAGAGAAAGCGAAGCTGTGAGTGAGAGAGAGAGAGAAAGAGAAGCTGTGAGTGAGAGAGAGAGAGAAAGAGAAGCTGTGAGTGAGAGAAAGAAAGTGAAAGAGAAGCTGTGAGTGAGAGAGAGAGAGAAGCTTTGAGTGAGGGAGACAGAGAGAGAAATAGAACCTGTGAGTGAGCAAGAGAGAGAGAGAAAGATAAGCTGTGAGTGAGAGAGAGAGAGAGAAGCTGTGTGAGAGAGAGAGAAAGTGTAGCTGTGAATGAGAGAGAGAGAAAGAGAAGCTGTGAGTGAGAAAGAGAGAGAAAGAGAAGCTGTGAGAGAGAGACAAATAGAAGATGTGAGTGAGTGAGAGAGAGAGATAAAGAGAAGCTGTGAGTGAGTGAGAGAGAGAAAGAGAGAAAAGCTGTGTGTGAGAGAAAGAGTAGCTGTGAGAGTGAGAGAGAGAGAAATAGAAGCCGTGAGAGAGAGAGACAGAGAGAGAAGCTGTGAGTGAGTGAGAGAGAGAGAAAGAGAAGCTGTGAGTTAGAGAGATAGAGAGAGAAAGAGAAGCTGTGAGTGAGTGAGAGAGAGAGAAAGAGAAGCTGTGAGTTAGTGAGAGAGAGAAAAAGAAGCTGTGTGAGAGAGACAGAGAGAGAAAGAGGAGTGAGAGAGAGAGAGAGAGAAAGAAAAGCTGTGAGTGAGAGAGAAAGAGAAGCTGTGAGTGAGAGAGTTAGAGAGAGAGAGAAAGAGAAGCTGTGTGTGAGTGAGAGAGAGAATGAGAAGCTGTGTGAGAGAGAGAAAGAGAAGCTGTGAGTGAGTGAGAGAGAGAGAAGGAGAAGCTGTGAGTTAGTGAGAGAGAGAGAAGGAGAAGCTGTGAGTTAGTGAGAGAGAGAAATTGAAGCTGTGAGTGAGAGGCAGAGAGAAACAGAAGTTGTGAGTGAGTTAGAGAGAGAGAGAGAAAGAGAAGCTGTGTGTGTGAGAGAGAGTGAAAGAGAAGCTGTGTGTGTGAGAGAGAAAGAGAAGCTGTGAGTGAGAGAAACAGAGAGAGAGAATCTGTGAGTGAGTGAGAGAGAGAGAGAAAGAGAAGCTGTGTGAGAGAGAGAGAGAAGCTGTGTGAGAGAGAGAGAAAGAGTAGCTGTGAATGAGAGAGAGAGAAAGAGAAGCTGTGAGTGAGAGAGAGAGAGAAAGAGAAGCTGTGAGTGAGAGAGAGAAAGCAAAAGAGAAGCTGTGAGTGAGAGAGAGAGAGAGAAAGAGAAGCTGTGAGTGAGGGAGACAGAGAGAGAAATAGAACCTGTGAGTGAGCAAGAGAGAGAGAAAGAGAAGCTGTGAGTGAGAGAGCGGGAGAGAGAAGCTGTGAGTGAGAGAGAGAAAGAGAAGCTATGAGTGAGAGAGATAGAGAAAGTGAAGGTTTGAGTGAGTGAAAGAGCGAGAGAAAGAGATACTGTGAGTGAGAGAGAGAGAAAGAAGCTGTGAGAGAGAAAGAGAAGCTATGAATGAGAGAGTGAAAGAGAAGCGGTGAATGAGTGAGAGAGAGGGAAAGCGAAACTGTTAGAGAGAGAGAGAGAAAGAGAAGCTGTGTGGAGAGAGAGAGAAAGAGAAGCTGTGAGTGAGTGAGTGAGTGAGTGAGAGAGAGAAAGAGAAGTTGTGAGTGAGAAAGAAAGAGAAGCTGTGAGAGAGAGAGAGAAAGAGAAGCTGTGAGTGAGAGAGCAAAAGAGAAGCGGTGAGTGAGTGAGAGAGAGAGAAAGAGAAGCTGTGAATGAGAGAGAAAGAGAAGCTGTGAGTGAGTGAGAGAGAGAAGCTGTGAGTGAGAGAGAGTGAGACCAATAGAAGCTGTTAGAGAGAGAGAGAGAAAGAGAAGCTGTGAGGGAGAGAGACAGAGAGAGAAAGAGAAGCTGTGAGTGAGTGAGTGAGTGAGAGAGAGAGAGAAGCTGTGAGTGAGAGAGAGAGAGAGAGAGAGAGAAAGAGAAGCTGTGAGTGAGAGAGAGAATGAGAAAGATAAGCTGTGAGTGAGAGAGATAGAGAGAGAAGCTGTGAGTGAGGGAGACAGAGAGTGAAATAGAACCTGTGAGTCAGAGAGATAGAGAGAAAGAGAAGCTGTGTGTGAGAGAGAGAAATAGAAGATGTGAGTGAGTGAGAGAGAGAGATAAAGAGAAGCTGTGAGTGAGTGAGAGAGAGAAAGAGAGAAAAGCTGTGTGTGTGAGAGAGAAAGAGTAGCTGTGAGAGTGAGAGAGAGAGAAATAGAAGCCGTGAGTGAGAGAGACAGAGAGAGAAGCTGTGAGTGAGTGAGAGAGAGAAAGAGAAGCTGTGAGTTAAAGAGATAGAGAGAGAAAGAGAAGCTGTGTGTGAGTGAGAGAGAGAGAAAGAGAAGCTGTGAGTTAGTGAGAGAGAGAGAAAAAGAAGCTGTGTGAGAGAGACAGAGAGAGAAAGAGAAGCGTGAGTGAGTGAGAGAGAGAGAGAAAGAAAAGCTGTGAGTGAGAGAGAAAGAGAAGCTGTGAGTGAGAGAGTTAGAGAGAGAGAAAAAGAGAAGCTGTGTGTGAGTGAGAGAGAGAGAATGAGAAACTGTGAGAGAGAGAGAGAAAGAGAAGCTGTGAGTGAGTGAGAGAGAGAGAAGGAGAAGCTGTGAGTTAGTGAGAGAGAGAGAAATTGAAGCTGTGTGAGAGACAGAGAGAATCAGAAGTTCTGAGTAAGTTAGAGAGAGAGAGAGAAAGAGAAGCTGTGTGTGAGAGAGAGAGTGAAAGAGAAGCTGTGTGTGTGAGAGAGAAAGAGAAGCTGTGAGTGAGAGAGACAGAGAGAGAAGCTGTGAGTGAGTGAGAGAGAGAGAGAAAGAGTAGCTGTGAATGAGAGAGGGAGAGAAGCTGTGAGTGAGTGAGTGAGAGAGAGAAAGAGAAGCAGTGAGTGAGAGAGACAGAGAGAGAAAGTGTAGCTGTGAATGAGAGAGAGAGAGTGAAAAGAGAAGCTGTGAGTGAGAGAGATAGAGAGAAAGAGAAGCTGTGTGTGTGAGAGAGAAATAGAACCTGTGAGTGAGTGAGTGTGTGTGAGAGAGAAAGAGAAGCTGTGAGTGAGTGAGAGAAAGAGAGAAAGAGAAGCTGTGAGTGAGTGAGAGAGAGAGAGAAGCTGTGAGTCAATGAGACAGAGAGAAAGAGAAGCAGTGAGTGAGAGAGACAGAGAGAGAAAGAGAAGCTGTGAGTGAGTGATTGAGTGAGGGAGAGAAAGAAAGAGAAGCTGTGAGTGAGAGAGAGAAAGAGAAAGAGAAGCTGTGAGTGAGAGAGAGAAAGAGAAGCTGTGAGTGAGTGAGTGAGAGAGAAAAGCGAAGCTGTGAGTGAGAGAGATAGAGAGAAAGAGAAGCTGTGTGTGTGAGAGAGAAAGAGTAGCTGTGAATGAGAGAGAGAGAAAGAGAAGCTGTGAGTGAGAGAGCAAAAGAGAAGCGGTGAGTGAGTGAGAGAGAGAGAAAGAGAAGCTGTGAATGAGAGAGAAAGAGAAGCTGTGAGTGAGTGAGAGAGAGAAGCTGTGAGTGAGAGAGAGTGAGACCAATAGAAGCTGTTAGAGAGAGAGAGAGAAAGAGAAGCTGTGAGGGAGAGAGACAGAGAGAGAAAGAGAAGCTGTGAGTGAGTGAGTGAGTGAGAGAGAGAGAGAAGCTGTGAGTGAGAGAGAGAGAGAGAGAGAGAGAAAGAGAAGCTGTGAGTGAGAGAGAGAATGAGAAAGATAAGCTGTGAGTGAGAGAGATAGAGAGAGAAGCTGTGAGTGAGGGAGACAGAGAGTGAAATAGAACCTGTGAGTCAGAGAGATAGAGAGAAAGAGAAGCTGTGTGTGAGAGAGAGAAATAGAAGATGTGAGTGAGTGAGAGAGAGAGATAAAGAGAAGCTGTGAGTGAGTGAGAGAGAGAAAGAGAGAAAAGCTGTGTGTGTGAGAGAGAAAGAGTAGCTGTGAGAGTGAGAGAGAGAGAAATAGAAGCCGTGAGTGAGAGAGACAGAGAGAGAAGCTGTGAGTGAGTGAGAGAGAGAAAGAGAAGCTGTGAGTTAAAGAGATAGAGAGAGAAAGAGAAGCTGTGTGTGAGTGAGAGAGAGAGAAAGAGAAGCTGTGAGTTAGTGAGAGAGAGAGAAAAAGAAGCTGTGTGAGAGAGACAGAGAGAGAAAGAGAAGCGTGAGTGAGTGAGAGAGAGAGAGAAAGAAAAGCTGTGAGTGAGAGAGAAAGAGAAGCTGTGAGTGAGAGAGTTAGAGAGAGAGAAAAAGAGAAGCTGTGTGTGAGTGAGAGAGAGAGAATGAGAAACTGTGAGAGAGAGAGAGAAAGAGAAGCTGTGAGTGAGTGAGAGAGAGAGAAGGAGAAGCTGTGAGTTAGTGAGAGAGAGAGAAATTGAAGCTGTGTGAGAGACAGAGAGAATCAGAAGTTCTGAGTAAGTTAGAGAGAGAGAGAGAAAGAGAAGCTGTGTGTGAGAGAGAGAGTGAAAGAGAAGCTGTGTGTGTGAGAGAGAAAGAGAAGCTGTGAGTGAGAGAGACAGAGAGAGAAGCTGTGAGTGAGTGAGAGAGAGAGAGAAAGAGTAGCTGTGAATGAGAGAGAGAGAGAAGCTGTGAGTGAGTGAGTGAGAGAGAGAAAGAGAAGCAGTGAGTGAGAGAGACAGAGAGAGAAAGTGTAGCTGTGAATGAGAGAGAGAGAGTGAAAAGAGAAGCTGTGAGTGAGAGAGATAGAGAGAAAGAGAAGCTGTGTGTGTGAGAGAGAAATAGAACCTGTGAGTGAGTGAGTGTGTGTGAGAGAGAAAGAGAAGCTGTGAGTGAGTGAGAGAAAGAGAGAAAGAGAAGCTGTGAGTGAGTGAGAGAGAGAGAGAAGCTGTGAGTCAATGAGACAGAGAGAAAGAGAAGCAGTGAGTGAGAGAGACAGAGAGAGAAAGAGAAGCTGTGAGTGAGTGATTGAGTGAGGGAGAGAAAGAAAGAGAAGCTGTGAGTGAGAGAGAGAAAGAGAAAGAGAAGCTGTGAGTGAGAGAGAGAAAGAGAAGCTGTGAGTGAGTGAGTGAGAGAGAAAAGCGAAGCTGTGAGTGAGAGAGATAGAGAGAAAGAGAAGCTGTGTGTGTGAGAGAGAAAGAGTAGCTGTGAATGAGAGAGAGAGAAAGAGAAGCTGTGAGTGAGAGAGAGAGAGAAAGAAAGAGAAGCTGTGAGTGAGAGAGAGAAAGAAAGAGAAGCTGTGAGTGAGAGAGAGAAAGAGAAAGAGAAGCTGTGAGTGAGAGAGAGAGAAAGAGAAGCTGTGAGGGAGAGAGAGAGAAAGAGAAGCTGTGAGTGAGTGAGAGAGAGAGAGAAGCTGTGAGTCAATGAGACAGAGAGAAAGAGAAGCAGTGAGTGAGAGAGACAGAGAGAGAAAGAGAAGCTGTGAGTGAGTGAGTGAGGGAGGGAGAGAAAGAAAGAAAGAGAAGCTGTGAGTGAGGGAGAGAAAGAGAAAGAGAATCTGTGAGTGAGAGAGAGAAAGAGAAGCTGTGAGTGAGTGAGTGAGAGAGAAAAGCGAAGCTGTGAGTGAGAGAGATAGAGTGAAAGAGAAGCTGTGTGTGTGAGAGAGAAAGAGTAGCTGTGAATGAGAGAGAGAGAAAGAGAAGATGTGAGTGAGAGAGAGAGAGAAAGAAAGAGAAGCTGTGAGTGAGAGAGAGAGAAAGAAAGAGAAGCTGTGAGTGAGAGAGAGAAAGAGAAAGAGAAGCTGTGAGTGAGAGAGAGAGAAAGAGAAGCTGTGAGGGAGAGAGAGAGAAAGAGAAGCTGTGAGTGAGTGAGAGAGAGAGAAAAGAGAAGCTGTGAGTGAGAGAGATAGAGAGAAAGAGAAGCTGTGAGAGAGAGAGAAATATAAAGATGTGAGTGAGAGTGAGAGAGAGAAAGAGAAGCTGTGAGTGAGAGAGAGAGAGAGAAAGAGAAGCTGTGAGTGAGAGAGAGAGAGAGAAAGAGCTGTGAGTGAGAGAGAGAAAGAGACGCTGTGACTGAGAGAGAGAGAGAGAAAGAGAAGCTATGAGTGAGAGAGAGAGAGAGAAAGAGAAGCTGTGAGTGAGAGAGAAAGCGAAAGAGAAGCTGTGAGTGAGAGAGAGAGAGAAAGAGAAGCTTTGAGTGAGGGAGACAGAGAGAGAAATAGAAACTGTGAGTGAGCAAGAGAGAGTGAGAAAGAGAAGCTGTGAGTGAGAGAGAGAGAGAAGCTGTGAGAGAGAGAGAGAAAGAGTAGCTGTGAATGAGAGAGAGAGAAAGAGAAGCTGTGAGTGAGAGAGAGAGAGAAAGAGAAGCTGTGAGTGAGAGAGAGAGAGAAAGAGAAGCTGTGAGTGAGAGAGAGAAAGAAAAAGAGAAGCTGTGAGTGAGAGAGAGAGAGAGAAAGAGAAGCTGTGAGTGAGGGAGACAGAGAGAGAAATAGAACCTGTGAGTGAGCAAGAGAGAGAGAGAAAGAGAAGCTGTGTGTGAGAGAGCGAGAGAGAGAAGCTGTGAGTGAGAGAGAGAAAGAGAAGCTATGAGTGAGAGAGATAGAGAAAGTGAAGGTTTGAGTGAGTGAGAGAGCGAGAGAAAGAGATACTGTGAGTGAGTGAGAGAGAAAGAAGCTGTGAGAGAGAAAGAGAAGCTATGAGTGAAAGAGTGAAAGAGAAGCGCTGAATGAGTGAGAGAGAGGGAAAGCGAAGCTGTGAGTGAGAGAGAGAGAAAGAGAAACTGTTAGAGAGAGAGAGAGAGAGAGAACCTGTGTGGAGAGAGAGAGAAAGAGAAGCTGTGAGTGAGTGAGTGAGTGAGTGAGATAGAGAAAGAGAAGTTGTGAGTGAGAAAGAAAGAGAAGCTGTGTGAGAGAGAGAGAGAGAGAAGCTGTGAGTGAGAGAGCAAAAGAGAAGCGGTGAGTGAGTGAGAGAGAGAGAGAAAGAGAAGCTGTGAATGAGAGAGAAAGAGAAGCTGTGAGTGAGAGAGAGAGAGTGAAGCTGTGAGTGAGAGAGAGAGAGACCAATAGAAGCTGTTAGAGAGAGAGAGAAAGAGAAGCTGTGAGGGAGAGAGACAGAGAGAGAAAGAGAAGCTGTGAGTGAGTGAGAGAGAGAAGCTGTGAGTGAGAGAGAGAGAGAGAGAGAAAGAGAAGCTGTGAGTGAGAGAGAGAATGAGATGCTGTGAGTGAGAGAGATAGAGAGAGAAGCTGTAAGTGAGGGAGACAGAGAGTGAAATAGAACCTGTGAGTCAGAGAGATAGAGAGAAAGAGAAGCTGTGTGTGAGAGAGAGAAATAGAAGATGTGAGTGAGTGTGAGAGAGAGATAAAGAGAAGCTGTGAGTGAGTGAGAGAGAGAAAGAGAGAAAAGCTGTGTGTGAGAGAGAGAAAGAATAGCTGTGAGAGTGAGAGAGAGAGAAATAGAAGCCGTGAGTGAGAGAGACAGAGAGAGAAGCTGTGAGTGAGTGAGAGAGAGAAAGAGAAGCTGTGAGTTAGAGAGATAGAGAGAGAAAGAGAAGCTGTGAGTGAGTGAGAGAGAGAGAAAGAGAAGCTGTGAGTTAGTGAGAGAGAGAGAAAAAGAAGCTGTGTGAGAGATACAGAGAGAGAAAGAGAAGTGTGAGTGAGTGAGAGAGAGAGAGAAAGAAAAGCTGTGAGTGATAGAGAAAGAGAAGCTGTGAGTGAGAGAGTTAGAGAGAGAGAGAAAGAGAAGCTGTGTGTGAGTGAGAGAGAGAGAGAATGAGAAGCTGTGTGTGTGAGAGAGAAAGACAAGCTGTGAGTGTGTGAGAGAGAGATGGAGAAGCTGTGAATTAGTGAGAGAGAGAGAAATTGAAGCTGTGAGTGAGAGACAGAGAGAAACAGAAGTTGTGAGTGAGTGACAGAAAGAGAGAAAGAGAAGCTGTAAGTGAGGGAGAGAGAGAGAAAGAGAAGCTGTGAGTGAGAGAGAGAGAGAAAGAGAAGCTGTGAGAGAGAGAGAAAGCGAAAGAAAAGATGTGAGTGAGAGAGAGAGAGAGAGAAAGAGAAGCTGTGAGTGAGTGAGTGAGGGAGAGAAAGAAAGAGGTGCTGTGAGTGAGAGAGAGAGAGAAAGAGAAGCTGTGAGTGAGAGCTAGAGAGAGAAAGAGAAGCTGTGAATGAGAGAGAAAGCAAAAGAGAAGCTGTGAGTGAGAGAGAGAGAGAGAGAGAGAAGCTGTGAGTGAGGGAGACAGAGAGAGAAATAGAACCTGTGAGTGAGAGAGAGAGAGAGAAGCTGTGAGTGAGAGAGAGAGAAAGAAGCTGTGAGAGAGAAAGAGAAGCTGTGAGTGAGAGAGTGAAAGAGAAGCGGTGAATGAGTGAGAGAGAGAGAAAGTGAAGCTGTGAGTGAGAGAGAGAAAGAGAAACTGTGAGAGAGAGAGAGAGAGAGAAGCTGTGAGTGAGAGAGAGAAAGAGAATCTGTGAGTGAGAGAGAGAGAGAGAAAGGGAAGCTGTGTGTGAGAGCGAGAGAAAGAGATACTGTGAGAGAGAGAGAGAGAAAGAAGCTGTGAGAGAGAAAGAGAAGCTATGAGTGAGAGAGTGAAAGAGAAGCGGTGAATGAGTGAGAGAGAGGGAAAGCGAAGCTGTGAGTGAGAGAGAGAGAAAGAGAAACTGTTAGAGAGAGAGAGAGAGAAAGAGAAGCTGTGTGGAGAGAGAGAGAAAGAGAAGCTGTGAGTGAGTGAGTGAGTGAGAGAGAGAGAGAGAAGTTGTGAGTGAGAAAGAAAGAGAAGCTGTGAGAGAGAGAGAGAAAGAGAAGCTGTGAGTGAGAGAGCAAAAGAGAAGTGGTGAGTGAGTGAGAGAGAGAGAGAGAAGCTGTGAGTGAGAGAGAAAGAGAAGCTGTGAGTGAGAGAGAGAGAGAAGCTGTGTGTGAGAGAGAGAGACCAATAGAAGCTGTTAGAGAGAGAGAGAAAGAGAAGATGTGAGGGAGAGAGACAGAGAGAGAAAGAGAAGCTGTGAGTGAGGGAGTGAGTGAGAGAGAGAGAGAAGCTGTGAGTGAGAGAGAGAGAGAGAGAGAGAAAGAGAAGCTGTGAGTGAGAGAGAGAATGAGAAAGAGAAGCTGTGAGTGAGAGAGATAGAGAGAGAAGCTGTGAGTGAGGGAGACAGAGAGTGAAATAGAACCTGTGAGTCAGAGAGATAGAGAGAAAGAAGCTGTGAGAGAGACAGAGAAATAGAAGATGTGAGTGAGTGAAAGAGAGAGATAAAGAGAAGCTGTGAGTGAGTGAGAGAAAGAGAGAAAAGCTGTGAGAGAGAGAGAAATAGTAGCTGTGAGAGTGAGAGAGAGAGAAAAATAGAAGCCGTGAGTGAGAGAGACAGAGAGAGAAGCTGTGAGTGAGTGAGAGAGAGAGAAAGAGAAGCTGTGAGTTAGAGAGATTGAGAGAGAAAGAGAAGCTGTGAGTGAGTGAGAGAGAGGGAAAGAGAAGCTGTGAGTTAGTGAGAGAGAGAAAAAGAAGCTGTGTGAGAGAGACAGAGAGAAAGAGAAGCGTGAGTGAGTGATAGAGAGAGAGAGAAAGAAAAGCTGTGAGTGAGAGAGAAAGAGAAGCTGTGAGTGAGAGAGTTAGAGAGAAAGAAAGAGAAGCTGTGTGTGAGTGAGAGAGAGAGAGAATGAGAAGCTGTGAGAGAGAGAGAGAAAGAGAAGCTGTGAGTGAGTGAGAGAGAGAGAAGGAGAAGCTGTGAGTTAGTGAGAGAGAGAGAAATTGAAGCTGTGAGTGAGAGACAGAAAGAAACAGAATTAGTGAGTGAGTTAGAGAGAGAGAGAAAGAAAGAGAAGCTGTGTGTGAGAGAGAGAGTGAAAGAGAAGCTGTGTGTGTGAGAGAGAAAGAGAATCTGTGAGTGAGAGAGACAGATAGAGAAAAGCTGTGAGTGAGTGAGAGAGAGAGAGAGAGAAAGAGAAGCTGTGAGTGAGAGAGAGAGAGAAGCTGTGATTGAGAGAGAGAGAAAGAGTAGCTGTGAATGAGAGAGAGAGAGAGAAAAGAGTAGCTGTGAGTGAGAGAGATAGAGAGAAAGAGAAGCTGTGTGTGTGAGAGAGAAATAGAACCTGTGAGTGAGTGAGAGAGACAGAGAGAGAGAGAGAGAAGCTGTGAGTGAGTGAGAGAAAGAGAGAAAGAGAAGCTGTGAGTGAGTGAGAGAGAGAGAGAAGCTGTGAGTCAGTGAGACAGAGAGAAAGAGAAGCAGTGAGTGAGAGAGACAGAGAGAGAAAGAGAAGCTGTGAGTGAGTGAGGGAGGGAGAGAAAGAAAGAGAAGCTGTGAGTGAGAGAGAAAGAGAAAGAGAAGCTGTGAGTGAGAGAGAGAGAAAGAGAAGCTGTGAGGGAGAGAGAGAGAAAGAGAAGCTGTGAGTGAGTGAGAGAGAGAGAAAAGAGAAGCTGTGAGTGAGAGAGATAGAGAGAAAGAGAAGCTGTGTGAGAGAGAGAGAGAGAGAAGCTGTGTGTGAGAGAGAGAGAGAGAAAGAGAAGCTGTGAGTGAGAGAGAGAAAGAGAAGCTGTGAGTGAGAGAGAGAGAGAGAAAGAGAAGCTGTGAGTGAGAGAGAGAGAGAGAAAGAGAAGCTGTGAGTGAGAGAGAGAAAGCGAAAGAGAAGCTGTGAGTGAGAGAGAGAGAGAAAGAGAAGCTGTGAGTGAGGGAGACAGAGAGAGAAATAGAACCTGTGAGTGAGCAAGAGAGAGAGAGAAAGAGAAGCTGTGTGTGTGTGTGAGAGAGAGAAGCTGTGAGAGAGAGAGAAAGAGTAGCTGTGAATGAGAGAGAGAGACAGAAAGAGAAGCTGTGAGTGAGAGAGAGAGAGAGAGAAGCTGTGAGTGAGAGGGAGAGAAAGAGAAGCTGTGAGGGAGAGAGAGAGAGAAGCTGTGAGTGAGAGAGAGAAAGAGAAGCTGTGAGTGAGAGAGAGAAAGAGAAGCTGTGAGTGAGAGAGAGAGAGAGAGAAAGAGAAGCTGTGAGGGAGAGAGAGAGAAAGAGAAGCTGTGAGTGCGTGAGACAGAAAAGAGAAGCTGTGAGAAAGAGAGAGAAATAGAAGATGTGAGTGAGTGGGAGAGAGAGAGAAAGAGAAGCTGTGAGTGAGAGAGAGAGAGAGAAATAGAAGCCGTGAGTGAGAGAGACAGAGAGAGAGAGTGAAGCTGTGAGTGAGTGAGAGAGAGAGAGAAAGAGAAGCTGTGAGTGAGAGAGAGAGAGAGAGAGAAAGAGAAGCTGTGAGTGAGTAAGAGTTAGAGAAAGAGAAGCTGTGAGTTAGTGAGAGAGAGAGAAAGAGAAGCTGTGTGAGCGAGAGTGAGAAAGAGAAGCATGAGTGAGTGAGAGAGAGAGAAAGAAAAGCTGTGTGGGAGAGAGAAAGAGAAGCTGTGAGTGAGAGAGTTAGAGAGAGAGAAAGAGAAGCTGTGTGTGAGTGAGAGAGAGAGAGAATGAGAAGCTGTGTGAGAGAGAGAAAGAGTAGCTGTGAGTGAGTGAGAGAGAGAGAAGGAGAAGCTGTGAGTTAGTGAGAGAGAGAAACAGAAGTTGTGAGTTAGTGACAGAAAGAGAGAAAGAGAAGATGTGAGTGAGTGAGAGAGAGAGAGAGAGAGAAGCTGTGAGTCAGTGAGACAGAGAGAAAAAGAAGCAGTGAGTGAGAGAGACAGAGAGAGAAAGAGTAGCTGTGAGTGAGTGAGTGAGGGAGAGAAAGAAAGAGAAGCTGTGTGAGAGACAGAGAAATAGAAGATGTGAGTGAGTGAAAGAGAGAGATAAAGAGAAGCTGTGAGTGAGTGAGAGAAAGAGAGAAAAGCTGTGTGTGAGAGAGAAATAGTAGCTGTGAGAGTGAGAGAGAGAGAGAAATAGAAGCCGTGAGTGAGAGAGACAGAGAGAGAAGCTGTGAATGAGTGAGAGAGAGAGAAAGAGAAGCTGTGAGTTAGAGAGATAGAGAGAGAAAGAGAAGCTGTGAGTGAGTGAGAGAGAGGGAAAGAGAAGCTGTGAGTTAGTGAGAGAGAGAGAAAAAGAAGCTGTGTGAGAGAGACAGAGAGAGAAAGAGAAGCGTGAGTGAGTGAGAGAGAGAGAGAAAAGCTGCGAGTGAGAGAGAAAGAGAAGCTGTGTGAGAGAGTTAGAGAGAGAGAGAAAGAGAAGCTGTGTGAGTAAGAGAGAGAGAATGAGAAGCTGTGAGAGAGAGAGAGAAAGAGAAGCTGTGAGTGAGTGAGAGAGAGAGAAGGAGAAGCTGTGAGTTAGTGAGAGAGAAATTGAAGCTGTGAGTGAGAGACAGAAAGAAACAGAATTTGTGAGTGAGTTAGAGAGAGAGAGAAAGAAAGAGAAGCTGTGTGTGAAAGAGAGAAAGAGAAGCTGTGAGTGAGAGAGAGAAAGAGAGAAAGAGAAGCTGTGAGTGAGTGGGAGAGAGAGAGAAAGAGAAGCTGTGAGTGAGAGAGAGAGAGAGAAATAGAAGCCGTGAGTGAGAGAGACAGAGAGAGAGAAGCTGTGAGTGAGTGAGAGAGAGAGAGAAAGAGAAGCTGTGAGTGAGAGAGATAGAGAGAAAGAGAAGCTGTGTGTGTGTGAGAGAAATAGAACATGTGAGTGAGTGAGTGAGAGAGAGAGAGAGAGAGAAGCTGTGAGTGAGTGAGAGAAAGAGAGAGAAATAGAAGATGTGAGTGAGTGGGAGAGAGAGAGAAAGAGAAGCTGTGAGTGAGAGAGAGAGAGAGAAATAGAAGCCGTGAGTGAGAGAGACAGAGAGAGAGAAGCTGTGAGTGAGTGAGAGAGAGAGAGAAAGAGAAGCTGTGAGTGAGAGAGAGAGAGAAAGAGAAGCTGTGAGTGAGTGAGAGTTAAAGAAAGAGAAGCTGTGAGTTAGTGAGAGAGAGAGAAAGAGAAGCTGTGTGGAAGAGAGAAAGAGAAGCTGTGAGTGACAGAGTTAGAGAGAGAGAGAAAGAGAAGCTGTGTGAGTGAGAGAGAGAGAGAGAGAATGAGAAGCTGTGTGAGAGAGAGAAAGAGTAGCTGTGAGTGAGTGAGAGAGAGAGAAGGAGAAGCTGTGAGTTAGTGAGAGAGAGAAACAGAAGTTGTGAGTTAGTGACAGAAAGAGAGAAAGAGAAGATGTGAGTGAGTGAGAGAGAGAGAGAGAAGCTGTGAGTCAGTGAGACAGAGAGAAAGAGAAGCAGTGAGTGAGAGAGACAGAGAGAGAAAGAGTAGCTGTGTGTGTGTGTGAGAGAGAGAAGCTGTGAGAGAGAGAGAGAGTAGCTGTGAATGAGAGAGAGAGAGACAGAAAGAGAAGCTGTGAGTGAGAGAGAGAGAGAGAGAAGCTGTGAGTGAGAGAGAGAGAGAAAGAGAAGCTGTGAGGGAGAGAGAGAGAGAAGCTGTGAGTGAGAGAGAGAAAGAGAAGCTGTGAGTGAGAGAGAGAAAGAGAAGCTGTGAGTGAGAGAGAGAGAGAGAAAGAGAAGCTGTGAGGGAGAGAGAGAGAAAGAGAAGCTGTGAGTGTGTGAGAGAGAAAAGAGAAGCTGTGAGTGAGAGAGATAGAGAGAAAGAGAAGCTGTGAGAAAGAGAGAGAAATAGAAGATGTGAGTGAGTGGGAGAGAGAGAGAAAGAGAAGCTGTGAGTGAGAGAGAGAGAGAGAAATAGAAGCCGTGAGTGAGAGAGACAGCGAGAGAGAAGCTGTGAGTGAGTGAGAGAGAGAGAGAAAGAGAAGCTGTGAGTGAGAGAGAGAGAGAAAGAGAAGCTGTGAGTGAGTGAGAGTTAGAGAAAGAGAAGCTGTGAGTTAGTGAGAGAGAGAGAAAGAGAAGCTGTGTGGGAGAGAGAAAGAGAAGCTGTGAGTGAGAGAGTTAGAGAGACAGAGAAAGAGAAGCTGTGTGTGAGTGAGAGAGAGAGAGAGAATGAGAAGCTGTGTGTGAGAGAGAAAGAGTAGCTGTGAGTGAGTGAGAGAGAGAGAAGGAGAAGCTGTGAGTTAGTGAGAGAGAGAAATAGAAGTTGTGAGTTAGTGACAGAAAGAGAGAAAGATAAGATGTGAGTGAGTGAGAGAGAGAGAGAGAAGCTGTGAGTCAGTGAGACAGAGAGAAAGAGAAGCAGTGAGTGAGAGAGACAGAGAGAGAAAGAGTAGCTGTGAGTGAGTGAGTGAGTGAGGGAGAGAAAGAAAGAGAAGCTGTGAGTGAGAGAGAGAGAGAAAGAGAAGCTGTGAGTGAGAGAGAGAGAGAAAGAGAAGCTGTGAGGGAGAGAGAGAAAGAGAAGCTGTGAGTGAATGATAGAGAGAGAAAAGAGAAGCTGTGAGTGAGAGAGATAGAGAGAAAGAGAAGCTGTGAGAGAGAGAGAAATAGAAGATGTGAGTGAGAGAGAGAGAGAGAAAGAGAAGCTGTGAGTGAGAGAGAGAGAGAGAAAGAGAAGCTGTGAGTGAGAGAGAGAGAGAGAAAGAGAAGCTGTGAGTGAGAGAGAGAGAGAGAAAGAGAAGCTGTGAGTGAAAGAGAGAAAGCAAAAAAGCTGTGAGTGAGAGAGAGAGAGAGAAAGAAAGAGAAGCTGTGTGTGAGAGAGAGAAAGAGTAGCTGTGAATGAGAGAGAGAGAAAGAGAATCTGTGAGTGAGAGAGAGAGAGAGAAAGAGAAGCTGTGAGTGAGAGAGAGAGAGAAAGAGAAGCTGTGAGTGAAAGAGAGAAAGCAAAAAAGCTGTGAGTGAGAGAGAGAGAGAGAAAGAGAAGCTGTGAGTGAGGGAGATAGAGAGAGAAATAGAACCTGTGAGTGAGCAAGAGAGAGAGAGAAAGAGAAGCTGTGAGTGAGTGAGAGAGAGAGAGAGAGATGCTGTGAGTGAGAGAGAGAAAGAGAAGCTATGAGTGAGAGAGATAGAGAAAGTGAAGGTTTGAGTGAGTGAGAGAGTGAGAGAAAGAGATACTGTGAGTGAGAGAGAGAGAAAGAAGCTGTGAGAGAGAAAGAGAAGCTATTAGTGAGAGAGTGAAAGAGAAGCGGTGAATGAGTGAGAGAGAGGGAAAGCGAAGCTGTGAGTGAGAGAGAGAGAGAAAGAGAAACTGTTAGATAGAGAGATAGAGAGAGAAGCTGTGCGGAGAGAGAGAGAAAGAGAAGCTGTGAGGGAGAGAGAGAAAGAGAAGCTGTGAGTGAGTGATAGAGAGAGAAAAGAGAAGCTGTGAGTGAGAGAGATAGAGAGAAAGAGAAGCTGTGAGAGAGAGAAATAGAAGATGTGAGTGAGAGAGAGAGAGAGAAAGAGAAGCTGTGAGTGAGAGAGAGAGAGAGAAAGAGAAGCTGTGAGTGAGAGAGAGAGAGAAAGAGAAGCTGTGAGTGATAGAGAGAAAGAGAAGCTGTGAGTGAGAGAGAGAGAGAGAAAGAGATGCTGTGAGTGAGAGAGAGAGAGAGAAAGAGAAGCTGTATGTGAGAGAGAGAAAGCGAAAGAGAAGCTGTGAGTGAGAGAGAGAGAGAAAGAGAAGCTTTGAGTGAGGGAGACAGAGGGAGAAATAGTACCTGTGAGTGAGCAAGAGAGAGAGAGAAAGAGAAGCTGTGAGTGAGAGAGAGAGAGAGAAGCTCTGTGTGAGAGAGAGAAAGAGTAGCTGTGAATGAGAGAGAGAGAAAGAGAATCTGTGAGTGAGAGAGAGAGAGAAAGAGAAGCTGTGAGTGAGAGAGAGAGAGAAAGAGAAGCTGTGAGTGAAAGAGAGAAAGCAAAAAAGCTGTGAGTGAGAGAGAGAGAGAAAGAGAAGCTGTGAGTGAGGGAGATAGAGAGAGAAATAGAACCTGTGAGTGAGAGATAGAGAGAGAAAGAGAAGCTGTGAGTGAGTGAGAGAGAGGGAAAGAGAAGCTGTGAGTTAGTGAGAGAGAGAGAAAAAGAAGCTGTGTGAGAGAGACAGAGAGAGAAAGAGAAGCGTGAGTGAGTGAGAGAGAGAGAGAGAAAGAAAAGCTGTGAGTGAGAGAGAAAGAGAAGCTGTGTGAGAGAGTTAGAGAGAGAGAGAAAGAGAAGCTGTGTGTGAGTAAGAGAGAGAGAATGAGAAGCTGTGAGAGAGAGAGAGAAAGAGAAGCTGTGAGTGAGTGAGAGAGAGAGAAGGAGAAGCTGTGAGTTAGTGAGAGAGAAATTGAAGCTGTGAGTGAGAGACAGAAAGAAACAGAATTTGTGAGTGAGTTAGAGAGAGAGAGAAAGAAAGAGAAGCTGTGTGTGAGAGAGAGAAAGAGAAGCTGTGAGTGAGAGAGACAGATAGAGAAAAGCTGTGAGTGAGTGAGAGAGAGAGAGAGAAAGAGAAGCTGTGAGTGAGAGAGAGAGAGAGAAGCTGTGAGTGAGAGAGAGAGAAAGAGTAGCTGTGAATGAGAGAGAGAGAGAGAAAAGTGTAGCTGTGAGTGAGAGAGATAGAGAGAAAGAGAAGCTGTGTGTGTGAGAGAGAAATAGAACCTGTGAGTGAGTGAGTGAGAGAGAGAGAGAAGCTGTGAGTGAGTGAGAGAAAGAGAGGAAGAGAAGCTGTGAGTGAGTGAGAGAGAGAGAGAGAAGCTGTGAGTCAGTGAGACAGAGAGAAAGAGAAGCAGTGAGTGAGAGAGACAGAGAAAGATAAGCTGTGAGTGAGTGAGGGAGGGAGAGAAAGAAAGAGAAGCTGTGAGTGAGAGAGAAAGAGAAAGAGAAGCTGTGAGTGAGAGAGAGAGAGAAAGAGAAGCTGTGAGGGAGAGAGAGAGAAAGAGAAGCTGTGAGTGAGTGAAAGAGAGAAAAGAGAAGCTGTGAGTGAGAGAGAGAGAGAGAAAGAGAAGCTGTGAGTGAGGGAGTCAGAGAGAGAAATAGAACCTGTGAGTGAGCAAGAGAGAGAGAGAAAGAGAAGCTGTGTGTGTGAGAGAGAGAGAAGCTGTGTGAGAGAGAGAAAGAGTAGCTGTGAATGAGAGAGAGAGACAGAAAGAGAAGCTGTGAGTGAGAGAGAGAGAGAGAGAAGCTGTTAGTGAGAGAGAGAAAGAGAAGCTGTGAGTGAGAGAGAGAGAGAGAAAGAGAAGCTGTGAGGGAGAGAGAGAGAAAGAGAAGCTGTGAGTGCGTGTGAGAGAAAAGAGAAGCTGTGAGTGAGAGAGATAGAGAGAAAGAGAAGCTGTGAGAAAGAGAGAGAAATAGAAGATGTGAGTGAGTGGGAGAGAGAGAGAAAGAGAAGCTGTGAGTGAGAGAGAGAGAGAGAAATAGAAGCCGTAAGTGAGAGAGACAGAGAGAGAGAAGCTGTGAGTGAGTGAGAGAGAGAGAGAGAGAAAGAGAAGCTGTGAGTGAGAGAGAGAGAGAAAGAGAAGCTGTGAGTGAGTGAGAGTTAGAGAAAGAGAAGCTGTGAGTTAGTGAGAGAGAGAGAAAGAGAAGCTGTGTGGGAGAGAGAAAGAGAAGCTGTGAGTGACAGAGTTAGAGAGAGAGAGAAAGAGAAGCTGTGTGTGAGTGAGAGAGAGAGAGAGAGAGAATGAGAAGCTGTGTGTGAGAGAGAAAGTGTAGCTGTGAGTGAGTGAGAGAGAGAGAAGGAGAAGCTGTGAGTTAGTGAGAGAGAGAAACAGAAGTTGTGAGTTAGTGACAGAAAGAGAGAAAGAGAAGATGTGAGTGAGTGAGAGAGAGAGAGAGAAGCTGTGAGTCAGTGAGACAGAGAGAAAGAGAAGCAGTGAGTGAGAGAGACAGAGAGAGAAAGAGTAGCTGTGTGTGTGTGAGAGAGAGAAGCTGTGTGAGAGAGAGAGAGAGTAGCTGTGAATGAGAGAGAGAGAGACAGAAAGAGAAGCTGTGAGTGAGAGAGAGAGAGAGAAGCTGTGAGTGAGAGAGAGAGAAAGAGAAGCTGTGAGGGAGAGAGAGAGAAGCTGTGAGTGAGAGAGAGAAAGAGAAGCTGTGAGTGAGAGAGAGAAAGAGAAGCTGTGAGTGAGAGAGAGAGAGAGAAAGAGAAGCTGTGAGTGAGAGAGAGAGAGAGAAAGAGAAGCTGTGAGGGAGAGAGAGAGAAAGAGAAGCTGTGAATGAGTGAGAGAGAAAAGAGAAGCTGTGAGTGAGAGAGATAGAGAGAAAGAGAAGCTGTGAGAAAGAGAGAGAAATAGAAGATGTGAGTGAGTGGGAGAGAGAGAGAAAGAGAAGCTGTGAGTGAGAGAGAGAGAGAGAAATAGAAGCCGTGAGTGAGAGAGACAGAGAGAGAGAAGCTGTGAGTGAGTGAGAGAGAGAGAGAAAGAGAAGCTGTGAGTGAGAGAGAGAGAGAAAGAGAAGCTGTGAGTGAGTGAGAGTTAGAGAAAGAGAAGCTGTGAGTTAGTGAGAGAGAGAGAAAGAGAAGCTGTGTGGGAGAGAGAAAGAGAAGCTGTGAGTGAGAGAGTTAGAGAGACAGAGAAAGAGAAGCTGTGTGTGAGTGAGAGAGAGAATGAGAAGCTGTGTGAGAGAGAGAAAGAGTAGCTGTGAGTGAGTGAGAGAGAGAGAAGGAGAAGCTGTGAGTTAGTGAGAGAGAGAAACAGAAGTTGTGAGTTAGTGACAGAAAGAGAGAAAGATAAGATGTGAGTGAGTGAGAGAGAGAGAGAGAAGCTGTGAGTCAGTGAGACAGAGAGAAAGAGAAGCAGTGAGTGAGAGAGAGAGAGAGAAAGAGAAGCTGTGAGTAAAAGAGAGAAAGCAAAAAAGCTGTGAGTGAGAGAGAGAGAGAAAGAAAGAGAAGCTGTGTGTGAGAGAGAGATAGAGTAGCTGTGAATGAGAGAGAGAGAAAGAGAATCTGTGAGTGAGAGAGAGAGAGAGAAAGAGAAGCTGTGAGTGAGAGAGAGAGAGAAAGAGAAGCTGTGAGTGAAAGAGAGAAAGCAAAAAAGCTGTGAGTGAGAGAGAGAGAGAGAAAGAGAAGCTGTGAGTGAGGGAGATAGAGAGAGAAATAGAACCTGTGAGTGAGCAAGAGAGAGAGAGAAAGAGAAGCTGTGAGTGAGAGAGAGAGAGAGAGAGAAGCTGTGAGTGAGAGAGAGAAAGAGAAGCTATGAGTGAGAGAGATAGAGAAAGTGAAGGTTTGAGTGAGTGAGAGTGAGAGAAAGAGATACTGTGAGTGAGAGAGAGAGAGAAAGAGAAACTGTTAGATAGAGAGATAGAGAGAGAAGCTGTGAGGGAGAGAGAGAAAGAGAAGCTGTGAGTGAGTGATAGAGAGAGAAAAGAGAAGCTGTGAGTGAGAGAGGTAGAGAGAAAGAGAAGCTGTGAGAGAGAGAGAAATAGAAGATGTGAGTGAGAGAGAGAGAGAGAAAGAGAAGCTGTGAGTGAGAGAGAGAGAGAAAGAGAAGCTGTGAGTGAGAGAGAGAGAGAGAAAGAGAAGCTGTGAGTGAGAGAGAGAAAGAGAAGCTGTGAGTGAGAGAGAGAGAGAGAAAAAGAGATGCTGTGAGTGAGAGAGAGAGAGAGAAAGAGAAGCTGTGAGTGAGAGAGAGAGAGAAAGAGAAGCTGTGAGTGAAAGAGAGAAAGCAAAAAAGCTGTGAGTGAGAGAGAGAGAGAAATAAAGAGAAGCTGTGTGTGAGAGAGAGAAAGAGTAGCTGTGAATGAGAGAGAGAGAAAGAGAATCTGTGAGTGAGAGAGAGAGAGAGAGAGAAAGAGAAGCTGTGAGTGAGAGAGAGAGGGAAAGAGAAGCTGTGAGTGAAAGAGAGAAAGAAAAAAGCTGTGAGTGAGAGAGAGAGAGAGAAAGAGAAGCTGTGAGTGAGGGAGATAGAGAGAGAAATAGAACCTGTGAGTGAGCAAGAGAGAGAGAGAAAGAGAAGCTGTGAGTGAGAGAGAGAGAGAGAGAGAGAAGCTGTGAGTGAGAGAGAGAAAGAGAAGCTATGAGTGAGAGAGATAGAGAAAGTGAAGGTTTGAGTGAGTGAGAGAGTGAGAGAAAGAGATACTGTGAGTGAGAGAGAGAGAAAGAAGCTGTGAGAGAGAAAGAGAAGCTATGAGTGAGAGAGTGAAAGAGAAGCGGTGAATGAGTGAGAGAGAGGGAAAGCGAAGCTGTGAGTGAGAGAGAGAGAGAAAGAGAAACTGTTAGATAGAGAGATAGAGAGAGAAGCTGTGCGGAGAGAGAGAGAAAGAGAAGCTGTGAGGGAGAGAGAGAAAGAGAAGCTGTGAGTGAGTGATAGAGAGAGAAAAGAGAAGCTGTGAGTGAGAGAGATAGAGAGAAAGAGAAGCTGTGAGAGAGAGAAATAGAAGATGTGAGTGAGAGAGAGAGAGAAAGAGAAGCTGTGAGTGAGAGAGAGAGAGAAAGAGAAGCTGTGAGTGAGAGAGAGAGAGAAAGAGAAGCTGTGAGTGATAGAGAGAAAGAGAAGCTGTGAGTGAGAGAGAGAGAGAGAGAAAGAGATGCTGTGAGTGAGAGAGAGAGAGAGAAAGAGAAGCTGTGAGTGAGAGAGAGAAAGCGAAAGAGAAGCTGTGAGTGAGAGAGAGAGAGAGAGAAAGAGAAGCTTTGAGTGAGGGAGACAGAGGGAGAAATAGTACCTGTGAGTGAGCAAGAGAGAGAGAGAAAGAGAAGCTGTGAGTGAGAGAGAGAGAGAAGCTGTGTGTGTGAGAGAGAAAGAGTAGCTGTGAATGAGAGAGAGAGAAAGAGAATCTGTGAGTGAGAGAGAGAGAGAAAGAGAAGCTGTGAGTGAGAGAGAGAGAAAGAGAAGCTGTGAGTGAAAGAGAGAAAGCAAATAGCTGTGAGTGAGAGAGAGAGAGAGAGAGAGAAAGAGAAGCTGTGAGTGAGGGAGATAGAGAGACAAATAGAACCTGTGAGTGAGAGAGAGAGAGAGAAAGAGAAGCTGTGATTAAAAGAGAGAAAGCAAAAAAGCTGTGAGTGAGAGAGAGAGAGAGAAAGAAAGAGAAGCTGTGTGTGAGAGAGAGATAGAGTAGCTGTGAATGAGAGAGAGAGAGAAAGAGAATCTGTGAGTGAGAGAGAGAGAGAGAAAGAGAAGCTGTGAGTGAGAGAGAGAGAGAAAGAGAAGCTGTGAGTGAAAGAGAGAAAGCAAAAAAGCTGTGAGTGAGAGAGAGAGAGAGAAAGAGAAGCTGTGAGTGAGGGAGATAGAGAGAGAAATAGAACCTGTGAGTGAGCAAGAGAGAGAGAGAAAGAGAAGCTGTGAGTGAGAGAGAGAGAGAGAGAGAAGCTGTGAGTGAGAGAGAGAAAGAGAAGCTATGAGTGAGAGAGATAGAGAAAGTGAAGGTTTGAGTGAGTGAGAGTGAGAGAAAGAGATACTGTGAGTGAGAGAGAGAGAGAAAGAGAAACTGTTAGATAGAGAGATAGAGAGAGAAGCTGTGAGGGAGAGAGAGAAAGAGAAGCTGTGAGTGAGTGATAGAGAGAGAAAAGAGAAGCTGTGAGTGAGAGAGGTAGAGAGAAAGAGAAGCTGTGAGAGAGAGAGAAATAGAAGATGTGAGTGAGAGAGAGAGAGAGAAAGAGAAGCTGTGAGTGAGAGAGAGAGAGAAAGAGAAGCTGTGAGTGAGAGAGAGAGAGAGATAGAGAAGCTGTGAGTGAGAGAGAGAAAGAGAAGCTGTGAGTGAGAGAGAGAGAGAGAAAAAGAGATGCTGTGAGTGAGAGAGAGAGAGAGAAAGAGAAGCTGTGAGTGAGAGAGAGAGAGAAAGAGAAGCTGTGAGTGAAAGAGAGAAAGCAAAAAAGCTGTGAGTGAGAGAGAGAGAGAAAGAAAGAGAAGCTGTGTGTGAGAGAGAGAAAGAGTAGCTGTGAATGAGAGAGAGAGAAAGAGAATCTGTGAGTGAGAGAGAGAGAGAGAAAGAGAAGCTGTGAGTGAGAGAGAGAGAGAAAGAGAAGCTGTGAGTGAAAGAGAGAAAGCAAAAAAGCTGTGAGTGAGAGAGAGAGAGAGAAAGAGAAGCTGTGAGTGAGGGAGATAGAGAGAGAAATAGAACCTGTGAGTGAGCAAGAGAGAGAGAGAAAGAGAAGCTGTGAGTGAGAGAGAGAGAGAGAGAGAAGCTGTGAGTGAGAGAGAGAAAGAGAAGCTATGAGTGAGAGAGATAGAGAAAGTGAAGGTTTGAGTGAGTGAGAGAGTGAGAGAAAGAGATACTGTGAGTGAGAGAGAGAGAAAGAAGCTGTGAGAGAGAAAGAGAAGCTATGAGTGAGAGTGTGAAAGAGAAGCGGTGAATGAGTGAGAGAGAGGGAAAGCGAAGCTGTGAGTGAGAGAGAGAGAGAAAGAGAAACTGTTAGATAGAGAGATAGAGAGAGAAGGTGTGCGGAGAGAGAGAGAAAGAGAAGCTGTGAGGGAGAGAGAGAAAGAGAAGCTGTGAGTGAGTGATAGAGAGAGAAAAGAGAAGCTGTGAGTGAGAGAAATAGAGAGAAAGAGAAGCTGTGAGAGAGAGAGAAATAGAAGATGTGAGTGAGAGAGAGAGAGAGAAAGAGAAGCTGTGAGTGAGAGTGAGAGAGAGAAAGAGAAGCTGTGAGTGAGAGAGAGAGAGAGAAAGAGATGCTGTGAGTGAGAGAGAGAGAGAGAAAGAGAATCTGTGAGTGAGAGAGAGAAAGCGAAAGAGAAGCTGTGAGTGAGAGAGAGAGAGAGAGAAAGAGAAGCTTTGAGTGAGGGAGACAGAGAGAGAAATAGTACCTGTGAGTGAGCAAGAGAGAGAGAGAAAGAGAAGCTGTGAGTGAGAGAGAGAGAGAAGCTGTGAGAGAGAGAGAGAAAGAGTAGCTGTGAATGAGAGAGAGAAAAAGAGAATCTGTGAGTGAGAGAGAGAGAAAGAGAAGCTGTGAGTGAGAGAGAGAGAGAAAGAGAAGCTGTGAGTGAAAGAGAGAAAGCAAAAAAGCTGTGAGTGAGAGAGAGAGAGAAAGAGAAGCTGTGAGTGAGGGAGATAGAGAGACAGAGAAAGAGAAGCTGTGTGTGAGTGAGAGAGAGAGAGAGAATGAGAAGCTGTGTGAGAGAGAGAAAGAGTAGCTATGAGTGAGTGAGAGAGAGAGAAGGAGAAGCTGTGAGTTAGTGAGAGAGAGAAACAGAAGTTGTGAGTTAGTGACAGAAAGAGAGAAAGATAAGATGTGAGTGAGTGAGAGAGAGAGAGAGAAGCTGTGAGTCAGTGAGACAGAGAGAAAGAGAAGCAGTGAGTGAGAGAGAGAGAGAGAAAGAGAAGCTGTGAGTAAAAGAGAGAAAGCAAAAAAGCTGTGAGTGAGAGAGAGAGAGAGAAAGAAAGAGAAGCTGTGTGTGAGAGAGAGATAGAGTACCTGTGAATGAGAGAGAGAGAAAGAGAATCTGTGAGTGAGAGAGAGAGAGAGAAAGAGAAGCTGTGAGTGAGAGAGAGAGAGAAAGAGAAGCTGTGAGTGAAAGAGAGAAAGCAAAAAAGCTGTGAGTGAGAGAGAGAGAGAAAGAGAAGCTGTGAGTGAGGGAGATAGAGAGAGAAATAGAACCTGTGAGTGAGCAAGAGAGAGAGAGAAAGAGAAGCTGTGAGTGAGAGAGAGAGAGAGAGAGAAGCTGTGAGTGAGAGAGAGAAAGAGAAGCTATGAGTGAGAGAGATAGAGAAAGTGAAGGTTTGAGTGAGTGAGAGTGAGAGAAAGAGATACTGTGAGTGAGAGAGAGAGAGAAAGAGAAACTGTTAGATAGAGAGATAGAGAGAGAAGCTGTGAGGGAGAGAGAGAAAGAGAAGCTGTGAGTGAGTGATAGAGAGAGAAAAGAGAAGCTGTGAGTGAGAGAGGTAGAGAGAAAGAGAAGCTGTGAGAGAGAGAGAAATAGAAGATGTGAGTGAGAGAGAGAGAGAGAGAGAGAAGCTGTGAGTGAGAGAGAGAGAGAGAGAAGCTGTGAGTGAGAGAGAGAGAGAGAAAGAGAAGCTGTGAGTGAGAGAGAGAAAGAGAAGCTGTGAGTGAGAGAGAGAGAGAGAAAAAGAGATGCTGTGAGTGAGAGAGAGAGAGAGAAAGAGAAGCTGTGAGTGAGAGAGAGAGAGAAAGAGAAGCTGTGAGTGAAAGAGAGAAAGCAAAAAAGCTGTGAGTGAGAGAGAGAGAGAAAGAAAGAGAAGCTGTGTGTGAGAGAGAGAAAGAGTAGCTGTGAATGAGAGAGAGAGAAAGAGAATCTGTGAGTGAGAGAGAGAGAGAGAGAGAAAGAGAAGCTGTGAGTGAGAGAGAGAGGGAAAGAGAAGCTGTGAGTGAAAGAGAGAAAGAAAAAAAGCTGTGAGTGAGAGAGAGAGAGAGAAAGAGAAGCTGTGAGTGAGGGAGATAGAGAGAGAAATAGAACCTGTGAGTGAGCAAGAGAGAGAGAGAAAGAGAAGCTGTGAGTGAGAGAGAGAGAGAAGCTGTGAGTGAGAGAGAGAAAGAGAAGCTATGAGTGAGAGAGATAGAGAAAGTGAAGGTTTGAGTGAGTGAGAGAGTGAGAGAAAGAGATACTGTGAGTGAGAGAGAGAGAAAGAAGCTGTGAGAGAGAAAGAGAAGCTATGAGTGAGAGAGTGAAAGAGAAGCGGTGAATGAGTGAGAGAGAGGGAAAGCGAAGCTGTGAGTGAGAGAGAGAGAGAAAGAGAAACTGTTAGATAGAGAGATAGAGAGAGAAGCTGTGCGGAGAGAGAGAGAAAGAGAAGCTGTGAGGGAGAGAGAGAAAGAGAAGCTGTGAGTGAGTGATAGAGAGAGAAAAGAGAAGCTGTGAGTGAGAGAGATAGAGAGAAAGAGAAGCTGTGAGAGAGAGAAATAGAAGATGTGAGTGAGAGAGAGAGAGAGAAAGAGAAGCTGTGAGTGAGAGAGAGAGAGAAAGAGAAGCTGTGAGTGAGAGAGAGAGAGAAAGAGAAGCTGTGAGTGATAGAGAGAAAGAGAAGCTGTGAGTGAGAGAGAGAGAGAGAGAAAGAGATGCTGTGAGTGAGAGAGAGAGAGAGAAAGAGAAGCTGTGAGTGAGAGAGAGAAAGCGAAAGAGAAGCTGTGAGTGAGAGAGAGAGAGAGAGAAAGAGAAGCTTTGAGTGAGGGAGACAGAGGGAGAAATAGTACCTGTGAGTGAGCAAGAGAGAGAGAGAAAGAGAAGCTGTGAGTGAGAGAGAGAGAGAAGCTGTGTGTGAGAGAGAGAAAGAGTAGCTGTGAATGAGAGAGAGAGAAAGAGAATCTGTGAGTGAGAGAGAGAGAGAAAGAGAAGCTGTGAGTGAGAGAGAGAGAAAGAGAAGCTGTGAGTGAAAGAGAGAAAGCAAATAGCTGTGAGTGAGAGAGAGAGAGAGAGAGAGAAAGAGAAGCTGTGAGTGAGGGAGATAGAGAGACAAATAGAACCTGTGAGTGAGAGAGAGAGAGAGAAAGAGAAGCTGTGAGTAAAAGAGAGAAAGCAAAAAAGCTGTGAGTGAGAGAGAGAGAAAGAAAGAAAGAGAAGCTGTGTGTGAGAGAGAGATAGAGTAGCTGTGAATGAGAGAGAGAGAAAGAGAATCTGTGAGTGAGAGAGAGAGAGAGAAAGAGAAGCTGTGAGTGAGAGAGAGAGAGAAAGAGAAGCTGTGAGTGAAAGAGAGAAAGCAAAAAAGCTGTGAGTGAGAGAGAGAGAGAGAAAGAGAAGCTGTGAGTGAGGGAGATAGAGAGAGAAATAGAACCTGTGAGTGAGCAAGAGAGAGAGAGAAAGAGAAGCTGTGAGTGAGAGAGAGAGAGAGAGAGAAGCTGTGAGTGAGAGAGAGAAAGAGAAGCTATGAGTGAGAGAGATAGAGAAAGTGAAGGTTTGAGTGAGTGAGAGTGAGAGAAAGAGATACTGTGAGTGAGAGAGAGAGAGAAAGAGAAACTGTTAGATAGAGAGAGAGAGAGAAGCTGTGAGGGAGAGAGAGAAAGAGAAGCTGTGAGTGAGTGATAGAGAGAGAAAAGAGAAGCTGTGAGTGAGAGAGGTAGAGAGAAAGAGAAGCTGTGAGAGAGAGAGAAATAGAAGATGTGAGTGAGAGAGAGAGAGAGAAAGAGAAGCTGTGAGTGAGAGAGAGAGAGAAAGAGAAGCTGTGAGTGAGAGAGAGAGAGAGAAAGAGAAGCTGTGAGTGAGAGAAAGAAAGAGAAGCTGTGAGTGAGAGAGAGAGAGAGAAAAAGAGATGCTGTGAGTGAGAGAGAGAGAGAGAAAGAGAAGCTGTGAGTGAGAGAGAGAGAGAAAGAGAAGCTGTGAGTGAAAGAGAGAAAGCAAAAAAGCTGTGAGTGAGAGAGAGAGAGAAAGAAAGAGAAGCTGTGTGTGAGAGAGAGAAAGAGTAGCTGTGAATGAGAGAGAGAGAAAGAGAATCTGTGAGTGAGAGAGAGAGAGAGAAAGAGAAGCTGTGAGTGAGAGAGAGAGAGAAAGAGAAGCTGAGAGTGAAAGAGAGAAAGCAAAAAAGCTGTGAGTGAGAGAGAGAGAGAGAAAGAGAAGCTGTGAGTGAGGGAGATAGAGAGAGAAATAGAACCTGTGAGTGAGCAAGAGAGAGAGAGAAAGAGAAGCTGTGAGTGAGAGAGAGAGAGAGAGAGAGAGAGAAGCTGTGAGTGAGAGAGAGAAAGAGAAGCTATGAGTGAGAGAGATAGAGAAAGTGAAGGTTTGAGTGAGTGAGAGAGTGAGAGAAAGAGATACTGTGAGTGAGAGAGAGAGAAAGAAGCTGTGAGAGAGAAAGAGAAGCTATGAGTGAGAGTGTGAAAGAGAAGCGGTGAATGAGTGAGAGAGAGGGAAAGCGAAGCTGTGAGTGAGAGAGAGAGAGAAAGAGAAACTGTTAGATAGAGAGATAGAGAGAGAAGGTGTGCGGAGAGAGAGAGAAAGAGAAGCTGTGAGGGAGAGAGAGAAAGAGAAGCTGTGAGTGAGTGATAGAGAGAGAAAAGAGAAGCTGTGAGTGAGAGAGATAGAGAGAAAGAGAAGCTGTGAGAGAGAGAGAAATAGAAGATGTGAGTGAGAGAGAGAGAGAGAAAGAGAAGCTGTGAGTGAGAGTGAGAGAGAGAAAGAGAAGCTGTGAGTGAGAGAGAGAGAGAGAAAGAGATGCTGTGAGTGAGAGAGAGAGAGAGAAAGAGAATCTGTGAGTGAGAGAGAGAAAGCGAAAGAGAAGCTGTGAGTGAGAGAGAGAGAGAGAGAAAGAGAAGCTTTGAGTGAGGGAGACAGAGAGAGAAATAGTACCTGTGAGTGAGCAAGAGAGAGAGAGAAAGAGAAGCTGTGAGTGAGAGAGAGAGAGAAGCTGTGAGAGAGAGAGAGAAAGAGTAGCTGTGAATGAGAGAGAGAAAAAGAGAATCTGTGAGTGAGAGAGAGAGAAAGAGAAGCTGTGAGTGAGAGAGAGAGAGAAAGAGAAGCTGTGAGTGAAAGAGAGAAAGCAAAAAAGCTGTGAGTGAGAGAGAGAGAGAAAGAGAAGCTGTGAGTGAGGGAGATAGAGAGAGAAATAGAACCTGTGAGTGAGCAAGAGAGAGAGAGAAAGAGAAGCTGTGAGTGAGAGAGATAGAGAGAGAGAAGCTGTGAGTGAGAGAGAGAAAGAGAAGCTATGAGTGAGAGAGATAGAGAAAGTGAAGGTTTGAGTGAGTGAGAGAGTGAGAGAAAGAGATACTGTGAGTGAGAGAGAGAGAAAGAAGCTGTGAGAGAGAAAGAGTAGCTATGAGTGAGAGAGTGAAAGAGAAGCGGTGAATGAGTGAGAGAGAGGGAAAGCGAAGCTGTGAGTGAGAGAGAGAAAGAGAAACTGTTAGATAGAGAGATAGAGAGAGAAGCTGTGTGGAGAGAGAGAGAAAGAGAAGCTGTGAGTGAGAGAGCAAAAGAGAAGCGGTGAGTGAGTGAGAGAGAGAGAAAGAGAAGCTGTGAGTGAGAGAGAAAGAGAAGCTGTGAGTGAGAGAGAGAGACCAATAGAAGCTGTTAGAGAGAGAGAGAGAAAGAGAAGCTGTGAGGGAGAGAGACAGAGAGAGAAAGAGAAGCTGTGAGTGAGTGAGTGAGAGAGAGAGAGAGAGAGGGGGAAGCTGTGAGGAGAGAGAGAGAGAAGCTGTGAGTGAGAGAGAGAATGAGAAAGAGAAGCTGTGAGTGAGAGAGATAGAGAGAGAAGCTGTGAGTGAGGGAGACAGAGAGTGAAATAGAACCTGTGAGTCAGAGAGATAGAGAGAAAGAGAAGCTGTGTGAGAGAGAGAGAAATAGAAGATGTGAGTGAGTGAGAGAGAGAGATAAAGAGAAGCTGTGAGTGAGGGAGAGAGAGAAAGAGAGAAAAGCTGTGTGAGAGAGAGAGGAAGAGTAGCTGTGAGAGTGAGAGAGAGAGAAATAGAAGCCGTGAGTGAGAGAGACAGAGAGAGAAGCTGTGAGTGAGTGAGAGAGAGAGAAAGAGAAGCTGTGAGTTAGAGAGATAGAGAGAGAAAGAGAAGCTGTGAGTGAGAGATAGAAAGAGAAGCTGTGAGTGAGAGAGAGAGAGAGAAAGAGAAGCTGTGAGTGAGAGAGAGAGAGAAAGAGAAGCTGTGAGAGAGAGAGAGAAAGCGAAAGAGAAGCTGTAAGTGAGAGAGAGAGAGAAAGAGAAGCTTTGAATGAGGGAGACAGAGAGAGAAATAGAACCTGTGAGTGAGCAAGAGAGAGAGAGAAAGAGAAGCTGTGAGTGAGAGAGAGAGAGAGAAGCTGTGTGTGAGAGAGAGAAAGAGTAGCTGTGAATGAGAGAGAGAAAGAGAATCTGTGAGTGAGAGAGAGAGAGAAAGAGAAGCTGTGAGTGAGAGAGAGAGAGAAAGAGAAGCTGTGAGTGAAAGAGAGAAAGCAAAAGAGAAGCTGTGAGTGAGAGAGAGAGAGAGAAAGAGAAGCTGTGAGTGAGGGAGATAGAGAGAGAAATAGAACCTTTAAGTGAGCAAGAGAGAGAGAGAAATAGAAGCTGTGAGTGAGAGAGAGAGAGAGAGAGAGAAGCTGTGAGTGAGAGAGAGAAAGAGAAGCTATGAGTGAGATAGATAGAGAAAGTGAAGGTTTGAGTGAGGGAGAGAGTGAGAGAAAGAGATACTGTGAGTGAGAGAGAGAGAAAGAAGCTGTGAGAGAGAAAGAGAAGCTATGAGTGAGAGAGTGAAAGAGAAGTGGTGAATGAGTGAGAGAGAGGGAAAGTGAAGCTGTGAGTGAGAGCGAGAGAAAGAGAAACTGTTAGAGAGAGAGAGAGAAGCTGTGTGGAGAGAGAGAAAAAGACAAGCTGTGAGTGAGAGAGCAAAAGAGAAGCGGCGAGTGAGTGAGAGAGAGAGAAAGAGAAGCTGTGAGTGAGAAAGAGAAGCTGTGAGTGAGTGAGAGAGAGAAGCTGTGAGTGAGAGAGAGAGAGACCAATAGAAGCTGTTAGAGAGAGAGAGAAAGAGAAGCTGTGAGGGAGAGAGACAGAGAGAGAAAGAGAAGCTGTGAGTGAGTGAGTGAGAGAGAGAGAGAGAGAGGGGGAAGCTGTGAGGAGAGAGAGAGAGAAGCTGTGAGTGAGAGAGAGAATGAGAAAGAGAAGCTGTGAGTGAGAGAGATAGAGAGAGAAGCTGTGAGTGAGGGAGACAGAGAGTGAAATAGAACCTGTGAGTCAGAGAGATAGAGAGAAAGAGAAGCTGTGTGAGAGAGAGAGAAATAGAAGATGTGAGTGAGTGAGAGAGAGAGATAAAGAGAAGCTGTGAGTGAGGGAGAGAGAGAAAGAGAGAAAAGCTGTGTGAGAGAGAGAGGAAGAGTAGCTGTGAGAGTGAGAGAGAGAGAAATAGAAGCCGTGAGTGAGAGAGACAGAGAGAGAAGCTGTGATTGAGTGAGAGAGAGAGAAAGAGAAGCTGTGAGTTAGAGAGATAGAGAGAGAAAGAGAAGCTGTGAGTGAGAGATAGAAAGAGAAGCTGTGAGTGAGAGAGAGAGAGAGAAAGAGAAGCTGTGAGTGAGAGAGAGAGAGAAAGAGAAGCTGTGAGAGAGAGAGAGAAAGCGAAAGAGAAGCTGTAAGTGAGAGAGAGAGAGAGAAAGAGAAGCTTTGAATGAGGGAGACAGAGAGAGAAATAGAACCTGTGAGTGAGCAAGAGAGAGAGAAAGAGAAGCTGTGAGTGAGAGAGAGAGAGAGAAGCTGTGTGAGAGAGAGAGAAAGAGTAGCTGTGAATGAGAGAGAGAAAGAGAATCTGTGAGTGAGAGAGAGAGAGAAAGAGAAGCTGTGAGTGAGAGAGAGAGAGAGAAAGAGAAGCTGTGAGTGAAAGAGAGAAAGCAAAAGAGAAGCTGTGAGTGAGAGAGAGAGAGAGAAAGAGAAGCTGTGAGTGAGGGAGATAGAGAGAGAAATAGAACCTTTAAGTGAGCAAGAGAGAGAGAGAAATAGAAGCTGTGAGTGAGAGAGAGAGAGAGAGAGAGAAGCTGTGAGTGAGAGAGAGAAAGAGAAGCTATGAGTGAGATAGATAGAGAAAGTGAAGGTTTGAGTGAGGGAGAGAGTGAAAGAAAGAGATACTGTGAGTGAGAGAGAGAGAAAGAAGCTGTGAGAGAGAAAGAGAAGCTATGAGTGAGAGAGTGAAAGAGAAGCGGTGAATGAGTGAGAGAGAGGGAAAGTGAAGCTGTGAGTGAGAGCGAGAGAAAGAGAAACTGTTAGAGAGAGAGAGAGAGAAGCTGTGTGGAGAGAGAGAAAAAGACAAGCTGTGAGTGAGAGAGCAAAAGAGAAGCGGCGAGTGAGTGAGAGAGAGAGAAAGAGAAGCTGTGAGTGAGAAAGAGAAGCTGTGAGTGAGAGAGAGAGAAGCTGTGAGTGAGAGAGAGAGAGACCAATAGAAGCTGTTAGAGAGAGAGAGAAAGAGAAGCTGTGAGGGAGAGAGACAGAGAGAGAAAGAGAAGCTGTGAGTGAGTGAGTGAGAGAGAGAGAGAGAGAGGGGGGGAAGCTGTGAGGAGAGAGAGAGAGAAGCTGTGAGTGAGAGAGAGAATGAGAAAGAGAAGCTGTGAGTGAGAGAGATAGAGAGAGAAGCTGTGAGTGAGGGAGACAGAGAGTGAAATAGAACCTGTGAGTCAGAGAGATAGAGAGAAAGAGAAGCTGTGTGAGAGAGAGAGAAATAGAAGATGTGAGTGAGTGAGAGAGAGAGATAAAGAGAAGCTGTGAGTGAGGGAGAGAGAGAAAGAGAGAAAAGCTGTGTGAGAGAGAGAGGAAGAGTAGCTGTGAGAGTGAGAGAGAGAGAAATAGAAGCCGTGAGTGAGAGAGACAGAGAGAGAAGCTGTGATTGAGTGAGAGAGAGAGAAAGAGAAGCTGTGAGTTAGAGAGATAGAGAGAGAAAGAGAAGCTGTGAGTGAGAGATAGAAAGAGAAGCTGTGAGTGAGAGAGAGAGAGAGAAAGAGAAGCTGTGAGTGAGAGAGAGAGAGAAAGAGAAGCTGTGAGAGAGAGAGAGAAAGCGAAAGAGAAGCTGTAAGTGAGAGAGAGAGAGAGAAAGAGAAGCTTTGAATGAGGGAGACAGAGAGAGAAATAGAACCTGTGAGTGAGCAAGAGAGAGAGAAAGAGAAGCTGTGAGTGAGAGAGAGAGAGAGAAGCTGTGTGAGAGAGAGAGAAAGAGTAGCTGTGAATGAGAGAGAGAAAGAGAATCTGTGAGTGAGAGAGAGAGAGAAAGAGAAGCTGTGAGTGAGAGAGAGAGAGAGAAAGAGAAGCTGTGAGTGAAAGAGAGAAAGCAAAAGAGAAGCTGTGAGTGAGAGAGAGAGAGAGAAAGAGAAGCTGTGAGTGAGGGAGATAGAGAGAGAAATAGAACCTTTAAGTGAGCAAGAGAGAGAGAGAAATAGAAGCTGTGAGTGAGAGAGAGAGAGAGAGAGAGAAGCTGTGAGTGAGAGAGAGAAAGAGAAGCTATGAGTGAGATAGATAGAGAAAGTGAAGGTTTGAGTGAGGGAGAGAGTGAAAGAAAGAGATACTGTGAGTGAGAGAGAGAGAAAGAAGCTGTGAGAGAGAAAGAGAAGCTATGAGTGAGAGAGTGAAAGAGAAGCGGTGAATGAGTGAGAGAGAGGGAAAGTGAAGCTGTGAGTGAGAGCGAGAGAAAGAGAAACTGTTAGAGAGAGAGAGAGAGAAGCTGTGTGGAGAGAGAGAAAAAGACAAGCTGTGAGTGAGAGAGCAAAAGAGAAGCGGCGAGTGAGTGAGAGAGAGAGAAAGAGAAGCTGTGAGTGAGAAAGAGAAGCTGTGAGTGAGAGAGAGAGAAGCTGTGAGTGAGAGAGAGAGAGACCAATAGAAGCTGTTAGAGAGAGAGAGAAAGAGAAGCTGTGAGGGAGAGAGACAGAGAGAGAAAGAGAAGCTGTGAGTGAGTGAGTGAGAGAGAGAGAGAGAGAGGGGGGGAAGCTGTGAGGAGAGAGAGAGAGAAGCTGTGAGTGAGAGAGAGAATGAGAAAGAGAAGCTGTGAGTGAGAGAGATAGAGAGAGAAGCTGTGAGTGAGGGAGACAGAGAGTGAAATAGAACCTGTGAGTCAGAGAGATAGAGAGAAAGAGAAGCTGTGTGAGAGAGAGAGAAATAGAAGATGTGAGTGAGTGAGAGAGAGAGATAAAGAGAAGCTGTGAGTGAGGGAGAGAGAGAAAGAGAGAAAAGCTGTGTGAGAGAGAGAGGAAGAGTAGCTGTGAGAGTGAGAGAGAGAGAAATAGAAGCCGTGAGTGAGAGAGACAGAGAGAGAAGCTGTGAGTGAGTGAGAGAGAGAGAAAGAGAAGCTGTGAGTTAGAGAGATAGAGAGAGAAAGAGAAGCTGTGAGTGAGAGATAGAAAGAGAAGCTGTGAGAGAGAGAGAGAGAGAGAAAGAGAAGCTGTGAGTGAGAGAGAGAGAGAAAGAGAAGCTGTGTGAGAGAGAGAGAAAGCGAAAGAGAAGCTGTAAGTGAGAGAGAGAGAGAGAAAGAGAAGCTTTGAATGAGGGAGACAGAGAGAGAAATAGAACCTGTGAGTGAGCAAGAGAGAGAGAGAAAGAGAAGCTGTGAGTGAGAGAGAGAGAGAGAAGCTGTGTGAGAGAGAGAGAAAGAGTAGCTGTGAATGAGAGAGAGAAAGAGAATCTGTGAGTGAGAGAGAGAGAGAAAGAGAAGCTGTGAGTGAGAGAGAGAGAGAGAAAGAGAAGCTGTGAGTGAAAGAGAGAAAGCAAAAGAGAAGCTGTGAGTGAGAGAGAGAGAGAGAAAGAGAAGCTGTGAGTGTGGGAGATAGAGAGAGAAATAGAACCTTTAAGTGAGCAAGAGAGAGAGAGAAATAGAAGCTGTGAGTGAGAGAGAGAGAGAGAGAGAGAAGCTGTGAGTGAGAGAGAGAAAGAGAAGCTATGAGTGAGATAGATAGAGAAAGTGAAGGTTTGAGTGAGTGAGAGTGAGAGAAAGAGATACTGTGAGTGAGAGAGAAAGAAGCTGTGAGAGAGAAAGAGAAGCTATGAGTGAGAGAGTGAAAGAGAAGCGGTGAATGAGTGAGAGAGAGGGAAAGTGAAGCTGTGAGTGAGAGCGAGAGAAAGAGAAACTGTTAGAGAGAGAGAGAGAGAAGCTGTGTGGAGAGAGAGAAAAAGACAAGCTGTGAGTGAGAGAGCAAAAGAGAAGCGGCGAGTGAGTGAGAGAGAGAGAAAGAGAAGCTGTGAGTGAGAAAGAGAAGCTGTGAGTGAGAGAGAGAGAGAAGCTGTGAGTGAGAGAGAGAGAGACCAATAGAAGCTGTTAGAGAGAGAGAGAGAAAGAGAAGCTGTGAGGGAGAGAGACAGAGAGAGAAAGAGAAGCTGTGAGTGAGTGAGTGAGTGAGAGAGAGAGAGAGGGAAGCTGTGAGTGAGAGAGAGAGAGAGAAGCTGTGAGTGAGAGAGAGAATGAGAAAGAGAAGCTGTGAGTTAGAGAGATAGAGAGAGAAGCTGTGAGTGAGGGAGACAGAGAGTAAAATAGAACCTGTGAGTCAGAGAGATAGAGAGAAAGAGAAGCTGTGTGAGAGAGAGAGAAATAGAAGATTTGAGTGAGTGAGAGAGAGAGATAAAGAGAAGCTGTGAGTGAGAGAGAGAGAAAAAGAGAGAAGCTGTGAGAGAGAGAGAGAAAGAGTAGCTGTGAGAGTGAGAGAGAGAAATAGAAGCCGTGAGTGAGAGAGACAGAGAGCGAAGCTGTGAGTGAGTGAGAGAGAGAGAAAGAGAAACTGTGAGTTAGAGAGATAGAGAGAGAAAGAGAAGCTGTGAGTGAGTGAGTGAGAGAGAAATAGAAGCTGTGAGTCAGTGAGAGAGAGAGAAAAAGAAGCTGTGTGAGAGAGACAGAGAGAGAAAGAGAAGCGTGAGTGAGTGAGAGAGAAAGAAAAGCTGTGAGTGAGAGAGAAAGAGAAGCTGTGAGTGAGAGAGTTAGAGAGAGAGAGAGAGAAGCTGTGTGTGAGTGAGAGAGAGAGAGAATGAGAAGCTGTGTGAGAGAGAGAGAAATAGAAGCTGTGAGTGAGAGAGAGAGAAGGAGAAGCTGTGAGTTAGTGAGAGAGAGAGAAATTGAAGCTGTGAGTGAGAGACAGAGAGAAACAGAAGTTGTGAGTGAGTTATAGAGAGAGAGAAAGAGAAACTGTGTGTGAGAGAGAGAGTGAAAGAGAAGCTGTGTGTGTGAGAGAGAAAGAGAAGCTGTGAGTGAGTGAGAGAGAGAGAGAAAGAGAAGCTGTGAGTGAGAGAGAGAGAGAGAAAATTTGAGTGAGTGAGAGAGAGAGAAAGAGAAACTGTGATTTAGAGAGATAGAGAGAGAAAGAGAGAGAAAGAGAAGCTGTGAGTGAGTGAGAGAGAGAGAAAGAGAAGCTGTGAATGAGAGAGAGAGAGAAAAGAGAAGCTGTGAGTGAGAGAGATAGAGAGAAAGAGAAGCTGTGTGTGAGAAATACAACCTGTGAGTGAGTGAGTGAGTGAGAGAGAGAAAGAGAAACTGTGAGTAAGTGAGAGAAAGAGAGAAAGAGAAGCTGTGAGTGAGAGAGAGAGAAAGAGAAGCTGTGAGTGAGAGAGAGAGAGAGAGAGAAAGAGAAGCTGTGAGAGAGAGAGAGAAAGCGAAAGAGAAGCTGTGAGTGAGAGAGAGAGAGAAAGAGAAGCTTTGAGTGAGGGAGAGAGAGAGAGAAATAGAACCTGTGAGTGAGCAAGAGAGAGAGAGAAAGAGAAGCTGTGAGTGAGAGAGAGAGAGAAGCTGTGAGAGAGAGAGAGAAAGAGTAGCTGTGAATGAGAGAGAGAAAGAGAATCTGTGAGTGAGAGAGAGAGAGAAAGAGAAGCTGTGAGTGAGAGAGAGAGAGAAAGAGAAGCTGTGAGTGAAAGAGAGAAAGCAAAAGAGAAGCTGTGAGTGAGAGAGAGAGAGAGAAAGAGAAGCTGTGAGTGAGGGAGATAGAGAGAGAAATAGAACCTTTAAATGAGCAAGAGAGAGAGAGAAATAGAAGCTGTGAGTGAGAGAGAGAGAGAGAGAGAAGCTGTGAGTGAGAGAGAGAAAGAGAAGCTATGAGTGAGATAGATAGAGAAAGTGAAGGTTTGAGTGAGTGAGAGAGTGAGAGAAAGAGATACTGTGAGTGAGAGAGAGAGAAAGAAGCTGTGAGAGAGAAAGAGAAGCTATGAGTGAGAGAGTGAAAGAGAAGCGGTGAATGAGTGAGAGAGAGGGAAAGCGAAGCTGTGAGTGAGAGAGAGAGAGAAAGAGAAACTGTTAGAGAGAGAGAGAGAGAAGCTGTGTGGAGAGAGAGAAAAAGACAAGCTGTGAGTGAGAGAGCAAAAGAGAAGCGGCGAGTGAGTGAGAGAGAGAGAAAGAGAAGCTGTGAGTGAGAGAGAAAGAGAAGCTGTGAGTGAGAGAGAGAGTGAGAAGCTGTGAGTGAGAGAGAGAGACACCAATAGAAGCTGTTAGAGAGAGAGAGAGAAAGAGAAGCTGTGAGGGAGAGAGACAGAGAGAGAAAGAGAAGCTGTGAGTGAGTGAGTGAGTGAGAGAGAGAGAGAGGGAAGCTGTGAGTGAGAGAGAGAGAGAGAAGCTGTGAGTGAGAGAGAGAATGAGAAAGAGAAGCTGTGAGTGAGAGAGATAGAGAGAGAAGCTGTGAGTGAGGGAGACAGAGAGTAAAATAGAACCTGTGAGTCAGAGAGATAGAGAGAAAGAGAAGCTGTGAGAGAGAGAGAGAAATAGAAGATTTGAGTGAGTGAGAGAGAGAGATAAAGAGAAGCTGTGAGTGAGAGAGAGAGAAAGAGAGAAGCTGTGTGAGAGAGAGAGAAAGAGTAGCTGTGAGAGTGAGAGAGAGAAATAGAAGCCGTGAGTGAGAGAGACAGAGAGCGAAGCTGTGAGTGAGTGAGAGAGAGAGAAAGAGAAACTGTGAGTTAGAGAGATAGACAGAGAAAGAGAAGCTGTGAGTGAGTGAGAGAGAGAGAAAGAGAAGCTGTGAGTCAGTGAGAGAGAGAGAAAAAGAAGCTGTGTGAGAGAGACAGAGAGAGAAAGAGAAGCGTGAGTGAGTGAGAGAGAAAGAAAAGCTGTGAGTGAGAGAGAAAGAAAAGCTGTGAGTGAGAGAGTTAGAGAGAGAGAGAAAGAGAAGCTGTGTGTGAGTGAGAGAGAGAGAATGAGAAGCTGTGTGAGAGAGAGAGAAATAGAAGCTGTGAGTGAGAGAGAGAGAAGGAGAAGCTGTGAGTTAGTGAGAGAGAGAGAAATTGAAGCTGTGAGTGAGAGACAGAGAGAAACAGAAGTTGTGAGTGAGTTATAGAGAGAGAGAAAGAGAAACTGTGTGAGAGAGAGAGAGTGAAAGAGAAGCTGTGTGTGTGAGAGAGAAAGAGAAGCTGAGAGTGAGTGAGAGAGAGAGAGAAAGAGAAGCTGTGAGTGAGAGAGAGAGAGAGAAAATGTGAGTGAGTGAGAGAGAGAGAAAGAGAAACTGTGAGTTAGAGAGATAGAGAGAGAAAGAGAGAGAAAGAGAAGCTGTGAGTGAGTGAGAGAGAGAGAAAGAGAAGCTGTGAATGAGAGAGAGAAAAAAAAGAGAAGCTGTGAGTGAGAGAGATAGAGAGAAAGAGAAGCTGTGTGTGAGAGAGAAATAGAACCTGTGAGTGAGTGAGTGAGAGAGAGAAAGAGAAGCTGTGAGTAAGTGAGAGAAAGAGAGAAAGAGAAGCTGTGAGTGAGTGAGTGAGAGAGAGAGAAGCTGTGAGTCAGTGAGAGAGAGAAAGAGAAGCATTGAGTGAGACAGCAGAGAGAGAAAGAGAAGCTGTGAGTGAGTGAGTGAGGGAGAGAAAGAAAGAGAAGCTGTGAGTGAGAGAGAGAAAGAGAAGCTGTGAGTGAGAGAGAGAGAGAAAGAGAAGCTGTGAGGGAGAGAGAGAGAAAGAGAAGCTGTGAGTGAGTGAGAGAGAGAGAAAAGAGAAGCTGTGAGTGAGAGAGATAGAGAGAAAGAGAAGCTGTGAGAGAGAGAGAAATAGAAGATGTGAGTGAGAGAGAGAAAGAGAAGCTGTGTGTGTGAGAGAGAGAGAAGCTGTGAGTGAGAGAGAGAGAGAAAGAGAAGCTGTGAGTGTGAGAGAGAAAGCAAAAGAGAAGCTGTGAGTGAGTGAGAGAGAGAAAGAGAAGCTGTGAGTGAGGGAGACAGAGAGAGAAATAGAACCTGTGAGTGAGCAAGAGAGAGAGAGAGAAAGAGAAGCTGTGTGTGTGAGAGAGAGAGAGTAGCTGTGAATGAGAGAGAGAGAGAAAGAGAAGCTGTGAGTGAGAGAGAGAGAGAGAAAGAGAAGCTGTGAGTGAGAGAGAGAAAAAGAGAAGCTGTGAGTGAGAGAGAGAAAGCAAAAGAGAAGCTGTGAGTGAGAGAGAAAGAGAGAAATAGAAGCTGTGAGTGAGGGAGACAGAGAGAGAAATAGAACCTGTGAGTGAGCAAGAGAGAGAGAGAAAGAGAAGCTATGAATGAGAGAGAGAGAGAGAAGTTGTGAGTGAGAGAGAGAAAGAGAAGCTGTGAGTGAGAGAGATAGAGAAAGTGAAGGAGTGAGTGAGTGACAGAGTGAGAGAAAGAGATACTGTGAGTGAGAGAGAGAGAAAGAAGCTGTGAGAGAGTGAGTGAGAGAGTGAAAGAGAAGCGGTGAATGAGTGAGAGAGAGGGAAAGCGAAGCTGTGAGTGAGATAGAGAGAGAAAGAGAAACTGTTAGAGAGAGAGAGAGAGAAAGAGAAGCTGTGTAGAGAGAGAGAGAGAAAGAGAAGCTGTTAGTCAGTGATTGAGTGAGTGAGAGAGAGAAAGAGAAGTTGTGAGTGAGAAAGAAAGAGAAGCTGTGTGTGTGAGAGAGAAAGGGAAGCTGTGAGTGAGAGACAGAGAGAAACAGAAGTTGTGAGTGAGTTATAGAGAGAGAGAAAGAGAAACTGTGTGTGAGAGAGAGAGTGAAAGAGAAGCTGTGTGTGTGAGAGAGAAAGAGAAGCTGAGAGTGAGTGAGAGAGAGAGAGAAAGAGAAGCTGTGAGTGAGTGAGAGAGAGAGAAAATGTGAGTGAGTGAGAGAGAGAGAAAGAGAAACTGTGAGTTAGAGAGATAGAGAGAGAAAGAGAGAGAAAGAGAAGCTATGAGTGAGTGAGAGAGAGAGAAAGAGAAGCTGTGAATGAGAGAGAGAGAGAGAAAAGAGAAGCTGTGAGTGAGAGAGATAGAGAGAAAGAGAAGCTGTGTGTGAGAGAGAAATAGAACCTGTGAGTGAGTGAGTGAGAGAGAGAAAGAGAAGCTGTGAGTAAGTGTGAGAAAGAGAGAAAGAGAAGCTGTGAGTGAGTGAGAGAGAGAGAGAGAAGCTGTGAGTCAGTGAGACAGAGAGAAAGAGAAGCATTGAGTGAGACAGACAGAGAGAGAAAGAGAAGCTGTGAGTGAGTGAGGGAGAGAAAGAAAGAGAAGCTGTGAGTGAGAGAGAGAAAGAGAAAGAGAAGCTGTGAGTGAGAGAGAGAGAAAGAGAAGCTGTGAGGGAGAGAGAGAGAAAGAGAAGCTGTGAGTGAGTGAGTGAGAGAGAGAGAAAAGAGAAGCTGTGAGTGAGAGAGATAGAGAGAAAGAGAAGCTGTGAGAGAGTGAGAAATAGAAGATGTGAGTGAGAGAGAGAAAGAGAAGCTGTGAGTGAAAGAGAGAGAGAGAAAGAGAAGCTGTGAGTGAGAGAGAGAGAGAGAGAAAGAGAAGCTGTGAGTGAGAGAGAGAAAGAGAAGCTGTGTGTGTGTGTGAGAGAGAAGCTGTGAGTGAGAGAGAGAGAGAGAAAGAGAAGCTGTGAGTGAGAGAGAGAAAGCAAAAGAGAAGCTGTGAGTGAGAGAGAGAGAGAGAGAAAGAGAAGCTGTGAGTGAGGGAGACAGAGAGAGAAATAGAACCTGTGAGTGAGCAAGAGAGAGAGAGAAAGAGAAGCTGTGTGTGTGTGAGAGAGAGAAGCTGTGTGTGAGAGAGAAAGAGTAGCTGTGAATGAGAGAGAGAGAGAAAGAGAAGCTGTGAGTGAGAGAGAGAGAGAGAAAGAGAAGCTGTGAGTGAGAGAGAGAGAAAGAGAAGCTGTGAGTGAGAGAGAGAAAGCAAAGAGAAGCTGTGAGTGAGAGAGAAAGAGAGAAAGAGAAGCTGTGAGTGAGGGAGACAGAGAGAGAAATAGAACCTGTGAGTGAGCAAGAGAGAGAGAGAAAGAGAAGCTGTGAATGAGAGAGAGAGAAGCTGTGAGTGAGAGAGAGAAAGAGAAGCTGTGAGTGAGAGAGATAGAGAAAGTGAAGGAGTGAGTGAGTGACAGAGTGAGAGAAAGAGATACTGTGAGTGAGAGAGAGAGAAAGAAGCTGTGAGAGAGTGAGTGAGAGAGTGAAAGAGAAGCGGTGAATGAGTGAGAGAGAGGGAAAGCGAAGCTGTGAGTGAGAGAGAGAGAGAAAGAGAAACTGTTAGAGAGAGAGAGAGAAAGAGAAGCTGTGTAGAGAGAGAGAGAAAGAGAAGCTGTTAGTCAGTGATTGAGTGAGTGAGAGAGAGAAAGAGAAGTTGTGAGTGAGAAAGAAAGAGAAGCTGTGTGTGAGAGAGAGAAAGGGAAGCTGTGAGTGAGAGAGCAAAAGAGAAGCGGTGAGTGAGTGAGAAAGAGAGAGAGAGAAAGAGAAGCTGTGAGTGAGAGAGAAAGAGAAGCTGTGAGTGAGTGAGAGAGAGAGAAGCTGGGAGTGAGAGAGAGAGACCAATAGAAGCTGTTAGAGAGAGAGAGAGAGAGAGAAGCTGTGAGGGAGAGAGAGAGAAAGAGAAGCTGTGAGGGAGAGAGAGAGAGAAGCTGTGAGTGAGAGAGAGAAAGAGAAGCTGCGAGTGAGAGAGAGAGAGAAAGAGAAGCTGTGAGTGACTGAGAGAGAGAAAAGAGAAGCTGTGAGTGAGAGAGATAGAGAGAAAGAGAAGCTGTGAGAAAGAGAGAGAAATAGAAGATGTGAGTGAGTGAGAGAGAGAGAGAAAGAGAAGCTGTGAGTGAGTGAGAGAGAGAGAGAGAAAAGCTGTGTGTGTGAGAGAGAGAAAGAGAAGCTGTGAGTTAGTGTGTGAGAGAGAAATAGAAGCCGTGAGTGAGAGAGACAGAGAGAGAGAAGCTGTGAGTGAGTGAGAGAGAGAGAGAAGTAGAAGCTGTGAGTAAGTGAGAGAGAAAGAGAAGCTGTGAGAGAGAAAGAGAAGCTATGAGTGAGAGAGTGAAAGAGAAGCGGTGAATGAGTGAGAGAGAGGGAAAGCGAAGCTGTGAGTGAGAGAGAGAGAAAGAGAAACTGTTAGATAGAGAGAGAGAGGGAGAAGCTGTTTGGAGAGAGAGAGAAAGAGAAGCTGTGAGGGAGAGAGAGAGAAAGAGAAGCTGTGAGTGAGTCATAGAGAGAGAAAAGAGAAGCTGTGAGTGAGAGAGATAGAGAGAAAGAGAAGCTGTGAGAGAGAGAGATATAGAAGATGTGAGTGAGAGAGAGAGAGAAAGAGAAGCTGTGAGTGAGAGAGAGAGAGAGAAAGAGTAGCTGTGAGTGAGAGAGAGAGAGAAAGAGAAGCTGTGAGTGATAGAGAGAAAGAGAAGCTGTGAGTGAGAGAGAGAGAGAAAGAGATGCTGTGAGTGAGAGATAGAGAGAGAAAGAGAAGCTGTGAGTGAGAGAGAGAAAGCGAAAGAGAAGCTGTGAGTGAGAGAGAGAGAGAAAGAGAAGCTTTGAGTGAGGGAGACAGAGAGAGAAATAGAATCTGTGAGTGAGCAAGAGAGAGAGAGAAAGAGAAGCTGTGAGTGAGAGAGAGAGAGAGAGAAAGAGAAGCTGTGAGTGAGGGAGACAGAGAGAGAAATAGAACCTGTGAGTGAGCAAGAGAGAGAGAGAAAGAGAAGCTGTGTGTGTGTGTGTGAGAGAGAAGCTGTGTGTGAGAGAGAAAGAGTAGCTGTGAATGAGAGAGAGAGAGAAAGAGAAGCTGTGAGTGAGAGAGAGAGAGAGAAAGAGAAGCTGTGAGTGAGAGAGAGAGAAAGAGAAGCTGTGAGTGAGAGAGAGAAAGCAAAGAGAAGCTGTGAGTGAGAGAGAAAGAGAGAAAGAGAAGCTGTGAGTGAGGGAGACAGAGAGAGAAATAGAACCTGTGAGTGAGCAAGAGAGAGAGAGAAAGAGAAGCTGTGAATGAGAGAGAGAGAAGCTGTGAGTGAGAGAGAGAAAGAGAAGCTGTGAGTGAGAGAGATAGAGAAAGTGAAGGAGTGAGTGAGTGACAGAGTGAGAGAAAGAGATACTGTGAGTGAGAGAGAGAGAAAGAAGCTGTGAGAGAGTGAGTGAGAGAGTGAAAGAGAAGCGGTGAATGAGTGAGAGAGAGGGAAAGCGAAGCTGTGAGTGAGAGAGAGAGAGAAAGAGAAACTGTTAGAGAGAGAGAGAGAGAAAGAGAAGCTGTGTAGAGAGAGAGAGAAAGAGAAGCTGTTAGTCAGTGATTGAGTGAGTGAGAGAGAGAAAGAGAAGTTGTGAGTGAGAAAGAAAGAGAAGCTGTGTGTGAGAGAGAGAAAGGGAAGCTGTGAGTGAGAGAGCAAAAGAGAAGCGGTGAGTGAGTGAGAAAGAGAGAGAGAGAAAGAGAAGCTGTGAGTGAGAGAGAAAGAGAAGCTGTGAGTGAGTGAGAGAGAGAGAAGCTGGGAGTGAGAGAGAGAGACCAATAGAAGCTGTTAGAGAGAGAGAGAGAGAGAGAGAAGCTGTGAGGGAGAGAGAGAGAAAGAGAAGCTGTGAGGGAGAGAGAGAGAGAGAAGCTGTGAGTGAGAGAGAGAAAGAGAAGCTGCGAGTGAGAGAGAGAGAGAAAGAGAAGCTGTGAGTGACTGAGAGAGAGAAAAGAGAAGCTGTGAGTGAGAGAGATAGAGAGAAAGAGAAGCTGTGAGAAAGAGAGAGAAATAGAAGATGTGAGTGAGTGAGAGAGAGAGAGAAAGAGAAGCTGTGAGTGAGTGAGAGAGAGAGAGAAAAGCTGTGTGTGTGAGAGAGAGAAAGAGAAGCTGTGAGTTAGTGTGAGAGAGAGAAATAGAAGCCGTGAGTGAGAGAGACAGAGAGAGAGAAGCTGTGAGTGAGTGAGAGAGAGAGAGAAGTAGAAGCTGTGAGTAAGTGAGAGAGAGAGAAGCTGTGAGAGAGAAAGAGAAGCTATGAGTGAGAGAGTGAAAGAGAAGCGGTGAATGAGTGAGAGAGAGGGAAAGCGAAGCTGTGAGTGAGAGAGAGAGAAAGAGAAACTGTTAGATAGAGAGAGAGAGGGAGAAGCTGTTTGGAGAGAGAGAGAAAGAGAAGCTGTGAGTGAGTCATAGAGAGAGAAAAGAGAAGCTGTGAGTGAGAGAGATAGAGAGAAAGAGAAGCTGTGAGAGAGAGAGAAATAGAAGATGTGAGTGAGAGAGAGAGAGAAAGAGAAGCTGTGAGTGAGAGAGAGAGAGAGAAAGAGTAGCAGTGAGTGAGAGAGAGAGAGAAAGAGAAGCTGTGAGTGATAGAGAGAAAGAGAAGCTGTGAGTGAGAGAGAGAGAGAAAGAGATGCTGTGAGTGAGAGAGAGAGAGAGAAAGAGAAGCTGTGAGTGAGAGAGAGAAAGCGAAAGAGAAGCTGTGAGTGAGAGAGAGAGAGAAAGAGAAGCTTTGAGTGAGGGAGACAGAGAGAGAAATAGAATCTGTGAGTGAGCAAGAGAGAGAGAGAAAGAGAAGCTGTGAGTGAGTGAGAGAGAGAAGCTGTTGAGAGAGAGAGAAAGAGTAGCTGTGAATGAGAGAGAGAAAGAGAAGCTGTGAGTGAGTGAGTGAGAGAGAAATAGAAGCTGTGAGTCAGTGAGAGAGAGAGAAAAAGAAGCTGTGTGAGAGAGACAGAGAGAGAAAGAGAAGCGTGAGTGAGTGAGAGAGAAAGAAAAGCTGTGAGTGAGAGAGAAAGAGAAGCTGTGAGTGAGAGAGTTAGAGAGAGAGAGAGAGAAGCTGTGTGTGAGTGAGAGAGAGAGAGAATGAGAAGCTGTGTGTGAGAGAGAGAAATAGAAGCTGTGAGTGAGAGAGAGAGAAGGAGAAGCTGTGAGTTAGTGAGAGAGAGAGAAATTGAAGCTGTGAGTGAGAGACAGAGAGAAACAGAAGTTGTGAGTGAGTTATAGAGAGAGAGAAAGAGAAACTGTGTGTGAGAGAGAGAGTGAAAGAGAAGCTGTGTGTGAGAGAGAGAAAGAGAAGCTGTGAGTGAGTGAGAGAGAGAGAGAAAGAGAAGCTGTGAGTGAGAGAGAGAGAGAGAAAATTTGAGTGAGTGAGAGAGAGAAAAGAGAAACTGTGATTTAGAGAGATAGAGAGAGAAAGAGAGAGAAAGAGAAGCTGTGAGTGAGTGAGAGAGAGAGAAAGAGAAGCTGTGAATGAGAGAGAGAGAGAAAAGAGAAGCTGTGAGTGAGATAGATAGAGAGAAAGAGAAGCTGTGTGTGAGAAATACAACCTGTGAGTGAGTGAGTGAGTGAGAGAGAGAAAGAGAAACTGTGAGTAAGTGAGAGAAAGAGAGAAAGAGAAGCTGTGAGTGAGAGAGAGAGAAAGAGAAGCTGTGAGTGAGAGAGAGAGAGAGAAAGAGAAGCTGTGAGAGAGAGAGAGAAAGCGAAAGAGAAGCTGTGAGTGAGAGAGAGAGAGAAAGAGAAGCTTTGAGTGAGGGAGACAGAGAGAGAAATAGAACCTGTGAGTGAGCAAGAGAGAGAGAGAAAGAGAAGCTGTGAGTGAGAGAGAGAGAGAAGCTGTGAGAGAGAGAGAGAAAGAGTAGCTGTGAATGAGAGAGAGAAAGAGAATCTGTGAGTGAGAGAGAGAGAGAAAGAGAAGCTGTGAGTGTGAGAGAGAGAGAAAGAGAAGCTGTGAGTGAAAGAGAGAAAGCAAAAGAGAAGCTGTGAGTGAGAGAGAGAGAGAGAAAGAGAAGCTGTGAGTGAGGGAGATAGAGAGAGAAATAGAACCTTTAAGTGAGCAAGAGAGAGAGAAAAATAGAAGCTGTGAGTGAGAGAGAGAGAGAGAGAGAAGCTGTGAGTGAGAGAGAGAAAGAGAAGCTATGAGTGAGATAGATAGAGAAAGTGAAGGTTTGAGTGAGTGAGAGAGTGAGAGAAAGAGATACTGTGAGTGAGAGAGAGAGAAAGAAGCTGTGAGAGAGAAAGAGAAGCTATGAGTGAGAGAGTGAAAGAGAAGCGGTGAATGAGTGAGAGAGAGGGAAAGCGAAGCTGTGAGTGAGAGAGAGAAAGAGAAACTGTTAGAGAGAGAGAGAGAAGCTGTGTGGAGAGAGAGAAAAAGACAAGCTGTGAGTGAGAGAGCAAAAGAGAAGCGGCGAGTGAGTGAGAGAGAGAGAAAGAGAAGCTGTGAGTGAGAGAGAAAGAGAAGCTGTGAGTGAGAGAGAGAGAGAGAAGCTGTGAGTGAGAGAGAGAGACACCAATAGAAGCTGTTAGAGAGAGAGAGAGAAAGAGAAGCTGTGAGGGAGAGAGACAGAGAGAGAAAGAGAAGCTGTGAGTGAGTGAGTGAGTGAGAGAGAGAGAGAGGGAAGCTGTGAGTGAGAGAGAGAGAGAGAAGCTGTGAGTGAGAGAGAGAATGAGAAAGAGAAGCTGTGAGTGAGAGAGATAGAGAGAGAAGCTGTGAGTGAGGGAGACAGAGAGTAAAATAGAACCTGTGAGTCAGAGAGATAGAGAGAAAGAGAAGCTGTGTGAGAGAGAGAGAAATAGAAGATTTGAGTGAGTGAGAGAGAGAGATAAAGAGAAGCTGTGAGTGAGAGAGAGAGAAAGAGAGAAGCTGTGTGAGAGAGAGAGAAAGAGTAGCTGTGAGAGTGAGAGAGAGAGAAATAGAAGCCGTGAGTGAGAGAGACAGAGAGCGAAGCTGTGAGTGAGTGAGAGAGAGAGAAAGAGAAACTGTGAGTTAGAGAGATAGAGAGAGAAAGAGAAGCTGTGAGTGAGTGAGAGAGAGAGAAAGAGAAGCTGTGAGTCAGTGAGAGAGAGAGAAAAAGAAGCTGTGTGAGAGAGACAGAGAGAGAAAGAGAAGCGTGAGTGAGTGAGAGAGAAAGAAAAGCTGTGAGTGAGAGAGAAAGAGAAGCTGTGAGTGAGAGAGTTAGAGAGAGAGAGAAAGAGAAGCTGTGTGTGAGTGAGAGAGAGAGAATGAGAAGCTGTGTGAGAGAGAGAGAAATAGAAGCTGTGAGTGAGAGAGAGAGAAGGAGAAGCTGTGAGTTAGTGAGAGAGAGAGAAATTGAAGCTGTGAGTGAGAGACAGAGAGAAACAGAAGTTGTGAGTGAGTTATAGAGAGAGAGAAAGAGAAACTGTGTGAGAGAGAGAGAGTGAAAGAGAAGCTGTGTGTGTGAGAGAGAAAGAGAAGCTGAGAGTGAGTGAGAGAGAGAGAGAAAGAGAAGCTGTGAGTGAGAGAGAGAGAGAGAAAATGTGAGTGAGTGAGAGAGAGAGAAAGAGAAACTGTGAGTTAGAGAGATAGAGAGAGAAAGAGAGAGAAAGAGAAGCTGTGAGTGAGTGAGAGAGAGAGAAAGAGAAGCTGTGAATGAGAGAGAGAAAAAAAAGAGAAGCTGTGAGTGAGAGAGATAGAGAGAAATAGAAGCTGTGTGTGAGAGAGAAATAGAACCTGTGAGTGAGTGAGTGAGAGAGAGAAAGAGAAGCTGTGAGTAAGTGAGAGAAAGAGAGAAAGAGAAGCTGTGAGTGAGTGAGTGAGTGAGAGAGAAGCTGTGAGTCAGTGAGAGAGAGAAAGAGAAGCATTGAGTGAGACAGCAGAGAGAGAAAGAGAAGCTGTGAGTGAGTGAGGGAGGGAGAGAAAGAAAGAGAAGCTGTGAGTGAGAGAGAGAAAGAGAAGCTGTGAGTGAGAGAGAGAGAGAAAGAGAAGCTGTGAGGGAGAGAGAGAGAAAGAGAAGCTGTGAGTGAGTGAGAGAGAGAGAAAAGAGAAGCTGTGAGTGAGAGAGATAGAGAGAAAGAGAAGCTGTGAGAGAGAGAGAAATAGAAGATGTGAGTGAGAGAGAGAAAGAGAAGCTGTGTGAGAGAGAGAGAGAGAAGCTGTGAGTGAGAGAGAGAGAGAAAGAGAAGCTGTGAGTGTGAGAGAGAAAGCAAAAGAGAAGCTGTGAGTGAGTGAGAGAGAGAAAGAGAAGCTGTGAGTGAGGGAGACAGAGAGAGAAATAGAACCTGTGAGTGAGCAAGAGAGAGAGAGAGAAAGAGAAGCTGTGTGTGTGAGAGAGAGAGAGTAGCTGTGAATGAGAGAGAGAGAGAAAGAGAAGCTGTGAGTGAGAGAGAGAGAGAGAAAGAGAAGCTGTGAGTGAGAGAGAGAAAGCAAAAGAGAAGCTGTGAGTGAGAGAGAGAAAGCAAAAGAGAAGCTGTGAGTGAGAGAGAAAGAGAGAAATAGAAGCTGTGAGTGAGGGAGACAGAGAGAGAAATAGAACCTGTGAGTGAGCAAGAGAGAGAGAGAAAGAGAAGCTATGAATGAGAGAGAGAGAGAGAGAAGTTGTGAGTGAGAGAGAGAAAGAGAAGCTGTGAGTGAGAGAGATAGAGAAAGTGAAGGAGTGAGTGAGTGACAGAGTGAGAGAAAGAGATACTGTGAGTGAGAGAGAGAGAAAGAAGCTGTGAGAGAGTGAGTGAGAGAGTGAAAGAGAAGCGGTGAATGAGTGAGAGAGAGGGAAAGCGAAGCTGTGAGTGAGATAGAGAGAGAAAGAGAAACTGTTAGAGAGAGAGAGAGAAAGAGAAGCTGTGTAGAGAGAGAGAGAGAAAGAGAAGCTGTTAGTCAGTGATTGAGTGAGTGAGAGAGAGAAAGAGAAGTTGTGAGTGAGAAAGAAAGAGAAGCTGTGTGTGAGAGAGAGAAAGGGAAGCTGTGAGTGAGAGACAGAGAGAAACAGAAGTTGTGAGTGAGTTATAGAGAGAGAGAAAGAGAAACTGTGTGTGAGAGAGAGAGTGAAAGAGAAGCTGTGTGTGTGAGAGAGAAAGAGAAGCTGAGAGTGAGTGAGAGAGAGAGAGAAAGAGAAGCTGTGAGTGAGTGAGAGAGAGAGAAAATGTGAGTGAGTGAGAGAGAGAAAGAGAAACTGTGAGTTAGAGAGATAGAGAGAGAAAGAGAGAGAAAGAGAAGCTATTAGTGAGTGAGAGAGAGAGAAAGAGAAGCTGTGAATGAGAGAGAGAGAGAGAAAAGAGAAGCTGTGAGTGAGAGAGATAGAGAGAAAGAGAAGCTGTGTGTGAGAGAGAAATAGAACCTGTGAGTGAGTGAGTGAGAGAGAGAAAGAGAAGCTGTGAGTAAGTGAGAGAAAGAGAGAAAGAGAAGCTGTGAGTGAGTGAGAGAGAGAGAGAGAAGCTGTGAGTCAGTGAGACAGAGAGAAAGAGAAGCATTGAGTGAGACAGACAGAGAGAGAAAGAGAAGCTGTGAGTGAGTGAGGGAGAGAAAGAAAGAGAAGCTGTGAGTGAGAGAGAGAAAGAGAAAGAGAAAGAGAAGCTGTGAGTGAGAGAGAGAGAAAGAGAAGCTGTGAGGGAGAGAGAGAGAAAGAGAAGCTGTGAGTGAGTGAGTGAGAGAGAGAGAAAAGAGAAGCTGTGAGTGAGAGAGATAGAGAGAAAGAGAAGCTGTGAGAGCGAGAGAAATAGAAGATGTGAGTGAGAGAGAGAAAGAGAAGCTGTGAGTGAAAGAGAGAGAGAGAAAGAGAAGCTGTGAGTGAGAGAGAGAGAGAGAGAAAGAGAAGCTGTGAGTGAGAGAGAGAAAGAGAAGCTGTGTGTGTGTGTGAGAGAGAAGCTGTGAGTGAGAGAGAGAGAGAGAAAGAGAAGCTGTGAGTGAGAGAGAGAAAGCAAAAGAGAAGCTGTGAGTGAGAGAGAGAGAGAGAAAGAGAAGCTGTGAGTGAGGGAGACAGAGAGAGAAATAGAACCTGTGAGTGAGCAAGAGAGAGAGAGAAAGAGAAGCTGTGTGTGTGTGTGAGAGAGAGAAGCTGTGTGAGAGAGAGAAAGAGTAGCTGTGAATGAGAGAGAGAGAGAGAAAGAGAAGCTGTGAGTGAGAGAGAGAGAGAGAAAGAGAAGCTGTGAGTGAGAGAGAGAGAAAGAGAAGCTGTGAGTGAGAGAGAGAAAGCAAAGAGAAGCTGTGAGTGAGAGAGAAAGAGAGAAAGAGAAGCTGTGAGTGAGGGAGACAGAGAGAGAAATAGAACCTGTGAGTGAGCAAGAGAGAGAGAGAAAGAGAAGCTGTGAATGAGAGAGAGAGAAGCTGTGAGTGAGAGAGAGAAAGAGAAGCTGTGAGTGAGAGAGATAGAGAAAGTGAAGGAGTGAGTGAGTGACAGAGTGAGAGAAAGAGATACTGTGAGTGAGAGAGAGAGAAAGAAGCTGTGAGAGAGTGAGTGAGAGAGTGAAAGAGAAGCGGTGAATGAGTGAGAGAGAGGGAAAGCGAAGCTGTGAGTGAGAGAGAGAGAGAAAGAGAAACTGTTAGAGAGAGAGAGAGAGAAAGAGAAGCTGTGTAGAGAGAGAGAGAAAGAGAAGCTGTTAGTCAGTGAGTGAGTGAGTGAGAGAGAGAAAGAGAAGTTGTGAGTGAGAAAGAAAGAGAAGCTGTGTGTGAGAGAGAGAAAGGGAAGCTGTGAGTGAGAGAGCAAAAGAGAAGTGGTGAGTGAGTGAGAAAGAGAGAGAGAGAAAGAGAAGCTGTGAGTGAGAGAGAAAGAGAAGCTGTGAGTGAGTGAGAGAGAGAGAAGCTGGGAGTGAGAGAGAGAGACCAATAGAAGCTGTTAGAGAGAGAGAGAGAGAGAAGCTGTGAGGGAGAGAGAGAGAAAGAGAAGCTGTGAGGGAGAGAGAGAGAGAAGCTGTGAGTGAGAGAGAGAAAGAGAAGCTGCGAGTGAGAGAGAGAGAGAAAAAGAAGCTGTGAGTGACTGAGAGAGAGAAAAGAGAAGCTGTGAGTGAGAGAGATAGAGAGAAAGAGAAGCTGTGAGAAAGAGAGAGAAATAGAAGATGTGAGTGAGTGAGAGAGAGAGAGAAAGAGAAGCTGTGAGTGAGTGAGAGAGAGAGAGAAAAGCTGTGTGAGAGAGAGAGAGAAAGAGAAGCTGTGAGTTAGTGTGAGAGAGAGAAATAGAAGCCGTGAGTGAGAGAGACAGAGAGAGAGAAGCTGTGAGTGAGTGAGAGAGAGAGAGAAGTAGAAGCTGTGAGTAAGTGAGAGAGAGAGAAGCTGTGAGAGAGAAAGAGAAGCTATGAGTGAGAGAGTGAAAGAGAAGCGGTGAATGAGTGGGAGAGAGGGAAAGCGAAGCTGTGAGTGAGAGAGAGAGAAAGAGAAACTGTTAGATAGAGAGAGAGAGGGAGAAGCTGTTTGGAGAGAGAGAGAAAGAGAAGCTGTGAGGGAGAGAGAGAGAAAGAGAAGCTGTGAGTGAGTCATAGAGAGAGAAAAGAGAAGCTGTGAGTGAGAGAGATAGAGAGAAAGAGAAGCTGTGAGAGAGAGAGAAATAGAAGATGTGAGTGAGAGAGAGAGAGAAAGAGAAGCTGTGAGTGAGAGAGAGAGAGAGAAAGAGTAGCTGTGAGTGAGAGAGAGAGAGAAAGAGAAGCTGTGAGTGATAGAGAGAAAGAGAAGCTGTGAGTGAGAGAGAGAGAGAAAGAGATGCTGTGAGTGAGAGAGAGAGAGAGAAAGAGAAGCTGTGAGTGAGAGAGAGAAAGCGAAAGAGAAGCTGTGAGTGAGAGAGAGAGAGAAAGAGAAGCTTTGAGTGAGGGAGACAGAGAGAGAAATAGAATCTGTGAGTGAGCAAGAGAGAGAGAGAAAGAGAAGCTGTGAGTGAGTGAGAGAGAGAAGCTGTTGAGAGAGAGAGAGAGAGAGTAGCTGTGAATGAGAGAGAGAAAGAGAATCTGTGAGTGAGAGAGAGAGAGAAAGAGAATCTGTGAGTGAGAGAGAGAGAGAAAGAGAAGCTGTGAGTGAGGGAGATAGAGAGAGAAATAGAACCTGTAAGTGAGCAAGAGAGAGAGAGAAATAGAAGCTGTGAGTGAGAGAGAGAGAGAGAGAGAGAGAAGCTGTGAGTGAGAGAGAGAAAGAGAAGCTATGAGTGAGAGAGATAGAGAAAGTGAAGGTTTGAGTGAGTGAGAGAGTGAGAGAAAGAGATACTGTGAGTGAGAGAGAGAGAAAGAAGCTGTGAGAGAGAAAGAGAAGCTATGAGTGAGAGAGTGAAAGAGAAGCGGTGAATGAGTGAGAGAGAGGGAAAGCGAAGCTGTGAGTGAGAGAGAGAGAGAAAGAGAAACTGTTAGATAGAGAGATAGAGAGAGAAGCTGTGTGGAGAGAGAGAGAAAGAGAAGCTGTGAGTGAGAGAGCAAAAGAGAAGCGGTGAGTGAGTGAGAGAGAGAGAAAGAGAAGCTGTGAGTGAGAGAGAAAGAGAAGCTGTGAGTGAGAGAGAGAGAAGCTGTGAGTGAGAGAGAGAGAGTCCAATAGAAGCTATTAGAGAGAGAGAGAGAAAGAGAAGCTGTGAGGGAGAGAGACAGACAGAGAAAGAGAAGCTGTGAGTGAGTGAGTGAGAGAGAGAGAGAGAGAGAGGGAAGCTGTGAGGAGAGAGAGAAGGTGTGAGTGAGAGAGAGAATGAGAAAGAGAAGCTGTGAGTGAGAGAGATAGAGAGAGAAGCTGTGAGTGAGGGAGACAGAGAGTGAAATAGAACCTGTGAGTCAGAGAGATAGAGAGAAAGAGAAGCTGTGTGTGAGAGAGAAATAGAAGCTGTGAGTGAGTGAGAGAGAGAAAGAGAGAAAAGCTGTGTGAGAGAGAGAGGAAGAGTAGCTGTGAGAGTGAGAGAGAGAGAAATAGAAGCCGTGAGTGAGAGAGACAGAGAGAGAAGCTGTGAGTGAGTGAGAGAGAGAGAGAGAAAGAGAAGCTGTGAGTTAGAGAGATAGAGAGAGAAAGAGAAGCTGTGAGTGAGAGAGAGAAAGAGAAGCTGTGAGTGAGAGAGAGAGAGAGAAAGAGAAGCTGTGAGTGAGAGAGAGAGAGAGAAAGAGAAGCTGTGAGTGAGAGAGAGAAAGCGAAAGAGAAGCTGTGAGTGAGAGAGAGAGAGAGAAAGAGAAGCTGTGAGTGAGGGAGATAGAGAGAGAGAAGCTGTGAGTGAGAGAGAGAAAGAGAAGCTGCGAGTGAGAGAGAGAGAGAAAGAGAAGCTGTGAGTGACTGAGAGAGAGAAAAGAGAAGCTGTGAGTGAGAGAGATAGAGAGAAAGAGAAGCTGTGAGAAAGAGAGAGAAATAGAAGATGTGAGTGAGTGAGAGAGAGAGAGAAAGAGAAGCTGTGAGTGAGTGAGAGAGAGAGAGAAAAGCTGTGTGAGAGAGAGAGAGAAAGAGAAGCTGTGAGTTAGTGTGAGAGAGAGAAATAGAAGCCGTGAGTGAGAGAGACAGAGAGAGAGAAGCTGTGAGTGAGTGAGAGAGAGAGAAGCTGTGAGAGAGAAAGAGAAGCTATGAGTGAGAGAGTGAAAGAGAAGCGGTGAATGAGTGAGAGAGAGGGAAAGCGAAGCTGTGAGTGAGAGAGAGAGAAAGAGAAACTGTTAGATAGAGAGAGAGAGGGAGAAGCTGTTTGGAGAGAGAGAGAAAGAGAAGCTGTGAGGGAGAGAGAGAGAAAGAGAAGCTGTGAGTGAGTCATAGAGAGAGAAAAGAGAAGCTGTGAGTGAGAGAGATGGAGAGAAAGAGAAGCTGTGAGAGAGAGAGAAATAGAAGATGTGAGTGAGAGAGAGAGAAAGAGAAGCTGTGAGTGAGAGAGAGAGAGAGAAAGAGTAGCTGTGAGTGAGAGAGAGAGAGAAAGAGAAGCTGTGAGTGATAGAGAGAAAGAGAAGCTGTGAGTGAGAGAGAGAGAGAAAGAGATGCAGTGAGTGAGAGAGAGAGAGAGAAAGAGAAGCTGTGAGTGAGAGAGAGAAAGCGAAAGAGAAGCTGTGAGTGAGAGAGAGAGAGAAAGAGAAGCTTTGAGTGAGGGAGACAGAGAGAGAAATAGAATCTGTGAGTGAGCAAGAGAGAGAGAGAAAGAGAAGCTGTGAGTGAGTGAGAGAGAGAAGCTGTTGAGAGAGAGAGAGAAAGAGTAGCTGTGAATGAGAGAGAGAAAGAGAATCTGTGAGTGAGAGAGAGAGAGAAAGAGAATCTGTGAGTGAGAGAGAGAGAGAAAGAGAAGCTGTGAGTGAGGGAGATAGAGAGAGAAATAGAACCTGTAAGTGAGCAAGAGAGAGAGAGAAATAGAAGCTGTGAGTGAGAGAGAGAGAGAGAGAGAGAGAGAAGCTGTGAGTGAGAGAGAGAAAGAGAAGCTATGAGTGAGAGAGATAGAGAAAGTGAAGGTTTGAGTGAGTGAGAGAGTGAGAGAAAGAGATACTGTGAGTGAGAGAGAGAGAAAGAAGCTGTGAGAGAGAAAGAGAAGCTATGAGTGAGAGAGTGAAAGAGAAGCGGTGAATGAGTGAGAGAGAGGGAAAGCGAAGCTGTGAGTGAGAGAGAAAGAGAAACTGTTAGATAGAGAGATAGAGAGAGAAGCTGTGTGGAGAGAGAGAGAAAGAGAAGCTGTGAGTGAGAGAGCAAAAGAGAAGCGGTGAGTGAGTGAGAGAGAGAGAAAGAGAAGCTGTGAGTGAGAGAGAAAGAAAGAGAAGCTGTGAGTGAGAGAGAGAGAGAGAAGCTGTGAGTGAGTGAGAGAGAGTCCAATAGAAGCTATTAGAGAGAGAGAGAGAAAGAGAAGCTGTGAGGGAGAGAGACAGAGAGAGAAAGTGAAGCTGTGAGTGAGTGTGAGAGAGAGAGAGAGAGAGAGGGAAGCTGTGAGGAGAGAGAGAAGCTGTGAGTGAGAGAGAGAATGAGAAAGAGAAGCTGTGAGTGAGAGAGATAGAGAGAGAAGCTGTGAGTGAGGGAGACAGAGAGTGAAATAGAACCTGTGAGTCAGAGAGATAGAGAGAAAGAGAAGCTGTGTGTGAGAGAGAAATAGAAGATGTGAGTGAGTGAGAGAGAGAGATAAAGAGAAGCTGTGAGTGAGTGAGAGAGAGAAAGAGAGAAAAGCTGTGTGAGAGAGAGAGGAAGAGTAGCTGTGAGAGTGAGAGAGAGAGAAATAGAAGCCGTGAGTGAGTGAGACAGAGAGAGAAGCTGTGAGTGAGTGAGAGAGAGAGAGAGAAAGAGAAGCTGTGAGTTAGAGAGATAGAGAGAGAAAGAGAAGCTGTGAGTGAGAGAGAGAAAGAGAAGCTGTGAGTGAGAGAGAGAGAGAGAAAGAGAAGCTGTGAGTGAGAGAGAGAGAGAGAAAGAGAAGCTGTGAGTGAGAGAGAGAAAGCGAAAGAGAAGCTGTGAGTGAGAGAGAGAGAGAGAAAGAGAAGCTTGGAGTGAGGGAGAAGGAGAGAGAAATAGAACCTGTGAGTGAGCAAGAGAGAGAGAGAAAGAGAATCTGTGAGTGAGAGAGAGAGAGAAAGAGAAGCTGTGAGTGAGAGAGAGAGAGAGAAAGAGAAGCTGTGAGTGAAAGAGAGAAAGCAAAAGAGAAGCTGTGAGTGAGAGAGAGAGAGAGAAAGAGAAGCTGTGAGTGAGGGAGATAGAGAGAGAGAAGCTGTGAGTGAGAGAGAGAAAGAGAAGCTATGAGTGAGATAGATAGAGAAAGTGAAGGTTTGAGTGAGTGAGAGAGCGAGAGAAAGAGATACTGTGAGTGAGAGAGAGAGAAAGAAGCTATGAGAGAGAAAGAGAAGCTATGAGTGAGAGAGTGAAAGAGAAGCGGTGAATGAGTGAGAGAGAGGGAAAGATGAAGCTGTGAGTGAGAGAGAGAGAAAGAGAAACTGTTAGAGAGAGAGAGAGAGAAGCTGTGTGGAGAGAGAGAAACAGAGAAGCTGTGAGTGAGAGAGCAAAAGAGAAGCGGCGAGTGAGTGAGAGAGAGAGAAAGAGAAGCTGTGAGTGAGAGAGAGAGAGAGAAGCTGTGAGTGAGAGAGAGAGAGACCAATAGAAGCTGTTAGAGAGAGAGAGAGAAAGAGAAGCTGTGAGGGAGAGAGACAGAGAGAGAAAGAGAAGCTGTGATTGAGTGAGTGAGTGAGAGAGAGAGAGAGAGAGGGAAGCTGTGAGTGAGAGAGAGAGAGAGAGAAGCTGTGAGTGAGAGAGAGAATGAGAAGGAGAAGCTGTGAGTGAGAGAGATAGAGAGAGAAGCTGTGAGTGAGGGAGACAGAGAGTAAAATAGAACCTGTGAGTCAGAGAGATAGAGAGAAAGAGAAGCTGTGAGAGAGAGAGAGAAATAGAAGATTTGAGTGAGTAAGAGAGAGAGAAAGAGAAGCTGTGAGTGAGAGAGAGAGAGAAAGAGAGAAGCTGTGAGAGAGAGAGAGAAAGAGTAGCTGTGAGAGTGAGAGAGAGAAATAGAAGCCGTGAGTGAGAGAGACAGAGAGCGAAGCTGTGAGTGAGTGAGAGAGAGAGAAAGAGAAACTGTGAGTTAGGGAGATAGAGATAGAAAGAGAAGCTGTGAGTGAGTGAGAGAGAGAGAAAGAGAAGCTGTGAGTCAGTGAGAGAGAGAGAAAAAGAAGCTGTGAGAGAGACAGAGAGAGAAAGAGAAGCGGTGAGTGAGTGAGAAAGAGAGAGAGAGAAAGAGAAGCTGTGAGTGAGAGAGAAAGAGAAGCTGTGAGTGAGTGAGAGAGAGAGAAGCTGGGAGTGAGAGAGAGAGACCAATAGAAGCTGTTAGAGAGAGAGAGAGAAAGAGAAGCTGTGAGGGAGGGAGAGAGAAAGAGAAGCTGTGAGGGAGAGAGAGAGAGAAGCTGTGAGTGAGAGAGAGAAAGAGAAGCTGCGAGTGAGAGAGAGAGAGAAAGAGAAGCTGTGAGTGAGTGAGAGAGAGAAAAGAGAAGCTGTGAGTGAGAGAGATAGAGAGAAAGAGAAGCTGTGAGAAAGAGAGAGAAATAGAAGATGTGAGTGAGTGAGAGAGAGAGAGAAAGAGAAGCTGTGAGTGAGTGAGAGAGAGAGAGAAAAGCTGTGTGTGTGTGAGAGAGAAAGAGAAGCTGTGAGTTGTGTGTGAGAGAGAAATAGAAGCCGTGAGTGAGAGAGACAGAGAGAGAGAAGCTGTGAGTGAGTGAGAGAGAGAGAGAAAGAGAAGCTGTGAGTGAGAGAGAGAGAGAAGCTGTGAGAGAGAAAGAGAAGCTATGAGTGAGAGAGTGAAAGAGAAGCAGTGAATGAGTGAGAGAGAGGAAAAGCGAAGCTGTGAGTGAGAGAGAGAGAAAGAGAAACTGTTAGATAGAGAGATAGAGAGAGAAGCTGTGTGGAGAGAGAGAGAAAGAGAAGCTGTGAGTCAGTGAGAGAGAGAGAAAAAGAAGCTGTGTGAGAGAGACAGATAGAGAAAGAGAAGCGTGAGTGAGTGAGAGAGAAAGAAAAGCTGTGAGTGAGAGAGAAAGAGAAGCTGTGAGTGAGAGAGTTAGAGAGAGAGAGAAAGAGAAGCTGTGTGTGAGTGAGAGAGAGAGAGAATGAGAAGCTGTGTGTGAGAGAGAGAAAAAGAAGCTGTGAGTGAGAGAGAGAGAAGGAGAACCTGTGAGTTAGTGAGAGAGAGAGAAATTGAAGCTGTGAGTGAGAGACAGAGAGAAACAGAAGTTGTGAGTGAGTTATAGAGAGAGAGAAAGAGAAACTGTGTGTGAGAGAGAGAGTGAAAGAGAAGCTGTGTGTGTGAGAGAGAAAGAGAAGCTGAGAGTGAGTGAGAGAGAGAGAAAGAGAAGCTGTGAGTGAGAGAGAGAGAGAGAAAATGTGAGTGAGTGAGAGAGAGAGAAAGAGAAACTGTGAGTTAGAGAGATAGAGAGAGAAAGAGAGAGAAAGAGAAGCTGTGAGTGTGTGAGAGAGAGAGAAAGAGAAGCTGTGAATGAGAGAGAGAGAGAAAAGAGAAGCTGTGAGTGAGAGAGATAGAGAGAAAGAGAAGCTGTGTGTGAGAGAGAAATAGAACCTGTGAGTGAGTGAGTGAGAGAGAGAATGAGAAGCTGTGAGTAAGTGAGAGAAAGAGAGAAAGAGAAGCTGTGAGTGAGTGAGTGAGAGAGAGAGAAGCTGTGAGTCAGTGAGAGAGAGAAAGAGAAGCATTGAGTGAGACAGCAGAGAGAGAAAGAGAAGCTGTGAGTGAGTGAGTGAGGGAGAGAAAGAAAGAGAAGCTGTGAGTGAGAGAGAGAAAGAGAAGCTGTGAGTGAGAGAGAGAGAGAAAGAGAAGCTGTGAGGGAGAGAGAGAGAAAGAGAAGCTGTGAGTGAGTGAGAGAGAGAGAAAAGAGAAGCTGTGAGTGAGAGAGATAGAGAGAAAGAGAAGCTGTGAGAGAGAGAGAAATAGAAGATGTGAGTGAGAGAGAGAAAGAGAAGCTGTGAGTGAAAGAGAGAGAGAGAAAGAAGCTGTGAGTGAGAGAGAGAGAGAAAGAGAAGCTGTGAGTGAGAGAGAGAAAGAGAAGCTGTGAGAGAGAGAGAGAGAGAAGCTGTGAGTGAGAGAGAGAGAGAAAGAGAAGCTGTGAGTGTGAGAGAGAAAGCAAAAGAGAAGCTGTGAGTGAGAGAGAGAGAGAAAGAGAAGCTGTGAGTGAGGGAGACAGAGAGAGAAATAGAACTTGTGAGTGAGCAAGAGAGAGAGAGAAAGAGAAGCTGTGTGTGAGAGAGAGAGAGAGAGTAGCTGTGAATGAGAGAGAGAGAGAAAGAGAAGCTGTGAGTGAGAGAGAGAGAGAGAAAGAGAAGCTGTGAGTGAGAGAGAGAGAAAGAGAAGCTGTGAGTGAGAGAGAGAAAGCAAAAGAGAAGCTGTGAGTGAGAGAGAAAGAGAGAAATAGAAGCTGTGAGTGAGGGAGACAGAGAGAGAAATAGAACCTGTGAGTGAGCAAGAGAGAGAGAGAAAGAGAAGCTATGAATGAGAGAGAGAGAGAGAAGTTGTGAGTGAGAGAGAGAAAGAGAAGCTGTGAGTGAGAGAGAGAAAGAGAAGCTGTGAGAGAGAGAGAGAGAGAAAGTGAAGGAGTGAGTGAGTGACAGAGTGAGAGAAAGAGATAATGTGAGTGAGAGAGATAGAGAAAGTGAAGGAGTGAGTGAGTGACAGAGTGAGAGAAAGAGATAATGTGAGTGAGAGAGAGAGAAAGAAGCTGTGAGAGAGTGAGTGAGAGAGTGAAAGAGAAGCGGTGAATGAGTGAGAGAGAGGGAAAGCGAAGCTGTGAGTGAGATAGAGAGAGAAAGAGAAACTGTTAGAGAGAGAGAGGGAGAAAGAGAAGCTGTGTAGAGAGAGAGAGAAAGAGAAGCTGTTAGTCAGTGATTGAGTGAGTGAGAGAGAGAAAGAGAAGTTGTGAGTGAGAAAGAAAGAGAAGCTGTGTGTGAGAGAGAGAAAGGGAAGCTGTGAGTGAGAGACAGAGAGAAACAGAAGTTGTGAGTGAGTTATATAGAGAGAGAAAGAGAAACTGTGTGTGAGAGAGAGAGTGAAAGAGAAGCTGTGTGTGTGTGAGAGAAAGAGAAGCTGAGAGTGAGTGAGAGAGAGAGAGAAAGAGAAGCTGTGAGTGAGAGAGAGAGAGAGAAAATGTGAGTGAGTGAGAGAGAGAGAAAGAGAAACTGTGAGTTGGAGAGATAGAGAGAGAAAGAGAGAGAAAGAGAAGCTGTGAGTGAGTGAGAGAGAGAGAAAGAGAAGCTGTGAATGAGAGAGAGAGAGAGAAAAGAGAAGCTGTGAGTGAGAGAGATAGAGAGAAAGAGAAGCTGTGTGTGAGAGAGATAGAACCTGTGAGTGAGTGAGTGAGAGAGAGAGAGAAAGAGAAGCTGTGAGTAAGTGAGAGAAAGAGAGAAAGAGAAGCTGTGAGTGAGTGAGAGAGAGAGAGAGAAGCTGTGAGTCAGTGAGACAGAGAGAAAGAGAAGCATTGAGTGAGACAGACAGAGAGAGAAAGAGAAGCTGTGAGTGAGTGAGGGAGAGAAAGAAAGAGAAGCTGTGAGTGAGAGAGAGAAAGAGAAAGAGAAGCTGTGAGTGAGAGAGAGAGAAAGAGAAGCTGTGAGCGAGAGAGAGAGAAAGAGAAGCTGTGAGTGAGTGAGTGAGAGAGAGAGAAAAGAGAAGCTGTGAGTGAGAGCGATAGAGAGAAAGAGAAGCTGTGAGAGAGAGAGAAATAGAAGATGTGAGTGAGAGAGAGAAAGAGAAGCTGTGAGTGAAAGAGAGAGAGAGAAAGAGAAGCTGTGAGTGAGAGAGAGAGAGAGAAAGAGAAGCTGTGAGTGAGAGAGAGAAAGAGAAGCTGTGTGTGTGTGAGAGAGAGAAGCTGTGAGTGAGAGAGAGAGAGAGAAAGAGAAGCTGTGAGTGAGAGAGAGAAAGCAAAAGAAGCTGTGAGTGAGAGAGAGAGAGAGAGAAAGAGAAGCTGTGAGTGAGGGAGACAGAGAGAGAAATAGAACCTGTGAGTGAGCAAGAGAGAGAGAGAAAGAGAAGCTGTGTGTGTGTGAGAGAGAGAGAAGCTGTGTGAGAGAGAGAAAGAGTAGCTGTGAATGAGAGAGAGAGAGAAAGAGAAGCTGTGAGTGAGAGAGAGAGAGAGAAAGAGAAGCTGTGAGTGAGAGAGAGAGAGAGAAAGAGAAGCTGTGAGTGAGAGAGAGAGAAAGAGAAGCTGTGAGTGAGAGAGAGAAAGCAAAAGAGAAGCTGTGAGTGAGAGAGAAAGAGAGAAATAGAAGCTGTGAGTGAGGGAGACAGAGAGAGAAATAGAACCTGTGAGTGAGCAAGAGAGAGAGAGAAAGAGAAGCTATGAATGAGAGAGAGAGAGAGAAGTTGTGAGTGAGAGAGAGAAAGAGAAGCTGTGAGTGAGAGAGATAGAGAAAGTGAAGGAGTGAGTGAGTGACAGAGTGAGAGAAAGAGATAATGTGAGTGAGAGAGAGAGAAAGAAGCTGTGAGAGAGTGAGTGAGAGAGTGAAAGAGAAGCGGTGAATGAGTGAGAGAGAGGGAAAGCGAAGCTGTGAGTGAGATAGAGAGACAAAGAGAAACTGTTAGAGAGAGAGAGAGAGAAAGAGAAGCTGTGTAGAGAGAGAGAGAAAGAGAAGCTGTTAGTCAGTGATTGAGTGAGTGAGAGAGAGAAAGAGAAGTTGTGAGTGAGAAAGAAAGAGAAGCTGTGTGTGAGAGAGAGAAAGGGAAGCTGTGAGTGAGAGACAGAGAGAAACAGAAGTTGTGAGTGAGTTATAGAGAGAGAGAAAGAGAAACTGTGTGTGAGAGAGAGAGTGAAAGAGAAGCTGTGTGTGTGAGAGAGAAAGAGAAGCTGAGAGTGAGTGAGAGAGAGAGAGAAAGAGAAGCTGTGAGTGAGAGAGAGAGAGAGAAAATGTGAGTGAGTGAGAGAGAGAGAAAGAGAAACTGTGAGTTGGAGAGATAGAGAGAGAAAGAGAGAGAAAGAGAAGCTGTGAGTGAGTGAGAGAGAGAGAAAGAGAAGCTGTGAATGAGAGAGAGAGAGAGAAAAGAGAAGCTGTGAGTGAGAGAGATAGAGAGAAAGAGAAGCTGTGTGTGAGAGAGATAGAACCTGTGAGTGAGTGAGTGAGAGAGAGAGAGAAAGAGAAGCTGTGAGTAAGTGAGAGAAAGAGAGAAAGAGAAGCTGTGAGTGAGTGAGAGAGAGAGAGAGAAGCTGTGAGTCAGTGAGACAGAGAGAAAGAGAAGCATTGAGTGAGACAGACAGAGAGAGAAAGAGAAGCTGTGAGTGAGTGAGGGAGAGAAAGAAAGAGAAGCTGTGAGTGAGAGAGAGAAAGAGAAAGAGAAGCTGTGAGTGAGAGAGAGAGAAAGAGAAGCTGTGAGCGAGAGAGAGAGAAAGAGAAGCTGTGAGTGAGTGAGTGAGAGAGAGAGAAAAGAGAAGCTGTGAGTGAGAGCGATAGAGAGAAAGAGAAGCTGTGAGAGAGAGAGAAATAGAAGATGTGAGTGAGAGAGAGAAAGAGAAGCTGTGAGTGAAAGAGAGAGAGAGAAAGAGAAGCTGTGAGTGAGAGAGAGAGAGAGAAAGAGAAGCTGTGAGTGAGAGAGAGAAAGAGAAGCTGTGTGTGTGTGAGAGAGAGAAGCTGTGAGTGAGAGAGAGAGAGAGAAAGAGAAGCTGTGAGTGAGAGAGAGAAAGCAAAAGAAGCTGTGAGTGAGAGAGAGAGAGAGAAAGAGAAGCTGTGAGTGAGGGAGACAGAGAGAGAAATAGAACCTGTGAGTGAGCAAGAGAGAGAGAGAAAGAGAAGCTGTGTGTGTGTGAGAGAGAGAGAAGCTGTGTGAGAGAGAGAAAGAGTAGCTGTGAATGAGAGAGAGAGAGAAAGAGAAGCTGTGAGTGAGAGAGAGAGAGAGAAAGAGAAGCTGTGAGTGAGAGAGAGAGAAAGAGAAGCTGTGAGTGAGAGAGAGAAAGCAAAAGAGAAGCTGTGAGTGAGAGAGAAAGAGAGAAAGAGAAGCTCTGAGTGAGGGAGACAGAGAGAGAAATAGAACCTGTGAGTGAGCAAGAGAGAGAGAGAAAGAGAAGCTGTGAATGAGAGAGAGAGAAGCTGTGAGTGAGAGAGAGAAAGAGAAGCTGTGAGTGAGAGAGATAGAGAAAGTGAAGGAGTGAGTGAGTGACAGAGTGATACTGTGAGTGAGAGAGAGAGAAAGAAGCTGTGAGAGAGTGAGTGAGAGAGTGAAAGAGAAGCGGTGAATGAGTGAGAGAGAGGGAAAGCGAAGCTGTGAGTGAGAGAGAGAGAGAAAGAGAAACTGTTAGAGAGAGAGAGAGAGAAAGAGAAGCTGTGTAGAGAGAGAGAGAAAGAGAAGCTGTTAGTCAGTGATTGAGTGAGTGAGAGAGAGAAAGAGAAGTTGTGAGTGAGAAAGAAAGAGAAGCTGTGTGTGAGAGAGAGAAAGGGAAGCTGTGAGTGAGTGAGCAAAAGAGAAGCGGTGAGTGAGTGAGAAAGAGAGAGAGAGAAAGAGAAGCTGTGAGTGAGAGAGAAAGAGCAGCTGTGAGTGAGTGAGAGAGAGAGAAGCTGGGAGTGAGAGAGAGAGACCAATAGAAGCTGTTAGAGAGAGAGAGAGAGAGAGAAGCTGTGAGGGAGAGAGAGAGAAAGAGAAGCTGTGAGGGAGAGAGAGAGAGAAGCTGTGAGTGAGAGAGAGAAAGAGAAGCTGCGAGTGAGAGAGAGAGAGAAAGAGAAGCTGTGAGTGACTGAGAGAGAGAAAAGAGAAGCTGTGAGTGAGAGAGATAGAGAGAAAGAGAAGCTGTGAGAAAGAGAGAGAAGTAGAAGATGTGAGTGAGTGAGAGAGAGAGAGAAAGAGAAGCTGTGAGTGAGTGAGAGAGAGAGAGAGAAAAGCTGTGTGAGAGAGAGAGAGAAAGAGAAGCTGTGAGTTAGTGTGAGAGAGAGAAATAGAAGCCGTGAGTGAGAGAGACAGAGAGAGAGAAGCTGTGAGTGAGTGAGAGAGAGAGAGAAGTAGAAGCTGTGAGTAAGTGAGAGAGAGAGAAGCTGTGAGAACGAAAGAGAAGCTATGAGTGAGAGAGTGAAAGAGAAGTGGTGAATGAGTGAGAGAGAGGGAAAGCGAAGCTGTGAGTGAGAGAGAGAGAAAGAGAAACTGTTAGATAGAGAGAGAGAGGGAGAAGCTGTTTGGAGAGAGAGAGAAAGAGAAGCTGTGAGGGAGAGAGAGAGAAAGAGAAGCTGTGAGTGAGTCATAGAGAGAGAAAAGAGAAGCTGTGAGTGAGAGAGATAGAGAGAAAGAGAAGCTGTGAGAGAGAGAGAAATAGAAGATGTGAGTGTGAGAGAGAGAGAGAAAGAGAAGCTGTGAGTGAGAGAGAGAGAGAGAAAGAGAAGCTGTGAGTGAGAGAGAGAGAGAAAGAGAAGCTGTGAGTGATAGAGAGAAAGAGAAGCTGTGAGTGAGAGAGAGAGAGAAAGAGATGCTGTGAGTGAGAGAGAGAGAGAGAAAGAGAAGCTGTGAGTGAGAGAGAGAAAGCGAAAGAGAAGCTGTGAGTGAGAGAGAGAGAGAAAGAGAAGCTTTGAGTGAGGGAGACAGAGAGAGAAATAGAATCTGTGAGTGAGCAAGAGAGAGAGAGAAAGAGAAGCTGTGAGTGAGTGAGAGAGAGAAGCTGTTGAGAGAGAGAGAAAGAGTAGCTGTGAATGAGAGAGAGAAAGAGAATCTGTGAGTGAGAGAGAGAGAAAGAGAATCTGTGAGTGAGAGAGAGAGAGAAAGAGAAGCTGTGAGTGAGGGAGATAGAGAGAGAAATAGAACCTGTAAGTGAGCAAGAGAGAGAGAGAAATAGAAGCTGTGAGTGAGAGAGAGAGAGAGAGAGAAGCTATGAGTGAGAGAGATAGAGAAAGTGAAGGTTTGAGTGAGTGAGAGAGTGAGAGAAAGAGATACTGTGAGTGAGAGAGAGAGAAAGAAGCTGTGAGAGAGAAAGAGAAGCTATGAGTGAGAGAGTGAAAGAGAAGCGGTGAATGAGTGAGAGAGAGGGAAAGCGAAGCTGTGAGTGAGAGAGAGAGAGAAAGAGAAACTGTTAGATAGAGAGATAGAGAGAGAAGCTGTGTGGAGAGAGAGAGAAAGAGAAGCTGTGAGTGAGAGAGCAAAAGAGAAGCGGTGAGTGAGTGAGAGAGAGAGAAAGAGAAGCTGTGAGTGAGAGAGAAAGAGAAGCTGTGAGTGAGAGAGAGAGAGAAGCTGTGAGTGAGAGAGAGAGAGTCCAATAGAAGCTATTAGAGAGAGAGAGAGAAAGAGAAGCTGTGAGGGAGAGAGACAGAGAGAGAAAGAGAAGCTGTGAGTGAGTGTGTGAGAGAGAGAGAGAGAGGGAAGCTGTGAGGAGAGAGAGAGAAGCTGTGAGTGAGAGAGAGAATGAGAAAGAGAATCTGTGAGTGAGAGAGATAGAGAGAGAAGCTGTGAGTGAGGGAGACAGAGAGTGAAATAGAACCTGTGAGTCAGAGAGATAGAGATAAAGAGAAGCTGTGAGTGAGTGAGAGAGAGAAAGAGAGAAAAGCTGTGTGAGAGAGAGAGGAAGAGTAGCTGTGAGAGTGAGAGAGAGAGAAATAGAAGCCGTGAGTGAGAGAGAAAGGGAGAGAAGCTGTGAGTGAGTGAGAGAGAGAGAGAGAGAGAGAGAAAGAGAAGCTGTGAGTTAGAGAGATAGAGAGAGAAAGAGAAGCTGTGAGTGAGAGAGAGAAAGAGAAGATGTGAGTGAGAGAGAGAGAGAGAAAGAGAAGCTGTGAGTGAGAGAGAGAGAGAGAGAAAGAGAAGCTGTGAGTGAGAGAGAGAAAGCGAAAGTGAAGCTGTGAGTGAGAGAGAGAGAGAGAAAGAGAAGCTTTGAGTGAGGGAGACAGAGAGAGAAATAGAACCTGTGAGTGAGCAAGAGAGAGAGAGAAAGAGAAGCTGTGAGTGAGAGAGAGAGAGAAAGAGAAGCTGTGAGTGAGAGAGAGAGAGAGAAAGAGAAGCTGTGAGTGAAAGAGAGAAAGCAAAAGAGAAGCTGTGAGTGAGAGAGAGAGAGAGAAAGAGAAGCTGTGAGTGAGGGAGATAGAGAGAGAGAAGCTGTGAGTGAGAGAGAGAAAGAGAAGCTATGAGTGAGATAGATAGAGAAAGTGAAGGTTTGAGTGAGTGAGAGAGCGAGAGAAAGAGATACTGTGAGTGAGAGAGAGAGAAAGAAGCTATGAGAGAGAAAGAGAAGCTATGAGTGAGAGAGTGAAAGAGAAGCGGTGAATGAGTGAGAGAGAGGGAAAGATGAAGCTGTGAGTGAGAGAGAGAGAAAGAGAAACTGTTAGAGAGAGAGAGAGAGAGAGAGAGAAGCTGTGTGGAGAGAGAGAAACAGAGAAGCTGTGAGTGAGAGAGCAAAAGAGAAGCGGCGAGTGAGTGAGAGAGAGAGAAAGAGAAGCTGTGAGTGAGAGAGAGAGAGAGAAGCTGTGAGTGAGAGAGAGAGACCAATAGAAGCTGTTAGAGAGAGAGAGAGAAAGAGAAGCTGTGAGGGAGAGAGACAGAGAGAGAAAGAGAAGCTGTGAGTGAGTGAGTGAGTGAGAGAGAGAGAGAGAGGGAAGCTGTGAGTGAGAGAGAGAGAGAGAGAAGCTGTGAGTGAGAGAGAGAATGAGAAAGAGAAGCTGTGAGTGAGAGAGATAGAGAGAGAAGCTGTGAGTGAGGGAGACAGAGAGTAAAATAGAACCTGTGAGTCAGAGAGATAGAGAGAAAGAGAAGCTGTGAGAGAGAGAGAGAAATAGAAGATTTGAGTGAGTAAGAGAGAGAGATAAAGAGAAGCTGTGAGTGAGAGAGAGAGAGAAAGAAAGAGAGAAGCTGTGAGAGAGAGAGAGAAAGAGTAGCTGTGAGAGTGAGAGAGAGAGAAATAGAAGCCGTGAGTGAGAGAGACAGAGAGCGAAGCTGTGAGTGAGTGAGAGAGAGAGAAAGAGAAACTGTGAGTTAGGGAGATAGAGAGAGAAAGAGAAGCTGTGAGTGAGTGAGAGAGAGAGAAAGAGAAGCTGTGAGTCAGTGAGAGAGAGAGAAAAAGAAGCTGTGAGAGAGACAGAGAGAGAAAGAGAAGCGGTGAGTGAGTGAGAAAGAGAGAGAGAAAGAGAAGCTGTGAGTGAGAGAGAAAGAGAAGCTGTGAGTGAGTGAGAGAGAGAGAAGCTGGGAGTGAGAGAGTGAGACCAATAGAAGCTGTTAGAGAGAGAGAGAGAAAGAGAAGCTGTGAGGGAGGGAGAGAGAAAGAGAAGCTGTGAGGGAGAGAGAGAGAAGCTGTGAGTGAGAGAGAGAAAGAGAAGCTGCGAGTGAGAGAGAGAGAGAGAAAGAGAAGCTGTGAGTGAGTGAGAGAGAGAAAAGAGAAGCTGTGAGTGAGAGAGATAGAGAGAAAGAGAAGCTGTGAGAAAGAGAGAGAAATAGAAGATGTGAGTGAGTGAGAGAGAGAGAGAAAGAGAAGCTGTGAGTGAGTGAGAGAGAGAGAGAAAAGCTGTGTGTGTGAGAGAGAGAAAGAGAAGCTGTGAGTTGTGTGTGAGAGAGAAATAGAAGCCGTGAGTGAGAGAGACAGAGAGAGAGAAGCTGTGAGTGAGTGAGAGAGAGAGAGAAAGAGAAGCTGTGAGTGAGAGAGAGAGAGAAGCTGTGAGAGAGAAAGAGAAGCTATGAGTGAGAGAGTGAAAGAGAAGCGGTGAATGAGTGAGAGAGAGGGAAAGCGAAGCTGTGAGTGAGAGAGAGAGAAAGAGAAACTGTTAGATAGAGAGATAGAGAGAGAAGCTGTGTGGAGAGAGAGAGAAAGAGAAGCTGTGAGGGAGAGAGAGAGAAAGAGAAGCTGTGAGTGAGTGATAGAGAGAGAAAAGAGAAGCTGTGAGTGAGAGAGATAGAGAGAAATAGAAGCTGTGAGAGAGAGAGAAATAGAAGATGTGAGTGAGAGAGAGAGAGAAAGAGAAGCTGTGAGTGAGAGAGAGAGAGAGAAAGAGAAGCTGTGAGAGAGAGAGAGAGAAAGAGAAGCTGTGAGTGATTGAGAGAAAGAGAAGCTGTGAGTGAGAGAGAGAGAGAGAAAGAGATGCTGTGAGTGAGAGAGAGAGAGAAAGAGAAGCTGTGAGTGAGAGAGAGAAAGCGAAAGAGAAGCTGTGAGTGAGAGAGAGAGAGAAAGAGAAGCTTTGAGTGAGGGAGACAGAGAGAGAAATAGAACCTGTGAGTGAGCAAGAGAGAGAGAGAAAGAGAAGCTGTGAGTGAGAGAGAGAGAAGCTGTGAGAGAGAGAGAGAAAGAGTAGCTGTGAATGAGAGAGAGAAAGAGAATCTGTGAGTGAGAGAGAGAGAGAAAGAGAAGCTGTGAGTGAGAGCGAGAGAGAGAAAGAGAAGCTGTGAGTGAAAGAGAGAAAGCAAAAAAGCTGTGAGTGAGAGAGAGAGAGAGAAAGAGAAGCTGTGAGTGAGAGAGAAAGAGAAGCTGTGAGTGAGTGAGAGAGAGAGAAGCTGTGAGTGAGAGAGAGAGACCAATAGAAGCTGTTAGAGAGAGAGAGAGAAAGAGAAGCTGTGAGGGAGAGAGAGAGAAAGAGAAGCTGTGAGGGAGAGAGAGAGAAGCTGTGAGTGAGAGAGAGAAAGAGAAGCTGCGAGTGAGAGAGAGAGAGAGAAAGAGAAGCTCTGAGTGAGTGAGAGAGAGAAAAGAGAAGCTGTGAGTGAGAGAGATAGAGAGAAAGAGAAGCTGTGAGAAAGAGAGAGAAATAGAAGATGTGAGTGATTGAGAGAGAGAGAGAAAGATAAGCTGTGAGTGAGTGAGAGAGAGAGAGAGAAAAGCTGTGTGAGAGAGAGAGAGAAAGAGAAGCTTGAGTTAGTGTGAGAGAGAAATAGAAGCTGTGAGTGAGAGAGAGAGAGAGAGAAGCTGTGAGTGAGTGAGAGAGAGAGAGAAAGAGAAGCTGTGAGTGAGAGAGAGAGAGAAAGAGAAGCTGTGAGTGAGTGAGAGTTAGAGAAAGAGAAGCTGTGAGTTAGTGAAGGAGAGAGAAAGAGAAATTGTGTGAGAGAGAGAGAGAGAGAAAGAGAAGCGTGTGTGAGTGAGAGAGAGGGAAAGCAAAGCTGTGAGTGAGAGAGAGAGAAATAGAAACTGTTAGAGAGAGAGAGAGAGAGAGAGAGAAGCTGTGAGTGAGAGAGAGAGAAAGAGAAGCTGTGAGTGAGAGAGAGAAAGCAAAAGAGAAGCTATGAGTGAGAGAGTGAAAGAGAAGCGGTGAATGAGTGAGAGAGAGGGAAAGCGAAGCTGTGAGTGAGAGAGAGAGAAAGAGAAACAGTTAGATAGAGAGATAGAGAGAGAAGCTGTGTGGAGAGAGAGAGAAAGAGAAGCTGTGAGGGAGAGAGAGAGAAAGAGAAGCTGTGAGTGAGTGATAGAGAGAGAAAAGAGAAGCTGTGAGTGAGAGAGATAGAGAGAAATAGAAGCTGTGAGAGAGAGAAATAGAAGATGTGAGTGAGAGAGAGAGAGAGAAAGAGAAGCTGTGAGTGAGAGAGAGAGAGAGAAAGAGAAGCTGTGAGAGAGAGAGAGAGAGAAAGAGAAGCTGTGAGTGATTGAGAGAAAGAGAAGCTGTGAGTGAGAGAGAGAGAGAGAAAGAGATGCTGTGAGTGAGAGAGAGAGAGAAAGAGAATCTGTGAGTGAGAGAGAGAAAGCGAAAGAGAAGCTGTGAGTGAGAGAGAGAGAGAGAAAGAGAAGCTTTGAGTGAGGGAGACAGAGAGAGAAATAGAACCTGTGAGTGAGCAAGAGAGAGAGAGAAAGAGAAGCTGTGAGTGAGAGAGAGAGAGAAGCTGTGAGAGAGAGAGAGAAAGAGTAGCTGTGAATGAGAGAGAGAAAGAGAATCTGTGAGTGAGAGAGAGAGAGAAAGAGAAGCTGTGAGTGAGAGCGAGAGAGAGAAAGAGAAGCTGTGACTGAAAGAGAGAAAGCAAAAAAGCTGTGAGTGAGAGAGAGAGAGAGAAAGAGAAGCTGTGAGTGAGGGAGATAGAGAGAGAAATAGAACCTGTGAGTGAGCAAGAGAGAGAGAGAAAGAGAAGCTGTGAGTGAGAGAGAGAGAGAGAGAGAAGCTGTGAGTGAGAGAGAGAAAGAGAAGCTATGAGTGAGAGAGATAGAGAAAGTGAAGGTTTGAGTGAGTGAGAGAGTGAGAGAAAGAGATACTGTGAGTGAGAGAGAGAAAGAAGCTGTGAGAGAGAAAGAGAAGCTATGAGTGAGAGAGTGAAAGAGAAGCGGTGAATGAGTGAGAGAGAGGGAAAGCGAAGCTGTGAGTGAGAGAGAGAGAGAAAGAGAAACTGTTAGATAGAGAGATAGAGAGAGAAGCTGTGTGGAGAGAGAGAGAAAGAGAAGCTGTGAGTGAGAGAGCAAAAGAGAAGCCTTGAGTGAGTGAGAGAGAGAGAAAGAGAAGCTGTGAATGAGAGAGAAAGAGAAGCTGTGAGTGAGAGAGAGAGAGAGAAGCTGTGAGTGAGAGAGAGAGAGACCAATAGAAGCTGTTAGAGAGAGAGAGAGAAAGAGAAGCTGTGAGGGAGAGAGACAGAGAGAGAAAGAGAATCTGTGAGTGAGTGAGTGAGAGAGAGAGAGAGATGGAAGCTGTGAGGAGAGAGAGAGAGAAGCTGTGAGTGAGAGAGAGAATGAGAAAGAGAAGCTGTGAGTGAGAGAGATAGTGAGAGAAGCTGTGAGTGAGGGAGACAGAGAGTGAAATAGAACCTGTGAGTCAGAGAGATAGAGAGAAAGAGAAGCTGTGTGAGAGAGAGAGAAATAGAAGATGTGAGTGTGAGAGAGAGAGATAAAGAGAAGCTGTGAGTGAGTGAGAGAGAGAAAGAGAGAAAAGCTGTGTGAGAGAGAGAGGAAGAGTAGCTGTGAGAGTGAGAGAGAGAGAAATAGAAGCCGTGAGTGAGAGAGACAGAGAGAGAAGCTGTGAGTGAGAGAGAGAGAAAGAGAAGCTGTGAGTTAGAGAGAAAGAGAGAGAAAGAGAAGCTGTGAGTGAGAGAGAGAAAGAGAAGCTGTGAGTGAGAGAGAGAGAGAGAAAGAGAAGCTGTGAGTGAGAGAGAGAGAGAAAGAGAAGCTGTGAGTGAGAGAGAGAAAGCGAAAGAGAAGCTGTGAGTGAGAGAGAGAAAGAGAAGCTTTGAGTGAGGGAGACAGAGAGAGAAATAGAACCTGTGAGTGAGCAAGAGAGAGAGAGAAAGAGAAGCTGTGAGTGAGAGAGAGAGAGAGAAGCTGTGAGAGAGAGAGAGAAAGAGTAGCTGTGAATGAGAGAGAGAAAGAGAATCTGTGAGTGAGAGAGAGAGAGAAAGAGAAGCTGTGAGTGAGAGAGAGAGAGAAAGAGAAGCTGTGAGTGAAAGAGAGAAAGCAAAAGAGAAGCTGTGAGTGAGAGAGAGAGAGAGAAAGAGAAGCTGTGAGTGAGGGAGATAGAGAGAGAGAAGCTGTGAGTGAGAGAGAGAAAGAGAAGCTATGAGTGACATAGATAGAGAAAGTGAAGGTTTGAGTGAGTGAGAGAGTGAGAGAAAGAGATACTGTGAGTGAGAGAGAGAGAAAGAAGCTGTGAGACAGAAAGAGAAGCTGTGAGTGAGAGAGCAAAAGAGAAGCGGCGAGTGAGTGAGAGAGAGAGAAAGAGAAGCTGTGAGTGAGAGAGAAAGAGAAGCTGTGAGTGAGAGAGAGAGAGAGAAGCTGTGAGTGAGAGAGAGAGAGACCAATAGAAGCTGTTAGAGAGAGAGATATAAAGAGAAGCTGTGTGGAGAGAGAGAGAAAGAGAAGCTGTGAGTGAGTGATTGAGTGAGTGAGAGAGAGAAAGAGAAGTTGTGAGTGAGAAAGAAAGAGAAGCTGTGAGTGAGAGAGGAAAAGAGAAGCGGTGAGTGAGTGAGAGAGAGAGAAAGAGAAGCTGTGAGTGAGAGAGAAAGAGAAGCTGTGTGTGAGTGAGAGAGAGAGAAGCTGTGAGTGAGAGAGAGAGAGACCAATAGAAGCGAGAGAGAGAGAGAGAGAGAGAGAGAAAGAGAAGCTGTGAGGGAGAGAGAGAGAAAGAGAAGCTGTGAGGGAGAGAGAGAGAGAAGTTGTGAGTGAGAGAGAGAAAGAGAAGCTGTGAGTGAGAGAGAGAGAGAGAAAGAGAAGCTTTGAGTAAGAGAGATAGAGAAAGAGAAGCTGTGAGAAAGAGAGAGAATAGAAGATGTGAGTGAGTGAGAGAGAAAGAGAAAGAGAAGCTGTGAGTGAGAGAGAGAGAGAGAGAGAAAAGCTGTGTGTGTGAGAGAGAGAAAGAAGCTGTGAGTTAGTGAGAGAGAGAGAAATAGAAGCCGTGAGTGAGAGAGACAGAGAGAGAGAAGCTGTGAGTGAGTGAGAGAGAGAGAGAAAGAGAAGCTGTGAGTGAGAGAGAGAGAGAAAGAGAAGCTGTGAGTGAGTGAGAGTTAGAGAAAAAGAAGCTGTGAGTTAGTGAGAGAGAGAAAGAGATGCTGTGTGAGTGAGACAGAGTGAGAAAGAGAAGTGTGTGTGAGTGAGAGAGAAAGAAAGAAAAGCTGTGAGGGAGAGAGAAAGAGAAGCTGTGAGTGAGAGAGTTAGAGAGAGAGAGAAAGAGAAGCTGTGTGTGAGTGAGAGAGAGAGAATGAGAAGCTGTGAGAGAGAGAGAGAAAGAGAAGCTGTTAGTGAGTGAGAGAGAGAGAAGGAGAAGCTGTGAGTTAGTGAGAGGGAGAGAAATTGAAGCTGTGAGTGAGAGACAGAGAGAAACAGAAGTTGTGAGTGAGTGACAGAAAGAGAGAAAGAGAAGCTGTGAGTGAGTGAGAGAGAGAGAGAAGCTGTGAGTCAGTGAGACAGAGAGAAAGAGAAGCAGTGAGTGAGAGAGACAGAGAGAGAAAGAGAAGCTGTGAGTGAGTGAGTGAGGGAGAGAAAGAAAGAGAAGCTGTGTGAGAGAGAGAAAGAGAAAGAGAAGCTGTGAGTGAGAGACAGAGAGAAAGAGAAGCTGTGAGGGAGAGAGAGAAATAGTAGATGTGAGTGAGTGAGTGAGAGAGAGAGAGAGAAGCTGTGAGTGAGAGAGAGAGAGAGAGAAGCTGTGAGTGAGAGAGAGAGAGAGAAAGAGAAGCTGTGAGTGAGAGAGAGAAAGAGAAGCTGTGAGTGAGAGAGAGAGAGAGAAAGAGAAGCTGTGAGTGAGAGAGAGAGAGAAAAAGAGAAGCTGTGAGTGAGAGAGAGAAAGTGAAAGAGAAGCTGTGAGTGAGAGAGAGAGAGAAAGAGAAGCTTTGAGTGCGGGAGACAGAGAGAGAAATAGAACCTGTGAGTGAGCAAGAGAGAGAGAGAAAGAGAAGTTGTGAGTGAGAGAGAGAGAGAGAAGCTGTGTGTGAGTGAGAGAAAGAGTAGCTGTGAATGAGAGAGAGAGAAAGAGAAGCTGTGAGTGAGAGAAAGAGAGAAAGAGAAGATGTGAGTGAGAGAGAGAGAGAAAGAGAAGCTGTGAGTGAGAGAGAGAAAGCAAAAGAGAAGCTGTGAGTGAGAGAGAGAGAGAGAGAAAGAGAAGCTGTGAGTGAGGGAGACAGAGAGAGAAATAGAACCTGTGAGTGAGTGAGTGAGAGAGAGAAAGAGAAGCTGTGAGTGAGTGAGAAAAAGAGAGAAAGAGAAGCTGTGAGTGAGTGAGAGAGAGAGAGAGAAGCTGTGAGTCAGTGAGACAGAGAGAAAGAGAAGCATTGAGTGAGACAGACAGAGAGAGAAAGAGAAGTTGTGAGTGAATGAGTGAGGGAGAGAAAGAAAGAGAAGCTGTGAGTGAGAGAGAGAAAGAGAAAGAGAAGCTGTGAGTGAGAGAGAAAGAGAAGCTGTGAGGGAGAGAGAGAGAAAGAGAAGCTGTGAGTGAGTGAGAGAGAGAGAAAAGAGAAGCTGTGAGTGAGAGAGAGAAAGCAAAAGAGAAGCTGTGAGTGAGAGAGAGAGAGAGAAAGAGAAGCTGTGAGTGAGAGAGAGAAAGAGAAGCTGTGAGAGAGAGAGAGAGAAGCTGTGAGTGAGAGAGAGAGAGAGAGAAAGAGAAGCTGTGAGTGAGAGAGAGAAAGCGAAAGAGAAGCTGTGAGTGAGAGAGAGAGAGAGAAAGAGAAGCTGTGAGTGAGGGAGACAGAGAGAGAAATAGAACCTGTGAGTGAGCAAGAGAGAGAGAGAAAGAGAAGCTGTGTGTGTGAGAGAGAGAGAAGCTGTGTGTGAGAGAGAAAGAGTAGCTGTGAATCAGAGAGAGAGAGAAAGAGAAGCTGTGAGTGAGAGAGAGAGAAAGAGAAGCTGTGAGTGAGAGAGAGAGAAAGAGAAGCTGTGAGTGAGAGAGAGAAAGCAAAAGTGAAGCTGTGAGTGAGAGGGAAAGAGAGAAAGAGAAGCTGTGAGTGAGGGAGACAGAGAGAGAAATAGAACCTGTGAGTGAGCAAGAGAGAGAGAGAAAAAGAAGCTGTGAGTGAGAGAGAGAGAGAGAAGCTGTGAGTGAGAGAGAGAAAGAGAAGCTGTGTGTGAGAGAGATAGAGAAAGTGAAGGAGTGAGTGAGTGACAGAGCGAGAGAAAGAGATACTGTGAGTGAGAGAGAGAGAAAGAAGCTGTGAGAGAGAAAGAGAAGCTATGAGTCAGAGAGTGAAAGAGAAGCGGTGAATGAGTGAGAGAGAGGGAAAGCGAAGCTGTGAGTGAGAGAGAGAGAGAAAGAGAAACTGTTAGAGAGAGAGAGAGAGAGAGAGAAGCTGTGTAGAGAGAGAGAGAAAGAGAAGCTGTGAGTCAGTGATTGAGTGAGTGAGAGAGAGAAAGAGAAGTTGTGAGTGAGAAAGAAAGAAAGAGAAGCTGTGTGTGTGAGAGAGAAAGAGAAGCTGTGAGTGAGAGAGCAAAAGAGAAGCGGTGAGTGAGTGAGAGAGAGAGAGAGAGAGAGAGAAGCTGTGAGTGAGAGAGAAAGAGAAGCTGTGAGTGAGTGAGAGAGAGAGAAGCTGTGAGTGAGAGAGAGAGACCAATAGAAGCTGTTAGAGAGAGAGAGAGAAAGAGAAGCTGTGAGGGAGAGAGAGAGAAAGAGAAGCTGTGAGGGAGAGAGAGAGAAGCTGTGAGTGAGAGAGAGAAAGAGAAGCTGCGAGTGAGAGAGAGAGAGAGAAAGAGAAGCTCTGAGTGAGTGAGAGAGAGAAAAGAGAAGCTGTGAGTGAGAGAGATAGAGAGAAAGAGAAGCTGTGAGAAAGAGAGAGAAATAGAAGATGTGAGTGAGTGAGAGAGAGAGAGAAAGATAAGCTGTGAGTGAGTGAGAGAGAGAGAGAGAAAAGCTGTGTGAGAGAGAGAGAGAAAGAGAAGCTTGAGTTAGTGTGAGAGAGAAATAGAAGCTGTGAGTGAGAGAGACAGAGAGAGAAGCTGTGAGTGAGTGAGAGAGAGAGAGAAAGAGAAGCTGTGAGTGAGAGAGAGAGAGAAAGAGAAGCTGTGAGTGAGTGAGAGTTAGAGAAAGAGAAGCTGTGAGTTAGTGAGAGAGAGAGAAAGAGAAATTGTGTGTGAGAGAGAGAGTGAGAAAGAGAAGCGTGTGTGAGTGAGAGAGAGGGAAAGCAAAGCTGTGAGTGAGAGAGAGAGAAATAGAAACTGTTAGAGAGAGAGAGAGAGAGAAAGAGAAGCTGTGAGTGAGAGAGAGAGAAAGAGAAGCTGTGAGTGAGAGAGAGAAAGCAAAAGAGAAGCTGTGAGTGAGAGAGAAAGAGAGAGAGAAAGAGAAGCTGTAAGTGAGGGAGACAGAGAGAGAAATAGAACCTGTGAGTGAGCAAGAGAGAGAGAGAAAGAGAAGCTGTGAGTGAGAGAGAGAGAGAGAGAAGCTGTGAGTGAGAGAGAGAAAGAGAAGCTGTGAGTGAGAGAGATAGAGAAAGTGAAGGAGTGAGTGAGTGACAGAGCGAGAGAAAGAGATACTGTGAGTTAGAGAGAGAGAAAGAAGCTGTGAGAGAGAAAGAGAAGCTATGAGTGAGAGAGTGAAAGAGAAGCGGGGAATGAGTGAGAGAGAGGGAAAGCGAAGCTGTGAGTGAGAGAGAGAGAGAAAGAGAAACTGTTAGAGAGAGAGAGAGAGAGAAGCTGTGTAGAGAGAGAGAGAAAGAGAAGCTGTGAGTGAGTGATTGAGTGAGTGAGAGGGAGAAAGAGAAGTTGTGAGTGAGAAAGAAAGAGAAGCTGTGTGTGAGAGAGAGAAAGAGAAGCTGTGAGTGAGAGAGCAAAAGAGAAGCGGTGAGTGAGTGAGAGAGAGAGAGAAAGAGAAGCTGTGAGTGAGAGAGAAAGAGAAGCTGTGAGTGAGTGAGAGAGAGAGAAGCTGTGAGAGAGAGAGACCAATAGAAGCTGTTAGAGAGAGAGAGAGAAAGAGAAGCTGTGAGTGAGAGAGAGAATGAGAAAGAGAAGCTGTGAGGGAGAGAGAGAGAGAAGCTGTGAGTGAGAGAGAGAAAGAGAAGCTGCGAGTGAGAGAGAGAGAGAAAGAGAAGCTGTGATTGAGTGAGAGAGAGAAAAGAGAAGCTGTGAGGGAGAGAGATAGAGAGAAAGAGAAGCTGTGAGAAAGAGAGAGAAATAGAAGATGTGAATGAGTGAGAGAGAGAGAGAAAAAGAAGCTGTGAGTGAGAGAGAGAGAGAGAAAAGCTGTGTGTGTGTGAGAGAGAAATAGAAGCTGTGAGTGAGAGAGACAGAGAGAGAGAAGTGGTGAGTGAGTGAGAAAGAGAGAGAGAGAAAGAGAAGCTGTGAGTGAGAGAGAAAGAGAAGCTGTGAGTGAGTGAGAGAGAGAGAAGCTGGGAGTGAGATAGAGAGACCAATAGAAGCTGTTAGAGAGAGAGAGAAAGAGAAGCTGTGAGTGAGAGAGAGAGAGAAAGAGAAGCTGTGAGGGAGAGAGAGAGAAAGAGAAGCTGTGAGTGAGTGAGAGAGAGAGAAAAGAGAAGCTGTGAGGGAGAGAGAGAGAAAGAGAAGCTGTGAGTGAGTGAGAGAGAGAGAAAAGAGAAGCTGTGAGTGAGAGAGATAGAGAGAAAGAGAAGCTGTGAGAGACAGAGAGAAATGGAAGATGTGAGTGAGAGAGAGAGAGAAAGAGAAGATGTGAGTGAGAGAGAGAGAGAGAGAGAGAAGCTGTGAGTGAGAGAGAAAGCAAAAGAGAAGCTGTGAGTGAGAGAGAGAGAGAGAAAGAGAAGCTGTGAGTGAGAGAGAGAAAGAGAAGCTGTGAGAGAGAGAGAGAAGCTGTGAGTGAGAGAGAGAGAGAGAAAGAGAAGCTGTGAGTGAGAGAGAGAAAGCGAAAGAGAAGCTGTGAGTGAGAGAGAGAGAGAGAAAGAGAAGCTGTGAGTGAGGGAGACAGAGAGAGAAATAGAACCTGTGAGTGAGCAAGAGAGAGAGAGAAAGAGAAGCTGTGTGTGTGAGAGAGAGAGAAGCTGTGTGTGAGAGAGAAAGAGTAGCTGTGAATCAGAGAGAGAGAGAAAGAGAAGCTGTGAGTGAGAGAGAGAGAAAGAGAAGCTGTGAGTGAGAGAGAGAGAAAGAGAAGCTGTGAGTGAGAGAGAGAAAACAAAAGTGAAGCTGTGAGTGAGAGAGAAAGAGAGAAAGAGAAGCTGTGAGTGAGGGAGACAGAGAGAGAAATAGAACCTGTGAGTGAGCAAGAGAGAGAGAGAAAGAGAAGCTGTGAGTGAGAGAGACAGAGAGAAGCTGTGAGTGAGAGAGAGAAAGAGAAGCTGTGTGTGAGAGAGATAGAGAAAGTGAAGGAGTGAGTGAGTGACAGAGCGAGTGAAAGAGATACTGTGAGTGAGAGAGAGAGAAAGAAGTTGTGAGAGAGAAAGAGAAGCTATGAGTCAGAGAGTGAAAGAGAAGCGGTGAATGAGTGAGAGAGAGGGAAAGCGAAGCTGTGAGTGAGAGAGAGAGAGAAAGAGAAACTGTTAGAGAGAGAGAGAGAGAGAGAAAGAGAAGCTGTGTAGAGAGAGAGAGAAAGAGAAGCTGTGAGTCAGTGATTGAGTGAGTGAGAGAGAGAAAGATAAGTTGTGAGTGAGAAAGAAAGAAAGAGAAGCTGTGTGTGTGAGAGAGAAAGAGAAGCTGTGATTGAGAGAGCAAAAGAGAAGCGGTGAGTGAGTGAGAGAGAGAGAGAGAGAGAGAAAGAGAAGCTGTGAGTGAGAGAGAAAGAGAAGCTGTGAGTGAGTGAGAGAGAGAGAAGCTGTGAGTGAGAGAGAGAGACCAATAGAAGCTGTTAGAGAGAGAGAGAGAAAGAGAAGCTGTGAGGGAGAGAGAGAGAAAGAGAAGCTGTGAGGGAGAGAGAGAGAAGCTGTGAGTGAGAGAGAGAAAGAGAAGCTGCGAGTGAGAGAGAGAGAGAGAAAGAGAAGCTCTGAGTGAGTGAGAGAGAGAAAAGAGAAGCTGTGAGTGAGAGAGATAGAGAGAAAGAGAAGCTGTGAGAAAGAGAGAGAAATAGAAGATGTGAGTGAGTGAGAGAGAGAGAGAAAGATAAGCTGTGAGTGAGTGAGAGAGAGAGAGAGAAAAGCTGTGTGAGAGAGAGAGAGAAAGAGAAGCTTGAGTTAGTGTGAGAGAGAAATAGAAGCTGTGAGTGAGAGAGACAGAGAGAGAGAAGCTGTGAGTGAGTGAGAGAGAGAGAGAAAGAGAAGCTGTGAGTGAGAGAGAGAGAGAAAGAGAAGCTGTGAGTGAGTGAGAGTTAGAGAAAGAGAAGCTGTGAGTTAGTGAGAGAGAGAGAAAGAGAAATTGTGTGTGTGTGAGAGAGAGAGAAATAGAAGCCATGTGTGAGTGAGAGAGAGGGAAAGCAAAGCTGTGAGTGAGAGAGAGAGAAATAGAAACTGTTAGAGAGAGAGAGAGAGAAAGAGAAGCTGTGAGTGAGAGAGAGAGAAAGAGAAGCTGTGAGTGAGAGAGAGAAAGCAAAAGAGAAGCTGTGAGTGAGAGAGAAAGAGAGAGAGAAAGAGAAGCTGTAAGTGAGGGAGACAGAGAGAGAAATAGAACCTGTGAGTGAGCAAGAGAGAGAGAGAAAGAGAAGCTGTGAGTGAGAGAGAGAGAGAGAGAAGCTGTGAGTGAGAGAGAGAAAGAGAAACTGTGAGTGAGAGAGATAGAGAAAGTGAAGGAGTGAGTGAGTGACAGAGCGAGAGAAAGAGATACTGTGAGTTAGAGAGAGAGAAAGAAGCTGTGAGAGAGAAAGAGAAGCTATGAGTGAGAGAGTGAAAGAGAAGCGGGGAATGAGTGAGAGAGAGGGAAAGCGAAGCTGTGAGTGAGAGAGAGAGAGAAAGAGAAACTGTTAGAGAGAGAGAGAGAAGCTGTGTAGAGAGAGAGAGAAAGAGAAGCTGTGAGTGAGTGATTGAGTGAGTGAGAGGGAGAAAGAGAAGTTGTGAGGGAGAAAGAAAGAGAAGCTGTGTGTGAGAGAGAGAAAGAGAAGCTGTGAGTGAGAGAGCAAAAGAGAAGCGGTGAGTGAGTGAGAGAGAGAGAGAAAGAGAAGCTGTGAGTGAGAGAGAAAGAGAAGCTGTGAGTGAGTGAGAGAGAGAGAAGCTGTGAGTGAGAGAGAGAGACCAATAGAAGCTGTTAGAGAGAGAGAGAGAAAGAGAAGTTCTGAGTGAGAGAGAATGAGAAAGAGAAGCTGTGAGGGAGAGAGAGAGAGAAGCTGTGAGTGAGAGAGAGAAAGAGAAGCTGCGAGTGAGAGAGAGAGAGAGAAAGAGAAGCTGTGATTGAGTGAGAGAGAGAAAAGAGAAGCTGTGAGTGAGAGAGATTGAGAGAAAGAGAAGCTGTGAGAAAGAGAGAGAAATAGAAGATGTGAATGAGTGAGAGAGAGAGAGAAAGAGAAGCTGTGAGTGAGAGAGAGAGAGAGAGAAAAGCTGTGTGTGTGTGAGAGAGAAATAGAAGCTGTGAGTGAGAGAGACAGAGAGAGAGAAGCGGTGAGTGAGTGAGAAAGAGAGAGAGAGAAAGAGAAGCTGTGAGTGAGAGAGAAAGAGAAGCTGTGAGTGAGTGAGAGAGAGAGAAGCTGGGAGTGAGATAGAGAGACCAATAGAAGCTGTTAGAGAGAGAGAGAGAAAGAGAAGCTGTGAGTGAGAGAGAGAGAGAAAGAGAAGCTGTGAGGGAGAGAGAGAGAAAGAGAAGCTGTGAGTGAGTGAGAGAGAGAGAAAAGAGAAGCTGTGAGTGAGAGAGATAGAGAGAAAGAGAAGCTGTGTGTGTGTGTGAGAGAGAGAAGCTGTGAGTAAGAGAGAGAGAGAAAGAGAAGCTGTGAGTGAGAGAGAGAAAGAGAAGCTGTGAGTGAGAGAGAGAGAGAGAAGCTGTGAGTGAGAGAGAGAGAGAAAGAGAAGCTGTGAGTGAGAGAGAGAAAGCGAAAGAGAAGCTGTGAGTGAGAGAGAGAGAGAGAGAAAGAGAAGCTGTGAGTGAGGGAGACAGAGAGAGAAATAGAACCTGTGAGTGAGCAAGAGAGAGAGAGAAAGAGAAGCTGTGTGTGTGTGTGAGAGAGAGAAGCTGTGTGTGAGAGAGAAAGAGTAGCTGTGAATGAGAGAGAGAGAGAGAAAGAGAAGCTGTGAGTGAGAGAGAGAGAGAGAGAAGCTGTGAGTGAGAGAGAGAGAAAGAGAAGCTGTGACAGAGAGAGAGAGAGAGAGAGAGAAGCTGTGAGTGAGAGAGAGAAAGAGAAGCTGTGAGTGAGAGAGAGAGAGAAAGAGAAGCTGTGAAGGAGAGAGAGAGAAAGAGAAGCTGTGAGTGCGTGAGAGAGAAAAGAGAAGCTGTGAGTGAGAGAGATAGAGAGAAAGAGAAGCTGTGAGAAAGAGAGAGAAATAGAGGATGTGAGTGAGTGGGAGAGAGAGAGAAAGAGAAGCTGTGAGTGAGTGAGGGTTAGAGAAAGAGAAGCTGTGAGTTAGTGAGAGAGAGAGAAAGAGAAGCTGTGTGAGAGAGACAGAGTGAGAAAGAGAAGCGTGAGTGAGAGAGAGAGAAAGAAAAGCTGTGAGGGAGAGAGAAAGAGAAGCTGTGAGTGAGAGAGTTAGAGAGAGAGAGAAAGAGAAGCTGTGTGTGAGTGAGAGAGAGAGAGAGAATGAGAAGCTGTGTGAGAGAGAGAAAGAGTAGCTGTGAGTGAGTGAGAGAGAGAGAAGGAGAAGCTGTGAGTTAGTGAGAGAGAGAGAAACAGTTGTGAGTTAGTGACAGAAAGAGAGAAAGAGAAGATGTGAGTGAGTGAGTGAGAGAGAGAGAAGCTGTGAGTCAGTGAGACAGAGAGAAAGAGAAGCAGTGAGTGAGAGAGACAGAGAGAGAAAGAGTAGCTGTGAGTGAGTGAGGGAGAGAAAGAAAGAGAAGCTGTGAGTGAGCTAGAGAGAGAAAGAGAAGCTGTGAGGGAGAGAGAGAGAGAAAGAGAAGCTGTGAGGGAGAGAGAGAGAAAGAGATGCTGTGAGTGAGTGAGAGAGAGAGAAAAGAGAAGCTGTGAGTGAGAGAGATAGAGAGAAAGAGAAGCTGTGTGAGAGAGAGAAATAGAAGATGTGAGTGAGAGAGAGAGAGAGAAGCTGTGAGTGAGAGAGAGAGAGAGAAAGAGATGCTGTGAGTGAGAGAGAGAGAGAGAAAGAGAAGCTGTGAGTGAGAGAGAGAAAGCGAAAGAGAAGCTGTGAGTGAGAGAGAGAGAGAGAAAGAGACGCTTTGAGTGAGGGAGACAGAGAGAGAAATAGAACCTGTGAGTGAGCAAGAGAGAGAGAGAAAGAGAAGCTGTGAGTGAGAGAGAGAGAAGCTGTGAGAGAGAGAGAAAGAGTAGCTGTGAATGAGAGAGAGAGAAAGAGAATCTGGGAGTGAGAGAGAGAGAGAAAGAGAAGCTGTGAGTGAGAGAGAGAGAGAGAAAGAGAAGCTGTGAGTGAAAGAGAGAAAGCAAAAAAGCTGTGAGTGAGAGAGAGAGAGAGAGAAAGAGAAGCTGTGAGTGAGGGAGATAGAGAGAGAAATAGAACCTGTGAGTGAGCAAGAGAGAGAGAGAAAGAGAAGCTGTGAGTGAGAGAGAGAGAGAGAAGCTGTGAGTGAGAGAGAGAAAGAGAACCTGTGAGTGAGAGAGAGAGAGAGAAAGAGATGCTGTGAGTGAGAGAGAGAGAGAGAGAAAGAGAAGCTGTGAGTGAGAGAGAGAAAGTGAAAGAGAAGCTGTGAGTGAGAGAGAGAGAGAGAAAGAGAAGCTTTGAGTGAGGGAGACAGAGAGAGAAATAGAACCTGTGAGTGAGCAAGAGAGAGAGAGAAAGAGAAGCTGTGAGTGAGAGAGAGAGAAGCTGTGAGAGAGAGAGAAAGAGTAGCTGTGAATGAGAGAGAGAGAAAGAGAATCTGGGAGTGAGAGAGAGAGAAAAAGAGAAGCTGTGAGTGAGAGAGAGAGAGAAAGAGAAGCTGTGAGTGAAAGAGAGAAAGCAAAAAAGCTGTGAGTGAGAGAGAGAGAGAGAAAGAGAAGCTGTGAGTGAGGGAGATAGAGAGAGAAATAGAACCTGTGAGTGAGCAAGAGAGAGAGAGAAAGAGAAGCTGTGAGTGAGAGAGAGAGAGAGAGAAGCTGTGAGTGAGAGAGAGAAAGAGAAGCTATGAGTAAGAGAGATAGAGAAAGTGAAGGTTTGAGTGAGTGAGAGAAAGAGATACTGTGAGTGAGAGAGAGAGAAAGAAGCTGTGAGAGAGAGAGAGAGAAAGAGAAACTGTTAGAGAGAGAGATAGAGAGAGAAGCTGTGTGGAGAGAGAGAGAAAGAGAAGCTGTGAGTGAGAGAGCAAAAGAGAAGCGGTGAGTGAGTGAGAGAGAGAGAAAGAGAGCTGTGAGTGAGAGAGAGAGAGAGAAGCTGTGAGTGAGAGAGAGAGACCAATAGAAGCTGTTAGAGAGAGAGAGAGAAAGAGAAGCTGTGAGGGAGAGAGACAGAGAGAGAAAGAGAAGCTGTGATTGAGTGAGAGAGAGAGAGAGAGAGGGAAGCTGTGAGTGAGAGAGCTAGAGAGAGAAGCTGTGAGTGAGAGAGAGAATGAGAAAGAGAAGCTGTGAGTGAGAGAGATAGAGAGAGAAGCTGTGAGTGAGGGAGACAGAGAGTGAAATAGAACCTGTGAGTCAGAGAGATAGAGAGAAAGAGAAGCTGTGTGAGAGAGAGAGAAATAGAGGATTTGAGTGAGTGAGAGAGAGAGATAAAGAGAAGCTGTGAGTGAGTGAGAGAGAGAAAGAGAGAAAAGCTGTGTGTGAGAGAGAGAAAGAGTAGCTGTGAGAGTGAGAGAGAGAGAAATAGAAGCCATGAGTGAGAGAGACAGAGAGAGAAGCTGTGAGTGAGTGAGAGAGAGAGAAAGAGAAGCTGTGAGTTAGAGAGATAGAGAGAGAAAGAGAAGCTGTGAGTGAGAGAGAGAAAGAGCTGTGAGTGAGAGAGAGAGAGAGAAAGAGAAGCTGTGAGTGAGAGAGAGAGAGAGAAGGAGAAGCTGTGAGTGAGAGAGAAACCGAAAGAGAAGCTGTGAGTGAGAGAGAGAGAGAGAAAGAGAAGCTTTGAGTGAGGGAGACAGAGAGAGAAATAGAACCTGTGAGTGAGCAAGAGAGAGAGAGAAAGAGAAGCTGTGAGTGAGAGAGAGAGAGAAGCTGTGAGAGAGAGAGAAAGAGTAGCTGTGAATGAGAGAGAGAAAGAGAATCTGTGAGTGAGAGAGAGAGAGAAAGAGAAGCTGTGAGTGAGAGAGAGAGAGAATCTGTGAGTGAAAGAGAGAAAGCAAAAGAGAAGCTGTGAGTGAGTGAGAGAGAGAGAGAAAGAGATGCTGTGAGTTAGTGAGAGAGAGAGAAAGAGATGCTGTGTGAGAGAGACAGAGTGAGAAAGAGAAGTGTGTGTGAGTGAGAGAGAAAGAAAGAAAAGCTGTGAGGGAGAGAGGAAGAGAAGCTGTGAGTGAGAGAGTTAGAGAGAGAGAGAAAGAGAAGCTGTGTGTGAGTGAGAGAGAGAGAGAGAATGAGAAGCTGTGAGAGAGAGAGAAAGAGAAGCTGTTAGTGAGTGAGAGAGAGAGAAGGAGAAGCTGTGAGTTAGTGAGAGAGAGAGAAATTGAAGCTGTGAGTGAGAGACAGAGAGAAACAGAAGTTGTGAGTGAGTGACAGAAAGAGAGAAAGAGAAGCTGTGAGTGAGTGAGAGAGAGAGAGAAGCTGTGAGTCAGTGAGACAGAGAGAAAGAGAAGCAGTGAGTGAGAGAGACAGAGAGAGAAAGAGAAGCTGTGTGTGAGTGAGTGAGGGAGAGAAAGAAAGAGAAGCTGTGAGTGAGAGAGAGAAAGAGAAAGAGAAGCTGTGAGTGAGAGACAGAGAGAAAGAGAAGCTGTGAGGGAGAGAGAGAAAGAGAAGATGTGGGTGAGTGAGAGAGAGAGAGAGAAGCTGTGAGTGAGAGAGAGAGAGAGAGAAGCTGTGAGTGAGAGAGAGAGAGAGAAAGAGAAGCTGTGAGTGAGAGAGAGAAAGAGAAGCTGTGCATGACAGAGAGAGAGAGAAAGAGAAGCTGTGAGTGAGAGAGAGAGAGAGAAAGAGAAGCTGTGAGTGAGAGAGAGAAAGTGAAAGAGAAGCTGTGAGTGAGAGAGAGAGAGAAAGAGAAGCTTTGAGTGCGGGAGACAGAGAGAGAAATAGAACCTGTGAGTGAGCAAGAGAGAGAGAGAAAGAGAAGTTGTGAGTGAGAGAGAGAGAGAGAAGCTGTGTGTGTGAGAGAGAAAGAGTAGCTGTGAATGAGAGAGAGAGAAAGAGAAGCTGTGAGTGAGAGAAAGAGAGAAAGAGAAGATGTGAGTGAGAGAGAGAGAGAAAGAGAAGCTGTGAGTGAGAGAGAGAAAGCAAAAGAGAAGCTGTGAGTGAGAGAGAGAGAGAAAGAGAAGCTGTGAGTGAGGGAGACAGAGAGAGAAATAGAACCTGTGAGTGAGTGAGTGAGAGAGAGAAAGAGAAGCTGTGAGTGAGTGAGAGAAAGAGAGAAAGAGAAGCTGTGAGTGAGTGAGAGAGAGAGAGAAGCTGTGAGTCAGTGAGACAGAGAGAAAGAGAAGCATTGAGTGAGACAGACAGAGAGAGAAAGAGAAGCTGTGAGTGAGTGAGTGAGGAAGAGAAAGAAAGAGAAGCTGTGAGTGAGAGAGAGAAAGAGAAAGAGAAGCTGTGAGTGAGAGAGAGAGAGAAAGAGAAGCTGTGAGGGAGAGAGAGAGAAAGAGAAGCTGTGAGTGAGTGAGAGAGAGAAAAGAGAAGCTGTGAGTGAGAGAGATAGATAGAAAGAGAAGCTGTGAGAGACAGAGAGAAATAGAAGATGTGAGTGAGAGAGAGAGAGAAAGAGAAGCTGTGAGTGAAAAAGAGAGAGAGAAAGAGAAGCTGTGAGTGAGAGAGAGAGAGAATGAGAAGCTGTGAGTGAGAGAGAGAAAGAGAAGCTGTGAGAGAGAGAGAGAGAGAAGCTGTGAGTGAGAGAGAGAGAGAAAGAGAAGCTGTGAGTGAGAGAGAGAAAGCAAAAGAGAAGCTGTGAGTGAGAGAGAGAGAGAGAAAGAGAAGCTGTGAGTGAGGGAGACAGAGAGAGAAATAGAACCTGTGAGTGAGCAAGAGAGAGAGAGAAAGAGAAGCTGTGAGTGAGACAGAGAGAGAGAGAAGCTGTGAGTGAGAGAGAGAAAGAGAAGCTGTGAGTGAGAGAGATAGAGAAAGAGGTTTGAGTGAGTGAGAGTGCGAGAGAAAGAGATACTGTGAGTGAGAGAGACAGAAAGAAGCTGTGAGAGAGAAAGAGAAGCTGTGAGTGAGAGAGTGAAAGAGAAGCGGTGAATGAGTGAGAGAGAGAGAAAGCGAAGCTGTGAGTGAGAGAGAGAAAGAGAAACTGTGATTGAGAGAGAGAGAAAGAGAAGCTGTGTGGAGAGAGAGAGAAAGAAAAGCTGTGAGTGAGTGAGAGAGAGAAAGAGAAGTTGTGAGTGAGAGAGAAAGAGAAGCTGTGTGAGAGAGAGAGAAAGAGAAGCTGTGAGTGAGAGAGCAAAAGAGAAGCGGTGAGTGAGTGAGTGAGAGAGAAAGAGAAGCTGTGAGTGAGAGAGAAAGAGAAGCTGTGAGTGAGAGAGAGAGAAGCTGTGAGTGAGAGAGAGACCAATAGAAGCTGTTAGAGAGAGAGAGAGAGAAGCTGTAAGTGAGGGAGAGAGAGAGAAAGAGAAGCTGTGAGTTAGTGAGAGAGAGAGTAAGAGAGCCATGAGTGAGTGAGAGAGAGAGAGAGAAAAGCTGTGTGTGTGAGAGAGAAAGAGAAGCTGTGAGTTAGTGAGAGAGAGAAAGAGAAGCTGTGTGAGAGAGAAAGAGAGAGAAATAGAAACTGTGAGTGAGTGAGAGAGAGAAAGAGAAGCTGTGTGGAGAGAGAGAGAAAGAAAAGCTGTGAGTGAGTGAGAGAGAGAAAGAGAAGTTGTGAGTGAGAGAGAAAGAGAAGCTGTGAGAGAGAGAGAGAGAAAGAGAAGCTGTGAGTGAGAGAGCAAAAGAGAAGCGGTGAGTGAGTGAGTGAGAGAGAAGCTGTGAGTGAGAGAGAGACCAATAGAAGCTGTTAGAGAGAGAGAGAGAGAAGCTGTAAGTGAGGGAGAGAGAGAGAAAGAGAAGCTGTGAGTGAGAGAGAGAAAAGCTGTGAGTGAGAGAGAGAAAGAGAAAGAGAAGCTGTGAGTGAGAGAGAGAGAGAAAGAGAAGCTGTGAGGGAGAGAGAGAGAAAGAGAAGCTGTGAGTGAGTGAGAGAGAGAGAGAAAAGCTGTGTGTGTGAGAGAGAAAGAGAAGCTGTGAGTTAGTGAGAGAGAGAGAAATAGAAGCTGTGAGTGAGAGAGACAGAGAGAGAGAAGCTGTGAGTGAGTAAGAGAGAGAGAAAGAGAAGCTGTGAGTGAGAGAGAGAGAGAAAGAGAAGCTGTGAGTTAGTGAGAGAGAAAGAGAAGCTGTGTGAGAGAGAAAGAGAGAGAAATAGAAGCTGTGAGTGAGTGAGAGAGAGAGAGAAAAGCTGTGTGAGAGAGAGAGAGAAGCTGTGAGTTAGTGAGAGAGAGAGAAATAGAAGCAGTGAGTGAGAGAGATAGAGAGAGAGATGCTGTGAGTGAGTGAGACAGAGAGAAAGAGAAGCTGTGAGTGAGAGAGAGAGAGAAAGAGAAGCTGTGAGTGAGTGAGAGAGAGAGAAAGAGAAGCTGTGAGTTAGTGAGGGAGAGAGAAATAGAAGCTGTGTGAGAGAGAAAGAGAGAGAAAGAGAAGCGTGAGTGAGTGAGAGAGAGAAATAAAAGCTGTGAGTGAGAGAGAAAGAGAAGCTGTGAGTGAGAGAGTTAGAGAGAGAGAGAAAGAGAAGCTGTGTGTGAGTGCGAGACAGAGAGAGAATGAGAAGCTGTGTGAGAGAGAGAGAAAGAGAAGCTGTGAGTGAGTGAGAGAGAGAGAAGGAGAAGCTGTGAGTTAGTGAGAGAGAGAAATAGAAGCCGTGAGTGAGAGAGACATAGAGAGAGAAGCTGTGAGTGAGTGAGAGTGAGAGAAAGAGAAGCTGTGTGAGAGAGAGAAAGAAGCTGTGAGTGAGAGAGAGAAAGAGAAGCTGTGAGTGAGAGAGAGAAAGAGAAGCTGTGAGGGAGAGAGAGAAAGAGAAGCTGTGAGTGAGTGAGAGAGAGGGAAAAGTGAAGTTGTGAGTGAGAGAAATAGAGAGAAAGAGAAGCTGTGTGTGTGAGAGAGAAATAGAAGGTGTGAGTGAGTGAGAGTTAGAGAAAGAGAAGCTGTGAGTTAGTGAGAGAGAGAGAAAGAGAAATTGTGTGAGATAGACAGAGAGAGAAAGAGAAGCGTGTGTGAGTGAGAGAGAGGGAAAGCGAAGCTGTGAGTGAGAGAGAGAGAAATAGAAACTGTTAGAGAGAGAGAGAAAGAGAAGCTGTGAGTGAGAGAGAGAGAAAGAGAAGCTGTGAGTGAGAGAGAGAAAGCAAAAGAGAAGCTGTGAGTGAGAGAGAGAAAGAGAAGCTGTGAGTGAGAGAGAGAAAGAGAATCTGTGAGTGAGAGAGAGAGAGAAAGAGAAGCTGTGAGTGAGAGAGAGAGAGAAGCTGTGAGTGAAAGAGAGAAAGCAAAAGAGAAGCTGTGAGTGAGAGTGAGAGAGAGAGAAAGAGAAGCTGTGAGTTAGTGAGAGAGAGAGAAAGAGATGCTGTGTGAGAGAGACAGAGTGAGAAAGAGAAGTGTGTGTGAGTGAGAGAGAAAGAAAGAAAAGCTGTGAGGGAGAGAGGAAGAGAAGCTGTGAGTGAGAGAGTTAGAGAGAGAGAGAAAGAGAAGCTGTGTGTGAGTGAGTGAGAGAGAGAGAATGAGAAGCTGTGAGAGAGAGAGAGAAAGAGAAGCTGTTAGTGAGTGAGAGAGAGAGAAGGAGAAGCTGTGAGTTAGTGAGAGAGAGAGAAATTGAAGCTGTGAGTGAGAGACAGAGAGAAACAGAAGTTGTGAGTGAGTGACAGAAAGAGAGAAAGAGAAGCTGTGAGTGAGTGAGAGAGAGAGAGAAGCTGTGAGTCAGTGAGACAGAGAGAAAGAGAAGCAGTGAGTGAGAGAGACAGAGAGAGAAAGAGAAGCTGTGAGTGAGTGAGGGAGGGAGAGAAAGAAAGAGAAGCTGTGAGTGAGAGAGAGAAAGAGAAAGAGAAGCTGTGAGTGAGAGACAGAGAGAAAGAGAAGCTGTGAGGGAGAGAGAGAAAGAGAAGATGTGGGTGAGTGAGAGAGAGAGAGAGAGAAGCTGTGAGTGAGAGAGAGAGAGAGAGAAGCTGTGAGTGAGAGAGAGAGAGAAAGAGAAGCTGTGAGTGAGAGAGAGAAAGAGAAGCTGTGTGTGACAGAGAGAGAGAGAAAGAGAAGCTGTGAGTGAGAGAGAGAAAGAGAAGCTGTGAGAGACAGAGAGAGAGAGAAAGAGAAGCTGTGAGTGAGAGAGAGAGAGAGAGAGAAAGAGAAGCTGTGAGTGAGAGAGAGAAAGTGAAAGAGAAGCTGTGAGTGAGAGAGAGAGAGAAAGAGAAGCTTTGAGTGCGGGAGACAGAGAGAGAAATAGAACCTGTGAGTGAGCAAGAGAGAGAGAGAAAGAGAAGTTGTGAGTGAGAGAGAGAGTGAGAAGCTGTGTGTGTGAGAGAGAAAGAGTAGCTGTGAATGAGAGAGTGAGAAAGAGAAGCTGTGAGTGAGAGAGAGAGAGAAAGAGAAGCTGTGAGTGAGAGAGAGAAAGCAAAAGAGAAGCTGTGAGTGAGAGAGAGAGAGAGAGAAAGAGAAGCTCTGAGTGAGGGAGACAGAGAGAGAAATAGAACCTGTGAGTGAGTGAGTGAGAGAAAGCAAAAGAGAAGCTGTGAGTGAGTGAGAGAAAGAGAGAAAGAGAAGCTGTGAGTGAGTGAGAGAGAGAGAGAGAAGCTGTGAGTCAGTAAGACAGAGAGAAAGAGAAGCATTGAGTGAGACAGACAGAGAGAGAAAGAGAAGCTGTGAGTGAGTGAGGGAGGGAGAGAAAGAAAGAGAAGCTGTGAGTGAGAGAGAGAAAGAGAAAGAGAAGCTGTGAGTGAGAGAGAGAGAGAAAGAGAAGCTGTGAGGGAGAGAGAGAGAAAGAGAATCTGTGAGTGAGTGAGAGAGAGAGAAAAGAGAAGCTGTGAGTGAGAGAGATAGAGAGAAAGAGAAGCTGTGAGAGACAGAGAGAAATAGAAGATGTGAGTGAGAGAGAGAGAGAAAGTGAAGCTGTGAGTGAAAAAGAGAGAGAGAAAGAGAATCTGTGAGTGAGAGAGAGAGAGAATGAGAAGCTGTGAGTGAGAGAGAGAAAGAGAAGCTGTGAGAGAGAGAGAGAGAGAGAAGCTGTGAGTGAGAGAGAGAGAGAAAGAGAAGCTGTGAGTGAGAGAGAGAAAGCAAAAGAGAAGCTGTGAGTGAGAGTGAGAGAGAGAGAAAGAGAAGCTGTGAGTGAGGGAGACAGAGAGAGAAATAGAACCTGTGAGTGAGCAAGAGAGAGAGAGAGAAAGAGAAGCTGTGTGTGTGTGAGAGAGAGAGAAGCTGTGTGAGAGAGAGAAAGAGTAGCTGTGAATAAGAGAGAGAGAGAAAGAGAAGCTGTGAGTGAGAGAGAGAGAGAAAGAGAAGCTGTGAGTGAGAGAGAGAGAAAGAGAAGCTGTGAGTGAGAGAGAGAAAGCAAAAGAGAAGCTGTGAGTGAGAGAGAAAGAGAGAAAGAGAAGCTGTGAGTGAGGGAGACAGAGAGAGAAATAGAACCTGTGAGTGAGCAAGAGAGAGAGAGAAAGAGAAGCTGTGAGTGAGAGAGAGAGAGAAGCTGTGAGTGAGAGAGAGAAAGAGAAGCTGTGTGTGTGAGAGATAGAGAAAGTGAAGGAGTGAGTGAGTGACAGAGTGAGAGAAAGAGATACTGTGAGTGAGAGAGAGAGAAAGAAGCTGTGAGAGAGAAAGAGAAGCTATGAGTGAGAGAGTGAAAGAGAAGCGGTGAATGAGTGAGAGAGAGGGAAAGCGAAGCTGTGAGTGAGAGAGAAAGAGAAGCTGTGAGTGAGAGAGAGAGAGAAAGAGAAACTGTTAGAGAGAGAGAGAGAAAGAGAAGCTGTGTAGAGAGAGAGAGAAAGAGAAGCTGTGAGTCAGTGATTGAGTGAGTGAGAGAGAGAAAGAGAAGTTGTGAGTGAGAAAGAAAGAGAAGCTGTGTGTGTGAGAGAGAAAGAAAAGCTGTGAGTGAGAGAGCAAAAGTGAAGCGGTGAGTGAGTGAGAGAGAGAGAGAGAAAGAGAAGCTGTGAGTGAGAGAGAAAGAGAAGCTGTGAGTGAGTGAGAGAGAGAGAAGCTGTGAGTGAGAGAGAGAGACCAATAGAAGCTGTTAGAGAGAGAGAGAGAGAAGCTGTGAGGGAGAGAGAGAGAAAGAGAAGCTGTGAGGGAGAGAGAGAGAAGCTGTGAGTGAGAGAGAGAAAGAGAAGCTGCGAGTGAGAGAGAGAGAGAGAAAGAGAAGCTGTGAGTGAGTGAGAGAGAGAAAAGAGAAGCTATGAGTAAGAGAGATAGAGAGAAAGAGAAGCTGTGAGAAAGAGAGAGAAATAGAAGATGTGAGTGAGTGAGAGAGAGAGAGAAAGAGAAGCTGTGAGTGAGTGAGAGAGAGAGAGAAAAGCTGTGTGAGAGAGAGAGAGAAAGAGAAGCTGTGAGTTAGTGTGAGAGAGAAATAGAAGCCGTGAGTGAGAGAGACAGAGAGAGAGAAGCTGTGAGTGAGTGAGAGAGAGAGAGAGAGAAAGAGAAGCTGTGAGTGAGAGAGAGAGAGAAAGAGAAGCTGTGAGTGAGTGAGAGTTAGAGAAAGAGAAGCTGTGAGTTAGTGAGAGAGAGAGAAAGAGAAATTGTGTGAGAGAGACAGAGAGAGAAAGAGAAGCGTGTCTGAGTGAGAGAGAGGGAAAGCGAAGCTGTGAGTGAGAGAGAGAGAAATAGAAACTGTTAGAGAGAGAGAGAAAGAGAAGCTGTGAGTGAGAGAGAGAGAAAGAGAAGCTATGAGTGAGAGAGAGAAAGCAAAAGAGAAGCTGTGAGTGAGAGAGAGAAAGAGAAGCTGTGAGTGAGAGAGATAGAGAAAGTGAAGGAGTGAGTGAGTGACAGAGCGAGAGAAAGAGATACTGTGAGTGAGAGAGAGAGAAAGAAGCTGTGAGAGAGAAAGAGAAGCTATGAGTGAGAGAGTGAAAGAGAAGCGGTGAATGAGTGAGAGAGAGGGAAAGCGAAGCTGTGAGTGAGAGAGAAAGAGAAGCTGTGAGTGAGAGAGAGAGAGAAAGAGAAACTGTTAGAGAGAGAGAGAGAAAGAGAAGCTGTGTAGAGAGAGAGAGAAAGAGAAGCTGTGAGTCAGTGATTGAGTGAGTGAGAGAGAGAAAGAGAAGTTGTGAGTGAGAAAGAAAGAGAAGCTGTGTGTGTGAGAGAGAAAGAAAAGCTGTGAGTGAGAGAGCAAAAGTGAAGCGGTGAGTGAGTGAGAGAGAGAGAGAGAAAGAGAAGCTGTGAGTGAGAGAGAAAGAGAAGCTGTGAGTGAGTGAGAGAGAGAGAAGCTGTGAGTGAGAGAGAGAGACCAATAGAAGCTGTTAGAGAGAGAGAGAGAGAGAAGCTGTGAGGGAGAGAGAGAGAAAGAGAAGCTGCGAGTGAGAGAGAGAGAGAAAGAGAAGCTGTGAGTGAGTGAGAGAGAGAAAAGAGAAGCTATGAGTGAGAGAGATAGAGAGAAAGAGAAGCTGTGAGAAAGAGAGAGAAATAGAAGATGTGAGTGAGTGAGAGAGAGAGAGAAAGAGAAGCTGTGAGTGAGTGAGAGAGAGAGAGAAAAGCTGTGTGAGAGAGAGAGAGAAAGAGAAGCTGTGAGTTAGTGTGAGAGAGAAATAGAAGCCGTGAGTGAGAGAGACAGAGAGAGAGAAGCTGTGAGTGAGTGAGAGAGAGAGAGAGAAAGAGAAGCTGTGAGTGAGAGAGAGAGAGAAAGAGAAGCTGTGAGTGAGTGAGAGTTAGAGAAAGAGAAGCTGTGAGTTAGTGAGAGAGAGAGAAAGAGAAATTGTGTGAGAGAGACAGAGAGAGAAAGAGAAGCGTGTCTGAGTGAGAGAGAGGGAAAGCGAAGCTGTGAGTGAGAGAGAGAGAAATAGAAACTGTTAGAGAGAGAGAGAAAGAGAAGCTGTGAGTGAGAGAGAGAGAAAGAGAAGCTATGAGTGAGAGAGAGAAAGCAAAAGAGAAGCTGTGAGTGAGAGAGAGAAAGAGAAGCTGTGAGTGAGAGAGATAGAGAAAGTGAAGGAGTGAGTGAGTGACAGAGCGAGAGAAAGAGATACTGTGAGTGAGAGAGAGAGAAAGAAGCTGTGAGAGAGAAAGAGAAGCTATGAGTGAGAGAGTGAAAGAGAAGCGGTGAATGAGTGAGAGAGAGGGAAAGCGAAGCTGTGAGTGAGAGAGAGAGAGAAAGAGAAACTGTTAGAGAGAGAGAGAGAGAAGCTGTGTAGAGAGAGAGAGAAAGAGAAGCTGTGAGTGAGTGATTGAGTGAGTGAGAGAGAGAAAGAGAAGTTGTGAGTGAGAAAGAAAGAGAAGCTGTGTGAGAGAGAGAGAAAGAGAAGCTGTGAGTGAGAGAGCAAAAGAGAAGCGGTGAGTGAGTGAGAGAGAGAGAGAAAGAGAAGCTGTGAGTGAGAGAGAAAGAGAAGCTGTGAGTGAGTGAGAGAGAGAGAAGCTGTGAGTGAGAGAGAGAGACCAATAGAAGCTGTTTGAGAGAGAGAGAAAGAGAAGCTGTGAGTGAGAGAGAGAATGAGAAAGAGAAGCTGTGAGGGAGAGAGAGAGAGAAGCTGTGAGTGAGAGAGAGAAAGAGAAGCTGTGAGAGAGAGAGAGAGAAAGAGAAGCTGTGATTGAGTGAGAGAGAGAAAAGAGAAGCTGTGAGTGAGAGAGATAGAGAGAAAGAGAAGCTGTGAGAAAGAGAGAGAAATAGAAGATGTGAATGAGTGAGAGAGAGAGAAAGAGAAGCTGTGAGTGAGTGAGAGAGAGAGATAGAAAAGCTGTGTGTGTGAGAGAGAGAAAGAGAAGCTGTGAGTGAGAGAGACAGAGAGAGAGAAGCTGTGAGTGAGTGAGAGAGAGAGAGAAAGAGAAGCTGTGAGTGAGAGAGAGAGAGAAAGAGAAGCTGTGAGTGAGTGATAGTTAGAGAAAGAGAAGCTGTGAGAGAGAGAGAGAGAGAGAGAAGCTGTGAGTGAGTGAGAGAGAGAGAAAGAGTAGCTGTGAATGAGAGAGAGAGAGAAAAGAGTAGCTGTGAGTGAGAGAGATAGAGAGAAAGAGAAGCTGTGTGTGTGAGAGAGAAATAGAACCTGTGAGTGAGTGAGTGAGTGAGAGAGAGAATGAGAAGCTGTGAGTGAGTGAGATAAAGAGAGAAAGAGAAGCTGTGAGTGTGTGTGTGAGAGAGAGAAGCTGTGAATCAGTGAGACAGAGAGAAAGAGAAGCAGTGAGTGAGAGAGACAGAGAGAGAAAGAGAAACTGTGAGTGAGTGAGGGAGGGAGAGAAAGAAAGAGAAGCTGTGAGTGAGAGAGAAAGAGAAAGAGAAGCTGTGAGTGAGAGAGAGAGAGAGAGAAGCTGTGAGGGAGAGAGAGAAAGAGAAGCTGTGAGTGAGTAAGAGAGAGAGAAAAGAGAAGCTGTGAGTGAGAGAGATAGAGAGAAAGAGAAGCTGTGTGTGTGTGAGAGAGAGAGAAGCTGTGAGTAAGAGAGAGAGAGAGAAAGAGAAGCTGTGAGTGAGAGAGAGAAAGAGAAGCTGTGAGTGAGAGAGAGAGAGAGAAGCTGTGAGTGAGAGAGAGAGAAAGAGAAGCTGTGAGTGAGAGAGAGAAAGCGAAAGAGAAGCTGTGAGTGAGAGAGAGAGAGAGAAAGAGAAGCTGTGAGTGAGGGAGACAGAGAGAGAAATAGAACCTGTGAGTGAGCAAGAGAGAGAGAGAAAGAGAAGCTGTGTGTGTGTGTGAGAGAGAAGCTCTGAGAGAGAGAGAAAGAGTAGCTGTGAATGAGAGAGAGAGAGAAAGAGAAGCTGTGAGTGAGAGAGAGAGAGAGAGAAGCTGTGAGTGAGAGAGAGAGAAAGAGAAGCTGTGAGGGAGAGAGAGAGAGAGAGAAGCTGTGAGTGAGAGAGAGAAAGAGAAGCTGAGAGTGAGAGAGAGAGAGAAAGAGAAGCTGTGAGGGAGAGAGAGAGAAAGAGAAGCTGTGAGTGCGTGAGAGAGAACAGAGAAGCTGTGAGTGAGAGAGATAGAGAGAAAGAGAAGCTGTGAGAAAGAGAGAGAAATAGAAGATGTGAGTGAGTGGGAGAGAGAGAGAAAGAGAAGCTGTGAGTGAGTGAGAGTTAGAGAAAGAGAAGCTGTGAGTTAGTGAGAGAGAGAGAAAGAGAAGCTGTGTGAGAGAGACAGAGTGAGAAAGAGAAGCGTGAGTGAGTGAGAGAGAGAGAAAGAAAAGCTGTGAGGGAGAGAGAAAGAGAAGCTGTGAGTGAGAGAGTTAGAGAGAGAGAGAAAGAGAAGCTGTGTGTGAGTGAGAGAGAGAGAGAGAATGAGAAGCTGTGTGAGAGAGAGAAAGAGTAGCTGTGAGTGAGTGAGAGAGAGAGAAGGAGAAGCTGTGAGTTAGTGAGAGAGAGAGAAACAGAAGTTGTGAGTTAGTGACAGAAAGAGAGAAAGAGAAGATGTGAGTGAGAGAGAGAGAGAGAGAGAAGCTGTGAGTCAGTGAGACAGAGAGAAAGAGAAGCAGTGAGTGAGAGAGACAGAGAGAGAATGAGTAGCTGTGAGTGAGTGAGTGAGGGAGAGAAAGAAAGAGAAGCTGTGAGTGAGAGAGAGAGAGAAAGAGAAGCTGTGAGTGAGAGAGAGAGAGAAAGAGAAGCTGTGAGGGAGAGAGAGAGAAAGAGAAGCTGTGAGTGAGGGAGAGAGGGAGAAAAGAGAAGCTATGAGTGAGAGAGATAGAGAGAAAGAGAAGCTGTGAGAGAGAGAGAAATAGAAGATGTGAGTGAGAGAGAGAGAGAGAGAAGCTGTGAGTGAGAGAGAGAGAGAGAGAGAGAAAGAGAAGCTGTGAGTGAGAGAGAGAGAGAGAAAGAGAAGCTGTGAGTGAGAGAGAGAAAGAGAACCTGTGAGTGAGAGAGAGAGAGAGAAAGAGATGCTGTGCGTGAGAGAGAGAGAGAGAAAGAGAAGCTGTGAGTGAGAGAGAGAAAGCGAAAAAGAAGCTGTGAGTGAGAGAGAGAGAGAAAAAGAGAAGCTTTGAGTGAGGGAGACACAGAGAGAAATAGAACCTGTGAGTGAGCAAGAGAGAGAGAGAAAGAGAAGCTGTGAGTGAGAGAGAGAGAGAAGCTGTGAGAGAGAGAGAAAGAGTAGCTGTGAATGAGAGAGAGAGAAAGAGAATCTGGGAGTGAGAGAGAGAGAAAGAGAAGCTGTGACTGAAAGAGAGAGAGAGAAAGAGAAGCTGTGAGTGAAAGAGCGAAAGCAAAAAAGCTGTGAGTGAGAGAGAGAGAGAAAGAGAAGCTGTGAGTGAGGGAGATAGAGAGAGAAATAGAACCTGTGAGTGAGCAAGAGAGAGAGAGAAAGAGAAGCTGTGAGTGAGAGAGAGAGAGAGAGAGAGAAGCTGTGAGTGAGAGAGAGAAAGAGAAGCTATGAGTGAGAGAGATAGAGAAAGTGAAGGTTTGAGTGAGTGAGAGAGTGAGAGAAAGAGATACTGTGAGTGAGAGAGAGAGAAAGAAGCTGTGAGAGAGAGAGAGAAAGAGAAACTGTTAGAGAGAGAGATAGAGAGAGAAGCTGTGTGGAGAGAGAGAGAAAGAGCTGTGAGTGAGAGAGCAAAAGAGAAGCAGTGAGTGAGTGAGAGAGAGAGAAAGAGAAGCTGTGAGTGAAAGAGAAAGAGAAGCTGTGAGTGAGAGAGAGAGAGAGAAGCTGTGAGTGAGAGAGAGAGAGACCAATAGAAGCTGTTAGAGAGAGAGAGAGAAAGAGAAGCTGTGAGGGAGAGAGACAGAGAGAGAAAGAGAAGCTGTGAGTGAGTGAGAGAGAGAGAGAGGGAAGCTGTGAGTGAGAGAGCTAGAGAGAGAAGCTGTGAGTGAGAGAGAGAATGAGAAAGAGAAGCTGTGAGTGAGAGAGATAGAGAGAGAAGCTGTGAGTGAGGGAGACAGAGAGTGAAATAGAACCTGTGAGTCAGAGAGATAGAGAGAAAGAGAAGCTGTGAGAGAGAGAGAAATAGAAGATTTGAGTGAGTGAGAGAGAGAGATAAAGAGAAGCTGTGAGTGAGTGAGAGAGAGAAAGAGAGAAAAGCTGTGTGTGAGAGAGAGAAAGAGTAGCTGTGAGAGTGAGAGAGAGAGAAATAGAAGCCGTGAGTGAGAGAGACAGAGAGAGAAGCTGTGAGTGAGGGAGAGAGAGAAAAAGAGAAGCTGTGAGTTAGAGAGATAGAGAGAGAAAGAGAAGCTGTGAGTGAGAGAGAGAAAGAGAAGCTGTGAGTGAGAGAGAGAGAGAAAGAGAAGCTGTGAGTGAGAGAGAGAGAGAGAGAAAGAGAAGCTGTGAGTGAGAGAGAGAAAGCGAAAGAGAAGCTGTGAGTGAGAGAGAGAGAGAGAAAGAGAGGCTTTGAGTGAGGGAGACAGAGAGAGAAATAGAACCTGTGAGTGAGCAAGAGAGAGAGAGAAAGAGAAGCTGTGAGTGAGAGAGAGAGAAGCTGTGTGAGAGAGAGAGAAAGAGTAGCTGTGAATGAGAGAGAGAAAGAGAATCTGTGAGTGAGAGAGAGAGAGAAAGAGAAGCTGTGAGTGAGAGAGAGAGAAGCAGTGAGTGAAAGAGAGAAAGCAAAAGAGAAGCTGTGAGTGAGAGAGAGAGAGAGAAAGAGAAGCTGTGAGTGAGGGAGATAGAGAGAAAGATAGAACCTGTGAGTGAGCAAGAGAGAGAGAGAAAGAGAAGCTGTGAGTGAGTGAGAGAGAGAGAGAGAAGCTGTGAGTGAGAGAGAGAAAGAGAAGCTATGAGTGAGATAGATAGAGAAAGTGAAGGTTTGAGTGAGTGAGAGAGTGAGAGAAAGAGATACTGTGAGTGAGAGAGAGAGAAAGAAGCTGTAAGAGAGAAAGAGAAGCTATGAGTGAGAGAGTGAAAGAGAAGTGGTGAATGAGTGAGAGAGAGGGAAAGCGAAGCTGTGAGTGAGAGAGAGAGAGAAAGAGAAGCTGTGAGTGAGAGAGAAAGAGAAGCTGTGAGTGAGAGAGAAAGAGAAGCTGTGAGTGAGAGAGTTAGAGAGAGAGAGAAAGAGAAGCTGTGTTTGAGTGAGAGAGAGAGAGAGAATGAGAAGCTGTGAGAGAGAGAGAAATAGAAGCTGTGAGTGAGAGAGAGAGAAGGAGAAGCTGTGAGTGAGAGAGCAAAAGATAAGCGGCGAGTGAGTGAGAGAGAGAGAGAGAAGCTGTGAGTGAGAGAGAAAGAGAAGCTGTGAGTGAGAGAGAGAGAGAGAGAAGCTGTGAGTGAGAGAGAGAGAGACCAATAGAAGCTGTTAGAGAGAGAGAGAGAAAGAGAAGCTGTGAGGGAGAGAGACAGAGAGAGAAAGAGAAGCTGTGAGTGAGTGAGTGAGTGAGAGAGAGAGAGAGGGAAGCTGTGAGTGAGAGAGAGAGAGAGAAGCTGTGAGTGAGAGAGAGAATGAGAAAGAGAATCTGTGAGTGAGAGAGATAGAGAGAGAAGCTGTGAGTGAGGGAGACAGAGAGTGAAATAGAACCTGTGAGTCATAGAGATAGAGAGAAAGAGAAGCTGTGTGAGAGAGAGAGAAATAGAAGATGTGAGTGAGTGAGAGAGAGAGATAAAGAGAAGCTGTGAGTGAGAGAGAGAGAGAAAGAGAGAAAAGCTGTGTGTGTGAGAGAGAGAAAGAGTAGCTGTGAGAGTGAGAGAGAGAGAAATAGAAGCCGTGAGTGAGAGAGACAGAGAGAGAAGCTGTGAGTGAGTGAGAGAGAGAGAAAGAGAAACTGTGAGTTAGAGAGATAGAGAGAGAAAGAGAAGCTGTGAGTGAGTGAGAGAGAGAGAAAGAGAAGGTGTGAGTTAGTGAGAGAGAGAGAAAAAGAAGCTGTGTGAGAGAGACAGAGAGAGAAAGAGAAGCATGAGTGAGTGAGAGAGAAAGAAAAGCTGTGAGTGAGAGAGAAAGAGAAGCTGTGAGTGAGAGAGTTAGAGAGAGAGAGAAAGAGAAGCTGTGTTGAGTGAGAGAGGGAGAGAGAATGAGAAGCTGTGAGAGAGAGAGAAATAGAAGCTGTGAGTGAGAGAGAGAGAAGGAGAAGCTGTGAGTTAGTGAGAGAGAGAGAAATTGAAGCTGTGAGTGAGAGACAGAGAGAAACAGAAGTTGTGAGTGAGTTATAGAGAGAGAGAAAGCGAAACTGTGAGAGAGAGAGAAAGAGAAGCTGTGAGTGAGAGAGACAGAGAGAGAGAAGCTGTGAGTGAGTGAGAGAGAGAGAGAGAAAGAGAAGCTGTGAGTGAGAGAGAGAGAGAGAAGCTGTGAGTGAGTGAGAGAGAGAGAAAGAGAAGAGTGAGTGAGAGAGTCAGAGAGAGAAAGAGAAGCTGTGAGTGAGTGAGAGAGAGAAAGATTAGCTGTGAATGAGAGAGAGAGAGAGAGAAAAGAGAAGCTGTGAGTGAGAGAGATAGAGAGAAAGAGAAGCTGTGTGTGTGAGAGAGAAATAGAACCTGTGAGTGAGTGAGTGAGAGAGAGAGAGAGAGAGAAAGAGAAGCTGTGAGTGAGTGAGAGAAAGAGAGGGAAGCTTTGAGTCAATGAGACAGAGAAAGAGAAGCAGTGAGTGAGAGAGACAGAGAGAGAAAGAGAAGCTGTGAGTGAGTGAGTGAGTGAGGGAGAGAAAGAAAGAGAAGCTGTGAGTGAGAGAGAGAAAGAGAAAGAGAAGCTGTGAGTGAGAGAGAGAAAGAGAAGTTGTGAGGGAGAGAGAGAGAAAGAGAAGCTGTGAGTGAGTGGGAGAGAGAGAAAAGCGAAGCTGTGAGGGAGAGACATAGAGAGAAAGAGAAGCTGTGAGTGAGAGAGAGAGAGAGAGAAGCTGTGAGTGAGAGAGAGAGAGAGAGAAAGAGAAGCTGTGAGTGAGAGAGAAAGAGAAGCTGTGAGTGAGAGAGAGAGAAAGAGAAGCTGTGAGTGAGAGAGAGAGAGAGAGAAATAGAAGCTGTGAGTGAGAGAGAGAAAGCGAAAGAGAAGCTGTGAGTGAAGAGAGAGAATGAGAAGCTGTGAGTGAGGGAGACAGAGAGAGAAATAGAACCTGTGAGTGAGCAAGAGAGAGAGAGAAAGAGAAGCTGTGAGAGAGAGAGAAGCTGTGTGAGAGAGAGAGAAAGAGTAGCTGTGAATGAGAGAGAGAGAGAAAGAGAAGCTGTGAGTGAGAGAGAGAGAGAGAGAAAGAGAAGCTGTGAGTGAGAGAGAGAGAAAGAGAAGCTGTGAGTGCGAGAGAGAAAGCAAAAGAGAAGCTGTGAGTGAGAGAGAGAGAGAGAAAGAGAAGCTGTGAGTGAGGGAGAGAGAGAAAGAAATAGAACCTGTGAGTGAGCAAGAGGGAGAGAGAAAGAGAAGCTGTGAGTGAGTGAGAGAGAGAGAAGCTGTGAGTGAGAGAGAGAAAGAGAAGCTGTGAGTGAGAGTGATAGAGAAAGTGAAGGAGTGAGTTAGAGACCGAGCGAGAGAAAGAGATACTGTGAGTGAGAGAGAGAGAAAGAAGCTGTGAGAGAGAAAGAGAAGCTATGAGTGAGAGAGTGAAAGAGAAGCAGTGAATGAGTGAGAGAGAGGGAAAGCGAAGCTATGAGTGAGAGAGAGAAAGAGAAACTGTTAGAGAGAGAGAGATAAAGAGAAGCTGTGTGGAGAGAGAGAGAAAGAGAAGCTGTGAGTGGGTGATTGAGTGAGTGAGAGAGAGAAAGAGAAGTTGTGAGTGAGAAAGAAAGAGAAGCTGTGTGAGAGAGAGAGAAAGAGAAGCTGTGAGTGAGAGAGCAAAAGAGAAGCGGTGAGTGAGTGAGAGTGAGAAAAAGAGAAGCTGTGAGTGAGAGAGAAAGAGAAGCTGTGTGTGAGTGAGAGAGAGAGAAGCTGTGAGTGAGAGAGAGAGACCAATAGAAGCGAGAGATAGATAGAGAGAGAGAAAGAGAAGCTGTGAGGGAGAGAGAGAGAGAAAGAGAAGCTGTGAGGGAGAGAGAGAGAGAGGCTGTGAGTGAGAGAGAGAAAGAGAAGCTGTGAGTGAGAGAGAGAGAGAAAGAGAAGCTGTGAGTGAGTGAGAGAGAGAGAGAGAAAAGCTGTGTGAGAGAGAGAGAGATAGAAGCTGAGAGTTAGTGAGAGAGAGAGAAATAGAAGCCGTGAGTGAGAGAGACAGAGAGAGAGAAGCTGTGAGTGAGTGAGAGAGAGAGAGAAAGAGAAGCTGTGAGTGAGAGAGAGTTAGAGAAAAAGAAGCTGTGAGTTAGTGAGAGAGAGAGAAAGAGATGCTGTGTGAGAGAGACAGAGTGAGAAAGAGAAGTGTGTGTGAGTGAGAGAGAAAGAAAGAAAAGCTGTGAGGGAGAGAGAAAGAGAAGCTGTGAGTGAGAGAGTTAGAGAGAGAGAGAAAGAGAAGCTGTGTGTGAGTGAGAGAGAGAGAGAATGAGAAGCTGTGAGAGAGAGAGAGAAAGAGAAGCTGTTAGTGAGTGAGAGAGAGAGAAGGAGAAGCTGTGAGTTAGTGAGAGAGAGAGAAATTGAAGCTGTGAGTGAGAGACAGAGAGAAACAGAAGTTGTGAGTGAGTGACAGAAAGAGAGAAAGAGAAGCTGTGAGTGAGTGAGAGAGAGAGAGAAGCTGTGAGTCAGTGAGACAGAGAGAAAGAGAAGCAGTGAGTGAGAGAGACAGAGAGAGAAAGAGAAGCTGTGAGTGAGAGAGAGAAAGAGAAGCTGTGAGTGAGAGAGAGAGAAAGAGAAGCTGTGAGTGAGAGAGAGAGAGAGAGAAGCTGTGAGTGAGAGAGAGAAAGCAAAAGAGAAGCTGTGAGTGAGAGAGAGAGAGAGAAAGAGAAGCTTTGAGTGAGGGAGACAGAGAGAAATAGAACCTGTGAGTGAGCAAGAGAGAGAGAGTAAGAGAAGCTGTGAGTGAGAGAGAGAGAGAAGCTGTGAGAGAGAGAGAGAAAGAGTAGCTGTGAATGAGAGAGAGAAAGAGAATCTGTGAGTGAGAGCGAGAGAGAAAGAGAAGCTGTGAGTGAGAGAGAGAGAAGCTGTGAGTGAAAGAGAGAAAGCAAAAGAGAAGCTGTGAGTGAGAGAGAGAGAAAGAGAAGCTGTGAGTGAGGGAGATAGAGAGAGAAATAGAACCTGTGAGTGAGCAAGAGAGAGAGAGAAAGAGAAGCTGTGAGTGAGAGAGAGAGAGAGAGAGAAGCTGTGAGTGAGAGAGGGAAAGAGAAGCTATGAGTGAGATAGATAGAGAAAGTGAAGGTTTGAGTGAGTGAGAGAGTGAGAGAAAGAGATACTGTGAGTGAGAGAGAGAGAAAGAAGCTGTAAGAGAGAAAGAGAAGCTATGAGTGAGAGAGTGAAAGAGAAGCGGTGAATGAGTGAGAGAGAGGGAAAGCGAAGCTGTGAGTGAGAGAGAGAGAGAAAGAGAAACTGTTAGAGATAGAGAGAGAGAGAAGCTGTGTGGAGAGAGAGAGAAAGAGAAGCTGTGAGTGAGAGAGCAAAAGATAAGCGGCGAGTGAGTGAGAGAGAGAGAGAGAAGCTGTGAGTGAGAGAGAAAGAGAAGCTGTGAGTGAGAGAGAGAGAAGCTGTGAGTGAGAGAGAGCGAGACCAATAGAAGCTGTTAGAGAGAGAGAGAGAAAGAGAAGCTGTGAGGGAGAGAGACAGAGAGAGAAAGAGAAGCTGTGAGTGAGTGAGTGAGTGAGAGAGAGAGAGAGAGGGAAGCTGTGAGTGAGAGAGAGAGAGAGAAGTTGTGAGTGAGAGAGAGAATGAGAAAGAGAAGCTGTGAGTGAGAGAGATAGAGAGAGAAGCTGTGAGTGAGGGAGACAGAGAGTGAAATAGAACCTGTGAGTCATAGAGATAGAGAGAAAGAGAAGCTGTGTGAGAGAGAGAGAAATAGAAGATGTGAGTGAGTGAGAGAGAGAGATAAAGAGAAGCTGTGAGTGAGAGAGAGAGAGAAAGAGAGAAAAGCTGTGTGTGTGAGAGAGAGAAAGAGTAGCTGTGAGAGTGAGAGAGAGAGAAATAGAAGCTGTGAGTGAGAGAGACAGAGAGAGAAGCTGTGAGTGAGTGAGAGAGAGAGAAAGAGAAACTGTGAGTTAGAGAGATAGAGAGAGAAAGAGAAGCTGTGAGTGAGTGAGAGAGAGAGAAAGAGAAGCTGTGAGTTAGTGAGAGAGAGAGAAAAAGAAGCTGCGTGAGAGAGACAGAGAGAGAAAGAGAAGCGTGAGTGAGTGAGAGAGAAAGAAAAGCTGTGAGTGAGAGAGAAAGAGAAGCTGTGAGTGAGAGAGTTAGAGAGAGAGAGAAAGAGAAGCTGTGTGTGAGTGAGAGAGAGAGAGAGAATGAGAAGCTGTGAGAGAGAGGGAAATAGAAGCTGTGAGAGAGAGAGAGAGGAGAAGCTGTGAGTTAGTGAGAGAGAGAGAAATTGAAGCTCTGAGTGAGAGACAGAGAGAAACAGAAGTTGTGAGTGAGTTATAGAGAGAGAGAAAGCGAAACTGTGTGTGAGAGAGAGAAAGAGAAGCTGTGAGTGAGAGAGACAGAGAGAGAGAAGCTGTGAGTGAGTGAGAGAGAGAGAGAGAGAAAGAGAAGCTGTGAGTGAGAGAGAGAGAGAGAAGCTGTGAGTGAGTGAGAGAGAGAGAAAGAGAAGCAGTGAGTGAGAGAGACAGAGAGAGAAAGAGAAGCTGTGAGTGAGTGAGAGAGAGAAAGATTAGCTGTGAATGAGAGAGAGAGAGAGAAAAGAGAAGCTGTGAGTGAGAGAGATAGAGAGAAAGAGAAGCTGTGTGTGTGAGAGAGAAATAGAACCTGTGAGTGAGTGAGTGAGTGAGAGAGAGAGAGAAAGAGAAGCTATGAGTGAGTGAGAGAAAGAGAGAAAGAGAAGCTGTGAGTGAGTGAGAGAGAGAGAGGGAAGCTTTGAGCCAATGAGACAGAGAAAGAGAAGCAGTGATTGAGAGAGACAGAGAGAGAAAGAGAAGCTGTGAGTGAGTGAGTGAGTGAGGGAGAGAAAGAAAGAGAAGCTGTGAGTGAGAGAGAGAAAGAGAAAGAGAAGCTGTGAGTGAGAGAGAGAGAGAAAGAGAAGCTGTGAGTGAGAGAGAGAGAAGCTGTGAGTGAAAGAGAGAAAGCAAAAGAGAAGCTGTGAGTGAGAGAGAGAGAGAGAAAGAGAAGCTGTGAGTGAGGGAGATAGAGAGAAATAGAACCTGTGAGTGAGCAAGAGAGAGAGAGAAAGAGAAGCTGTGAGTGAGAGAGAGAGAGAGAGAGAAGCTGTGAGTGAGAGAGAGAAAGAGAAGCTATGAGTGAGATAGATAGAGAAAGTGAAGGTTTGAGTGAGTGAGAGAGTGAGAGAAAGAGATACTGTGAGTGAGAGAGAGAGAAAGAAGCTGTAAGAGAGAAAGAGAAGCTATGAGTGAGAGAGTGAAACAGAAGCGGTGAATCAGTGAGAGAGAGGAAATGCGAAGCTGTGAGTGAGAGAGAGAGAGAAAGAGAAACTGTTAGAGATAGAGAGAGAGAGAAGCTGTGTGGAGAGAGAGAGAAAGAGAAGCTGTGAGTGAGAGAGCAAAAGATAAGCGGCGAGTGAGTGAGAGAGAGAGAGAGAAGCTGTGAGTGAGAGAGAAAGAGAAGCTGTGAGTGAGAGAGAGAGAGAGAAGCTGTGAGTGAGAGAGAGCGAGACCAATAGAAGCTGTTAGAGAGAGAGAGAGAAAGAGAAGCTGTGAGGGAGAGAGACAGAGAGAGAAAGAGAAGCTGTGAGTGAGTGAGTGAGAGAGAGAGAGAGAGAGGGAAGCTGTGAGTGAGAGAGAGAGAGAGAAGTTGTGAGTGAGAGAGAGAATGAGAAAGAGAAGCTGTGTGAGAGAGATAGAGAGAGAAGCTGTGAGTGAGGGAGACAGAGAGTGAAATAGAACCTGTGAGTCATAGAGATAGAGAGAAAGAGAAGCTGTGTGAGAGAGAGAGAAATAGAAGATGTGAGTGAGTGAGAGAGAGAGATAAAGAGAAGCTGTGAGTGAGAGAGAGAGAGAAAGAGAGAAAAGCTGTGTGTGAGAGAGAGAGAAAGAGTAGCTGTGAGAGTGAGAGAGAGAGAAATAGAAGCCGTGAGTGAGAGAGACAGAGAGAGAAGCTGTGAGTGAGTGAGAGAGAGAGAAAGAGAAACTGTGAGTTAGAGAGATAGAGAGAGAAAGAGAAGCTGTGAGTGAGTGAGAGAGAGAGAAAGAGAAGCTGTGAGTTAGTGAGAGAGAGAGAAAAAGAAGCTGTGTGAGAGAGACAGAGAGAGAAAGAGAAGCGTGAGTGAGTGAGAGAGAAAGAAAAGCTGTGAGTGAGAGAGAAAGAGAAGCTGTGAGTGAGAGAGTTAGAGAGAGAGAGAAAGAGAAGCTGTGTGTGAGTGAGAGAGAGAGAGAGAATGAGAAGCTGTGTGTGAGAGAGAAATAGAAGCTGTGAGTGAGAGAGAGAGGAGAAGCTGTGAGTTAGAGAGAGAGAGAGAAATTGAAGCTCTGAGTGAGAGACAGAGAGAAACAGAAGTTGTGAGTGAGTTATAGAGAGAGAGAAAGCGAAACTGTGTGAGAGAGAGAGAAAGAGAAGCTGTGAGTGAGAGAGACAGAGATAGAGAAGCTGTGAGTGAGTGAGAGAGAGAGAGAAAGAGAAGCTGTGAGTGAGAGAGAGAGAGAGAAGCTGTGAGTGAGTGAGAGAGAGAGAAAGAGAAGCAGTGAGTGAGAGAGACAGAGAGAGAAAGAGAAGCTGTGAGTGAGTGAGAGAGAGAAAGATTAGCTGTGAATGAGAGAGAGAGAGAGAAAAGAGAAGCTGTGAGTGAGAGAGATAGAGAGAAAGAGAAGCTGTGTGTGTGAGAGAGAAATAGAACCTGTGAGTGAGTGAGTGAGTGAGAGAGAGAGAAAGAGAAGCTGTGAGTGAGAGAGACAGAGAGAGAAAGAGAAGTTGTGAGTGAGTGAGTGAGGGAGGGAGAGAAAGAAAGAGAAGCTGTGAGTGAGAGAGAGAAAGAGAAAGAGAAGCTGTGAGTGACAGAGAGAAAGAGAAGTTGTGAGGGAGAGAGAGAGAAAGAGAAGCTGTGAGTGAGTGAGAGAGAGAGAAAAGTGAAGCTGTGAGTGAGAGAGATAGAGAGAAAGAGAAGCTGTGTGAGAGAAAGAGAAATAGAAGATGTGAGTGAGAGAGAGAGAGAAAGAGAAGCTGTGAGTGAGAGAGAGAGAGAGAAGCTGTGAGTGAGAGAGAGAGAGAGAGAAAGAGAAGCTGTGAGTGAGAGAGAAAGAGAAGCTGTGAGTGAGAGAGAGAGAGAAAGAGAAGCTGTGAGTGAGAGAGAGAGAGAGAGAGAAATAGAAGCTGTGAGTGAGAGAGAGAAAGCGAAAGAGAAGCTGTGAGTGAGAGAGAGAATGAGAAGCTGTGAGTGAGGGAGACAGAGAGAGAAATAGAACCTGTGAATGAGCAAGAGAGAGAGAGAAAGAGAAGCTGTGAGAGAGAGAGAAGCTGTGAGAGAGAGAGAAAAAGAGAAGCTGTGAATGAGAGAGAGAGAGAAAGAGAAGCTGTGAGTGAGAGAGAGAGAGAAAGAGAAGCTGTGAGTGCGAGAGAGAAAGCAAAAGAGAAGCTGTGAGTGAGAGAGAGAGAGAGAAAGAGAAGCTGTGAGTGAGGGAGACAGAGAGAGAAATAGAACCTGTGAGTGAGCAAGAGAGAGAGAGAAAGAGAAGCTGTGAGTGAGAGAGAGAGAGAGAAGCTGTGAGTGAGAGAGAGAAAGAGAAGCTGTGAGTGAGAGTGATAGAGAAAGTGAAGGAGTGAGTTAGTGAGAGAGAGAGAAAGAAGCTGTGAGTTAGTGAGAGAGAGAGAAATAGAAGCCGTGAGTGAGAGAGACAGAGAGAGAGAAGCTGTGAGTGAGTGAGAGAGAGAGAGAAAGAGAAGCTGTGAGTGAGAGAGAGTTAGAGAAAAAGAAGCTGTGAGTTAGTGAGAGAGACAGAAAGAGATGCTGTGTGAGAGAGAGAGTGAGAAAGAGAAGTGTGTGTGAGTGAGAGAGAAAGAAAGAAAAGCTGTGAGGGAGAGAGAAAGAGAAGCTGTGAGTGAGAGAGTTAGAGAGAGAGGGAAAGAGAAGCTGTGTGTGAGTGAGAGAGAGAGAGAATGAGAAGCTGTGAGAGAGAGAGAGAAAGAGAAGCTGTTAGTGAGTGAGAGAGAGAAGGAGAAGCTGTGAGTTAGTGAGAGAGAGAGAAATTGAAGCTGTGAGTGAGAGACAGAGAGAAACAGAAGTTGTGAGTGAGTGACAGAAAGAGAGAAAGAGAAGCTGTGAGTGAGTGAGAGAGAGAGAAGCTGTGAGTCAGTGAGACAGAGAGAAAGAGAAGCAGTGAGTGAGAGAGACAGAGAGAGAAAGAGAAGCTGTGAGTGAGTGAGTGAGGGAGAGAAAGAAAGAGAAGCTGTGAGTGAGAGAGAGAAAGAGAAAGAGAAGCTGTGAGTGAGAGAGAGAGAGAAAGAGAAGCTGTGAGGGAGAGAGAGAAATAGAAGATGTGAGTGAGTGAGAGAGAGAGAGAGAAGCTGTGAGTGAGAGAGAGAGAGAGAGAAGCTGTGAGTGAGAGAGAGAGAAAGAGAAGCTGTGAGTGAGAGAGAGAAAGAGAAGGTGTGAGTGAGAGAGAGAGAGAAAGAGAAGCTGTGAGTGAGAGAGAGAGAGAGAAAGAGAAGCTGTGAGTGAGAGAGAGAAAGTGAAAGAGAAGCTGTGAGTGAGAGAGAGAGAGAAAGAGAAGCTTTGAGTGTGGGAGACAGAGAGAGAAATAGAACCTTGAGTGAGCAAGAGAGAGAGAGAAAGAGAAGCTGTGAGGGAGAGAGAGAGAAGCTGTGTGTGAGAGAGACAAAGAGTAGCTGTGAATGAGAGAGAGAGAAAGAGAAGCTGTGAGTGAGAGAAAGAGAGAAAGAGAAGATGTGAGTGAGAGAGAGAGAAAGAAAGAGAAGCTGTGAGTGAGAGAGAGAAAGCAAAAGAGAAGCTGTGAGTGAGAGAGAGAGAGAAAGAGAAGCTGTGAGTGAGGGAGACAGAGAGAGAAATAGAACCTGTGAGTGAGCAAGAGAGAGAGAGAAATGAAGCTGTGAGTGTGTGAGAGAGAGAGAGAGAAGCTGAGAGTAAGAGAGAGAAAAAGAAGCTATGAGTGAGAGAGATAGAGAAAGTGAAGGTTTGAGTGAGTGAGAGAGCGAGAGAAAGAGATACTGTGTGAGAGAGAGAGAAAGAAGCTGTGAGAGAGAAAGAGAAGCTATGAGTGAGAGAGTGAAAGAGAAGCGGTGAATGAGTGAGAGAGAGGGAAAGCGAAGCTGTGAGTGTGAGAGAGAGAAAGAGAAACTGTTAGAGAGAGAGAGAGAGAGAGAGAAAGAGAAGCTGTGTGGAGAGAGAGAGAAAGAGAAGCTGTGAGTGAGTGAGTGAGTGAGAGAGAGAGAGAAGTTGTGAGTGAGAAAGAAAGAGAAGCTGTGAGAGAGAGAGAGAAAGAGAAGCTGTGAGTGAGAGAGCAAAAGAGAAGCAGTGAGTGAGTGAGAGAGAGAGAAGCTGTGTGTGAGAGAGAGAGACCAATAGAAGCTGTTTGAGAGAGAGAGAGAAAGAGAAGCTGTGAGGGAGAGAGACAGAGAGAGAAAGAGAAGCTGTGAGTGAGGGAGTGAGTGAGAGAGAGAGAGAAGCTGTGAGTGAGAGAGAGAGAGAAAGAGAAGCTGTGAGTGAGAGAGAGAATGAGAAAGAGAAGCTGTGAGTGAGAGAGATAGAGAGAGAAGCTGTAAGTGAGGGAGACAGAGAGTGAAATAGAACCTGTGAGTCAGAGAGATAGAGAGAAAGAGAAGCTGTGAGAGAGACAGAGAAATAGAAGATGTGAGTGAGTGAAAGAGAGAGATAAAGAGAAGCTGTGAGTGAGTGAGAGAAAGAGAGAAAAGCTGTGAGAGAGAGAGAAATAGTAGCTGTGAGAGTGAGAGTGAGAGAGAGAGAGAAATAGAAGCCGTGAGAGAGACAGAGAGAGAAGCTGTGAGTGAGTGAGGGAGAGAGAAAGAGAAGCTGTGAGTTAGAGAGATAGAGAGAGAAAGAGAAGCTGTGAGTGAGTGAGAGAGAGGGAAAGAGAAGCTGTGAGTTAGTGAGAGAGAGAGAAAAAGAAGCTGTGTGAGAGAGACAGAGAGAGAAAGAGAAGCGTGAGTGAGTGAGAGAGAGAGAGAAAGAAAAGCTGTGAGTGAGAGAGAAAGAGAAGCTGTGAGTGAGAGAGTTAGAGAGAGAGAGAAAGAGAAGCTGTGTGTGAGTGAGAGAGAGAGAGAATGAGAAGCTGTGAGAGAGAGAGAGAAAGAGAAGCTGTGAGTGAGTGAGAGAGAGAGAAGGAGAAGCTGTGAGTTAGTGAGAATGAGAGAGAAATTGAAGCTGTGAGTGAGAGACAGAAAGAAACAGAATTTGTGAGTGAGTTAGAGAGAGAGAGAAAGAAAGAGAAGCTGTGTGTGAGAGAGAGAGTGAAAGAGAAGCTGTGTGTGTGAGAGAGAAAGAGAAGCTGTGAGTGAGAGAGACAGATAGAGAAAACCTGTGAGTGAGTGAGAGAGAGAGAGAAAGAGAAGCTGTGAGTGAGAGAGAGAGAGAGAAGCTGTGAGTGAGAGAGAGAGAAAGAGTAGCTGTGAATGAGAGAGAGAGAGAAAAGAGTAGCTGTGAGTGAGAGAGATAGAGAGAAAGAGAAGCAGTGTGTGAGAGAGAAATAGAACCTGTGAGTGAGTGAGTGAGAGAGAGAGAGAGAGAGAAGCTGTGAGTGAGTGAGAGAAAGAGAGAAAGAGAAGCTGTGAGTGAGTGAGAGAGAGAGAGAAGTCAGTGAGACAGAGAGAAAGAGAAGCAGTGAGTGAGAGAGACAGAGAGAGAAAGAGAAGCTGTGAGTGAGTGAGGGAGGGAGAGAAAGAAAGAAAGAGAAGCTGTGAGTGAGAGAGAAAGAGAAAGAGAAGCTGTGAGTGAGAGAGAGAGAGAAAGAGAAGCTATGAGGGAGAGAGAGAGAAAGAGAAGCTGTGAGTGAGAGAGAGAGAGAGAGAAAGAGAAGCTGTGAGGGAGAGAGAGAGAGAGAGAGAGAAGCTGTGAGTGAGAGAGAGAAAGAGCTGTGAGTGAGAGAGAGAGAGAGAAGCTGTGAGTGAGAGAGAGAGAAAGAGAAGCTGTGAGTGAGAGAGAGAAAGCGAAAGAGAAGCTGTGAGTGAGAGAGAGAGAGAGAAAGAGAAGCTGTGAGTCAGGGAGACAGAGAGAGAAATAGAACCTGTGAGTGAGCAAGAGAGAGAGAAAGAGAAGCTGTGTGTGTGTGTGAGAGAGAGAAGCTGTGAGAGAGAGAGAAAGAGTAGCTGTGAATGAGAGAGAGAGACAGAAAGAGAAGCTGTGAGTGAGAGAGAGAGAGAGAAGCTGTGAGTGAGAGAGAGAGAAAGAGAAGCTGTGAGGGAGAGAGAGAGAGAAGCTGTGAGTGAGAGAGAGAAAGAGAAGCTGTGAGTGAGAGAGAGAAAGAGAAGCTGTGAGTGAGAGAGAGAGAGAGAAAGAGAAGCTGTGAGGGAGAGAGAGAGAAAGAGAAGCTGTGAGTGCGTGAGAGAGAAAAGAGAAGCTGTGAGTGAGAGAGATAGAGAGAAAGAGAAGCTGTGAGAAAGAGAGAGAAATAGAAGATGAGAGTGAGTGGGAGAGAGAGAGAAAGAGAAGCTGTGAGTGAGAGAGAGAGAGAGAGATATAGAAGCCATGAGTGAGAGAGACAGAGAGAGAGAAGCTGTGAGTGAGTGAGAGAGAGAGAGAAAGAGAAGCTGTGAGTGAGAGAGAGAGAGAAAGAGAAGCTGTGAGTGAGTGAGAGTTAGAGAAAGAGAAGCTGTGAGTTAGTGAGAGAGAGAGAAAGAGAAGCTGTGTGAGCGAGAGTGAGAAAGAGAAGCGTGAGTGAGTGAGAGAGAGAGAAAGAAAAGCTGTGTTGGAGAGAGAAAGAGAAGCTGTGAGTGAGAGAGTTAGAGAGAGAGAGAAAGAGAAGCTGTGTGTGAGTGAGAGAGAGAGAGAGAGAATGAGAAGCTGTGTGAGAGAGAGAAAGAGTAGCTGTGAGTGAGTGAGAGAGAGAGAAGGAGAAGCTGTGAGTTAGTGAGAGAGAGAAAGAGAAGCTGTGAGTGAGTGAGAGTTAGAGAAAGAGAAGCTGTGAGTGAGAGAGAGAGAGGGAGAAATAGAAGCCGTGAGTGAGAGAGACAGAGAGAGAGAAGCTGTGAGTGAGTGAGAGAGAGAGAGAAAGAGAAGCTGTGAGTGAGAGAGAGAGAGAGAAAGAGAAGCTGTGAGTGAGTGAGAGTTAGAGAAAGAGAAGCTGTGAGTGAGAGAGATAGAGAGAAAGAGAAGCTGTGAGAGAGAGAGAAATAGAAGATGTGAGTGAGAGAGAGAGAGAGAAAGAGAAGCTGTGAGTGAGAGAGAGAGAGAGAAAGAGAAGCTGTGAGTGAGATAGAGAGAGAAAGAGAAGCTGTGAGTGAGAGAGAGAAAGAGAAGCTGTGAGTGAGACAGAGAGAGAGAAAGAGATGCTGTGAGTGAGAGAGAGAGAGAAAGAGAAGCTGTGAGTGAGAGAGAGAAAGCGAAAGAGAAGCTGTGAGTGAGAGAGAGAGAGAGAAAGAGAAGCTGTGAGTGAGATAGAGAGAGAAAGAGAAGCTGTGAGTGAGAGAGAGAAAGAGAAGCTGTGAGTGAGAGAGAGAGAGAGAAAGAGATGCTGTGAGTGAGAGAGAGAGAGAGAAAGAGAAGCTGTGAGTGAGAGAGATAGAGAGAAAGAGAAGCTGTGAGAAAGAGAGAGAAATAGAAGATGAGAGTGAGTGGGAGAGAGAGAGAAAGAGAAGCTGTGAGTGAGAGAGAGAGAGCGAAATAGAAGCCGTGAGTGAGAGAGACAGAGAGAGAGAAGCTGTGAGTGAGTGAGAGAGAGAGAGAAAGAGAAGCTGTGAGTGAGAGAGAGAGAGAAAGAGAAGCTCTGAGTGAGTGAGAGTTAGAGAAAGAGAAGCTGTGAGTTAGTGAGAGAGAGAGAAAGAGAAGCTGTGTGAGTGAGAGTGAGAAAGAGAAGCGTGAGTGAGTGAGAGAGAGAGAAAGAGAAGCTGTGTGGGAGAGAGAAAGAGAAGCTGTGAGTGAGAGAGTTAGAGAGAGAGAGAAAGAGAAGCTGTGTGTGAGTGAGAGAGAGAGAGAGAATGAGAAGCTGTGTGTGAGAGAGAAAGAGTAGCTGTGAGTGAGTGAGAGAGAGAGAAGGAGAAGCTGTGAGTTAGTGAGAGAGAGAAAGAGAAGCTGTGAGTGAGTGAGAGTTAGAGAAAGAGAAGCTGTGAGTGAGAGAGAGAGGGAGAAATAGAAGCCCTGAGTGAGAGAGACAGAGAGAGAGAAGCTGTGAGTGAGTGAGAGAGAGAAAGAGAAGCTGTGAGTGAGTGAGAGTTAGAGAAAGAGAAGCTGTGAGTGAGAGTGATAGAGAGAAAGAGAAGCTGTGAGAGAGAGAGAAATAGAAGATGTGAGTGAGAGAGAGAGAGAGAAAGAGAAGCTGTGTGTGAGGTAGACAGAGAGAGAAATAGAACCTGTGAGTGAGCAAGAGAGAGAGAGAAATGAAGCTGTGAGTGAGTGAGTGAGAGAGAGAGAGAGAGAGAAGCTGTGAGTGAGTGAGAGAAAGAGAGAAAGAGAAGCTGTGAGTGAGTGAGAGAGAGAGAGAAGTCGTGAGTCAGTGAGACAGAGAGAAAGAGAAGCAGTGAGTGAGAGAGACAGAGAGAGAAAGAGAAGCTGTGTGTGAGAGAGAAATAGAACCTGTGAGTGAGTGAGTGAGAGAGAGAGAGAGAGAGAAGCTGTGAGTGAGTGAGAGAAAGAGAGAAAGAGAAGCTGTGAGTGAGTGAGAGAGAGAGAGAAGTCGTGAGTCAGTGAGACAGAGAGAAAGAGAAGCAGTGAGTGAGAGAGACAGAGAGAGAAAGAGAAGCTGTGAGTGAGTGAGGGAGGGAGAGAAAGAAAGAAAGAGAAGCTGTGAGTGAGAGAGAAAGAGAAAGAGAAGCTGTGAGTGAGAGAGAGAGAGAAAGAGAAGCTATGAGGGAGAGAGAGAGAAAGAGAAGCTGTGAGTGAGAGAGAGAGAGAGAGAAAGAGAAGCTGTGAGGGAGAGAGAGAGAGAGAGAAGCTGTGAGTGAGAGAGAGAAAGAGCTGTGAGTGAGAGAGAGAGAGAGAGAAGCTGTGAGTGAGAGAGAGAGAAAGAGAAGCTGTGAGTGAGAGAGAGAAAGCGAAAGAGAAGCTGTGAGTGAGAGAGAGAGAGAGAAAGAGAAGCTGTGAGTCAGGGAGACAGAGAGAGAAATAGAACCTGTGAGTGAGCAAGAGAGAGAAAGAGAAGCTGTGTGTGTGTGAGAGAGAGAGAAGCTGTGAGAGAGAGAGAAAGAGTAGCTGTGAATGAGAGAGAGAGACAGAAAGAGAAGCTGTGAGTGAGAGAGAGAGAGAGAAGCTGTGAGTGAGAGAGAGAGAAAGAGAAGCTGTGAGGGAGAGAGAGAGAGAAGCTGTGAGTGAGAGAGAGAAAGAGAAGCTGTGAGTGAGAGAGAGAAAGAGAAGCTGTGAGTGAGAGAGAGAGAGAGAGAGAAAGAGAAGCTGTGAGGGAGAGAGAGAGAAAGAGAAGCTGTGAGTGCGTGAGAGAGAAAAGAGAAGCTGTGAGTGAGAGAGATAGAGAGAAAGAGAAGCTGTGAGAAAGAGAGAGAAATAGAAGATGAGAGTGAGTGGGAGAGAGAGAGAAAGAGAAGCTGTGAGTGAGAGAGAGAGAGAGAGATATAGAAGCCATGAGTGAGAGAGACAGAGAGAGAGAAGCTGTGAGTGAGTGAGAGAGAGAGAGAAAGAGAAGCTGTGAGTGAGAGAGAGAGAGAAAGAGAAGCTGTGAGTGAGTGAGAGTTAGAGAAAGAGAAGCTGTGAGTTAGTGAGAGAGAGAGAAAGAGAAGCTGTGTGAGCGAGAGTGAGAAAGAGAAGCGTGAGTGAGTGAGAGAGAGAGAAAGAAAAGCTGTGTGGGAGAGAGAAAGAGAAGCTGTGTGTGAGTGAGAGAGAGAGAGAGAGAATGAGAAGCTGTGTGAGAGAGAGAAAGAGTAGCTGTGAGTGAGTGAGAGAGAGAGAAGGAGAAGCTGTGAGTTAGTGAGAGAGAGAAAGAGAAGCTGTGAGTGAGTGAGAGTTAGAGAAAGAGAAGCTGTGAGTGAGAGAGAGAGGGAGAAATAGAAGCCGTGTGAGAGAGACAGAGAGAGAGAAGCTGTGAGTGAGTGAGAGAGAGAGAGAGAGAAAGAGAAGCTGTGAGTGAGAGAGAGAGAGAAAGAGAAGCTGTGAGTGAGTGAGAGTTAGAGAAAGAGAAGCTGTGAGTGAGAGAGATAGAGAGAAAGAGAAGCTGTGAGAGAGAGAGAAATAGAAGATGTGAGTGAGTGAGAGAGAGAGAAAGAGAAGCTGTGAGTGAGAGAGAGAGAGAGAAAGAGAAGCTGTGAGTGAGATAGAGAGAGAAAGAGAAGCTGTGAGTGAGAGAGAGAAAGAGAAGCTGTGAGTGAGACAGAGAGAGAGAAAGAGATGCTGTGAGTGAGAGAGAGAGAGAAAGAGAAGCTGTGAGTGAGAGAGAGAAAGCGAAAGAGAAGCTGTGAGTGAGAGAGAGAGAGAGAAAGAGAAGCTGTGAGTGAGATAGAGAGAGAAAGAGAAGCTGTGAGTGAGAGAGAGAAAGAGAAGCTGTGAGTGAGAGAGAGAGAGAGAAAGAGATGCTGTGAGTGAGAGAGAGAGAGAGAAAGAGAAGCTGTGAGTGAGAGAGATAGAGAGAAAGAGAAGCTGTGAGAAAGAGAGAGAAATAGAAGATGAGAGTGAGTGGGAGAGAGAGAGAAAGAGAAGCTGTGAGTGAGTGAGAGAGAGCGAAATAGAAGCCGTGAGTGAGAGAGACAGAGAGAGAGAAGCTGTGAGTGAGTGAGAGAGAGAGAGAAAGAGAAGCTGTGAGTGAGAGAGAGAGAGAAAGAGAAGCTCTGAGTGAGTGAGAGTTAGAGAAAGAGAAGCTGTGAGTTAGTGAGAGAGAGAGAAAGAGAAGCTGTGTGAGCGAGAGTGAGAAAGAGAAGCGTGAGTGAGTGAGTGAGAGAGAAAGAGAAGCTGTGTGGGAGAGAGAAAGAGAAGCTGTGAGTGAGAGAGTTAGAGAGAGAGAGAAAGAGAAGCTGTGTGTGAGTGAGAGAGAGAGAGAGAATGAGAAGCTGTGTGTGTGAGAGAAAGAGTAGCTGTGAGTGAGTGAGAGAGAGAGAAGGAGAAGCTGTGAGTTAGTGAGAGAGAGAAAGAGAAGCTGTGAGTGAGTGAGAGTTAGAGAAAGAGAAGCTGTGAGTGAGAGAGAGAGGGAGAAATAGAAGCCGTGAGTGAGAGAGACAGAGAGAGAGAAGCTGTGAGTGAGTGAGAGAGAGAGAGAAAGAGAAGCTGTGAGTGAGTGAGAGTTAGAGAAAGAGAAGCTGTGAGTGAGAGTGATAGAGAGAAAGAGAAGCTGTGAGAGAGAGAGAAATAGAAGATGTGAGTGAGAGAGACAGAGAGAAAGAGAAGCTGTGTGTGAGGGAGACAGAGAGAGAAATAGAACCTGTGAGTGAGCAAGAGAGAGAGAGAAATGAAGCTGTGAGTGAGAGAGAGAGAGAGAGAAGCTGAGAGTGAGAGAGAGAAAGAGAAGCTATGAGTGAGAGAGATAGAGAAAGTGAAGGTTTGAGTGAGTGAGAGAGCGAGAGAAAGAGATACTGTGAGAGAGAGAGAGAAAGAAGCTGTGAGAGAGAAAGAGAAGCTATGAGTGAGAGAGTGAAAGAGAAGCGGTGAATGAGTGAGAGAGAGGGAAAGCGAAGCTGTGAGTGAGAGAGAGAGAAAGAGAAACTGTTAGAGAGAGAGAGAGAGAAAGAGAAGCTGTGTGGAGAGAGAGAGAAAGAGAAGCTGTGAGTGAGTGAGTGAGTGAGAGAGAGAGAGAGAAGTTGTGAGTGAGAAAGAAAGAGAAGCTGTGAGAGAGAGAGAGAAAGAGAAGCTGTGAGTGATAGAGCAAAAGAGAAGCAGTGAGTGAGTGAGAGAGAGAGACAGAGAAGCTGTGAGTGAGAGAGAAAGAGAAGCTGTGAGTGAGAGAGAGAGAGAAGCTGTGTGTGAGAGAGAGACCAATAGAAGCTGTTTGAGAGAGAGAGAGAAAGAGAAGCTGTGAGGGAGAGAGACAGAGAGAGAAAGAGAAGCTGTGAGTGAGGGAGTGAGTGAGAGAGAGAGAGAAGCTGTGAGTGAGAGAGAGAGAGAGAGAGAAAGAGAAGCTGTGAGTGAGAGAGAGAATGAGAAAGAGAAGCTGTGAGTGAGAGAGATAGAGAGAGAAGCTGTGAGTGAGGGAGACAGAGAGTGAAATAGAACCTGTGAGTCAGAGAGATAGAGAGAAAGAGAAGCTGTGAGAGAGACAGAGAAATAGAAGATGTGAGTGAGTGAAAGAGAGAGATAAAGAGAAGCTGTGAGTGAGTGAGAGAAAGAGAGAAAAGCTGTGTGTGAGTGAGAAATAGTAGCTGTGAGAGTGAGAGAGAGAGAGAAATAGAAGCCGTGAGTGAGAGAGACAGAGAGAGAAGCTGTGAGTGAGAGAGAGAGAAAGAGAAGCTGTGAGTTAGAGAGATAGAGAGAGAAAGAGAAGCTGTGAGTGAGTGAGAGAGAGGGAAAGAGAAGCTGTGAGTTAGTGAGAGAGAGAGAGAGAAAAAGAAGCTGTGTGAGAGAGACAGAGAGAGAAAGAGAAGCGTGAGTGAGTGAGAGAGAGAAAGAAAAGCTGTGAGTGAGAGAGAAAGAGAAGCTGTGAGTGAGAGAGTTAGAGAGAGAGAGAAAGAGAAGCTGTGTGTGAGTTAGAGAGAGAGAGAATGAGAAGCTGTGAGAGAGAGAGAGAAAGAGAAGCTGTGAGTGAGTGAGAGAGAGAGAAGGAGAAGCTGTGAGTTAGTGAGAGAGAGAGAAATTGAAGCTGTGAGTGAGAGACAGAAAGAAACAGAATTTGTGAGTGAGTTAGAGAGAGAGAGAAAGAAAGAGAAGCTGTGTGTGAGAGAGAGAGTGAAAGAGAAGCTGTGTGTGTGAGAGAGAAAGAGAAGCTGTGAGTGAGAGAGACAGATAGAGAAAAGCTGTGAGTGAGTGAGAGAGAGAGAGAAAGAGAAGCTGTGAGTGAGAGAGAGAGAGAGAAGCTGTGAGTGAGAGAGAGAGAAAGAGTAGCTGCGAATGAGAGAGAGAAAAGAGTAGCTGTGAGTGAGAGAGATAGAGAGAAAGAGAAGCAGTGTGTGAGAGAGAAATAGAACCTGTGAGTGAGTGAGTGAGAGAGAGAGAGAAGCTGTGAGTGAGTGAGAGAAAGAGAGAAAGAGAAGCTGTGAGTGAGTGAGAGAGAGAGAGAAGTCGTGAGTCAGTGAGACAGAGAGAAAGAGAAGCAGTGAGTGAGAGAGACAGAGAGAGAAAGAGAAGCTGTGAGTGAGTGAGGGAGGGAGAGAAAGAAAGAGAAGCTGTGAGTGAGAGAGAAAGAGAAAGAGAAGCTGTGAGTGAGAGAGAGAGAGAAAGAGAAGCTATGAGGGAGAGAGAGAGAAAGAGAAGCTGTGAGTGAGAGAGAGAGAGAGAGAGAAAGAGAAGCTGTGAGTGAGAGAGAGAAAGAGAAGCTGTAAGTGAGAGAGAGAGAGAGAGAGAGAAGCTGTGAGTGAGAGAGAGAGAGAGAAAGAGAAGCTGTGAGTGAGAGAGAGAAAGCGAAAGAGAAGCTGTGAGTGAGAGAGAGAGAAAGAGAAGCTGTGAGTGAGGGAGACAGAGAAAGAAATAGAACCTGTGAGTGAGCAAGAGAGAGAGAAAGAGAAGCTGTGTGTGTGTGTGAGAGAGAGAAGCTGTGAGAGAGAGAGAAAGAGTAGCTGTGAATGAGAGAGAGAGACAGAAAGAGAAGCTGTGAGTGAGAGAGAGAGAGAGAGAAGCTGTGAGTGAGAGAGAGAGAAAGAGAAGCTGTGAGGGAGAGAGAGAGAGAAGCTGTGAGTGAGAGAGAGAAAGAGAAGCTGTGAGTGAGAGAGAGAAAGAGAAGCTGTGAGTGAGAGAGAGAGAGAGAAAGAGAAGCTGTGAGGGAGAGAGAGAGAAAGAGAAGCTGTGAGTGCGTGAGAGAGAAAAGAGAAGCTGTGAGTGAGAGAGATAGAGAGAAAGAGAAGCTGTGAGAAAGAGAGAGAAATAGAAGATGAGAGTGAGTGGGAGAGAGAGAGAAAGAGAAGCTGTGAGTGAGAGAGAGAGAGAGAAATAGAAGCCGTGAGTGAGAGAGACAGAGAGAGAGAAGCTGTGAGTGAGTGAGAGAGAGAGAGAAAGAGAAGCTGTGAGTGAGAGAGAGAGAGAAAGAGAAGCTGTGAGTGAGTGAGAGATAGAGAAAGAGAAGCTGTGAGTTAGTGAGAGAGAGAGAAAGAGAAGCTGTGTGAGCGAGAGTGAGAAAGAGAAGCGTGAGTGAGTGAGAGAGAGAGAAAGAAAAGCTGTGTGGGAGAGAGAAAGAGAAGCTATGAGTGAGAGAGAGAGAGAGAGAAAGAGAAGCTGTGTGTGAGTGAGAGAGAGAGAGAGAATGAGAAGCTGTGTGAGAGAGAGAAAGAGTAGCTGTGAGTGAGTGAGAGAGAGAGAAGGAGAAGCTGTGAGTTAGTGAGAGAGAGAAAGAGAAGCTGTGAGTGAGTGAGAGTTAGAGAAAGAGAAGCTGTGAGTGAGAGAGAGAGGGAGAAATAGAAGCCGTGAGTGAGAGAGACAGAGAGAGAAGCTGTGAGTGAGTGAGAGAGAGAGAGAAAGAGAAGCTGTGAGTGAGAGAGAGAGAGAGAAAGAGAAGCTGTGAGTGAGTGAGAGTTAGAGAAAGAGAAGCTGTGAGTGAGAGAGATAGAGAGAAAGAGAAGCTGTGAGAGAGAGAGAAATAGAAGATGTGAGTGAGAGAGAGAGAGAGAAAGAGAAGCTGTGAGTGAGAGAGAGAGAGAGAAAGAGAAGCTGTGAGTGAGATAGAGAGAGAAAGAGAAGCTGTGAGTGAGAGAGAGAAAGAGAAGCTGTGAGTGAGAGAGAGAGAGAGAAAGAGATGCTGTGAGTGAGAGAGAGAGAGAGAAAGAGAAGCTGTGAGTGAGAGAGAGAAAGCGAAAGAGAAGCTGTGAGTGAGAGAGAGAGAGAGAAAGAGAAGCTTTGAGTGAGGGAGACAGAGAGAGAAATAGTACCTGTGAGTGAGCAAGAGAGAGAGAGAAAGAGAAGCTGTGAGTGATAGAGAGAGAAGCTGTGTGTGTGAGAGAGAAAGAGTAGCTGTGAATGAGAGAGAGAGAAAGAGAATCTGTGAGTGAGAGAGAGAGAAAGAGAAGCTGTGAGTGAGAGAGAGAGAGAAAGAGAAGCTGTGAGTGAAAGAGAGAAAGCAAAAATGCTGTGAGTGAGAGAGAGAGAGAGAAAGAGAAGCTGTGAGTGAGGGAGATAGAGAGAGAAATAGAACCTGTGAGTGAGCAAGAGAGAGAGAGAAAGAGAAGCTGTGAGTGAGAGAGAGAGAGAGAGAGAAGCTGTGAGTGAGAGAGAGAAAGAGAAGCTGTGAGTGAGTGAGAGTTAGAGATAGAGAAGCTGTGAGTGAGAGAGATAGAGAGAAAGAGAAGCTGTGAGAGAGAAAGAAATAGAAGATGTGAGTGAGAGAGAGAGAGAGAAAGAGAAGCTGTGAGTGAGAGAGAGAGAGAGAGAGAGAAGCTGTGAGTGAGAGAGAGAGAGAAAGAGAAGCTGTGAGTGAGAGAGAGAAAGAGAAGCTGTGAGTGAGAGAGAGAGAGAAAGAGATGCTGTGAGTGAGAGAGAGAGAGAAAGAGAAGCTGTGAGTGAGAGAGAGAAAGCGAAAGAGAAGCTGTGAGTGAGAGAGAGAGAGAGAAAGAGAAGCTTTGAGTGAGGGAGACAGAGAGAGAAATAGTACCTGTGAGTGAGCAAGAGAGAGAGAGAAAGAGAAGCTGTGAGTGAGAGAGAGAGAGAAGCTGTGTGAGAGAGAGAGAAAGAGTAGCTGTGAATGAGAGAGAGAGAAAGAGTATCTGTGAGTGAGAGAGAGAGAGAAAGAGAAGCTGTGAGGGAGAGAGAGAGAGAAGCTGTGAGTGAGAGAGAGAAAGAGAAGCTGTGAGTGAGAGAGAGAAAGAGAAGCTGTGTGAGAGAGAGAGAGAGAGAAAGAGAAGCTGTGAGGGAGAGAGAGAGAAAGAGAAGCTGTGAGTGCGTGAGAGAGAAAAGAGAAGCTGTGAGTGAGAGAGATAGAGAGAAAGAGAAGCTGTGAGAAAGAGAGAGAAATAGAAGATGAGAGTGAGTGGGAGAGAGAGAGAAAGAGAAGCTGTGAGTGAGAGAGAGAGAGAGAAATAGAAGCCGTGAGTGAGAGAGACAGAGAGAGAGAAGCTGTGAGTGAGTGAGAGAGAGAGAGAAAGAGAAGCTGTGAGTGAGAGAGAGAGAGAAAGAGAAGCTGTGAGTGAGTGAGAGTTAGAGAAAGAGAAGCTGTGAGTTAGTGAGAGAGAGAGAAAGAGAAGCTGTGTGAGCTAGAGTGAGAAAGAGAAGCGTGAGTGAGTGAGAGAGAGAGAAAGAAAAGCTGTGTGGGAGAGAGAAAGAGAAGCTGTGAGTGAGAGAGTTAGAGAGAGAGAAAGAGAAGCTGTGTGTGAGTGAGAGAGAGAGAGAATGAGAAGCTGTGTGAGAAAGAGAAAGAGTAGCTGTGAGTGAGTGAGAGAGAGAGAAGGAGAAGCTGTGAGTTAGTGAGAGAGAGAAAGAGAAGCTGTGAGTGAGTGAGAGTTAGAGAAAGAGAAGCTGTGAGTGAGAGAGAGAGAGAAAGAGAAGCTGTGAGTGAGTGAGAGTTAGAGAAAGAGAAGCTGTGAGTGAGAGAGATAGAGAGAAAGAGAAGCTGTGAGAGAGAGAGAAATAGAAGATGTGAGTGAGAGAGAGAGAGAAAGAGAAGCTGTGAGTGAGAGAGAGAGAGAGAAAGAGAAGCTGTGAGTGAGATAGAGAGAGAAAGAGAATCTGTGAGTGAGAGAGAGAGAAAGAGAAGCTGTGAGTGAGAGAGAGAGAGAAAGAGAAGCTGTGAGTGAAAGAGAGAAAGCAAAAATGCTGTGAGTGAGAGAGAGAGAGAGAAAGAGAAGCTGTGAGTGAGGGAGATAGAGAGAGAAATAGAACCTGTGAGTGAGCAAGAGAGAGAGAGAAAGAGAAGCTGTGAGTGAGTGAGAGAGAGAGAGAGAGAGAGAAGCTGTGAGTGAGAGAGAGAAAGAGAAGCTGTGAGTGAGTGAGAGTTAGAGAAAGAGAAGCTGTGAGTGAGAGAGATAGAGAGAAAGAGAAGCTGTGAGAGAGAAAGAAATAGAAGATGTGAGTGAGAGAGAGAGAGAGAAAGAGAAGCTGTGAGTGAGAGAGAGAGAGAGAAAGAGAAGCTGTGAGTGAGAGAGAGAGAGAAAGAGAAGCTGTGAGTGAGAGAGAGAAAGAGAAGCTGTGAGTGAGAGAGAGAGAGAGAAAGAGATGCTGTGAGTGAGAGAGAGAGAGAAAGAGAAGCTGTGAGTGAGAGAGAGAAAGCGAAAGAGAAGCTGTGAGTGAGAGAGAGAGAGAGAAAGAGAAGCTTTGAGTGAGAGAGAGAGAGACCAATAGAAGCTGTTAGAGAGAGAGAGAGAAAGAGAAGCTGTGAGTGAGGGACATAGAGAGAGAAATAGAATCTGTGAGTGAGCAAGAGAGAGAGAAAAGAGAAGCTGTGAGTGAGAGAGAGAGAGAAGCTGTGAGTGAGAGAGAGAAAGAGAAGCTATGAGTGAGAGAGATAGAGAAAGTGAAGGTTTGAGTGAGTGAGAGAGTGAGAGAAAGAGATACTGTGAGTGAGAGAGAGAGAAAGAAGCTGTGAGAGAGAAAGAGAAGCTATGAGTGAGAGAGTGAAAGAGAAGCAGTGAATGAGTGAGAGAGAGGGAAAGCGAAGCTGTGAGTGAGAGAGAGAGAGAAAGAGAAACTGTTAGATAGAGAGATAGAGAGAGAAGCTGTGTGGAGAGAGAGAGAAAGAGAAGCTGTGAGTGAGAGAGCAAAAGAGAAGCGGTGAGTGAGTGAGAGAGAGAGAAAGAGAAGCTGTGAGTGAGAGAGAAAGAGAAGCTGTGAGTGAGAGAGAGAGAGACCAATAGAAGCTGTTAGAGAGAGAGAGAGAAAGAGAAGCTGTGAGGGAGAGAGACAGAGAGAGAAAGAGAAGCTGTGAGTGAGTGAGTGAGAGAGAGAGAGAGAGGAGGAAGCTGTGAGGAGAGAGAGAGAAGCTGTGAGTGAGAGAGAGAATGAGAAAGAGAAGCTGTGAGTGAGAGAGATAGAGAGAGAAGCTGTGAGTGAGGGAGACAGAGAGTGAAATAGAACCTGTGAGTCAGAGAGATAGAGAGAAAGAGAAGCTGTGTGAGAGAGAGAGAAATAGAAGATGTGAGTGAGTGAGAGAGAGAGAGATAAAGAGAAGCTGTGAGTGAGTGAGAGAGAGAAAGAGAGAAAAGCTGTGAGAGAGAGAGAGGAAGAGTAGCTGTGAGAGTGAGAGAGAGAGAAATAGAAGCCGTGAGTGAGAGCGACAGAGAGAGAAGCTGTGAGTGAGTGAGAGAGAGAGAAAGAGAAGCTGTGAGTTAGAGAGATAGAGAGAGAAAGAGAAGCTGTGAGTGAGAGAGAGAAAGAGAAGCTGTGAGAGAGAGAGAGAGAGAAAGAGAAGCTGTGAGTGAGAGAGAGAGAGAGAGAAAGAGAAGCTGTGAGAGAGAGAGAAAGCAAAAGAGTAGCTGTGAGTGAGAGAGAGAGAGAGAAAGAGAAGCTTTGAGTGAGGGAGACAGAGAGAGAAATAGAACCTGTGAGTGAGCAAGAGAGAGAGAGAAAGAGAAGCTGTGAGTGAGAGAGAGAGAGAGAAGCTGTGTGAGAGAGAGAAAGAGTAGCTGTGAATGAGAGAGAGAAAGAGAATCTGTGAGTGAGAGAGAGAGAGAAAGAGAAGCTGTGAGTGAGAGAGAGAGAGAGAAAGAGAAGCTGTGAGTGAAAGAGAGAAAGCAAAAGAGAAGCTGTGAGTGAGAGAGAGAGAGAGAAAGAGAAGCTGTCAGTGAGGGAGATAGAGAGAGAAATAGAACCTTTAAGTGAGCAAGAGAGAGAGAGAAATAGAAGCTGTGAGTGAGAGAGAGAGAGAGAGAGAAGCTGTGAGTGAGAGGGAGAAAGAGAAGCTATGAGTGAGATAGATAGAGAAAGTGAAGGTTTGAGTGAGTGAGAGAGTGAGAGAAAGAGATACTGTGAGTGAGAGAGAGAGAAAGAAGCTGTGAGAGAGAAAGAGAAGCTATGAGTGAGAGTGAAAGAGAAGCGGTGAATGAGTGAGAGAGAGGGAAAGCGAAGCTGTGAGTGAGAGAGAGAGAGAAAGAGAAACTGTTAGAGAGAGAGAGAGAGAGAGAGAAGCTGTGTGGAGAGAGAGAAAAAGACAAGCTGTGAGTGAGAGAGCAAAAGAGAAGCGGCGAGTGCATGAGAGAGAGAGAAAGAGAAGCTGTGAGTGAGAGAGAAAGAGAAGCTGTGAGTGAGAGAGAGAGAGAGAAGCTGTGAGTGAGAGAGAGAGAGACCAATAGAAGCTGTTAGAGAGAGAGAGAGAAAGAGAAGCTGTGAGGGAGAGAGACAGAGAGAGAAAGAGAAGCTGTGAGTGAGTGAGTGAGTGAGAGAGAGAAAGAGAGGGAAGCTGTGAGTGAGAGAGAGAGAGAAGCTGTGAGTGAGAGAGAGAATGAGAAAGAGAAGCTGTGAGTGAGAGAGATAGAGAGAGAAGCTGTGAGTGAGGGAGACAGAGAGTAAAATAGAACCTGTGAGTCAGAGAGATAGAGAGAAAGAGAAGCTATGTGAGAGAGAGAGAAATAGAAGATTTGAGTGAGTGAGAGAGAGAGATAAAGAGAAGCTGTGAGAGAGAGAGAGAGAGAGAGTAGCTGTGAGAGTGAGAGAGAGAGAAATAGAAGCCGTGAGTGAGAGAGAGAGAGAAATAGAAGCCGTGAGTGAGAGAGACAGAGAGCGAAGCTGTGAGTGAGTGAGAGAGAGACAAAGAGAAACTGTGAGTTAGCGAGATAGAGAGAGAAAGAGAAGCTGTGAGTGAGAGAGTTAGAGAGAGAGAGAAAGAGAAGCTGTGTGTGAGTGAGAGAGAGAGAGAATGAGAAGCTGTGAGAGAGAGAGAAATAGAATCTGTGAGTGAGAGAGAGAGAAGGAGAAGCTGTGAGTTAGTGAGAGAGAGAGAAATTGAAGCTGTGAGTGAGAGACAGAGAGAAACAGAAGTTGTGAGTGAGTTATAGAGAGAGAGAAAGAGAAACTGTGTGTGAGAGAGAGAGAGTGAAAGAGAAGCTGTGTGTGTGAGAGAGAAAGAGAAGCTGTGAGTGAGTGAGAGAGAGAGAGAAAGAGAAGCTGTGAGTGAGAGAGAGAGAGAGAAAATGTGAGTGAGTGAGAGAGAGAGAAAGAGAAACTGTGAGTTAGAGAGATAGAGAGAGAAAGAGAGAGAAAGAGAAGCTGTGAGTGAGAGAGAGAGAAAGAGAAGCTGTGAATGAGAGAGAGAGAGAGAAAAGAGAAGCTGTGAGTGAGAGACATAGAGAGAAAGAGAAGCTGTGTGTGAGAGAGAAATAAAACCTGTGAGTGAATGAGTGAGAGAGAGAAAGAGAAGCTGTGAGTAAGTGAGAGAAAGAGAGAAAGAGAAGCTGTGAGTGAGTGAGAGAGAGAGAGAGAAGCTGTGAGTCAGTGAGACAGAGAGAAAGAGAAGCATTGAGTGAGACAGACAGAGAGAGAAAGAGAAGCTGTGAGTGAGTGAGTGAGGGAGAGAAAGAAAGAGAAGCTATGAGTGAGAGACAGAAAGAGAAAGAGAAGCTGTGAGTGAGAGCGAGAGAGAAAGAGAAGCTGTGAGGGAGAGAGAGAGAAAGAGAAGCTGTGAGTGAGTGAGAGAGAGAGAAAAGAGAAGCTGTGAGTGAGAGAGATAGAGAGAAAGAGAAGTTGTGAGAGAGAGAGAAATAGAAGATGTGAGTGAGAGAGAGAAAGAGAATCTGTGAGTGAAAGAGAGAGAGAGAAAGAGAAGCTGTGAGTGAGAGAGAGAGAGAAAGAGAAGCTGTGAGTGAGAGAGAGAAAGAGAAGCTGTGTGTGAGAGAGAGAGAAGCTGTGAGTGAGAGAGAGAGAGAGAAAGAGAAGCTGTGAGTGAGAGAGAGAGAAAGAGAAGCTGTGAGTGAGAGAGAGAAAGCAAAAGAGAAG